>CM037832.1:17109576-18312909 GCA_021234535.1 Stichopus chloronotus | reverse complement strand
ATGCATCACAACAAGGCACATTTTGTCCTGGTACACATTCATTAAGACATTTGGATCACAGAGGGAAACTTGATAATTTTTTATGAAGATCTTAAAAGAGCCATTGTCACTGTCACACTGCCATCTGCTGCTAGCGGGTGCAATGCTGTGCGATGCTTCAGCTTCTCTGTTTTTTATTAAGGTGTTTAGTGTTCTAGTGAAAGTCATCAAGATATAAAAGGTTAAACCTATGTGAGGATTTAATTAAATTATAGATTTCCTGCAATCCAAAATCAAAACATACATGAAATTCAAGGGACCTCTAAACATGATGTCCCAGTATCTTGTTTACATGTTCGAATGTACTTTGGCTCTGTGTGTCATAATATGTTACTCATATTTCAGCTTCCAGTAGCTTTGAGTTAATTCAGTCAGTGTTTTTTTTTCTTTGTCTCTGTTACTCTGCAGGTATCAATTACTTCATTATATATGCTCTTGGCTTGGAGAAACTGACTGTGAAGGTAAATCTATTTTCTTTTATTTATTTTGTATTCTATGTGTAAATGCAAACTCTGTGAAAAAAGGAGTGTTATCATGTGTATGATGTCATGTGCAAATCAACGTTTCCATTTATCTTTACACTTCTTGTAATTTCTTGGTGTGACTAATCAACTTAGGATATTATGTTCTTTTTATGTATGTCAGTTACCTCTTTCAACTTCCTCTCCTTGCCAACACATTATTTTACTGGAAGTGCAATCAGGCCCACAGTGTTAATACTGACCATTGCTTTCCTGTTTGAAAAAAAGAAAACCTCTGTATGAGCAAAAAAGGAGTCTGGAAGAGATTTTGAAGAGGAGTGATCACTGCAATGTAATAATTAATGGCAGAAAATATCTAGTTTTGTAAATTTGAGGAACACTTATTCATCTTGGACTCATCAAGGAACCTATATGGAAGCTGGTCAGGGTTGACGTAGTCAGTACAAAGCCAAATCTGCTCCCCGGACTGCCACATTGAATGTCTCCATCTGACTGATGAGAGGTTGTTCCCCCCCCCCAGTCCTTACTCACTTCCCAAAGGCTGGGAGGAGTGGAGAACTTTCCCAGTCAGCACCCTGACACAGATGTTCCTGAATCAGAAAACAGGAGCCCAAATTTAACCTGACACAGATGTTCATGAATCAGAAAACAGGAGCCTAAGTTTAAATCACCAAATTTCCAGTAATTCCCTTTCAGGACCATTGTAAACAGCTTTGCTAAACAACAATTTGGAGTCCCCTGCAGTTCCAAGTGGTTCCACCAGGATTTTACTATAGGACCTATAAGTTTCCAAGGTGAACACTCCTATCACCAAGCAAACTCCTTCCTCCCCCCCCCCCCTCCCTGTGAACCAGTGACAGTTTGTCCCCAATGGTGTAACTGACAGAGCTAATGGCTATTCTGAATTTTAACAGCGCTTTTGTACCCACAATGCTTCTCAACCAGAGTCACCAATTTTGCTACATCAGACTTTTAAGCAGAGTCACTTTAAAACAAAAGCTAATGCACATTTCTTTTGGACAGCTCCATATTTCAGAGAACATCTTCAATTTTCTCAGCATGGGTAACCTCGCTGTTTTGGTCCTATTTCCAGTAGTTGTCATCACAGTCGTGGAGCCCAATCCAGGTAAGGGCAATCCTTTGGTTTTGAATTTGCATTGAAAATTGTGTTTGAATGTTTTTGATGTTTGCATCCAAACATTCTTTTAATTTGAAAACATTGCTTTTTAATACCTCATTTTATAGCATGTATTGATCGATATTCTTGCAACGGTGATGGCACTGTATTGCTAGCAAAGCAATTTTCCTCTCTGAGTCATTTTCTCTCAAAATTTCATGAGATTCTATTTTTAATAAGGGACAAAGTTAAGTAAGTGAGAAGGAAAGGTAATTTTCCTGTCTGGGTCATTTTCTTTCAAAATTTCACGTGAATGTAATTTTAATAATGGACAAAGGAAGGTAACTTGCTCAGAATTGAACACGTTGCTGGTTGCTCTCATGTTTTGAGTGTTTCTATTCCTGCAAAATTGTGTAAAGTAGTGTCTCTGACACTTCTACACATAATAGCAATAATAAATTGAACTTAAAAATCATTCCACACCAAAGATAGTTTTTGCACAGGATGCTTTACAAGAAGGAAGGCAAAAAGTGATATATATCCTGTCAGTGTCTGTGCCATATAGTTTGATTCACTGCAATGTACCTACCTGCAGCCCTTACAAAGCTGAGCTGATATAGTGCATACAGTAAGACAGTACGTCATACAGTGAGGCAATAGCAGTCACATGACTAACCATCTGATACAGTAAGGCTATAGTCCCGACAAAACAGAGCAGCTGATACAGTGACACTAGTCCTGGCATGACAAGAGCAGTTTACACAGTGAGGCTGTAGCTCTGACAAGGCTGTGATATAAAGGAAGCAGGTTTCCCTTGCATAGTTGATACAGTAACACTATAGACTAGACATAACAGAGCAAGTGATACAGTAAGGCTATGTCCCTGACAAGGCTGACATATAAAAGGAGCAAGTTATATAGAACGACTATAACCCTAACATAGTTGATACACTAACACCATAGACCAGGCATCATAGAGCAAGTGATACAGTAAGGCTATGTCCTGGACATGGCTGACTTATAAAGGTAGCAAGTTACACAGAAAGACTATAACCCTAACATAGGTGATACAATAACACCTTAGACCACACATCACAGAGCAACTGGTACAGTAAGGCCATGGCCCTGACAAGGATGACATTGAAACCAAGCAAGTGATACAGTAATACTACGTAGCCCTGAATTGACAGAACAGGTCATACAGTAAGACTTGATCCTTTGCCTTAATTATTTGTTTTGCTGTAAATAGTCATTGTCCTGTCTTTACAGTTCATTTACAATTTGGTTACTGTACAAATAGGATATACAAACAAGTGCAGTATCATTAAACAGAAGTCCACAGAGCCTACAGCTAAGATGACCTATTGAGACTCTTCAGTGTTACTGTTCATGATACTCAGACTCCTGTATCTAAGTGTCAACTATCTGCTTATACTGTCTGTATGTACTTCACCCGTTATTGCTGTATGATATCTCTGCTACCACCAAATATTATTGGCCCCATTCTCCATACCTGTGACCTCATTTCTGTTCTTTCCATTGTTGTGAAATCAAGTGTCCGATAATTTTCTTTGTTCTGTTCATGGTCAGTGTTTGCACCAGGTCTATTATTCAGACAATGGTACCCCCAGTCGGTAGTCAATTGGCAACTGGGCACCCTAGAATGTAACTTCTTGTAAAGTCACAGTAAGACATTTTGTTTTCCACAATAATACAACACCATGTATCTTTCATATGAGCACAACAGTGAAGCATACTTATTGAGGCATACATACATGCTGAATTTTGTTTCATTTGTAATGTATGCAAGTGAAACTCTGGAAACCAGGGTAGCAATTTCCTAACTGGGTACTGACATCTTTCGTGGGGTATCCAGGTAACCTTGTACAAACACTGTTTGTGATGCACCACAGATCCAATTCGCAAAACAAATATCATGATATTGACTGAGTCACGCATGTTACTGATGAGTGCATTGTTCTGCCTGCTGTAAAGGCAGCATTGTGACTTATGGTACCTATTGTACTTCTTTACAAACCATTGAAGGCACATCATGATTTATTTTCAAACACTCCATCAAAATGCAGTGGCCATAATTGTTTTCACTGAGCATCAACAGAGAAGCTATATGTCCTTCTTATGTCTCACATCTAGATATGGAGGTAGTTACCAAAACTAATTAAAAATTGTTTGTCATAATTATGTCTTCTGTTTGCAGTCAACCATTTTATTTACCCCAAGGTTAAAAGTAAACTGGAACTCTGTCTGGCATTGAGATAACCTTTATATATATAAAGACAGTCAGCCTTTAAATTTTCTGTCACTTGAGTAACATATGTTGAGTCTGCAATGAATGCAGCAATTCTTTTTTAGTCTCATTTTACCTCCAAAATCCTTGTTTACATAGCAGATGATTATGTACCTTTACCATAGGAACACTTTCAACGTCGATGTTACAGGTGTGTGTACATACCAATATAAGTTCTTCTCACAATGATATTTGCTAGGGATGTCAAGTCAGTTCTGATTTGGTGTACCTTTGAAAATCCTTTTGACCAGAAACTCTGGCTTTAAGAGCATGAGAACAGTAACTAGATGAGAATACCAAGTCATACAAACTGTAGCTGAATAGTTAAAACATGTTTTCACTTTTTTATCCAGAGTGGCTACCTTTGCTGCAGCTTCACAATTCGGCCAAGGTTTGATGTTTACAGTTAGTGATAATATGATACAGATCACATCAGCTGTTAAAATTTTGAAATATCAAATTCAAACAGATGTATGGTAGGGTACATTGTTGTCATGCAAGCTCAGAAATGCTGTGCTTGCTTGAAAAAAGGTGCTCTCAGTGAGAGGAAAAAATTGTTTGTCCTTCATTTGTTTATACCATCATGTTGCTTTGTTGGCATCAGACAGAAGTGTGAATGTGTCCTCTTAATCTATGAAACAATGCTGAGACACCACACCCAAACAAAAGAAAAAGAATGCTTTACCTAGACACTTTGTATTGACTCAAGTACAGTCAAAAGATAGCATACTCAAATATTAGGTGCCCTTATATCACAATGCCTTGAATTATTACAGCTAAGGTACCTACCAATTGGCTTAAGTAATGATATTTCCTGCATTGGTTAAAGGGATTCGGAGTCACTGTGTAAAGTGAAAGTTGCAAAGATACTATTTGAGGTCACTTCCTCTGTAGAAGTAGTGTTAGACAATGCCATTGAAGCCTCCAATGGGTGTCTTGTTGTGTCCATCCTAACACAGTAACTAATGCAAAAATATTGTTAAACATTCCTAAATAAATGGACAGCAAGAGCTACAGTAAATTTTGCTTTTCTGTAGCTTTATTTCATAGAAATATACTCCTTGTTTATTTGGTTACTTTGTGTTGTTTTAAATAATGTTAGTTTATTTCTTTGAAAGTGAATAAAGCTTTGATGTATTGTGTTTTCATAGTGCAAGATGCTGACTCTTAATTTATTGCAGTTGTATCTTCATATGGTTTGGTGATATCAGCATTCCCCGACAAAGTAGAAAATGTTTTTGAAGATCAACTTTAATGATTCAGGAGCAAGTATTTGTCATAATTTTTAAAGGATACTTTAGATGAATGTATGTTTAATTGTTTGTGATGAAATACTGTTTTTTTAATAGAAAACAAATTTTTAAATGAACCTTTGTCAGTATTTGTCAACATGAACACTATTTTATCTCTTAATATGGACAGTCTCATATCCTTCCTGGTAAGTTATTGCCAGCTCAATACATCCATGTGCAACTTGCATTTTGTGGTACCTTTGAAAAAACAAAACAAAAGGAGTCTTGGTATTGATACAATAGTTTAGTTTCCTAAATTATCTACAGCTTATGGCATGCTCAGTCATTAAGTTGTCTTAATACCCTGTAACTTGTAAATTCTTTGTCGTAGGCCTATATATCCCCTTTTTTTCTCCCAGGTCTGTAAAAGTTATCATAAACCACGGTTTTTGTTATCTTCAAGGGCGATATGGGCTCTTTCCCATGGGTCCTATCTCTGTTCTTTGTATTCATATCTGGTTTCTTTGAACTTAATACTTTACCATGCATCTTGGAGGTAAAAGAGGAAAAAGTAACATCTGGTCTTGTCATCATCTTTATCTTCAAGTCTCTCTCTATAGGTAGCATTTGCTGTACTCTGGTGATGCTTTAGTGGTACTTGTGAGAAAGATTGACTAAACAGTTGAAATTTTGACCAAAGACGTTCTTAATTAACAGACAAGAAAATGAATTTTCCTCGAAGAGTGTAACACTCTAGAAAAATGGGGCTTTTAGAGGATGTTTGCATGCAAAAAATGTTGCTATTTTAATAATCTTTGCAAGATACATGTGGTAGACCTATCTGTAGGGAGACCGCTCATTATGCAAATATACTTCTTACCACTTCGTATCCTCCTCTTCATGCATATTCATTACCTATTTGTTACTTATTTGTAATCTTCACAAGATATGTGTCTCTTACCTATCGGGAGAAAGACTACACACTGTATGTAATTTGTAAATATACTTTCTTATAACTTCATTTCCTCTGATTAATACTTATTCATTACTTAGGCTTCATTCATGTGTTAAGAGTTTGTTTACTGACACTGGTATGGCTTTATATTTATCCAAATTTAAAAAACATCGGCATTCGGCAGTTTTGATTTTATCAATGACGTCCAGTGTGGTATCAATATGTCATCAGCTATCTCACAGGTCAACTTCTCATCGTAAAACCTTCAAACTAGATCCAATTGCCTCAGCTTGAAATGAATTATCCAGTTAAAACGCTAATTTTACTTCTTATCATATTTCTTTTCTCTGTGTTCATGAGGTCTGTCAGTCTGTATGTATATGTTTTTTTCTTCAGCCTCATGTGCAGTAACTGTCTCCATTGTTTGCCTTCTATGCACACCTCATTCTCTGGCTTGTCATGTTTTGCAGGAGTTTGCGGTGCCACATTCGCAGCCTGTTCGTTTGTTAAACATGGAATCATTTGTCAGCATGTTTGTCAGCAAAGTGCCTCATTACGAAGTGTAATGATCTGACATTGTGTGGCTTATTCTATAATTTGCAACAGTCATTACACATTCATATCTTATAGCAGGTGTAAAAGAATGTAAATGCACTTGTCTGCCAAGCCAATAAGGTATTATTGCATTTACACAGCAGTTCCGACAAGTTTGGTGACGATATGCGATACCAGCACAGTTTCATTCATCGCTAGATCCTTGTTGAATGTGAAGATTTATGGAGTAAATGATTTATGGAAATGTTGAATCATATGTGGCAGGACAAACAAATGACAATACGTAATTTTTTGAAAGAAGAGAGTGGGCCTGATTCAGAAGTCCAAACTCTCATACCCATTTTAACTGTCTTGTTGTATCATATTTCTTGTTTGTGCATCCATTTCATCAAGTTTTTCAAGAACCATCGAGAGAAAAATCAGTCACCAAAATTCATCAAGAATATCTCACCTCCCTCATAGTTTCATGTACCACCACTCGTCTTTCATCGGCTAGTCCACCAATGATGGAGTGTCTAGCCCTGTAGTGATCGGACCTTCCAGCCCTCTAGCAATCAGGCTGTCTTAAACCCTCTACCAACACGGCTGTTTACCCCTACCAACCTGAGGTATATCCCTCTACAAAGAGGGCTCTTGGCAAAGCAGTCTGTCCTTCTTCTGACAGGGCTGGCTATTAACAGTGCTATCTAGTCCTATCTTAATAAAGTTTCATGTGTCTTTCCAACTTTTTCTTTTTAAAAGAGATGACAGACAGAGTGTTGTTGTAACAATGTAACTCCAATTTGAATGGTACTATTTTTGTTTGCCCCAATCATTCTAAGCATCCCATAGTTGCAAGTTGAAGAAAAACGTCCAGTTTCCTTGACTCTGAAACACCTTTGCTTCTTCATCTTGTTTTCTTCCTCTGTTGGTATCATCCTCCTACCAGTGGGAGCAGCAATGACACTCGGGATGTACGCAATTGCGGTCATGAAGTTATACTCTTACCACATTGTCAACCAGTGGTCCAGAATAGCACTCGCAAAATCCAAAAAGAGGAAAAAAATTTTAAAGGAGACACCTCCATCCTCACCAGAGAAGGATTCATCCCCAAAAAATGATGTAGAAAAATTAAAAGGTGAGCCCATAGTAACCATTATTGCCTTTCAAACTAATACTTGTGTTTTGGTCCATTCTCATTTGCTTGTATAAAACTCTTAAGTAAAAAGTTCATATAGAGTGTAAATTTAATTAAATTGCACATACTGCAAGATAGGTGCTTGAAAACTAGAAATTACTAAGATTCTATTGCTTTGTGTCAATACCACCAATTTGTTTCTATACATTAAGAAAATTTGTCCAATTTACACATTTGAGTCAAGGTTAATCTGTTCCTTTTACATCTTTCAAGATTCTTCAACAAATAATGGAGATACCCTCCACGAGAGTCCAAGAACACATCAAGAATACCCTGATAATATTAATTTGAAAGGTGAGTCATCTGTTTAGTTTAAGCCCATCTGTGTCCATATTGCAGTGTCTCTCTCCCTCTCTCAGTTCTTAGAGCCATTCACTGTGAAGTTGGTTTGCTTCTCTCCATGTTTGACTCAATCCTTTCATTCAGTCCAAAGGCAGTTTGAATTTCTTCTCTTGAAGTCTGCATTTGTCTCTTTTCCTCATCAACTGTTATTTGGTATAGTGTTCAGATGGTGTTGACAATCAGGTTTGCAGCTCCAGTAAACAAATTTTAATGCCAGGCTCCAAGCAACTGAACTTGACACTTCCAGTGGGGTCCAGAGCCTCGTACCAGGGCCCCCGTCAGGGTCGAGGGGCAACACCCAAGCATCACCCCAGACTGCTCTCTATGTCTTGTAAGCACTGTTTTGGGAAAGTACTTGCAAACTCTGCAAATGTTAACTTGAAAGGCTGCTTCTCCCGTCATATTTACTACATTTTGTGATGTTGTTGCTGGGCAGTAAGGTGTACACTCACCAAGACTGCTTCACAGGAGTTACTAGTACCAGACAGGGCCTGCCTGGCACCGCCCACTGCAGCTACAATAATGATTTGCTGGATGGGAATTATTGTCAATTTTAAAGGAAATATTCATCTTGTGATAAAAAAAGAAACAAGACCTTGGACAGAAAAGAAAAGCACTAGCATTCAAACTAATATAAGCTCACATGTAAATAAAAAAAAAAAGAAATGATCACCTGCAAATCATTTCATAATCAAGTTAATTATTATGAATTGATAATGGTGGAACAACCAATCTTTATCTGTGAAATTATGTGATTTAAACAATGGTGTGTCCTGAGTTTGGTGTATCCTGAATGTTGTGTCCTGAGTTTGTGCAGGACATCTATGTCGGGCTTGTAAAACTGGAGGTACTGACTTGTCAGTTACATTAAGATACTCTCCTGGAAATTTTCTTATTCCTTGGATACATTCTTTTGAGGTGAAAGCTAGTGATCAGTTCAAGTTTAAACCGCTAGCACCACATAATATGATGGATTAATCGAGACCAAAGAAGTTAGGAGACAAAACGTCTGAATCCAGAATCTATTGGCAAGAAGAACTTAAGTTTCATTATAAAGCATTGCTTCTTGTTGGCACCTCAGGCAGGATATTTATGTATGTGGACTATATTGGTTCAATGGAGACCTCTGATTGGTCCGCATAGTTAAGTGCTTACTTGCATGAACTGAATAGTAAGTAATATTAAGACACACACCCAATACATGATTTGATGCATTTGAATAAGTTTCAAGACAAATCCCATAACCTGTCCTCATATTTCTGACCTGAACTAAACTTTGTAACGTGAGAAGAGGTGTGATATTTCTGTCTAGAGAGGCAAAAATGAAACCTTACAAAACAAAATGGAAGAACATAGTGCAACACACCATAATATGCCTTGCATCACAGTCACGTTACAGATGGCAGCATTTCGAAATCATTACAGTGTATCGTTGATTTCTGCTGTTGTGTGCAGTTCTATTTCTCAAGCCTGGTTGTTTCAAAACATTGTGGTCTGTCCAACTTTGTGCTGTGAACAGAGTAGTGACTACTACAAGGTCCTTGCATTTTGTGTTCACTTTGTCAAACAATTAAAATATTGTTACATCTTACCATATATCCATAGCATAACTATATGGCAAG
Source organism: Stichopus chloronotus (assembly GCA_021234535.1). Lineage (NCBI taxonomy): Eukaryota > Metazoa > Echinodermata > Holothuroidea > Aspidochirotida > Stichopodidae > Stichopus > Stichopus chloronotus. The sequence goes on along the minus strand of CM037832.1, from coordinate 18,303,080 downwards.
TCACTTAACTGTCATGTTAAAAGATTAGACATATATCTGGTTTAGAATCCACAGTATTTTTGGTCAGTACAGTTGCTTTCTTTATTCTTTGTCTCTTTTTCATTGGCTTGTGAATTCCAGATATCTACTATTTTATGTTCGCACCAACTCTCTGCTATGAGCTGAATTTTCCAAGAACAGATAGGATAAGGAAGAGGTTCCTTGTACGGAGAATTGTTGAACTGGTGAGTTTTCACCTATCTTTCCTCCCCTCCCCCCCCTCCCCTCCCTTAATATATCCTATCATTTCAGCTATTTGTTTATTTAAACAACTGGAAATGTGCAGCTTTGCCACTTCAAAGTGTGATAGTTATTAATTCTTCCTCTACCCTGAAACAGGTTCAAGTGCTTGTCAAACAAGGATATATCAGAGTGTTTTAATTTAATTTCTGTCAGAGTCAGTCAATGTTATTTCTCAACATTTTTAGGTCAGATATTATGATGACTATGCAGTTGTCTTCGGAGTCATGTCTGTTTATTTACGACGCAGACAATTTTGCTAAAAAGAATGTAATGATTCACGTTGTCATTGCTATAACTGTACTCTAAGCAGATGCGTGCAGTCTTGCTGTCAGTACAGGTATTAACGTACAGACACCATTTGTTTGGTGAGAGAAAGAGAATGTACAATTCTAGAGGCAAAGTGAAACTAAAAATAGATGTAATGTATCGTTGTTTTTTTTTTTGAATGGGGTGGTGGGTTGGAGGTGTATTTTATAATATTTGACAAGTTGTGAAAGTTTTTATTGGATACATGCTTGTGTATAATAAGTAGTGTAACTATTTTATCATTTCGTTACTCATGTCCCGATCATCTTCTTTTTTGTTTTTTTCACATTTTGCTTTTGTTGTATCCTTACCACCTCACCATTTCCATGTGGTTCTTCAGAGGGGACAGTTCTGCTATTGTTCAAATACTTGGTATCGACTGACTTTTGATTTGTTTTCTGCTTTACGTCCTGTTGTCTCCTTCATTACCAGGTGTTTTTAACACAGTTGAGCCTCTGCTTAATACAACAGGTAAAGTGCATCACATTTTTGTCACATTTAAAGTCTGAAGTTTGCCCAGAAGTCCCTTTCAATCTATTTCTGGTTTGTATTTATATTACACGTGGGATGTTGTTGTCAGCACTATACGGCATCAAGCAAATTAATTTTGGCTATGACCAGCACCAACCTTGCAAAGATATTGCTGGTCACGAATTGCTACTGCCATTGAACTAGAAATTGAGATGGTAGACCACAGAAAGTGTATTCCTGAAATGCCTTCTTTATGTCCCCTTGAAGCTTTCACTTTTTTTTTTTAATTAAATCTCACATTGAATAACAGCAGGCTATATATCTATCTATGTTTGCATATGGTGTAATTCTGTTCATTAAGGACATTAAGTCTGTGATATTTTGGGTGTTCCTCTTTGCATTGGTAACTCTTTTCATTACTCCCTGGTTCTGTTGCTGTCTTTCTACTAAATGAAGGCAAATTGTTGAAGTTTCCAGTTTATCACATTGGAAAAATCTGAAACCATTGATACTTTGGGTAAAAAAATAAAAAAAAACAAGTAAATGAGTTCAGTGTAATTGATTTTGTAGTATTAAATGTGACACCAATAACTCTCATGCACATGGTACCTATATGAAAGTAATTATGCTATATGCATGTTTGTACTATTTTTTTGGTCTTTCATGTTGCTTGTTTTATTTTTTCAGTGGATTGTACCTTTGGTCTACAATGCCATGAAACCGTTTTCGGTGAGTATCAGGGACTGTTTTTTTTCTCTGGCACATGATAACTTCATGCGTCGCATAAAGGAGATTAATGTACACTTAATTCGATCTGATGATCCTTAAAATCTAAATGAGGCTGGCATTGACTATTATGTCAACAAGCCCTGCGGTTCTGTCGATGGATTCACTGTTTAATTAGATACAGTTCTTTCTAAAGACATTCCCCAATGCCTTCCACTGCATAACTTTATGACACTAATTTCTCTTTTTGAATTGTTTTTGCTGTTTTAACCATGTCATGTGATGTTTCTTACATAAAGAACAAACATAGAAAAATCTGGTTACATTTATTCACCAACTTTTTGCCAATGGGCATTCCAGTAGAGTGTCTGGTATTATTTTGTCTTTGTAATGGACCCTACACACCAAATGCTTCTATCCTCAGCGTGCTTCCACTTGAGGTAACAAAGTCATTATTTTTTTTCAATTCCCACAAACTTTCTAGATTATAGGCAGTGAAGGGGAAGTAGGATGACTTAAACTTTTCTCTTTCAAACTCTGCAGTTAATGACTTCGAACTGCTCTCATTCACCTTTTCTTTTCCACTGATGCTTTCTGGATTGTTCTATTTTAATTCAATTTTTATTCTGTCTTTTCTTCTGAATGCAGGAAATGGACGTCACTAGGATGGTGGAAAGGATACTTAAACTGGCTGTAAGTACTGTAAAGGGTCATCCAACCTAACAGAAGACTTACACTAGAAAAATAGTCTTTGTGGCTAGATGATTTGTATTACAAGAGAATGGAATGAAAAAGTCATTTGATCAAATATTACAACAGATGTTCTGCTGTATCCCTGTTATTTGATTTGGACAAGTTACATATGTTAGCACATCCTCTCACATTTGTCTTTTTTCCTCTTTCCTGCAGGTTCCAAATCACTTCATCTGGCTTTGCTTCTTTTATTTCTATTTCCATTCTTACTTGAACATCATGGGCGAAATCCTGAGGTTTGCGGACAGAGAATTTTATAGAGACTGGTGGTGAGTCACGAGGACTAAGATTTTGACCTGCACATTGTATTGTGGCTGATGTTGAATTTTAGAAATGTTCCAATTACTGACAGATCTTTGGGTAAAATTAAATGATTTGAATTAACAGGGTAAATTAAAAGAAAGTGATTGTCGTAAATGGTTCTTAAAATCTTCAAATGAAGAACTTCAGAGTCCACAGGACCAGATGTGGGCATAGTTGTTGAATCTGCTGAAACGAACCACTGAGAATGCCGTAAGTGGTTGGACATGATTGTTGAGCCGGTTTTATATGGTTGTTGTGCCTTCACTTCAGTGGATGGTTGTTTAGCTTCCATCAAGTAAATTTGTGTCTATAGTTATGTGATTATTAGACCTTTAGTGTGCATAAAATCAAATAAAAGAGCAAATACAAACAAGAAAGTCCTTGAGAGGCATTATAAAATGTGAACGTTTTCAAAGATATCACATCTTCCCCTTCATGCAAAGATATACCAAAGTTTGAGACCATACATTAAACAGCAAACAAAAACAATTTGACTTTAGACTGAAGTGTTCAGGAGTAGACAGTTACAAACAGAGTCCGAAAACAGATAAATTATATGATGAGTCATGCTGTAGTAATTGTGAGTTAAGTGTAGATCTGTATTCCTTGGTTAACAATGCTTCTTTGATCTTAATTTTAAAGTCAGAGTTGCCAGATGCTAATATGGTGAACAAATCACTAGTGCACCTCTTCACTCCTTACAGCTAAGAATGTGGTCATGGATGGATGATGTACTGTTCAAATGCTCCTTTATCCTCACAGGCAGATGTCTTTCGGTTTTACCAATATAAGAGACATCATATCACAAGGACCTTTGAATGAGTAAAATGGCATTCGCCTTCAGACTAAAAGGAGTATGATCTTTTAGAGGAAAGTAGTTTCCTACCTTAAATGTTTCCAACACAATTGCAGCATTTTATTTTAAGGTCTTTAAATTTACTGGACAGAGACTTTCTTAGAATTAAGGATTCATGACTAACAAAAGGAATACTTATAACATATTTAGAGATGTTATCCTTATCTGTATCTGACTTGTGATTATTTTGGCAAAGTAACATTTTGTCTAGGAATTTTTTAACACACTCATCAAACCACAGCTGGGATAACCATTCCTAGAAAAGATCTGTTTGAGGTTGAGAATATCTTCATTGAATAAAGACCAATCACTACAGACAATGAAATCATCATTTCAAACCATCTGAGCAGTCTCAAAAGACATTTCTTTCAACTTGTGAAGCATTTCTTGTTCATTCTACCCATACATGTGCTTTGATCTTCATTGTCACTTCGTCTTTGCAGGAATTCTGAGACGGTGGGTTACTTCTGGCGGAATTGGAACATACCAGTCCATAAATGGGCAAGACGGTAAGTAGAGCCAGAAGTGTAGTTAAAGTTCTTTCCAGATTTACAAGTTTCAGTAAATTTCCATATCATGGATACCGAATGTTTGGAATGTTTTCAGTGTGTTACTTGGCGATGGCAGTTTTCCGCTGTGTTAGCTTAAAGGGGAAATCAGGGTTTGACTGAGAAAATTCACCTTTTGTTGATTTTTCTTTCTAAACTGATTGTTCGCCGAATATAGAGACGTTCGGGAGGTGTTTGAAGGTAGAGGAAACGGTAATTATTGCGTTAATTACTGTTGAATGAGAACTTTTAATATTTGTAGGGTACAAAAATAAACGTTCATGTACAAGAAAAGATAGCCTCCTCTATACGATGACCAATCACAGCGTAAGACTGAGATGACGTTATATGAATAAACATAATGGAATGTTTACGGTTCCCATGCTGTTCGTGCATTGCATAATGCTAAGTGAACAAGAGTTTAGTGATAGTTGATGATACATACAGCACATGTAGGCTACATATGAAACTGCTCGGCCACACCTCCTCATACCTTTAAAAGGTGGTAGTATTGAATATTGGTATTTGATCGATGAATATGGATGTTACAGACTTTTGGAATTCTTCAACGATTTTTTGTGAATTTCACTCGTTTCTCGAAATTGTCCACATGTTTTGAGATAATCTTGAACATGTTTGTTACTTATAACTCATTGTACGATACCAGTGGGGAATTGTAGTGAAATAAATTGTGAAAATAAACCTTGATTTCCCCTTTAAGTTCGTAGACTCTCATGTAAAAATCGACTGTACCTGTGACAGTGTATTGAATTATCAACTTTGATTCTTGACCAAGAGGTAAGGATGTGACAACAAAAAAAAAACCTTTCCAATTTTGCCAATTGCAGACAATCTCTGACCCTAGATAAATGTTCAAAAATAAGATTTTTAAGTAAGTTTTTTGGTGTAGCGTGATGGCAAAGTGAGATGTAAATTCATGCTGCCATTGATGTGTCCCTGCACCAATAATACTTTTAAGGAGAAGATGAAGCTTTGGCAAATGTTTTTGTATTTGAGCCTGAATGGTTTGACAGTGATTAAAGTTATTTTCTCCCTTTGCCATGTATATGCTATGTAAACACCCTATTTCTCTGTAAAGTTCGGTTCGATAATGCCAAATACTAGCAAGACTGTTTTCAAATGTGTAATTGCAATTGTGAACTTGCCCCTCATTTTTCTTTCATTTTAAGACATATCTACAAACCAATGAGGAGAAGAGGTTTTTCATCTTATTCTGGCAAGGTGGCTGTATTTCTTATGTCTGCTATTTTTCATGAGGTAGGTTCTCCAATTCGTGACCACTCGCATATCTGATATATTTTCAAAGTGGACTCCTTAATCGGCCAAACTTCTAATGCAAGTTCTGGTGTAGATAGCATTCCATTTTGGTAATACAAGATACAGCATTGTCACCAAGTTTGACAGTGCATTTTTGTCATGGATAGTTTTCCTCATATTTTTTTTCTTTTATTGTAAAAGTGTTTTATATGCTAATTAACAACACTTCGGGAGATTTGAGTCAAAAGTCTTGCCAACCCATCGCAGACAGCAGACACGTCCTTTTATTTTAGTCTTGAGATAAAGTCAAAGTGATTACATTGCTAACTTCCTTTAGCATTTCTTCTTCAGAAAAATGAATGTGTAATTATTCCTGTTTGTTTAACATAAAGTGGAAAACTGAGTCATTTTTAATTTCCCTCAGTGTTTCAATACGTCACCACGATGCTACTGGCATACCCTGTGGGCCTACATCCAATTACCATCTCTCGTGAAATAACCGCAGTTGTAAGAGTCTCTGAGCTGGCGTTCTCTCATGAAAATTTCGTCTTGCTATCCGTATGCCGTGTTCAGAGTAATGATGAAACATTTACATGTATCCATCACAACAGAAACAGTCCTTCAAAGGAAACGTGGGGCCATAACTGTGCTCGTATTGAATATACTTGCAGAACTTTTTTTGCAGCAATGGTACATTTGTTTTCAATAGTTTGTACCTACATGGCAAACAGGGCCTTTTGTCATATGAATGTCTGTGAGAAGAGTATCAGTAAATTTTGTTGCAAATTATGGGATCTGTCATACATGGCCATGCTATCTATAGTGTCATGATGAGGTATCCTGGCTGCTATGATGTTGCAAGTAACAACAATTCCTGTTTTATCTTTATTTCCAGTATCTGGTCAGTGTCCCATTGCGTATGTTTAAACTGTGGGCTTTCATGGGAATGATTATGCAGGTATGTCAAAGGTCCTTTGTGAAAGACCGTTTAGCAGTTGTTGTGTAGTTCAACTTAAAGCATCCTATCACCCAGTGAAATCTGTTTCTCTATTTGGCTCATGTGACTCACGTAACATGACATCCCCCCTCACCACATCAATTTTTTCCCCACTTAATTGTCGTCCAGTGTAGACTACAATGTAAAAATTCTTTATTGCAAGGTCAAAGAGATTTTCTGTGGGAATTGCTGCATTGGTTTCTGTAGAATCTAGAAGTGAATCAATTCCCAAGCAAGTGAGGCGGTAAAGGATCATCTGTGATGTGATTTCACAACCATGACACTTTAAACTTCATAATTACAAAGGGTTCTCCTGCGATAGTTATTCTGGTGTCAGCACGCCAGATCGACATAGCCACGTACTAAGTTTGTGGCTTATATTTCCCTGAGAACTTTCAGAACTCGCAAATTTTGGTACATCCTAGGAATATAATAGCTCACCAGTTTTGACACAAGTGATCATGAAATTGTGAATTCTTAGAAAGTTATTCCAAACCGAGGGTTTTGATTTGCTAACCATGAACAAAATCTAATTATTTCTGGCAAAAGCTGCATTTGTGGTGTATTGTTGTGGAAGTATTTTCTACTGAATTTAAGTTTTCAGCAAAATTGGACCTTAAGCAACTGGTGTCATTGTTCAGATGTAGAACAAATGACAAAAAAACAACAAATGTTTCTTCAAAACATTTTTAACTATTTAATAATATTGTCATATCATCAATATTACATGTTGCTTCATTGCCATTAAGTAGTGTGCATATATGTTACAGATTCAAACCTCCCACAAATTTACCTGTCGTCATTGGCAAAGAATGGTTTGAATATGCCGTACAATTGAGTCACAGAAGTACCAACAGGTTAGGATGATGGGGCCAGAATTCTTGAAAAGCCAACCAAAATACTGCTTAAAAAATAGAACGAATTACTTCAGTTATGGGAAGGTTGTAAAAAGTATGCAGCTTGGAGATTGACTGACAAGTGCTTTGAGTGGAATGATTCGCTACAGTTTGATGGTCTTTTCTCTTCACCTGCGTTCTAGATTCCGTTGGCTTACGTGGTATCCATGTTCTTCAAGAAACATTATGCAAACATGGCTGTATGGCTCTCCATCATCATTGGCCAACCGGTGGCGGTGCTGATGTATGTCCACGATTATTACGTCATCAACTACATGGCAACGAATGAGGGCAATGTCACAGCCTCAGCTACGTAGCTGTGACTACCTGGTGATTGAGGTGATAGGTCAATTTTGCCATGGAGGAAGCAGAAGTCTGTGGTTGTAGTCATCAGTAGATTTCACATTTATTGTAGGTACATAGACAGAAGCATTACGTTCAACCATACTTCAAACTGGTTGCTGTTAACAGTCACAAGGACAGTTCATTGTAGAGATATTCCATAGCAAGGTAAGCCAATTCTGATCAAAGCGCCATCACACAGTTGCGAACCTATCAATGGTAATGTGATCACTTATTTTAAGTTTAGACTCTGAAAGGCAAGTTCACCGATTTGATTTGGAACGATAGATGTGCTACGGCTTGAAAAGTCTGTGATAATATCCCCCTCCCACCACTCTGTGGTGTACCCCTTGATGCTTTCCTTCCCGCAGTATTGGTTGGCTTCATCATGAAAGTTGATTTCACATGAAAGTAGCTGTCCAGTAAAATAGATGGTTTGACTTTGTCCATGACTAGAGTCAAAGGAGTTACAGTGATAAGGAACTTGTTAGTTCTGGTGATGGTAAGGGTAGTCGTGTGTCCTGAAACCATGTTCATATTTGATGCACCTCTTGATAAGTTTTACTACTGCCCTCTCACATATATCACCTATCTCCCATTATATATCATGGTTAACTGATTTACTTGTAAAAAGGAAATTTTCTCTCAACACACTCGTTGTCTTTTAATGCCAAAAATACAACAAAATATGAGACACTGCAGCATTTCTAGAAGGATTGGAAGGGTGTTTCAAAGACACTTTGTAATATATTTGACAAGCTGGGACAGGTAAAGGTATGGGGTATGAATTAATGTCACCGAGGTTACATTAAGATATGTTTGAGGTGCACCTTTTATCATCATCTAAATGAAATACATTAAAGAAATCCAAATCTCAGGTCACTTGATTCTTTAATGCCATTTCATACTTTAAAAAATCTTAAAAAAACCTTTTTTTTTCTTTTCCTTCTATGGTGTAACATGAATATATGAAACAAAGATATGATTTAACTCATTTATACACAAATATCTGTAATGTATGATAGGTGATCTCCATTGTCTGGTATGTGACTGCAAGCAACTCCTAGGATTTTTTACACTTCCACTTTGAAATAATTCTTTGAGAATAATTTGTGCAAAGGAAAGATTCCTATCCAAAAGAACTTGGCGATGTGCAGAGACGACGCTCATGTGTGAGCTTCATCAAAGCATTTTTCTATTGAAGAAATAGAGTTACATTATTATTATTGTTATTTTAATCACTTTATGTTCATATCATATGTGGATAGGGTCTCAAACTTACATACACTCAGTGTCAATTGAATTTACAGAAGTGTCGACATTTTAAGAGGACAAAAGAATTTTTGTTCCTTTTCCCCATTTTTCCCCGTCCATTTTTCCTGTCATGTCCCCATTTTTCCTGTTTCTCCTATTACATAACGTTCACTCTCCTTCCGCTTGTCTCAGCGCACCGTAATAGTTTGGGAGTTTCTATGATAATTGGAGTATTGCTTGATAAACTTGTTCTTCAGTCTTAAACTTCAATGAATTTTGCTTGGATGTCAGTGGTTTGGGTTTTTCTGGAAGTCTAAGAAAGGTGAAGCGTAGGATCTTGGCATCATTTGATTTGTGGTGGACAGATGAGGATCATTCATTGGCATGAGCAATGATCCATTTTTTAAAGGGTGCTGGGGGGGGTAGGAATACATGATGCAAAACATAGAACTTTCACCCTGGTCATTGGATGCTCTCCTGATCTGGGGATGGTAAAGGGTAAAGCCCAGAGATTTATGGGGTTTTCGTGAGGGGGATAAATTCCTCATTCCCCTTCCCCCCCCCCTAGGATTGTCATCCCTGTTGATCAGACAGTCAGTGCCAGACCTGCCATTTGATACATTTTCCTTGTGAGACAACTGTTTTTTGTAGTAGTCTCCGGGCAAAGTTCTCAAAAAGTGACTCAAAGGTAATTGTCGCACTTGCACTTATTGATGCTTTAAGGTCTTTACACTTGGACTGTTTAATCGATGCTTTAATGTCTTTTCACTTGGACTGTAGCTCTCAAAAAAAACATTTCCAGTTTCAAACTCACAAAAGATTGATTAATAGACTCAAGTTATTGGAATTTCATTGAAATGAAACAAATTTATCGATGTCTGGTTCACATTTTTAGTAGATTTGAATGATGTTTGATATGTTAAATGACATTAACTCCTTTGAGATATTTAAAGCAGGGAGATTCACCTTTCAGGCCCCTCAATATAGCTGTGGATTAAGCTGAAGACCGTTTCATGTCAAAAGCACGAACCTAATTTCAATCTGCCACAGCAATGAAAAAAAGGTTTCAGGTGGTAAAATTAAACAAATGGACATGATTGTTGTACTTTTCATGCTGCCACAATGTAAGAAATACCAAATTTGCCTCACAATTTGAAAGCTGGATTGTGATTCAGTTACACATAGACTCTGCAATACTTGCAAATCCATATTTCTTCCTGATCTGATCCACAAAGACTTCTCTCTTGAATTGTGTGAAGTGGAAGCCACAACTTTGCTATTTGGCACAGCATGTGAAACTCACAACAGTCCTTTGAGTTGGCTTGGCTTTTTTTTCTTATGAACACCAAATGATTGCGGTCCAAACATTTTTCGATATTAAAGTAGGATGTGCTGTTTGAAGGAACAAAAATAGCCTTTATGGTTGATCTTCTATCATTTTCAGTCATTTGATGCCAATGTGGATAATAATATGCCATGCCAGGTTTCTTTCATTAAAAATTTCATTAAATAGAGTGTTAATTACGGTAGAAAGAGCGATTTAGTTTTTTTTCGGGTAAAAAGTTAGCGGAACTGGACCCTGTGGTAAATGTGCAGCACTTCCATGTGAACACTGCTACAATGAAACGCCTATGCAAAAGCATTTCCTTTAGAAATTAGGCTATACGTGGACAAATATACCTATACTGGAGTTTTTATAACTTTCTGCAACTATAAGAAGTATAAGGAGTGCTTTGGTGTACTTTGGAAAATGCAGGAATAACAGCACATCCTGTGTAAAGTCCTCAAAGAGCCTAGTTTCAGTGCAAGACCCATTTCCCTCCATAATCATAATTGGACTCTCAACAGAACTGCAAATTGCTTCCCCAGAGTTAGTCTTTTTTTTTCTTCCAAAAGTTTCATAAGATCTTGTGCACTTTTGCTTGGAGTGTCCATGGATGATGCATATTTTGAAAATGGTGTTGCAACTGCATTTGGTGCAACTTCCTCACTTGTTTTTTATTTTCAATCTTGCCCTGTTGACATTTACAATGATTTTTTTTAATAAATGCGTATGATTACCTGATCACCAAGCAAGTTTAACTCTTCCTCTTTTTTTACTGTATATCAATGCTTTTAATTTAAGTGCAATTTGATTGTCATCAGTGAAGCATACAACACTTTTCTACAGGGTAAGGTTTTGTCTCTTGTTTTTGATAGTTTGTAATCCAAAGACACCACTGCAGTATTTTCACATCTCATGTTTTTAATGAGGTGGTATTTGCTTCTCTGTTGACCAGATTCAATCATTGGACCCTGAAGTGAGCTGTGAATGTGTTTATGTCGTTCACGTACCACAAATGACTACACTATGATAGCAACGTAAATTGACAACTGCTTCACAGAACCCTGTGCATGATTTGTTCCCCAAAAATATGGGAGAGACTTTTGTTTTCCACGTGCAGTATACCATTATGAAATATGTCGATGAAAGGTCTGGCTCAATTTTAGAAAAACTTGATCAAAGTCTTCAGACTGAGCAAAATCACACTTGCTGCAATCCCCATTTCTGGCATACTGTTGCCAATTTCATGCCTCCATCATCTTCCCACCAGCAATGCTTAAAATCTATTAAATTTATCCATTTACAATTTATTAAAAATTAATTAGTGAGGTGGTAAATTGTACAAATTATTTCTCTTTATGCCAAATGATTTAAGCTACAAAAGCATTTATAAATGCTATAATAACATCACTGACGACCTGAGGAAAGCATGAAACTTCATTGCTCATTTTTGTCTCCCACCGGCTCTGAAAGACATCATATAAAATTCATTTCAATCAACGGCAGTAATTTTTGGGTGATTCCTCTCTGTATCAAACCAGAAATACTACATTGGTAGTCATCAAAATATGAGATCATTCCTGAATTTGTGAAATGCATTACAATTAAATGAATACAAATAAAAATTGATAAATTACATGATTAAAGTTGTTCTAATATTGCAAAATGCAGGCATAAAACTTCTATTGCTCTAAATTCTTGCTTACTGGCTGTTAAAGGCATCATCATAAAATTCATTCAGTTAATGGCAGTAATTTTTATAGTGATTTCTCTTTGCATCAAACTAGAAATACTGCTTGAGTTCACAACAGGGAGTTATAAAACCTGAGATCATTACTGAAATTTGTTGAAAAAAGATAAAAATTACATGAATAGAAATAAATGAAAAGTGACAAATTATATGAGTTAGAAAGTTGTTCTAATGTAGCACAAATGCAAGCATTAAACTTCTACTGCTATAAAATCTCATTTCCTGGCTCTTAACTGTATCATCACTAATTCATTTTGGTTAATGGGAGTAAGTTTTACATAGTAATTATGATTCCTCTCTGTATCAAACTAGAAATACTTCTTTTTTTTACATGGTAGTTATCAAAAGATGAGATTATTCCAGAATTTGTTGGAAAACAAAAATTACCATCATAGAAATGAAAGTTGATAAACAATCTGATTTAAGTAATTCCACGATTGCACAAAATGAACTTTTTTCCACACACAAAGCACAATCGAGATAATTCCACTTACATGTACAATGCAGGTATGAGAAATATTGCTACCAAGAGACTTCATTTGCCAGCAATTGTTTACCACTTTGACACTGACTTTCTCTTGTGAAAATATAACATTTTTACTAAAATAATTTATAGAAATAACTTAATAATAATAAGTGTGCATTTATAAAGCGCCAGCTATCTATGTTACATACTCCGAGGCGCAAAAAAAAAAAGGTATGGATCATCACAAAGAACATGAATATATATATAGGAAAAACACCGGTAAGAAAAGATTAATTGAAAGCAATAGAGAACAAATAGATAATTCTTGAAGGTATGTAAAGAAGTGCAACTGTGAATGTCCAATGGAAGAGAGTTTCAGAGTTTAGGCGCAGCAGCAACAGAAAAGGCCTTATTGCCAGCAGCTGCTGAAGTTCTTGGGATGGCTAGAAGATTTTTTCCTGCCGATCTTAAATTACTACCTGAGGAATATGGTTTGAGGAGTTCTGCTAGATAAACCGGTGCTTTGCCATTTAACGCTTTCCAAGTGAGTAAATTATTTTAAAGTCAATACGATACCGGACTGGAAGCCAGTCAAGATGTCTCAAGATGGGGGCAGTATGATCGTGTTTTCCAGCGTTCGTTAAAATCTGCGCCACTGCATTCTGAACACACTGAAGCTTTCTTATCAACTTGTCGGAAATACCGTACAACAGAGAGTTACCATTGTCAAGTCTGGATGTCATAAGGGCATGAACAATGAAGGCCGCTGAATCATCAGGTAAACACCTGAGAATATTATTTATATTCCTGATATGAAAGAAAGCAGTTTGACAGAGCATCTTAACATGATTTTCCATGGACAAGGTATTGTCAAAGATTACACCAAGATTGCGAGCAGCAATGGAAGGTTGAATAATGGAGTCACCAATTTGCATCTGTTGGGTTTGTATTTTGGCTTGATTATGTCTAGAAGTGACAACAATAAATTCTGTTTTCTCATCATTCAACTTCAGTTTATTTGAAGTCATCCAAGATTTTATGTCAGACACACATTTTTCAATGCAATGGTGGGAGGAATGTTCAGCACGAGGATCATCTAATTTAAAGGAAAGACATAATTGAGTATCTTCAGCGTATAAATGTACATTAAGCCCGTGTTTCTGAGCGATAGTAATGACTGGTCTAGAGTAGATGGTAGAGAATGTGGGACCAAGAACCGAACCCTGCGGTACACCAAATGGAAGATAAACATTAGATGATAATGTGCCGTTGATATTTACGGCCTGAGTTCTGTCACTTATGTAGGAAAAAAAACTTAAATCTCCCACAAAAATTTTGAATCTCCCAGAAGGTCAACCAGTCTCCTGTTCCATGGACGATAAAACTCTTCCAGCAGATGCCTGGTGCTGTTCAGCATGGTCACGAAGGGTCTCTTGTGGTTTTTATTCTGGACTTTCCTCTTCAGGATGGCTGACATGTTTCCCTCAGATAGAGGATCTAGGATTGAAATGGTGGCAGAGAGATCTTAAAACAGAAAGCTACCTCCTCTACAAACCGAAATTAGAAAGTCAGTGCACCCCTTCCACTGCCATAGTAGCATTTTACATTCTCAGTCTGTCGCATGTTCTTTCCTTTCTTTATCAAGCAGACTAATGGCTAAGTCACAATAATTCTAGGTTACGGTGGCAGTAGTCCCCCCTAGATTGAGAGATGTCTCTGCAGGGGAACTTCAGTGGCTCCAGCTGGTTGCCTCACGGCGTATCCCTACCTTTGACAGCCATTAGGGTTATAGCTAAGTGCTTTTCATCTCCATGTGTGCCATAGCAATTTTATGTTGTAGCCATGCTGTAAAGCAGTTCCACAAAAGCTATATAAAAGCCTGCAGTGGCCTAGTTGCATTTTCCCAACAGTGGTAAGTAGGTTACTGCAGGTGTGTAGCAGGCGCATCAGTAAGTCACAGTATGGTTCAAGGCACCCCCCCCCCCGGTGGGTGCCTTGCTGGATCCTTTTATCTGCTTCTGCATTTCTCTAAGCCCTTCGGCCACCAAATATCATCCACAGGCTGTACGGGAGTCTCCACAAATTCAAAATACTGGATGCGGCTACCTAAGCATACAGTATGTGACTGCTACAACATGTAACCATGGGGATATCGTAGCGGACCTGCAATTGCGATGAGCTGCAGATACTGTACTTTAGACCCCACATCACAGCTGCCGTGGCAAATGTGTCTTACATGTAAAATGCTGATGAACATGACAAAAGCTTCCTTGTCTGTTTAATTATTGTTAAAGGATGACACTGTGTAGCCATAAAAAGCATTTAACAAGGTCCTCCTTTAACTAATGTCACAAATCAAAATGGCCAACAACTCTAAATTGTCACAAATCTTAATTGCTTAAAAAGTTTCACTTTGTGTAAAACACAAAACCGGGTACAAGTTGGCATATCCTATGTTACTGCTTCCTCAATATACCACTGTCCACTATCAAGCGTATATCCTAATCAAAGACCAATGATAAAAGCTTTAACAATGATAAAAGCTTTTTTGGGGGGGGGGCATGCCATGTTGGTCCATTGCAAGTGTCCAATTTCCCTTTAAGACCAATCAGAGGACACACTCATCAACAACACTCATCCGATATTTTAATCACTGATGTTATATGCAAGGCACATCATCACATTCAGCATCGCTACTCGACCTCTAGGTCAATACGTCATCTATTCCTCTTGCTAAAGTAACCCACCCCAGTTGTCAATACCACCAAATCAATCACACCCTTCCCTGAGAAACTTTACCTAATTCCAAGAAATTTATCAATTCACTGAAGACCTTCTTGGGGTTGTCTTTCCAGTCTTCTGTCCTGATGACAGTGCACTTTGTCCCTCCCGAAAGCTTCAAACCATTCCTTCAGGTAGATGTAGTAGGCGCCATGGAGAGGAACCTGGCATGGAAAAAGCAAAGACAGGGTGGGTGACTTGTCGCACCTTCATGGACATGTGAATGGGGTCGATCTAAAGGTCAAAGACAAAGGAATGGGGGAGGATTGGTGAAACTTCTTATAATTTCCCTCGTTGAATGAAGGAAGAAAGAAAGAAAAAAGAGAAGCACAGAAAAGATGGAGACATTAAAGAAGAGTCGAGGATTTAAAGACAAACAGAAGAAGGAGAAGATATAAGAGGAAATATAAAGAAAGGGAATGTTTATGATGCCTTGTTATTGTAACATCTGCACCATTAAAGACTGGTGGTTAGGTAAAGACGTTATGATGTCTACAGAGCACACCACATGATAAGTGTTCCAGGATCTCGAGGTTTGGCTACGTGTCTCTGTTGACAGCTGAGGCGAATCAATGAATGATGAGCAAAGAAAAGCATTGCTTGCCAATGGCTACATCAATCTAAGTATATTTAAGCAGTCGCTGGAACTTTATGGTTTGACTTGACTATGCTTTGACTATGGTTTAAGGAGTTACGCATTTTTAAGAGATAAACAGATATATGCAGGGATATGACGTAATAGATGTAACTTTAACACAAATGCTGATCTTGTGACTTGCACCAGTCTCAAGGACTTAAACAAAGATTTAAAGACTCATTTTAATACTGCTTTTAATCAATCTCTCTTCTTTCCTTCTGCAAAGGACTATGTGCAAGGTCCATCTTTGGTGTGCTATGAAACAAGTTAAATTTATTACTATCATTATTATTATTACTTACATGAAAGCTAATAACACATACCAATGGACACGCAGTTTGAAAATGCAATCGATCTGTTCTCCAACTCATGCAAAAATAAAAGTTCAAGTACTTGTATTAAAACATCGCTTTATGATTTGGCTCGCAGGTTTCAACTTACAAATTTTTTCCAGTCTCCGATCTCTAGGGAGAATGCACACGCCCTGGCTGACCTGCGATACTCCAAACAATTGTCGGTTTCCTCTAAACTCATCTTCACCTCCTCATGAAAGTCTTCTGGGGATCTTGTTTCCCTTTTGAGGGCATAAAAGTATTCTGAAAGAGCTCTGTGAGGAAAAGTACAAACTCAAGTCTCATAATTTTGTCTTCAATCCTGTTTGTCAGTCCTACTGAATAAATGAAGGAAAAAAACATAATTAACTTAAAAGCATAACAGTTAGTATAGGTATTGCTATACAATTTGACATACATGTTCACAAAGGCATTAAACAGTTAAAACACTGGACAGTTTCAATTTTCCCAACCACTTACATCTCGTCCCTCCCACAGCCTGTCTAAAATTCCTCCACATGTGTAATAAAAACAACTGGTCCCTGTGTACGCTGTGTAATATGAGCTACTCTGCATCTTTTGAATTCGCTGTCAGTCAAAAAGCAGAACCAGTTGAGAATTCTGCTCTTGTATCCGAAAGCCAAAAATATAGCTTGGGGTGATGAGTGACTGTTTAAACTGTTAACAACTTTATAGAAGCACTTCATGGTCTGGATAACAACTACTTCTTTTGAAAGATATCTCTCCATATAGTTTAGAGAGACCAGGATGAAAAATACTGCTATTGCACCACCCATAGCATCCATAAAAACAAACAGAAAAACAGAACAGAAAACTGAAAAGCTGACCAGAGAAAATGACCAGGTGGACTCTCTGTCAGATGAGGAATTTTGGGAGTTTTTGCTTAATTGAGAAATTTTGCAAGCTCTGGTCATCAAAGGTGATGTTAACATCATTGCAGAGAATGTCAATATACATTAAAATGACTCTGACCAGAAGTCATACATACCTCTGTCAAGCCTGTGGCAATGAACTGAAAGTGTGGAAGAATTACTCTGATGTACCTATGAGGAAGTTACGTCTTAGAAATAGCTCTGTCACAGAGCAGTTAAAAGGGAAACCTTGGTGAATGTTTCAGATTCAACCAACACCTGTATCTACATCTGCAGGTACTGCATAATTCACCTGAAACATTGAAGCTAGATCATCAGTCATTTAACAAAAAAGTGAAACTCGCACAAGGTTAACTTTCTTTGGCTCTCCACTGTTGCCTGTCGCCAGACAACAGAGAGGTTACAAATGTATCGCAAGTTATAATTTGTAATCTACATTCCAATAGGGTGGTATTAAACATCAAATGAAGATAGTTTCAATTTAGACAATCAAAGCAGGATGTGCTGTTGTTCTCACATTTACAAAATTGCATCAAAGAACCAGCTATCATACTTAGTATCAAATATGATACCATACCTTGATCTGCTTGTCCAAAAATCACAAAGTATCCAAATGAAATGTTATTCTTTGAAGTTATTTGCAGTTTTGCACAGAGGTCCCACACATTCAGCATGAACCGTTCCTGCTAACTTTTTAGCCGAAAAAACTAAATCAATGTTTTTTTTTCCTAAAAGTGACACTCTGATTGGTGAATTTGCTCCTGAGAAGAGAAAGATGGAAGACTAACCATAAAGGCTGATTTTGTTTTCATCAAACAGCACATTCTGCTTTACGATGATGTGATTGTAGGTTTAGGGTTGAGCTCTAGAGGGTCAGCTACGTTTATCCATTCTCAAATAAAATCATGACATGAGATCCAAGCTGGCAGAGTACACATACTTTTTCTGCACATCCATATGACAGCCCACAGCTGACGAGCTGAAAAACTTACAACATGCTGAAAATATTATCCGTTCTTACGAATCTGTTGTTTTTGTAGTACATACTATGTTACAAAGCTGCACTGATAAAAGTTTAACTTCTCCTTCCTGCTGGTAGATTAAAACATGCATATGGGACATTGAATTTATACAAAGAAACTGATCAACAAAAGTTTTCAGTCCGTACTTTCACTCTTTTTATACCAACACAGTTTGCTGAGCACATTGCTTTCAATTGCATCTGCTTGGCGTCTCTACCAGTGGCACAGACAGCAATTTATCTACGTTGACATATACCGAGATACAACCTACTGTGTTAAAGGTCAGGTGAAATGCTTGCAGAAAAGAGCTCCCTTCATGCAAACGTTACAAAGTAAAACCCTGAGTGAAAATCCGTTGGAATTTTGTTTGTATCTATTACTGTTTTTGAGATATGACTTTTCAAAGTTTGAAGAAAATGCAAAACAGATGACGTGGAGTGTTGCACAGTGTCAGTTTTTCTTTTGTTAACCCTATATATTTCGCCTCTTAATTACTTAATAACTGAGTTTCACATTGGTACAGTAAGTGATATCGATATTTTTGAAGGAGAAAATACATGTTTCCAAAATAAAACCCTCTGGGCATATAAAATTATCAAATGACCTTGAAATAAAGGTTACATAAACAAAGGATTAACATAAGACAAATCCTAGGAGTCCCTCCCGTGACATCACAAATTTGCATATTTAGCCAATATTTATTCATGACACAGCTGTGAGACACTGATTTGCCTGTAAATTTGTCAATTTTTGACGGATTTTGATGCAATTTGAGGCTATTTTCAACATTTTGAATGCCTAATGCACCCAGTACCTCAAAATGTCATTTTCATGTCACCAGACCTTTAAGTGATACAAAAATGACATGTTCCAAAACTTGACAGTTAAAGGTCACTCTTTTACTGAAAGATCACTACCCACCGGTCCAATGGGTTCCTGAGTACAGCAAAAATTTTGGCATCTGGTTGGATGGAATGGATGGTGTCAGCCAGTACCTGGGTAGGTTCTGGTTCTGTGTAATTGGCTATTCCATCTGAAATACCCCAAAGGGTGGTGATGGATGCATCACCTGTGTATAAACAATATGAGACAATCAAAATAATAAATTCTTTCATTTTTCTCTACAACAATGATTCTGGTTTCCAAACTGTTTAACAAAGAGACAAAGAAGCAAACACCATTCTGCTAAAAAGAAAAAAAAAAGAAGTCATGAATTTCTTCATTTTGAAATTCTGCTTAAAGAATCACACTTTGAAGAAAAGTGACGTAAAGCACTTTGAGCAGAGTAAGATATACAAATATACTGCAAAAAAGGAAAAAGAAAAAAGTAAAGAAGTACTTCGGTGATTTTTCACAACAAATTACTAGCCTTATTTCCTGACAAGTTTCAAAGTCCAGTATGAACTTGGTTCTATTGCTGTTAAGAAGAAATGGCCACATGCCAAATGTAAGACCTGCCTCAGTTTCCCTTCATAGGAATATATATTATTAAGGCAGCTCTTACAAAATCACCCCTGAAGGCCTCCAAAGGACCTTTAACCTTCACCTACAGCGTATGGGTTTCATACTGATGTGGTTCACATAAACACCAAATGCAAGTTCATAAACACCAAATACAAGTCCAAACATTTGACCCTACGTAGCTAAACATCACAGAGAAATGAGAATATATCAATATAACCCATCATGACAGTACAGGTGGATACAATTTCACCATTACTAGAAACTAGGGTGTAGTCCCCATCTTTTCTCCTATTAGCTGCATCACTATTCACCTCCAGAAAAGACCTTCCTTCTGCTCTATTTATGTGAGGCAGTTATACATGTTACAAGCATTAAAACAACCATTGTACCCTCCTTCCTCCCTCCTTCAACGCCCAATAATAGAAGCTAACCATCACAAACACAAACAGACATCACACAGACACAAACATACACACATCCACACAATTAACAACAACAACCAAATATCAGTATGGTACATATGTCTTGCATTGAAACAGCTTCAAGTCTTTCACCACCTGGAGTGACTACTTACCAAACACCTGATTTTTGGTGAGGGTTCCATTAAGTTGGTACTGGAACCACCTCAGATACCAATCAAACGAACTGTCGTCTGTTCCACCGGTCAGCGACCTGATCTTCATTACTAAGGAAAACAATGTACATGTTAATGCACTCGTTGGGTATAAGTCCAAATTTGTGTTTGAATTCTGACGTAGAGTAGGAGATGGAAAAGAACCACAAGGACACAAACTGGACAGAAACGACTTTTGACAATTGCAAATGAGAGAATTTGATGGCAATACTTTTGATCCATCAAGACACCTCAGTCAGCAGGAAACAAACCTGAAGTTTAACATCCATTAGCTTAGTCAGAATAAGATTTGCACTTGTACTGTTTTTTTTTTATTCTCTGTATACCTGAAGAATTTCTCGCTGAAATCAATCAGTTATATCGCATAATCAGGATACACTTACATGGCACTTGAGAGGAGGGGGTTAGACAGAAATTTGTACAAAACCTTGACGATGAATGCTGCACACGTGGCCATTATTCCATATATGTTATGTTGTAAGTCTCTACTTCTTCACCCCCAGTCCAAAGTTGTTGTTCACTTACGGTAGGTCATGTTAAAGCAAAGGAACTC
Organism: Stichopus chloronotus; assembly: GCA_021234535.1. Classification (NCBI taxonomy): domain Eukaryota; kingdom Metazoa; phylum Echinodermata; class Holothuroidea; order Aspidochirotida; family Stichopodidae; genus Stichopus; species Stichopus chloronotus. The sequence goes on along the minus strand of CM037832.1, from coordinate 18,282,212 downwards.
ATTTTCATCTGAGAAAAGGATTCTGAAAATTCCATTAAGATCTTGATATACTCTTTAGGACAACAATAACCAGACAGTCTTCTTGATACCAAGAGAACCAATGTTTGTATTTACAGTATTTTATTCAGCTGTGTATCTCTGTCTGTTTTTTCAGTCCCCTTTTTTGTCGAACAGGGAGGGATTTGATAGCTGGGTAATCTTTCTTAAATATCAAACCATCATGAACTTTCCGGCAAGAGGAAAAACCGTTTTCTTCTACAAACCTACATCAAGGCAAGATTACAAATTACTACATCATGATATTACCAACCTCTACATGAACCTGCATGTGTACAGTAAAATCATGCTGCATTTCAAAATTCCACATACCCATGTTACCATGACAGGGCAGTCCTGTGAAGCCAAAGCGTCGCCACGCCCACCAGTGGGGTTCTTTCAGTACGGGGAAGACGTCAGGATGCTGCACCAACTTGTCCCAGACGTCAGTGGTTCCAGACTTATATGAACCAATTTGGTAAAAATATGGCAGGCATTTGATTCCATCAGATTCCTGCCAGCAGGGACTGCGATACTTTTGTAGAAACGACTTGGGCACCCTGTTGTAGACCTAAATATCAAAGGAGTAGCAAAATATATTATCGAAGGGGCAAGGATCATCCAAAGGTGCTTAACACTCATTACCCACAACCATTGGCAGGAAGATGAAGACATTCAACAGCAGTGGGTCAAAATGGTGAATTTGCTGACTGACATGTACATTGACATATTGACAGAAAATGTCTTCTCTATTTTTAAACATATTCTGGAGACAAAGTTCTACCCTGAAGTTTCTTGAATAGACAAAAAAGAAAGAAAAAACCAATTTGGACATGCTTTGGGTTTTCATTTATTTCATTATGAGGATCTTTTTATGAACCTGACATATGATGATTGACACGTATCATGTATCAACATGCACAAATGCATACTACAGACATATGTCCAAGAGCTTCTGTCATTGAGATATCGAGATATAGTTTCCATAAATTGACCCTTGTTGCCCAAAATGGCCTCACTAAATATAATGTTTTTGTGATCACTACTATACACATGACAAAACAAATACATAGCAGATACAAAATCAGAGCAAGCTTTCCTTGACATCATGTTAACAAGACATCTTGTTTACAAGGTTTCACTATTTGACCATTGTTGACCCCTAACCTCTACTAAAAGCAACTTGGGGTCTTGTATTTAATGAGTTCACTTAGCTTACATACTAAGCACTATTAGCTTAGTAAGTTATAAGTTATATCGTTAAAGCTATATAGTATAAGTTTCAAGTTACAGTTGTTTTAATCTATGAATTCAATGAAGCTGTCACTTTACACACAAAACTTAGAAAAGTTCAAAGCTAATGTAATAATTTCCACATAGTTTGAGAAGTGAGAACGGTCCGTCCATGACAGTGCTTTTCAAAACCCCATTCATAAAATGGTACATTCCAGGATATCTGGCCCTTGTAAAATTTTTTACACTTTTGTTCTAGTAAGCACACATGTCTGCCACGAATTTAGGACAAATTTTAACATTACATTCCCCCCAAAAAATTTTGGTCACTAGGACAACATTAAACTGATCAGCACCATTAATTCACTGAAGCTGTCACTTTACAAACAAAATACACAAGCATGGTCTAAAATTAAAAAGAACAAGGGTGTGATTACCATGGTAAGATTTACATGAAACTTGCAACATAATGTACTTAAGCACACACTGTCGGATAAAACCAATGAGCCTGCCTGCACAGATAGTGCTGGTACATCTCTGTATTCTCCAGTTGAAAATATTTTAATATAGGCTAATCATATAGATTTCCTCAATCTACATTGTCTTGCAATAACATATTTACCTCTAATAAACCACAGGCTTTCACCTTCAAACAAACAGATCTTTTTGTGTAGCCTTCAGACTACACAACAATAATCTATGACGTTATAATCGTGCTAAAACCATGCTAAAGCGTTCAACAGACCCTCTTTCATGCCCGATTACACATGTATTCCGATGAAAATGACACCTAATACCCTTGCCAGGCAGCTCAAGAAAGCCTAGACATTGGATTGACACACCTGAATTACTTTAGGAGAACGATGTTTAATTGACCGTGTGGATTATCACAGCATGGGGTGATAAAACTGACCTAAGGCCATGACAATTTGCAAGAAGTTGAACCTCAGTAGAACAAAAGAACACTGAGGTTGAAGTCAATCCCATTTTAACGTACGAATAACGGCATGCACGTTGATCAGAGCATATTCTACGTATTACAGTCATCCAGTTGGTTACCACTTAACTCTTTTATTTTGAACTGTCTTGCACAATCCCTTCAAAGAGGGCCGAGGGTGTGGATTCTCACATTATGATCCTCCGACCCAAAAATAACTCTCAAAATCTTATCTCGTGAAAAGATGGTGCACACAGCCTTAGTTTGAATATTCATCCAATATGTGGTTCCTGAGACACTGTGCAGTTTGTCTACATTCTGTCTTCTGGTGACCTCACATGACCTTTGACCCGACACCAAAAACAATGCCAAGTTCCCAACATGGGATGTTTACAAATTCGACCCACACAACCATTTTGACCCATCTTGTACGTTCCCTTCAAAGTCTAGAATGTTCAAAAACTTCTGTTGCAGACTCAAACATACACACACCCTAAGGCTAACACACACATATACACACATCAATACACAAAATCATCAAAGCAGATTTTCCTTACCAGCCTTCATCAAAGGAATCTAAATTGATGTTGCCACTGAATATCAACATTTGACTCAGTTAAAATGATTGTTGCTTTTTCTTGTGAGTGTGTGTCTATTTTGACATTCAGCACTGCCTTACACTCTACAAACTTTAACACAAGTCACAGATTTAATAAAGATAAAATATTCAGAAAAGACATCCATGTTTTTTGTTTTTTTTTATTTGTACAATGGGAGTCCAGACCACACATTTACCAAAGTCCACTTGTGTGAGACAATCTAGTAAACTGAACAAACAATCATATGCAGCAGTTGAAATTCTCAGACCTTCTTTGTAATTAACATATCAAAGCAAATACCAAGTAATAGATCAACACAGTAATGCTATCATATTGTATTAAAGTGAGTGGGGGTTAATGCCATCTTTCTTAGACTGTAGTACTGCACATATAATGTGTTACTTTATGTACAGCTGTATTTTGGCTGCATTTACCAATTGAGCTCTCTGTGAGTACACCTAAGTAGACAGAGATGTGCTCTGAGTCATCCTTGAGAGAGGCTGTATCTTTGTTTTAGTTGGTGGTGTCAGATTCCTCAAACAGTTAACTTCTGACCTCCAATTGTTGACATTTGACTTCTAATTGTTAGCATTGTGTAATGCTAATATGTTAGCATTGTGCAATGCTAACACTTACTAACAGGAAAAAGAGCAGTATATTATTAATGTGGAAGTCACTGATGGTATGAAATGGGCTAATTTAGCAAGTACAAAGCAGTTACCTTTTAGACCCCACACAGTCACCACCTTTGGTGTAATCTGTGAGCACTTGTAAATATTTCCACATAGTTTTAGTTAGTATTGAGTAGTACCGGCATAAACGTAGTCGTTTTAGAAGCATGTCAATAGATTCGAGAACTGCAAACTGCAGAATATCCTCTCTCTGTGTTCATCCCTTCTGGTCCTGCCTCTTGCCTTACTCACACCATACCGGCCTACTTCTCCAGCCCAAAATAAACCGGTACCGCAGGCAACGTTACAATATACTTAAGGTATTAGTACTATCTATTTCACTTTGATGTAACTTCTATCATCTATTTGTCCATTTTTTTTTTTTTGTGGGGAGAGAGGATGGGCAGGCTCAGTTTGTCAGTTGCCGGGTTCTCTAGTCTCCGTACAGTATCTCTTCCATTTGTTTTTGCCAGCTGTTTTAGGGAGCAAATGACTGAGGCTGGAAAAAAGGGAATTTCACTTGCATTACAAACAGAATTACTGAATTACTAATGACTGAAATAGGAATAGGTAACTGTAATATGAGAACTACTTTAATACTAAACCTAATAACTACTGTATTTCGTAGTCATTGTAACTGATATCACCAGCGCATGAATAATGGTAATCCTGAGTAATCTCATATAAATCTGACAAGCTATTCTGGAATCTTCCTCTTACCATCTTGTCGTTCATGGAGTTAACCAGATCCAAGTTACCTTGAGATTCACCTAATACTAAACTATGACTATTAACCAGACAACGCTCTATGGTCTTCTTATATTTATAAGACTATCTCTATACCTGAGGATCGATAGTACTTACATGGTGGCAGCGGTTAAACAAACTCACCGCCAAATTTAATTTCCACGGACGTGAAACTTATTTAAGGAAGTGCACTCTTTCTGAATGACAAGATGGTAATAGCCGCATACAAGCAGTAAGTGATTGAAAAAAAAAAATAAATAAAAAAGTTTGTGATATTGTTCTACGCAATAGCCTCTGTATGCGTGACCCACATTATTATATCTAAGCCACCCATGAGAACCCCAAGCTATTAGACGATTTCAGAAACAACCAAAGACTGGCTAATTTTTGGCGGAGATTTCGTAAGGCATCCAACTTGAGTCCGGATATTGTTCAGTACGGATATTGTTCGATACCGGAGGACAATTAGAAACCAGCAGGAAACGGACTACACCCTACAGCGTTCCCCCCTGCAGGCGTTAGAAACGGAATCATACGAGGCGAGTGACCCAGACGTTTGACCGCCGGACTGGTCGAATACTTTTTTGGGTTGATGGAAAAATCGCAAGGAATAAAAGAAAAGGAAAGAAAAGAAGCATTCTACAGTACTTCCAACTTCGAGTTTCTGACAGCGACGAGGCCTGGACACGTCGCAAGGAAATCGGAACTACTTTCTTTGGATCTGCGGGCTCAGCAACTTCGTACCCGAGCCGGGAAAGGAGGACAACCAACGCCCAGGTCAACCAGAGTTCCTCAGTAGACTTTAATGATACGTAACGGAGTCATATGTGAAATTGTGATATATTAATGTGAATGGATTTACTTATTAAAAAGGGACTGGCTAATGCCCCTCTCATGTTTTATTCCTAACCACCCACGAAGGAACTAGCTAATGCCCAAGTGGAGTGAAAGAACATTAAGTTAATTCACTGTATGCAATGTATTGTATTTACAATGATATGAGAAATGTGGATTAATGCTGTTTTACAGTGAATCCGAAGGCGAATTGGCAGAGTCAAAATTTCACACAATTCTAAGCATGATCTCAGGAAAGATTAGGCCTCCTCAAGGGTGTATAATAATAAACGTTTACTAGACGTAGAACAGATATATACCAAAACAAGTGCCCTATTATACATTAATATTAATAATAATAGAGATGAAGTAGATATCACTACATAAGTGAGATTAAGCCCAACGAGTATAATAAATAAGTCATACGGTTTTCCAGAATATCAACAGGACAACTCGGGAGCCCAAACCGACATATAGAGTCACGTAAGAGAGATATTTATACGAAGTAAAAGTCAGGCCTAGCCCAACTAAAAGTTGTCAGACAGTGCCGTAATTAAGAGACGGACACTGGTGAAAGGCAAAGGAAAGTATTAAACATAACATTAGTGTAGACTAAGGCACAACAATGCCGCTAACTACCGGTGCACAAGCAACAGGAAGAGACAAGCACAACAAACGCTTGTCCAGGATTAAGTCTCTCGGGTGTTGCACCACCCTCCATGAACTGGTCCTCAGATGACCTTCCAAGTGCGTTTAATGACTTTCGTCAATATGCCGACCTAGTTTTCACCGGCCCACTGGCGAGGGCGAGTGACAACAAAAAGGTCACGTACATACTTTTATGGCTAGGGCAAGAAGGTATCAAAATATGTAATGCCTGGGAAATCCCCGAGGCAGATCGAGGAAAACCCCAAGAAATTTGGGATCGCTTTACAAAGCACTTTGAACCGAAAACAAATTTTCGCCTCAATCGATATACATTGCGCAAATATAAGCAGCAAGAAAACGAAAGCACTGATGACTTTATGACGAGATGCACAATTCAAGCGAGAAAGTGCAAATATAACGATGACACAATGAAGGAAACACTCATAGAACAATTGATAATAGGGACTCAACATACGAAAGTGCAAGAGAAACTGCTCGCAAAAGACGAGACCTTAAAACTAGACGAAGCGATCGACATAGCGCAGACTCACGAAGCGACCCTTTCACACGTGGCAGAATTGACGGGTGCTCGAGTCACTGTTGACGCTATGATGACCAAGCGCGTGCTACAAGGAAAGTGCCCAAAATGCGGACTAAAGCACGGCAAGGACAAAAAATGCCCAGCACAAGGTACAACGTGCAGAAACTGCGACAAGCTCAATCATTGGGCTAAGGTACGTAGATCCCGACCTAGTAACGAACGCCAAAAGAGCAACAAAAAGAGGTCAAAATCACATCGATCCTTTAAAGAACGTGACCGACAAAACGACCACAGAAAACAGGGCGATGCTAAAGATAAAAGCAAAAAAGTCAACGAGCTCAGTTATCGGGATGCAGAAAATGTGTCTGATCCCGATAGTGAAGACGTGAATTTTGACACGATAACAATCGACGAACATGACATGAGTAACAGTAAACGCACAGAAGTCTATGCAAAAATCAGACTAGACTTGACATCGACAAATAAAAAAGCTACATTGAAGGCTAAAGTCGACACTGGAGCAGAAGGCAACATTCTACCACTCCGCACGTTTGCGAAGATGTTCCCAAACAAAATGGGGAAAAATGGGTATCCTTTGCCTAAGACGCTCAACCACAGCCCGGTACAAATAAAGGCGTACAATGGGACAGACATCTCACACTTAGGAAACTATGAGATCCCATGCCAATACCAGGGGACCAAGGTACCAGTCAAGTTTTACGTAGTAAAGACCAACAAACCAGCCCTAATTGGTCTAAAATCATCGATGCAATTAAAATTGCTAACCCTCAACTGCAGTGGACAACTTAACGAAGAGCCAGAACGAGTTACTGATATGGAGCATTTACAAACCATGTACCCCGATCGATTCAAAGGCATCGGCAAATTCAAAGGGAAATACCATATCGCAATAGATAAAGACGTACCCCCAGTATTACACCCACCAAGACGGTGTCCAATCCAAATTAAGGATCAAATCAAGAAGGAACTGGACAAAATGATTCGACTGGACGTGATACAGCCAGTCACTGAACCAACAGACTGGGTGTCTAGTCTGGCTTAAACTCAGAAACCCAACGGCAGATGGCGAATTTGCCTCGACCCAAGGGACCTTAACAAAGCAATCAAGAGAAAACACCACCACATTCCGACCATTGAAGAAATCACTCATGAATTTGCGGGTGCGACTGTCTTCTCGACGCTGGACGCAAAGCATGGCTATTGGTCCATAGCATTAGACCATGCATCCAGTCTACTGACAACATTTAACAGTCCATTTGGCAGATACCAATTCAAACGACTACCATTTGGACTCTCGGTCAGCCAAGATGTCTTCCAGCACAAAATGGATCAAATCCTAGAGAAGTGCCCCGGAACAGTCAACATTGCAGACGACGTAGCTGTCTTTGGTAAGACAGAAAAAGAACATGATGCCAATCTCCACAATCTCATGAAAATTGCAAGAGAAGGAGTAATCTTCAATAAAGCGAAATGTGGCATCAAGAAATCAAGTATCACCTTCTTCGGAATGCTATTCGACTCTCAAGGAGTCCACCCTGACCCAGACAGGGTCAGAGCAGTGGAAGCACTAAAAGCGCCCGCATGCAAGAAAGAGTTGCAAGAATTCTTGGGAATAGCGACTTATATGTCACCATTCATCCCAAACCTATCCCAACATACCTCCAATTTGCGCAACCTCATCAAGAAAGATGCAGTCTTCGAGTGGACAGAAGCTCATAACTATGCATTTAACCGCATAAAAACACTGATCTACGAAGACACCAGCCTGTCATATTTTGACCCAACCAAAGAAACTACCATACAGGTCGACGCCTCCCTAAAAGGATTAGGGGCAGCCTTAATGCAAGAAGGAAAACCGATCAGCTTTGCTTCAAAATCACTCACCGAAACCAAACAGAGGTACGCAAACATCGAACAAGAATTATTAGCGGTGGTATTTGCCTGTGAAAGGTTTCACAACTACATCTATGGAAAACCATTCACGATTGAATCAGACCACATACCATTGGAAATGATACACCTAAAGAACCTCATAGCAGCACCACCACGACTCCAAAGGATGCTTCTTAGATTACAAGGATATCAGGTCACAATTAAATACAAACCAGGAAAGGAAATGCTACTTGCAGATGCGATGTCTCGACTCAACCCTCTTCCGAGTGACGAAACAGCAACAGTCGCTGTATCTAGCCTCAACTTAAGTTTGTCATACTTCTCTGATCACAAACTCACCGAACTAAAGGACGCTACACAGCAAGACCAGGAACTACAGGCACTAAAACAACAAATCTTAGATGGATGGCCCGACAGGAGAGACCACCTCTCCCAACCTCTTCGGAAATATTGGTCATTCAGAGATGAATTGGCAACAGATGACGGTGGAATCATCATGAAGGGAGACAGACTATTGATCCCATCAAAATGCAGGAAAGACATCCTAAACAAACTGCATGAAGCTCACCAAGGAACCACAAAATGCCAATTACGAGCCAAAGGGACGGTATTCTGGCCTGGAATTAATGACGACATCGAACAACGGATAAAATCATGATCTATATGCCAATCATTCAGCCCAAACCAACGATCAGAACCACTACTCCAACATGAATTGCCAACTAAGCCATGGCAAACATTGGGTACAAATATTTTCACACTCAACGTAAAGGACTATCTAATAGTTGCCGACTATTATTCTAAATTCATATTCGTCAGACCCCTCTCAACAGGACACACGAACAGTACATCAATCATCGACAAGCTGAAGACGCTATTTTCTGAACAAGGGATAATGGAAAGACTTGTGAGCGACAACGGCCCACAATATACAAGTCACCACTTCAAGGAATTTACAACAACATGGAACGTCGCACATGTTACATCCAGCCCCCACTACCCACAGTCGAACAGTTTCATTGAGAGACAGATAAAATCTGTCAAAATGGCAATGAAAAAGGCACAACAGGACAAAACAGATGTCGACTACGCATTGTTATGTCTCCGAGCAACACCTATCGATGAAAAGCTACCATCACCGGCAGAAATCCTTTACGATCGCAAAATAAGAACCAAGCTCCCAATAAAGATAAGGAACAACAAAGCCTACAAGGATGAAATCCAACAGCAACTGCTGCAACGGCAAGAGCTACAAAAGAGATACTACGATGCGAAAACAAAACCAAAACCACCATTCACCCCAGGACAAACAGTACGCAGCCAAGACCAGACCACTGGAAACTGGACGCGAGCAAGCATCATAAGAAAATGTTCAGAACCCAGATCATACGACATCAGAACTGTACTGGACAAGTATTAAGGAGAAACATGAAACATCTGAAGGAGACAGGAGAGAAGAACACATCTCACAGTGACGACAACATCGATACTGACATAACAACCACAAACTCTACACACAGAGCGGAACATGGAGACAGACAGACAGACTCAACCACAACCTGACATTAACACAGATAGTGACAATTGCTACCGTACACGCTCAGGACGCATTGTGCGAGCAAAATAAAGATTAGATTTATAGACTGCGCTCATCGGGAAACTGTAATCTAGCAGCGATGTAATTATTGTAACGTATCGTTACCATCATTGTAGATACCATGAATGTTATGTAATCCCCAAAGTGTCCTCAAAAGACATTATATATGTTAACCAATTTATAATCAATACACAAGATAATTTGAAATGAACAACTACGTGTAACTTGCATTTCACGAAGTTAATACCAGACAATACATCCTCAACCTTGTAAAGAAGGGGGATGTAATATGAGAACCACTTTAATACTAAAACTAATAACTACTGTATTTCGTAGTCATTGTAACTGATATCACCAGCGCATGAATAATGGTAATTCTGAGTAATCTCATATAAATCTGACAAGCTATTCTGGAATCTTCCTCTTACCATCTTGTCGTTCATGGAGTTAACCAGATCCAAGTTACCTTGAGATTCACCTAATAAACTGTGACTGTTAACCAGACAACGCTCTATAGTCTTCTTTTATTTATAAGACTCTATCTCTACCCGAGGATCGATAGTATTACAGTAACAGAATGACAGAAATGGAAATTCAAAGGATGACAAGACATGACCATTCCCTTTCAATCAAGAAACAAATTTGTTAATGGTGATTGATGAAAAATGAGTGATCACAGGAACAAATACTAGTAAGAAATGGAAGTTAGTTGATCTACTTGATTTTGAGTTCATAATGTAAACCCTTATGCAGAATACAAAAGTGCATGTACAGTACATTAATTTGATGATGACCAATTTCTTTTTATGAAATACATAGTGATAGAGTGTACAATATATTCAACATCAGATGAGGATAAAAAAAGAGCTCTCTCAAAACAAAACAAAAAAAATTATTTTAAAAAAAGGTTTATGCGAGTCAAAACTGATTAATGATGGATTTTTTGTTTTCAGTTGGACACATCTGCATAAAATTTTAGCACTTTGAATATGTTAAAACAAAGCACAAAAACATAAAATATATGCGGAGGATAGTTGTCTTCTTGAAATATTGTACTTACAAGTTTGTAATCTGACATCATAACATAATAATGGTTTTTCCAGTCATTGTGTTATACTTGATAATACTTCTACCTTGAATAAGTAGGTAATGGTCAATTCTTGATGACATACCAAGGGGTCTACAAGGGCTTTTATCAATTGACTCTGGCAGTCAGTGAACCATGATTTCCTTACACTACCACCAACATAACAGACTTCTTGTGTTCAAATCTGTCCTAGCCTCCCATTGGTGCTGTGCTTTTGATATACCTTTATCTAGAAAAAGTACGACTACATGACTGTGGCCAAGTGTATGAAGTTGGAGGCAGTCAAAGCAATTGAATTACCAACCAGGAGGTTCAGGGTTCGATCCCTTGCTGGGTCACAGTTAAGACAGGTTTCTCACCCAAGAATAATCTATGGTCTTCCATTCTGAACTGACCTTGTGGAAAAAGATACAAAATTTGATCTAGGATTTTGAGTTGGTAGTCGTCCGACGTTAAGCCACAGGCTCCCTTCACGTGTGTAGTCCTTTACCATCGTAAAGATACTTCAAGAAATGAATTTCTATTTCATTGTTATTTACAGTACTGTACCTCTAACAGCTTGTTGTCCTGCATGGCCTCTCTCGCCGAGGCTTCAGCATGGCTTGGGGAGCTGGTTATCAACAACTCTCCAGACTTTTTACCAATGTCATAATAGAAAGGATGTACTACGTGGAGATGAGGTACCTCTCGAGGAGTCACAGAGCTTTTCCATTCCGTAGTGAGCAAAAGCACAACCACAGCTGTTATTCCACATACAAATACAAATTTCTGCAAAAATAAAAGACACATCAAACTAACACATGATATTCTGTACGTACAGTTACAAAACTTCATCACAGTCTGCAAAATCTCCAAAAAAAATTTGTTATGCTCTTATCCTTACAAGCAGGATAACAGTCAATTCTGCAATTACTGTTTGCCTGCCAAAAGAAGCTATTAAACTGCAGGGTGATTGATCTGCAAATTCAGAGGTTGTCCCTCATGTTGTTTCACCAGACTGTGAGGCAGTAGAAAATAAAGTTTATGAACAATATTTTTGAAAGAGCCAGACAGAGGGTATTAGCCAGATCTGGCAAGTGCCTCAACTGACTATACAGCTTGCAAGGTCACACTATCCTATATGATGCTCTGCATTAGGCCTTGCCTTTTGAAATTTGTAGGAGCTTGGTCACTTGCTCTCCTGGGGACTGTGGGAAGACTCTCCTTGTTTGGAGTCATCCACTCAATGTCGATCATGCAGCGTTCTGTTCATTATTTGTGCATCTCAGTTAAAAAGAAATCATATCCCACAAGGCAATTCCATAAAGTATATTGATCACCGGATACAGCTTCAAATTAACTTTCTTTTATGTTACCCATTGAGGTGTATCTTGAACATTATTACTGTAGTGCCCAGCACTACAATCTTGTCATTATCGGTCGAATGCCAAATTCTTTTGTTGAGCCTTGTAGGGCTCATGATGTGTCCCCTGCAGCATAATCTAACTTAGTCCATATAAATATGCAACCTCGACCTTCTAACAATAGCAGTGCTGTAAGTGCGAGCAATGGCTATGACTTGAAAAATAGGGATACCTGGAGTTATATTAAATTCAAATTCAGCTTCAAATGTGGCACCATTTTGCATCTAGCGCACCCTCTGTGAGCTAAAATTTTCCAAAGAGGAGGGGGACCACCCCCTTAGACGCCCAACATTAAATCCTCGCTACACCCCTGCGTTACACCCAGTAAAAACATTGCGGCAAATCAAACCACTTTGAAATATGGGGAAGATGACTTTTTATTTGTAACTTTTTTTTTGCTGTGAATTTCTACTGCCTGTTAATGGTCACATTTACCAGGGATAAAAAGTTTGCAGTACAAATGCAGGGATGATCCTTAAGCAACTGAAAATGGTTGACTGAAGGTCAACAGCTGCAAAGATTTGGTTGTCCTCCCAAAAATTTGGTCGTCCTCCACAACGGACATATAAAAACAAGAAATGTGCAAAATGTGTATTTTGCAGTGTCAAGACCATGTTTTTATTTGTCTTTCTTATACAGGTTGAAACTTTCTACAGCTAAATTATAGTAGTGACTTGTAACTTAAAAGTAATGCTTAGGGTTTCTCCAAAGGGAAGGGGAGGGGATGGGATTTCCAGAAGGAGGCTGGTAAATTCCACCTCTTCACTTCGATAATAAAAAAAATGTCATCTAGAATCACTGATGCTGTAAAGTATATATCATAAAGAAGAAAATCTCTGTATAATATAATGTTTGTTTCAAATCAAAATATGATACATTACTAATCTTGAACAGTACTTTCACTGTTTAGAAAATTCATTCCTTTTGAATCAAAATCTGACAGTACGCATGAAGTATCTATTGAAAACACACCATCTGAGTGGCTTATCTGAATTTGCTTCTACGGTCAACTCATTCCACTCTCCTTTCCAAGGATTTTTTTCGCGCCGGCATGAGAACATAATCCGGGGGAATCAAACAGTTCTAAAACATTTTTCACTCCTATGTTGAAACAATCCATTTTGTTAATCTCAAATACACTGTAGGCCAGCAGGAAAATTCTGCACTGTGATTGGTTGAATTACGTACTACTTGCACTAGTCCAAATTATAGGGGTTTAAAAACTCCATGAAACTTAATATATGTACCAGATCTCCTTGCACTGGCACATATGGCCGAATTCTTCGAATGCAAGTCATCTATCTGCTACTTGCTGTGTACAGTACGTGCATGTCTGGTACAGTAAAATCAGTTGAAACATGATCATACACTGAGGCTGTTTGTTTGGCGTTTAACGTACCGTGGATTTCAGGTTGTTTTGGCGGTTTTTGTTAAAGAAAACAGATGTTTTGGAACAGAGTTCATGCGTGTTTAATATTTTGGTTGCATCTCAGTGTTGAGTTGTACGCATTGTGTCACATTATAAATGACCAGGGGTAAAATTTGGTCATCCAAAGGACAACCTGAGGTAGTAACTTTGGTCGTCCTACAGAAATTTTGGTCGTCTCGGACGACCGCTGAATTTCATCCCTGCAAATGTCATAGCCGCAACAGGTGGCTGGATTTGAGTGTTATGGATGCGATACATATCACAGGTGTTTTGTGTAAGTCAAACTGGGGTTAACATCCAGACACCAAACTACAAGTCATCAAATAAATGAGAAGATTGTCAACACTGAAAGGGTGAAAACATAAATAGAAATGGATTTTTTGAAAAGTGAAGCAGGCCAACCAAAAAGCGACTTAAGGGGAAGGGAATATCCAAGTGGCAATATTTGTGAATGCAAAGAAATTGACCATTATAAATTAATGTTTGAATCAACTGTGAAATGAGCTATTTTATGTAAGATACAGACATTACCATCTTGAGACAGGTGTTGACTGTTGAGATTTTTGCGGTTGAAAACTTGTTTTGGAAACATGCCAGGATTTTCCTGAGTCATTCGCACAGATCTCACAAGTAGTACAGCTTGTAGTTGACAGCTTATAGCGTGGTCTATGATTCTGTGCAACATAACCACATGAAAGTTACATTTTATAATTTGCCACAGGACTGATGCCTGGCTTATAAGTGAAGAATGCCACGATCGAAGTATTTATTCTAGGCCCATTGCATATTTGTATAGAGTAATATCGGACTCAAGCTTCACTCATTTCTGACATTTTGTAAGTGACACTTATCCTTCACATTTAAAAAGGTACGTTACTATGTACTGCAACAACACCAACATCCTAACGTTAAGCTTTCGTGTTTGATTTTCAAATATGGTACAAGTTTTCAGTTGTATTTGTTGTGCTCAGCAGCAACAATTTTACCCCTTCAATATGCTAGGAACACCAACCTTCTGGGAGCTTTGCCCCCTGGACACCCACAAGGAGTTTCACCTCTACACAAATGTCAGCAGGAAATTGCTAGATTTTCTATCATGTTCTTGGAAAATTTAGCAAGGTTTTCCAACTCTGTGATAAACCTGGAGTATCAATCGTTGTTTCCAAATTGCTGTGCAATATGGCGCCATTGTGTTTAATATGGTGCCACAGAATTGTTTATTGCTTCACTGCTCTTGGCATCCTTGCACTGAATCACGTACTGCTCTCAAGTTCCATTTCAGTGGTGTGCAACTAAATCTATTCCTCTTCCAATGTGCAGGGTATGCGACAAACTACATAGGTATACTTTAAAAAACTAGAGCTGTTCAGCTAGGTGCATACATGTGCATTCCAACATAACCAATAGAGACAGTGCTCACTAAAGATAAATGATTGGCTTCAGCATATATGGTACAATAACCTCTACAAAGTTAGCAACATATCTAATGAGTTTTAATCTGTTGGTCATAATTGTTGGAAAAAAGGTTACACTTGTGGTAAAATTGAACCCCCTCTCCACTGAAAAAGCTGCATACGGGCCTTCTAAATACTACATAAGAACATCTCAACCATAAAATTAACCATAGAACATTTTTTGGTGACCATTTAATGCATAACACAGCAAATTTCTGCATCATTCACTCACTTGAAGCTTGCAAATATGGCGTACAGCCATGTACTTACATAGTGAGCATTGTGTTCATGTTTTTCAAGTAAAAAGTCATTCATTTCCTCATCATGTTTTGGTGAAAAGCTCACGTTCAAAGATGGATGTGGTGCCAGAGATTGTTTGTGTATACGACCCTGGCGAGGGTCAGCTAATGGGCTGAAACGTTTGTGTTACCGGCACAAGGGTGATGATGCGGAGTAGTTCAAAGGCCATGTCATGAAATGCATGCTGAATTTTTTTTTTCTTCTATGACCCACAGAGGGCTAACCTTTTCCTTTGTGTCAAACTCAGTACAGCCTAGACTAACAAACCCCATGCACTGGTTTAGCATACAGTATGACGGCTGTTAAAATGAGCAGTGAGACAGAGCAAGGTCACAGTGAGCCTAGCTTTGCTACACCGATACCAGTTGATTCCTGTGCTACAGTCAGCCGCCTAGCAAGCTTGCTAATTAGGCCTAATGATAAATTCGACGGATGCTATTTGATAGGCCTAAATAGATACTTCCCGTACAACAAGGATCATTCTTACAATTACACACTGCAATGTGGACATCTGGATGACGGCCCTTTCTTGGCTTTCGCTACTGTTGTAGTGTTGAAATGATTTTTCTCCAAGTGCTGTTCACCAACCACCAGGCTCAATTGTGTTTGAAACTCCGACGTCCCGGCCCGATTCTGGAATTTGCGTGCGCTCAGCGGTCAGTACAGTGTCTGTCGTCTGTTGTGTACGTATAACTATCACGGCCGCGGAGCGGATCGATTTGAATAACAAAAGTTCAGTGCCAAAGTTTGCACCAATCATTGATGAGTAATGCATAGGAGATCTTTCGTATCAATGTGTTGTATATTGACGTCCAGGGTTGCCAGGTTTTCATTAGTCACGAAACGCCAAATCAGCCGCCAAATGGGCTGAAGAAACGCTTAATTCGA
This sequence comes from Stichopus chloronotus, assembly GCA_021234535.1. Classification (NCBI taxonomy): domain Eukaryota; kingdom Metazoa; phylum Echinodermata; class Holothuroidea; order Aspidochirotida; family Stichopodidae; genus Stichopus; species Stichopus chloronotus. Next base: position 18,265,894 of record CM037832.1, on the reverse strand, counting down.
GAAATCACTCGGCGTATACTGTAGCACATATCAGGATCGACAAATATCTCATTATATCATTAAGAAGAGCATAATACGTCATATGCATACAGATTTCATTGCGATGCAACTTATTATTCAATGGCGATGTATGCTATCAAACCTTATTACCTACGATCTGACTTCCAAAAATGCACTTTTTTTCTACGTATTATGATAAGCAGCAGGTCAAATTTTGCTGTGTGAGAGCTAATGTTGATCTAATTTCTCATTGAAATTGATAGTAAACAGAGAAACTTGCTACACTGAAGAAAACGCGAGAAAAATTGTAATTTGGTGTCTCCTTCAAATATGCGCTCGCCAAGTTTACCCCCAAAAAACGCCAAATTCCCCTTTTTTGGCGGCAAAAACGCCAACCTGGCAACACTGTTGACAGTGGCCAAGAGAGAACAAAGAAAGATCTGGAGAGTGGACTGTTTGCACTATCTCGAAATTTCGACTTAGTCTCTAGTAATTTCGACACAGTGGACACAGTAGCGTGTTTGAAGGGGGGGGGGGGGGATGGGCCAGGTGAAAAACCAAAAGTTTTCGGCGCGCTACGCGCGCTATAACTTAGAGCCCCTCCAGGTTCTTCAGTAGTTCCATCCCACATTACTAGTCATCTATGTAGGCCTATAGGTAATGTCATCCCATGTCGTTCTCCCATGTTGTTCTCCCATGTGTTGGCCATGCGGTCTGTCACAGTGGCTGGAGGAGAGAAGTATTCGGTACATGTCCAGCATACTTAGTATGCTCAATAGGAGACTGCCAGGACAATTATTGACCTGCCTAAGCTTTTAAATGGTACCGATATTCAGATATATTAAAGTAGGATAACTAAACAATTTCGCGCCCTTCCCAGTTGCATATTTCACCCAGGTAACACAAAACATTTTTAAAACGTTATGCAATGTTGTATAACGTTTTAAAAACGTTTTTTGTTACCTGGGTAGATTCCAGGGGAAAAATAAAATCAGCACTAAACTATGTTCCTCTGGTATGTACACATTTTATGAAAATGGCATGGAACAAGTGCTGTTACCTTTCGCGATCATGTCAAGCAGCCTTCTTGACCAAATTACTGGCCTCATGATGTTGCACTTACAGTTCTGTCAATGTATGTGACACACTGCAGCTAGCCTACCACATATAAAGGATAACCTGAACTCTATACCATTAACATTGAATTTCTCAAAATCTGAATCGAAATAAAAATAAATAAATAAAATTCCACTTCAGTAAATAGCTTCAAATGTAACATTGATAAGTTTTATTGTGACTGTGGCAGAATCTGATTATACTGGGCTATGATGAATTTTAGTTTGGTTAGGGTTATTTTTTGGGGGGGGGGTCTGGATTACAGGGCATCTTATGGGGCTTTTTCCCTCCTTTGCCCTTAAACTTGTTATGGTATGTTATAAACCTGATCAATAAGACCTCTACAACATATTTAAGGCATTCTTAATACCCTACAGGCCTATTGCTGGAAATACTAAAAATTGCCTTACATTTCAGAAACAGCGAGGATAATACTGATGCTCTGATATTAAATTCCAGTGTTTCAGAGTAGCCTCTTTTATGTGCTGAAAGTAAATGTCAGTTTGAAAACTACAAGTGGTTCCATTTCTTTGGGGTTGGTGGTTGAAGGTGTAGTGCACATAGGCTTTGAGAGGAAAAGGCCTGTAGTGGTCGTACACAACGAAATCTTGTTCTTCCGTCGTGGTAACGTAGTGACTCCGTGAAATTATATTTCTAAATGAAATCTGTCTTGTCATCACAAAGTTGTACAGGGAGACTCCAGATCCTGGGTATGGGGGGTAAAGATAAAGACGAAACTACGACGGTCAGGCCCGTAGCCAGCCCATGTGGAGGGGTGGGTCTTTTTTCCAAGATGTGGACCTTGTTCCAAATACGGAAGCGGCTGGGCGTGCCGTAAGCATGCAGTTGCTAGGGGTCCGTGGGCATTTTCCCGGGGACTTTTGAAATCTGCAGTTTTACTGCAATCTGAAGCATTTCAGAGGACTACAAAAGACCTTCTGTCGTAGACAATTTACATAAATAGTACACACACGGGCGTAGCCAGGAATATGTCAAAGGGGCTGGGGGGGTTGTGAACTCGTGAAGAACATCTGAGCGGAGCGCCACCGTCGGTTGGCGAGGAGCGTACAAGAAAAGTTTGAGTTTTACAGACCCCTCAGTTGGCCGGAAATAGCCCTTCCCATGTCTTCCCTTCCCATGCAATCTGGAGCATTTTAGAAGACTACAAAAGACCTTCCGTCTTGAACAATTTACATAAATAGTAGATACAGGGGCGTAGTCAGGAATATGCCAAGGGAGGGGTGCGAACTCGTGAAGACTAGTAAGAGGAGCGCCACCATCGGTAGGCGCGGAGCGTACAAGAAAATTTTGGGTTTCGCAAACCCCCAGATGGCCGGAAATACCCTTCCAAGCCTTTCAGCTGCATGAACCCAGCCTTGAAATATAAATCACATGTCTACAATTTCTCAATTACTGAGAAAACAATTAGTCTGTGAAAAATGATGCAATGCCGAGATGAGCATTCAAAGAAACGTTTGGCTCTACAAACCACTCAGATAGTAGAAAACTGCCCTTCCTGGGTGTTTAAACATGCCGGCATACATACGTGCTCCCAACCCTGCATTCCACCCCAGCCTTGGTAGGCCTGCCGCATAAATTGAGGGAATTACTGTTTAGCGATATCGTGGGAAAAAAGTGAAAATGAGATCAAGCAGGGTCGCCCTATTCGTTCTACTTTCCCTTGCTATGGCTATGCTCCTGGGTATTTCTGGCGAAGTCCTAAAAAAATACCACAATAACGTCAAGGGGGGGGGGGGAGGGGGCGATCGCCTCCTTCGTCCCCTCCTTGGCTACGCGCCTGAGTAGACACTTTGGTAGTCGCGGCGCTTTGAACAGGGCTTAACATGCACCGACTGCACCCGACTACAATTAAACATATTTAATCGGGCCCAGCGACGGCTTACGACACAACCGAACTCTAGTCGTGGAACTGGTCATACCGCCAAGACCATAGCAGACGCCGTAGGTGGTCGCCGTCGTGTCACAGGTTGTCGTGGCAGTGTGTGACGGGCTTTGTATTGAATTCAGTTCAATGATATCCACTTCCACAATGATATAACCATGCAAGAGTGTTTTTGAGCTTATTATCTCATCACCCCACATAGTATAGTGATGAGATATTGTGGTCAGTTTGGGCCTGTATACATTTTATGACATAAGAAGAAAGGTGTTATCTTCCTGCTACTGTAAAAGTGAACGGAAATTCGGCCTCAATACGTCAAGATAAAAAAATATTTCAAAGCTGTAGCGGCAGTTGTTTATGTCATGTGCTTCACGTCAGCTGTAAGTTAACGTCACGTGCTTGCCAGTGTAAGGTGGGGCCTTTCGATGGCGCCTTGCGAATTTTAAGTTGAAGATAGTTATCCAACCCAGCTACAAATCTTCTAAATGATTCACCCTCTTTTGCCTTTACATCATATTCTGGGAATGCCTCATTAACCAAACGAATTTTCTCAGCCCTAAATACTTCTAGTGGTTCATTATAGGTGCTCTTGGTCTTGCATTTAAAGGCTGTATTGGATCACCCTAGGCTATATTTTTACCTCCCTGAAAGGAAAATTCTCAACTGGTTCTAAGTTACAGTACTCTTAGATTGCCAGCAAATTCGAAAGATGCAGGGCAGCTCGTATTACACAGCGTACACACGGATCCATTGTTTTGATTACACATGTGGAGGAATGTAAGACAGGCTCAGGGAGGGACTAGAGGTAGGTGGTTGGGAGAAGTGAAACTGTCTGGGGTTATGCATTACAGCCTTTAAATTCCGCTTCCTAAAGACATCCTTTAATTTTGTCTTTACCTTCTCATAATCTGCCCTAAGAGGGTCTTCTAAGCTGTCCCAATATGCAAAAGCTTGCCAACCTAATCTAATTGGAAGAATTTAGGCCAAACCAATATGTGAGAATTTCGAGGCTTTGTACTGCTATCTCGAGTCTACGGCACCACTGCCCAACATCTTCTGACCCGTCTCCTGTAAATGTCGGGGCAAGCTCAATGCGGACTGTATTGGTTTTAGTGTCAGGCCTTGTTGCTACCCTCAGGGAGTTCAAGGGATTTGATAAACCTGAAACCTCGTACATATCCCAACTTCTCGGGGTTAAGGTTACTATTGAGCCTACTAAGGGTGAGGGGCAATCGATATAATGCTATATAAAAAAAAATGAACTCACCGTACGTGCCGAAAGTAACAAACCTGAGAATCCCACAGAAAATAACATATAACGATAACATTATTCCATTAAAACGACATTTAACAAGTCAATTGAAGGAACTGAAGGTGCAAATATCCACCGCACTGGAAAGACGACTTTTTCCCAAGCGAAGACGACGTGTCAAATAGGCTCGTCAAAAAGAGGTTAAGTGACGTTAGACAATCGACTCCCTGCTACGCAGTTTGACGATTTCAACTCGGCTAAATTCTGTTAATTACGTTTGCTGACTACGAGGACATATCTGCTTGCAGTCCAGGGGCGTAGATTTCTTTTCAACATTGGGGTGGGGGGATGATGTGTGCACGCGAAGCGTGCACGGCGCGTGCGAAGCGCAAAGCCCCTAGAGGGTGGGGTCCAGGGGCCCGGAAGCTCCTGGGTTTTAACCCCTCAGAGGCCCCAGGAAGACTGCTTTAAGGGGTAAAATACAGAGGTAATGTTGTAGGTAAGTTGACATGATTATACGCTTAGGAAAGGCTCTTTTGAGCACAAAACTCTTTATCAAGTTGCACTGGAGGACTGAAATTGAACAATTCTAGAGCAACGATGTACCGTTAAGTTTTAAAAGGCAGGTATCAACTCAGGGTTATCCCCGGTAACAAAAATTTGAGTTCGAAGACCATTACATGACTTGCAAGTTGACTGGAGATAACCAGAAAATTTTCAACTTTATTCATGAAAGTAATGCAAAGGACATACATATGAATACATAAAACGTAAGCTGGAATTTTTGTACAACCTAACAGAACGAGATGATATAGTTCCCAAATTATCAACCATTCCCGCCAAAAAATCATCAAATATCGGTAAATAAATTGAGTTTGTGAAAAGGATTGTGACGGATTGAATAGTAAAACGTTAGAACAGTGTTGTAATATGGCTTTATCATATATTATTCTCACAACCTCAAACAACAAATCGATTTAAAATACTTACAACCATGGAAAAACGCATAGAGATTAAACGGAGATTGGAGATTTCCTTACCAAAATTACCCCCATCGATATTCACGAAAGTAACTTACTTGGTGCCATTCACTGTCTTAAGGACGACAGAATTTGCCCGACGTACCCTTTGTGGTAATAATTCTTAATAAAAAATAGCTATTTACTGATATGAGACCATGCATCGGTCAGAGGGTTAGGGTTGGGGTTTTGTACAGCAAAACGGTACAGCCAAACGGTCGCATCTCTTGGTAACCTTGGGCGCAGATGTGACGATTGCAGCTAGAACAACTAGCCTGCACAGTGTAATTCTTCTCCGTCGGGCATGCACGTCTCCGGTAGAAGCCCGCCAAGGTTAAACGAATTATATGGGACCGGTCTGGAGTATTTCAGCGAAGATGGGAGACTAGTGACTACCCAGCGTAAATGACAGAAACTTAAAGCATGTGACTTTCATGGCTCGAAACGTTTTGAAAATGATGTAAAAAGTTTGGAAACCATCTGACGTAACGCAGCCATAGACAGCATTATATTACACACGTACTAGGTGAATAACGTGAGTCATGTTAATCATGAGGGGAGAATAAATGTAGCTTACCTGTCAGTAAAAAACACGTATCTGTAGACTGAACATTGGGGGGATGATTACATTGACCATCCCCCCTAGTCAAATATTGGGGGATATATCCCCCATTCCCCCCCCCCCCCCCCGGATCTACGCCTATGTTGCAGTCTAGTATTCACACCGGAGTAGCTATTCCCAGGTTCCAGGAAGGTATTAAAGTGTCCCTATAAATCATGGACTTCAAATTAGTTGGACTGCTGCGCTCAGCTTCGTCTATGTAGGGTCCCACTCAGTACAGGTATTTCCCGAGGACCAGCGACGGTTTTCAGCAACTCAGATTTTGTGACGAGATGACAAAAGTTAGCTACTTACTGAGAAATAGTTCTCCATTAACGCAGTGAAAACCTGATAGGTGTCTTCGGATATTAAAACTTTTTAAGTCCAGGCCGCGAGACGGAGAAAGACGTCACTCGAACCAAAGAACGGAAATTACGTCCAGAATTGTCAATAAAACTTGTTCAAAACTTATCAACGTACCATTTTGAGTTTAACATTCAAAGAAAAAGCTCCGATAAAGACGAGTAGGCTAAAGACCGCTGCCACCAGATGTAACGTGGGGCCTTTCGATGGCGTTTCTCGTGGATTCTGACTCCGTACAATAGGTCTAGTAGGGCGTTGTCCAAAAATATGTGCGGAGGAAATAGAACTTAATTAGGCGAACTTAGAGTGGTAACACAACTACAAGAAACATAGAAGAGGCACGATGGGTTGCGTGCATTGCTTGTATTGTACTAAGTGCTCCAACTGAAATCCAACAACAGAATGACATCAAAGTCCTCTGCAACTTACAAGGACAACTCAGCTAATTAACATAAAAATAACGGACATAACACACACATACATACAGCTGCAAACACACAGCTGGCTTAAACACAAAAAGAAATAATTACTCTTGCAAGCAACGATACTGAGCATACTTTTACTCTTACATCAGCCTGCACAGCAATTCATTGTTTACATTTTTGGGGTTAGTGCATCCAGGTTGCTCTGAATTCCAGGATTTCTTAGGCTTAATAGAAAAGACTTAGACTTAATAGAAAAGAATGTGCATGCCATATGTTTAGCCAGAAGCCTCGTATCTAAGGTAAATTTTGGGCGTTGCCTTGGCATTTTGGTACTAACTTGTCGCAGAAGGAAGACCTGCCTCTAGAGCACATTATTACACTCACTCTTGCCAACACCGCGGGAATTGTTTTAATATTCGAACAGACTCAGAGAGGGTAGTATATTTCTAAATGTTTATGTTCTTTATATTTAGCAATTTGTAGACTTACTTTTTGTACGCATGCATTTTTGATATAACTAATGTATTTTGTATTTATGTTGATTGTTGTAGTTTTTACGGAAATGAGGAAGGAAGGATGGAAGTCAAGAGAAAGAAGGAAAGAAAATCAAAGAAAAATTAAAGTAACGTTATTCTTCCAGTGAAAACGCTGAGTTTTTTTGTCGTCTTTGTCTACGGTGTTTCTTGGCCGGTTCATACTACACCCAACCGAGGTTATATAGCTGACCCTTCAAACACAGGGCTGGAAAAATGGACCTCCCTCGAGTTGGGGTGGGTCGTTCGAACGCTCCGAGCCCCCCCCCCCTCCCCTGGCTACGGGCCTGACGGTGATGGTGTGGACGAGAATGTCGGAAAACAATATGCAGCGCATGTTTCAATCGATTTTTATGAGAGCTACTTAATTTTCAATCCATAAAAATGTGAATCTCTAAAAAAAAATGTGTTCCTCACACCACTTCCTTTAAAAGTCCTTTTAATCACAGTTTCCGATAATTAAAAAAAAGCTCTACAATTCACATCGCTCTGCAACAAAGCCCACATGAAAACTGTTACAGATTTATGGTTTACGATTTATACAGGATGTACAGGATTTGTACAGCATTTGTATAGGATAAAATTGCTGTCACGCCCATGTTGACCATTCGTGAGTCCTAGTGTACATTTTTCCAGTTAAATTTATCCATGTCCATTTCAGTAAATTTATCCATTTCAGCTGAATAAATGCATTTATTGCCCTAATTTTAGGGCCCTTAAGGTCAAATGTACAGGATGGGTCCGGCAGCAATCCCATTCCTTGACCCCTTCGGCTCAACCTACATGTTGGGATCATCAAACCTTTTGTACCTTTTTCAGCTGAAACTCTTAGCCTGGGGTCCGGGAATAATGCAGTAGGCCTATGTGTGTGTCAAAATCGACGGCATAGGACGGCGCACGGTCTCCGCGAAGAGCCCGGCAGTAGAGCATAGGCATGGATTATGCATACAGTTACATGGGCCAGTTTAGACTAGGCCACCTTACATGAGTAATACATGTACCTTCTCTTCCATACCATCTTATGAAAACATTCACAGGCGTGCGAGGTGTATACTAACCCTCTGGGCATAACACAGGGTGCAATTTTTTCGGGTTGTCATGGAAAGTTGGAAGTTGTTTGGACCAAGGTTATCAATGTTTACATGAACTCTGCAGCTAGACATTGATGGCCTTCAACCAAAAACATTATTGCTGCAAAGCTAGGGAGAAGCACAAAGGACAGACGAATATTATCTGGCTGGTGTCAACATAGGAAATATTAAAAAAAAATAAGTTTTTCCTCTCTACTGGGGCACTTTCTAACAGAATTTGTAATTGGCTGATCATTTTTCAATTACAAATTTGTTTGATATGCTCCTACTTCATCTGCATGACAAAACGTGCAAAAAGTTGGTAAGCTTTATTTCATAAGTACATGTACTCCTTTAAGGCTTCGGATGGTTTGGGTAAGTTTGGGTGATTTTGTTTCATTTAGGGTCATTTCATGTGTTGCAATTACCCGTTTTTACAGGTAAAATGTTTAACTAAATACTTGCTGCTAGTTAAACACCTATTCAAGGAAACACCGGCATATCTCGAGAAGTTTTGATTTTACACTCAGGAACTGAGCGAGCACTTCAGATTCAGTGAGATGCAATTTACAACAGCGTATGTGTCACTGAAATGTACGTCGTGGGCCGAAAACGACCTGCCACTTGGGAACCCCGGGCTATGGCAAGTTAAAACGGTAATAAAGATGGTGAATCTACAGCAGTCTATGTAAGGAAAATGAAGTTTCATGGATCACCCTCAGCTTTAGGTGCTCTCTTGTTTTTGCCTTCACATGAAAGTCACACGACAAAATATGCATTCCAAAGTCAACCTCATCAGACAACACACAACAGTACATGTTACTGTCACAGAAATGTCACCCTATGCACGATATGTGTAAGAATAGTTAAAGGTGGGGTCAATGAACTAAGTTTTGAGTAGTACAAACCTGATGACTTTGTTCTGGGCAGACTGCATTTCTTGGTGATAAAAAAAAACACCAAACAACAAAACACGACAAAAAAGTGGCCACAATATATTTCTTGTTCTTGATGCATTTTTCATTTTTATTTGAATTTTAAAATGTATGACAGTCTACATATTGAAATGTGTATACTGACATTCACATTTTTGTTATACAATTTTTCCACCTACATCACCAAAATAGTTTTCATCAGAAAAAAAAGCTAGCAGTGACATCAGAGGGTGAATAGAGGGCAAATTAATTTGAAAAACATAATTTTTTCCAGTGGGACCATCCACCTGCCCTCCCACCACCCATTCGATAACCCCAAATGTAGAGTGAGGCAAAAATAGATCTCCAAACTATTTAACCAAATAATGACGGAGAAACCTACCCCCCCCCCAAAAAAAAAAAAACAAATGAATACTGAAACTATTGAAAGTGACAAACTTAAATTGACAGTTAATTAGCCAGAACCAACATGGAAGGAAAGCCAACAAAATGAGGGATGGCAAATGGTAAGTTGAGGAAGGGATAAGAAAGGGTGGGGGGGGGGGGTTGTGAGGCACAATTTGCCATGAGTACCAGGAGCTGTTCCATTTGTTAATGGGGATATAAGATAACTATCAGAACATACACCAGGGTGGCCCCTACTTGTCTCCCTTCCTCTTCTTTCCATCATTTTTCTTTCTGGGCTTATCAATTTTTCTTGACATGATACTGCACACTTTAAATGTCACTATCGTATCACAATAGTTAAAAGAAAATTGCATAGTTTCAAAAAGAAAACCCTACAAAATAGCAGATCACTTACAACATATCTAAAACAAAGTGAAAAGCTTGAGACCAAATGTATCAATTCTTGATTAAATAAAAAAAAATATAAAAAGTGTGCTTATTCTTCACAGGAATTAACATCTCAACTGACATAGAATAATTATTTGATTATTGAGGTACATTGACTGAAAAGCATCTTCTAGAGGTGACACACATTTCTTTCCATCATGAGGTCCACTTGTTCTATATTTGGTGCACCCCTGTGTCATGTGTGGTACACTCCTGTTTCATAACTCTGGTCCTGTTTCTACCGCCTCTCACCAAAATGAATTTCCGAGGCAGCCAAACGTTCTTGTTCCCCGATACACTTGCAATTGACTGAACACTACACATCGCGAATTTTAGATTCACTTAGGATACTAACCTAAGTCGGAGACTAAGTTCGCTATTCCAAGTGCCTGCATGCAAGCGACATTTCAATTTAAAGGTAAGACTTTTGTAGCATTTATGCCCAAATAATTTCTTGGACTTTAAATTGTCTTGTCTTATGACATTTTTTCCCTTACAGATGTTGGTGCAGATATCAGTCCATAAGTACAAATAACCTACTAGGGAGAGGAAAGGTTACTGATAATAATTTCTAACAATTTCCAATTAATTGTGTTTCTCTTTATATTACTCATAACGAAAGTTTGTGCACATAAATATTTTTCAATTACTTACCATATTTAAACATAACAAATTGAGTCTACTTCATTTCGTGCATTTGAACACAGCTGCTTGCAGGACTAGTGTTTTGTAAATCTGATGTTAAATTCCAATACAGTTGCTATGACACCAAGACTGCACAACTAGCTAGCAGGGCGTACCAGGTTGTGGTCAGTATCTCTGTAGGGTGTGTATGAGAATGGTGTACAGAGACTGGGCTGGGTGTTTCATTGACAAGTAGAATAAAGGCTCAGTTAGCACCATTACTTGATAGATTATGTACCAATTAAGGGATCCATACGATGCGTACCCAGATTGGTTGCAGGATGATGGTGCGGTTGAACAAGGATCATAGGCAGCACCTTGGGTGTGATATACCAGTTACCATAGTGACGGCACAGAATTTTACCTCTTCCTGACCATGAGACTGCAATCAAGTTGATTTTTAACCAACACTAACTGCTGAAGATGGAATATTTCGTGTTCAAAAGTAAATAAGGCACATTTTTTTTTTTTTTAAATTCCCATACAACTGCAAGATTAGGAATGCTTTGCTTAAAAGCATGCATAACAAAGGCACTCTGAAAGTTAGGTGGCAGTGTCCCTAAGCCATACCACAGACAGTTTTCAACTGACAAAGTTTGTCTGGAATCCATTCTAATTTTCATCTGAGGCCCCATTTGACACGGTGGCCTTCAGGGAGGGGGGGCAGGGTGTGGGTGGGTTTAAAGGGAGGTGCAAAGGCCACTGGCAATGTAAATCCCATAATGTGAGAGGTTTATGCATAGCTTGTGATAGTCTCCTGCCTGAGTACTGGCAATTTGTACTTCCATTTGCTTTCCCCCTTCAAAATTGATGCACTTCTTCCTACCAGACCTTACTCTTAATAAGTCCAAACTTCTTTTGAAAAACTTACCACCACTCACCAGCATTGCTATCTAATATCTACCTCGCGCTCTTCTCAACCACAGAAATGCATGTATACATATAAACTTAAGAAAAAAAAAACAGAAATCAATTGCAAAGTTTTCATTCATCTCAGGAAGAAATACATCTACAAAACAAAATATAAATAGCCTAAGAAATACTTACACACTGTTTTGAACACATCTTCGCTCTTATCGTACATTTCACCGAATGAATATTCATAAATTCCTGTTTAATATACATCATAAATACACATAGAAACTGAATATTTTCTTGCCAAAAGGTGCAATTGCCTCTTTGCTCCAAGAATCATACAACTGAGCTGCTTTTTGGACACAATGCATGAGACCATCTGTGGAAACCTTCCGATTTTTTAAAACTGCCCTTTTACAATTCTAGTTGTTAGCATTTATCAATAACAGAAAGGTTTAAAAAGGAACTCAGTGTAACAAAGGAAAAAATGCAAAAAAAAAAAAAAAGAAACGAACAGAAAAAAGATGCCAACAGAAATGATAAGGCACACAAAATCACACACAAAAAAATGTTTATGAATGCAGCTGGTAATGCTTATCCTTATATTTTGGATTAATATTCAAAACACAGTGTATCACTCAGTCCTGGTCAGTGTAACAATGTCGGTAGAATGCCACGTTTAAACATCAGACATATTCCTCTGGTTTCTTGAATATTTGTTCACCATTAAGATGGTCTCTGCCATATCTGAAGACCAAGTGCGGTCTGATTTGACCCTGTCATACCTGATATCTTTGACTTTGAATACAACATCTTTGGTCTTAAGTAGCTCAGAGCTATTGATGATAGGGTTTTTCATCATCATTTTTAAAACATTTACATTGCATTGATGATAGGGGTTTAAAGCATTTTTTAAAAATGATTTTACGGCTCAACGACGATTCAAACTACTGTCAACATTCTCTCTCTCCTTTAATAACATTTGCATATCTCCACTGTGAAAACATGTAAAAGGTGTAAGACCACTATCATCGCTGTTTCATGATTTGTTAGACTGCTTGGATAATGACTATAAACTGGTCTGTACACAGAGATCAGTCTTTTGCAATTTTAAAGAGGTCTAACAATTTTGCTATCCGGTGGTGTGATAGATAATCAGACCAGCTATCAATAATATTAGGTAAAGTCTCTCTTGGTCTATCAAGACATATAAAAAAGTCTAAATCTTCCAGAAGTTTTACAAAGGGTAACAAATCTCAGACCATCAGCTTCCAGACCGGTCACAGACCAATAGAAGATGAAGACAGATCACTGATCACAAGACAGGTTACGTCTTTTCCCTCAGTGAAGAGCTCAGACTGGACTCAAAGAACTTGGACTTCCTCCATCCATAGCTGAAATGGAGCTGGCTAAATCTTTAGGGTGGGTGACTTCGGCATAAGACCGAGGGCAGCTTTTTCTGCATCTGTGAGACCACTTTTAAGAGTTCGTCTTACTGTAGATGAAAAGAATAGCACAAGAGAGCGAGTGTAAGACATAGGTACAATTTTTTAACAAGTTTGAAAAGCAACTCTCTGGTAAAAGGATAAAGAGATATTGAATGACATTTGGAAGGTAGGGCAGTGTACTGCGTGGAGGAGATTCTTCAAACATCGATCAATGAATATTGACTAAACTAATATTTGCTTCTAACTTTAAAAGGTAATATTTATTTTATCTCAATTTTGAATGATACCTACCTTCAACAGGGAAAGGCAACAAGTGCCAAAGCAATGCACTGGAAAATTATATCAAGTTAACTAGAGCACCATTGGTGCAGAGGCCCATACTTCAACATCCTGAAGGTAACATTTATGTCTCATTATGTCAAATCATAGGTACCACTGAGTATCATTATACCAAATCAACATTGTGCAAGAGAATCTGTAGGACTGCACAATTTTCAGAATTTTATAAATTGGTGCTCCAACAGTGCAGATGTTTGATCTTTGTCAATAAATTAAAGTTGTAAAAATGTTTTTTTTAATGGGTACTACCAAATACCAATGCTTAGAATCAGCATCACTATTCACATCCATTAATTAAGAAAACTGTCAATTTTTACTTATTTTTCTTATTGGTTTGTCACTGGCTGTGGGTATATGAACTGGTACTAATGTGGAAAAGTGAATGGTCATGAGTTTTCCACAACCAATTTAAATCATTAGCTACTCACTCATTAGTGGTCATTTACATGTGACTCATAATGGGGCCCTCTTAGTTGAACACTGATCAGTCACTAGAAACTTGACATAAAAGTAAAGTGAAGTTCACGAAACAACTCAAAGTGACCTTTGACCTCCATAAAAATGATGCACATTACATAGTTATCAAGTGCTACCAATGATAAGAGAATGAAGTTCCAGCAAAATTCAGTTGCTGTAGATATCTCCCTTAATATGTTTTTGTATTTTAAAGATGGAATTTGAGTTGAAAATGTGTCATCTTTTGCGTCTGAAAGTAAAATATGTTATAGCCACTACAAAAAACATTGTGTAAGCCCCATTTTTGCAAACATGAATATTCATATCCATTCCCATTGGCGTTTGATTTCAAATAACAGTGTTTGAAGGTGAGGCCTCCTTGGAGAGTCTGAATTTTGTAGAGCCAATAAATAGGTTGAGACAATTTTCACATTCAAATATTTGGAAAATGAATGCCTAGTTCCCTTTCAGATTTTGTCACACGTGAGCTTCTCCCCTGCTTTCTCTTCGCAGAAACATTGATGAAGAACACAGGTTGAGGATCAGTCGATTGCCAGTGCAACTCATATTTCAGTTTATGCTCTAGTGACTTCAAATGACCTTTGATCCACATGAAAAACAAAAGGGATCATCTACTCACAGTGGACTACCAACAAACCAACTTTGAAGTTCAAGCACCTTTCCCTTCTCGAGATATCGTGTTTACAATCCAGGGTGCCACATTCAGACACACACACACATACACGCACACATGTGCCATCACCATCGGATAGATTCCTTGCCTCCCTTTGGCAAGGAATCAAAAAGGAACAAAGGGTGAAATATTGAACCCAATATGAAAATGAGCAGCAATAATGCCTGCACAATTTGATGAAAGGGTGAAATGAAAATCTACTCTACAAGTGCACAAATATGAACCAAAAGTGATGTGAAAAATGGTGTAAATTGATAAAATTTCAAGGAGGAATGAAAAGTTAGACAAAAGTGCCAGATTAAATGTAATGCTTGAAATTGTGTACCATCTTTAGCTTTTGCCTGATCACAAACGTTTATCACTGCTTGTGTTGACCTGTTTGCATGGATCTAAAGAATGGTTGATTCTGCAAAAGCATGCAACAATTATAGACTAGATGTATAATAACTTAATGGGAAAACTTGAGGTGAAAATGGACAGTGCTATCCATAAACAGGGATATCTGGTAAAGGTTTTGATGACTATGAAGCAAGTTTTATGAAACATTTCTGCAGCTGGCATACGGACATCTGGTTTCAAGGGAAACTCAAGAACGTTGTCACGTTAAGTCCACACTCCCTCCTTTGAATATTGATCGATCAGTGAGTAATAAATCGATCAAATGCAAGGGGTGCCAAACGAATGAACTCTGCCCCGATAGTCCAAAACTTGCCTCTACAGCTATTAAGTGAGAAATGCTGCTTCCTTATGGGAACTACAGAAAATGTTTTGACTAGACTGTTTTTCACAATTAGCCCATCGTCCTTTCAGTATTGGTCAATTTTTAGCTGAGTGATCGATCCACGGCAATGGCATGGCAGAGGATTAACTCGGCCCTGCGAATGCAAAAGATGGCCCTGCAGGTGTTAACGTATGATACTAATACAGTTTACCATGTGAGAAAAACCAGATGTGCAAACAGCAGGAGAAAAACAATACATCATTACAGAAGTGACAAAACAAGTAAATAGTGCAAAGAAATGAGACTTTCATTGAATTAATAAACCTTACAAAACTTGAAACCGTACCACAAACTTCTACAGCAAATATGGGTATGTCTCCTACAGTTAGCTTTGTGTTTGAATTTTCAATACACAGACTGTGAAAGATAATAAAAGTTCTAAAACTGAAGCTTTTGTGGTAGTGTCCCTATGGATTTTTGTCCCATCAGGAAGTAAGTTTGAAGAGATACGATTTGCATCATTTTATGGCACACTGAAATATCATAGTTAAACACTTTACACAAATCAAACAATTACACAGAAAGTGGGAAGAAAGGGGAACAGGAGAGTTGCCTTATTAAGAATGTACTGTATCCATTATTACTGGACAAAACTCTGGATAGATCTATTCACATGTAAAAACTTCCTGGAAGTCACCGCAGGAGATTTCAAATGCACAGGAAGACCATGGAGTAATTCACAGGCAGAAACAAACCCAACAAAGGGTCAGAAAACTTTGCAAAAAGCCATACCATTGTTAGTAAGTGGAGAAAAAAAAAAACAAAAACGATGAAACGAAATGAATTGTGCTCAATGTGGAAATGGGTAAAGTATGAGGTTTTCACTTACGAGATTTGCGATTGGAATGCCTGGTACGCTCTCTCTTACGTGGGCGTCTGGAGTTGGCAGAGTCTTTGCTGGTCTTGACCAGCATGGTAAGCAGTTCCTCTGTCTGTTCGTCCTCCTCGGGCTCTGTCGGCTGCATGCTTTGCGATTTCCCTGTATCATGCAAATTAGGGGTCAAGGATCAAAAGTCACATGCCATCAGAACAAAGGGGCATTTAAACATGGGCTGCAACTTATTACCCATCTTTTACAAGAACAAAGCACTAACGTGGGTTGCAAGATATTGCCCAACTTAACATAACCGAACATGACACCAACCAGAAAAAAATGAATAAAGCCGATTTGATATTTAAACCAACAGACAAAGTGAACTCATCAACACTTTATGACAAACAAAACAGTTATGAATTGTTTGCAAACTTTGTTCAAACAGACAATTCATATAAAAATGAATATTCATTGTTCTCTGACATGCATGACACTCCCTCTAAATTCACTGACTGGCATACACTCTGAAAAAGGAGCAAAGATGAGTTATAGAGAAAGAGAGAACATTCCATTAAACAAAATACCAACATTCAGGAAAAGTAGTTCAAAGAATCTGAAAGAATGCTGACTGGCATTTGTTAGATTGAAGGAATTTCAAATTCTGGTTAGCTCATTCTCAACTGGTGTCAAAAGGAAACTTTTTCTTTTGCATCCTTGTTATTTGCAAAGATCTTGATTCCAGGAAAAACGGAGGCCTGTAGGACGGTGAGGGTGTGAGGAAGGATTTACGTTGGGTGCAACAAACTGACAAACTTTCTCTTGATGCTTGTCACTGATCCTATGGATAAAATGTTTCTGCTGGATGTTGTCTTTAATTTAACGGGCTATATTTTAGTTACATTACCAACAACACCAGTTTCAAACATAAAACCAATCTCTGTTTGCTAGCTTGTAAGTTCCACACTAATATTGAGGCACTACATTGTTTTTTTCTTTTTTTTTAACATTTCTCCTGTATGGTGTAAAAACTACCACACATTAAAGATGAAAGTCTCACGTAATGGGAGCCAGTATGCCATGGTATATGCACACGTGACAAAAGGACTTTTGAGTCTACCACTACAGACAGCTGACTGTATATTTTCACTAAATACTTCTGCAGATTCAACTTGCTTTTTGACATAAAATACCAAAAGGCACATATTGATGAGGGGGCACAATAAATTTCATTTCACATTCAAAACAATTTTGCTTAAATACTCAAAACTCACATGGGTCACTTCACTGTCGCTTGGACTTTTACAACAGCATTGAATGCTTGCTGTTTATTAGAGAGGAATCAAATAATCGAATCTTAACTTTAGATTAGATTCTCCACTTTTTGAGACATTACTTTTTTTTATGTTTTCTTACTATTTGATGGTCTTGCTCTCGTTCGACTCTCTAGAGTTTCATCACCGGGGGCGGTCCCGCGGGTCGTAAGCAGCGCTTTTAGCTCTGCATCATCCGTCTTCTCCTTGCTGAGGAATTTCTGAGAATGAAAGTGAAACAGGGATTGCTATCGATAAAGGAACGTTCAGATAATGTACGGTAAGACGAACCCAATCTGTTTTCATCTCATCTTTTACTCTCTGCTTCAGACCTGAAACTGTGATTTGAGAAGATGGAAGACCTCGATTACAGGTACAATACAACCTTCCGTTTAAGCCACGTGACTTCTTTCTTAACTTTAAGCTCCCAGTGGTATCGTTTTCCTGACTGGCGCACTGACATAACCAGGCACGTGACATAAATTGTCACTCTACAATGATGATCTACAATACTTATATATTGATTTCCAACTGCAATGCTGGCCAATGAGGAGTTAATGTTTGTATTTAAATTCTGACTATCAAAATTTAACTGTTATATGCGACCAGCATGCTGGTACTACTATCTCGGGTATTAAGACAGCACTCTCCTACAACAAGTGCTACCTCAGAGTGGCAACCTTTGGTTAGTTCTTCCTGCAGTTCATAAACAACTGGATCTTGAACATTTTTCTATAGCAGAGGTGGTATCAACGTAATTCTGCGGAAGAGTTAACAATTTTATTCAAAACCAGGTGTACCAATAATCTTCCCTCTCAAGTCTCAAGGGATCAATGGTACAGTAAGAGGGATACCAGTCACCACCTGCCTTCTCCCGTACAGATCCCACCCTCCTCCCATCCACTGCCCCCCTACCTAGAGCAGGAAATAAAAGGCAATGTGCTTCCATACTTCTGTTATCATTTTTCCTCTGGTCTTGTTCCTTTTCTTCTGGTCTTCCTTCTTTTTCTCTATCTCGATGAGGCGTTCCCTGGCGGTACGATACTCTAGGGCGAACTCGCTCACGATCATGCAGAAATTAGTCACTTTCAGCTCTTGGGCTGCAGTGGCATTCATTCCCAAGAAGAGGAGCAATTTCTGGAATCTAACCAGGAATGAGATACAAAATGGAAACTGAAAGAGAGTCACAAGGCCATGTGGATAGTTCAACCTTGCTGCAATAAAATGCAATCTAATTCTTGATGATTCACAACTGTGCTCTATGGTTCAAGGAAAAGCTGTATTTGAGATAGAGCAAGACATAAGTTGTGGTTTATGCATAAAGATATGATTCTATTGTTCTGTTAATGCCGATGTCCATTTCTCTTCCATGTTCAAAATTTCAGTTGATCACTGTTTTGCTAAAGCATTTCCACTTTCAAACTTTAGCTGGAATTGCATACTACAATGAGATGGAACATATAGATCATGACAACTGTTTGCATTTGCAGTCTGGTTATTAAAGCTTTGGAACATATGGAAAGGATACACTCATTCATTCATATTTGCTCCTTCATGTTTTGTGTTTACGTCTTGAACTGTCTTTCCATGATTTTTCCTGTTTTCCACGAACGGTAACCTCTTGTCTACAGTTGTATGCATAGCCAGGAAATTTCATACCATCTTTTTAAGTAAAAGAAAAATGGGGGGAGGGGACTAAAGAGGTAAATATCTGTTTGCCACAAATTCTATTTTAGGGGACCTGAAAATTCTGGCAAACATAATCTCTCCTGAGTAAGCAAGAGAAACTCGCACCCTCCTTTGTCCACCATTCCTTTTCCACACGTCTGCTGGTGATAACAACGCAAAGACATTTCCATCAGTACGAACTCATAGAGTTCATCACTGGTTGAGTATGAGCAGAGGAGGAGAGGCAGAAAATTGCGCAGGATACCGATGGAAGGGGCTTTCTGTTCTTACGTCACCACCCATCTCTTCCCATCACATCAAACTGGACATGCAGACAAAAAAATGTGACGACTCATGAATTTGTCTACATTCCATCGAGGGCTCTCCACTTTAGTACGTGGAGACAAGGCAGCAGTTACTGACCTGTTCAGGACTCGCACATGAACCACTTTTAGTACGAGAATCTTTTGAGCGCAGTCAGTCAAGAAGTCTTTGGTCCTGGCGAAAGTAGAAGAAGAGGAGGAGACAAACATACTTCAATTGCAGCAACCACATTAAAAATAATTACGATTTCAAAGGTAAAGAAGGACATTGTGAAAATGGAAATAAATTTAAATGATAAACAATGATTAAAAGAAAATATGAAAACAAAAGAGCTGACAAAGATTCCTCTGTTTTATGTCCCTATTTCTGTTGGCCAGTTAATCTCATGGCCACATCCAAATGGAAAAGCTACCAGATATTTGTTTCCTGAATCATTTTTTTGTGAACAAATTTCCACAAAGGGATGATCTTCTCAATCAATAAACCATTAAGAGAGTGAAAATACAAAATACACTTTTAGGGAATAATCTCCCTTAAAGCATAACATCTGCTAAGGCTGGGTGCATCAGCAACAGTCAATTCATTCACCATTGATACGTACACGGATGAGTGTATCAGTAGAACGACGTTTTAATTTGTATTTCACACATTGCATATTTTCAAAGCATTCAGGTAGATTCTCAGAACAAATGTGATGTCGAAAAAGGTGGAGAGCGGGAGGTGCTTACTTTCTGTATAGTTCTCTGGACATTGTGTGTTTGGTGTAGATTAGTTCCAGGTGTTCCCATGATGCCTTGCAATCGTCTTCCAGCTTCAAGAGATTGGTCTCCAATTCTTCAAAGTCAACCTTTGGTAGCCAGAATCAGGAAAATCGAGGGACGGAAACAGAAAGAGCGTTTGAGTTTGGGGGAGATGCACAGAAGGGCAGAGCAAGGGTCATGGCAGGCCAACAACGTAAGAATTCCAGAGGCAAATTTACACATGGCAGCACAGTATGTGCTTTGCATTTGAAAAAGCAGGCATGTAATTGTATTTTGCTTTCATAAGATGCAATTTATACTCTTCACAGAGGTAACGCTTCACACAAAGGGAAAAAAAGAGGGTGCCTGGGATATGAGAAGTATGAGAAGCAAGGAATTTCTCAGGAAGGTCAGAGCAGAGATGTTTAAGAGCACCCTTCTTTTCCTTGACCAACTGAGGCCAGTGCTTGAAAAGTCCCCCAAAAAGAAAATCCTGCATTCACTGGAAGGGTTACAAGTTCTCAGGCTTCAAATCTTAGCTACACAGAAACTCTCTTCAACAGTACAATACTGCATTGTGAGACATGGGTAGGACATCCAGAACAGGCTTGGTGAAGTTTAAGGAGTAGCAACAACAGATACTGAGTAAGACATTTGTTATGAAAAGACAGCTTTCAAAGACATGAAAGATTAAGATTATCACTGAAAACACGTAAAAACCACATTGTAGAAAACTTTCCATTGCTCCCACTTTTTACTGACTTTATAGTAACGTTTTTCTGAAAATTAAGATTGTTGTCATCCACAGAATTATTTTTTTATTCACTGCTTTCGTTTCGTATGTGCTACTAGTCTGCTATTTGCTATCTTCTAATTCTCTTGATGCTTGATTCATAAGTATTTACATCTCTTACATCCCGATATGAGGCGATGCAGTGTCGCAGAAAGTAAACCGAAAGTGACTCACTTTGGCACACCTCTTGATGGTTCCAATCTCAGAGAAGAAGTCTGTGCTATCTGGAAACTGTTCTCTGATGATTGAACAGAGGTGGAACAACAGGCTCTGTTTGCTAGAGGAGGTATCTTTAACCTCTGACACCTTGCTCAGGTACTCAATGTGGAACCCCTCTACCTGCAAGTCAGAAAATGGAAAGAAAGACAGTCAACATCTAGAGATACTTCACAAGACGTTTCACTGGAGTGCAAATGATGTAAAGTGTTACAAGACGTTAGAATTGCCTTGACAGTGGCTTTTCCTATTACAAAACTTTTAACCGGTTGAAATTCTTACGTCTCTCTAGATGTACCCACAAAGCTATTCCATAATTTTACATCTGCAGTATATAGAGAGCCATAATTGGTTTTTTGGTGTTACATGTAAAACTTTGTATTAAGTCATTCTCATCAATTATATTGTACCCCTTGTCTTAACTAGGTGTCAAACAATGCAAAATATTGTTTGGTCAGAGTCCATGGTACACTATGAACATGAAAATGCCAGTTTTACATTCAATAATGTGTAAATTTCAGTGTTGATAGTTTCTCAAATTTCAGAGGTGGGCATTCCAAACAAGGTGCATGTAGAAGTTTGTCTCATGCATCCTAACCAAATACACTACTGCCTTTATTATTATTACAATACTTTTTAAGTTTTCTTTCTTAAATTGTGTACATGTTCCTTCCGGGTGAGTTTGCACTTGAGAAATAGCCCTAAAAACTTACTGACATGAACCCTTTCAATACTAAAGCTATTTATAGTAACATTTACAGTATCCTGATGGAATTGATAGCCAAACATCTTTTTTCTGTAAATTGTTCTCTGACTGCAGGAAAGGACGGAGAGGAGAGCAGATCTGCTCACAAACATACTGACAAACATTTGTCCTATTTTAAAAGACTTGAAAAGAGTCAACTGCTATGAATAGTTGCAATTATTCAACGATACAAAGTGGACATAATTTTACATATGTCAGGTAATAGAACTCAACTCCTTTTGTTGCATTTGAATATGTTCTTCTGTAAGAACATTCTGGTTAATAAATGGACCCATAGCAAGAGTAAGGCAAATCTGAAAACAAAGACTAGAGGTACTTTCAGTTGACTCAAGTGTCTCAACTTAGAGCAGAGTATTAAATGCCTGAGAGATGCACAAATGATGTCGATGGTGTTTAATTAAACAAACTAGAACTTTACAGAACCAGTGAGAGCCTTGAATGCTACCGGGCAGTAGAAAAACCCTTACATTGGCTCCATTAAGGAAGTTGCCAACGGCTCTCAACGACGCCAGGATGTACATGAATGTTTTGGATTTTTTCAGATCTTCGATCCCCTTCTTTAAGTCTGCCAGATGTTCAGCAATTTCCTAAGAATGAAGAAACAACAAATATGAGGAATCAATGCACCACTTAAACTTGCAGTCATCACAAGAAGATAGATTACACTGTACCAGAACCAGAAGACGAAATTGAAGAAACTTACAAACTTGTCAATACAACTGTTGCATTAAAATGACTATTAAAATTTAATAGGAGCTTATAAAGTTTATTACTATCATGTTTTCGTCATGCACATTCTTTTTTGCAATATAATTGTATTCAGTTGCAGTAAATTGCACCATAAAACACCAGCTGGATGAAAGAAAAACCTGAATGTGGGGGGCGGGTTAAGATATGGGGAAGAAGGTTATAGAAATGGAAATATCGTGTATTTTCATCCTTGAATTATTCTAATGTTTTCCCCAATCTTACCCCTTCCTGCGAATCATAATCAATCTTGAAGATCCACAATTTCAGTCTCGCCTCCAAAGCTCCGACAGATGCCAGCATCATCAGAAAGTCTTCCGCAGAGCCGAGAGGGGTATCTGGAGACTCCCTCTGAGCATCTCTGATCATCGCAATCTCTTCAGTGGTAGGAGCCATCGACAGCAGCCTCTGG
Organism: Stichopus chloronotus; assembly: GCA_021234535.1. Taxonomy (NCBI): domain Eukaryota; kingdom Metazoa; phylum Echinodermata; class Holothuroidea; order Aspidochirotida; family Stichopodidae; genus Stichopus; species Stichopus chloronotus. The sequence goes on along the minus strand of CM037832.1, from coordinate 18,242,796 downwards.
AGGACCAAAGAAACAGGCCAAATTACAGCTTTGTTTTTTGTCTTGTGAAAGGTTAATGCTTTTCGCAGAGGACTGAAAACTGAGAAAGGGTAACTTTCCCTTTCTTGAATACTTTAACTGCAGCTCAAGTTTTGTTGCAAAATGAGGGTCAAGTGAAGGTAAAAATTATTGTCATAAAGATAAATCATCTTTGAAATCAGCCATAGTCATCTCTTTATTTAATTTTCTACATATGACACCGGAAATATTTTATCCACATCAACATTTCAAAGTATTTCTTTTGAACTAAACAAAGCGAACTTATTTTACTCTCACAGTGCACTTTTCATGATCACTGCATTAGGTACTAGTATAAATGATGCATTGAGCAATCATAAAGATTAACATGTACATTTCTCATATGAGCTGGACTGACAACACGGGTCAACAGTTTTGACCCAGTTTCGTGGAATAAGTAATAAACAGTGCTTGTGGCTACTCTCTGTTATTGCTATTTGATTGGCATCATCTTAAACAGTCTTCTAGCAACAGGACATGTAACTAATACCAGAGTACACTTTCGGTAAACATACTGTAACCAAGGAACTCCTATTCTAGTCGAATTTGAAAATCAGTAACCAGTTCTTGCATGTATGGACTATGAGCTCGCTACTCACAGTTTCTAGTACGTGTATCTTGCGTGTGCCTTTGAGAGTTTTGTGCTCAGACTCAGGGTCTGATTTTCAAGTTCCATAATATTACAATCAAAGCCCAACAATTTGCATTTATATTGTGAGCACAAAATACTACTACAACAGTTTCAAAGGCATCTCTTTTTGTTGCTGATGAATATGGACCATGTATATGACCAAATTCAAAACCTGCAACATACTGACCTACAAAACCTCCCTGTTTTCTCTTGGTTATGCAAAATGCAAGACAGGAATTGCAGATACACTACTTGTCAAAGGGTTTATCTTCCGTACAATTCATAAGGAAGGATGTCTTTGTCAATAGAACCAAATGCCGTATTTGGTTTGGCTTTTTGTAATTTGATGACACAAATCAGGATTTTCTCTTTAATAATCGTATGTCCATTGTATACCATTGCAATTAATGTAATGCATTGTGATAAAGTTTGTCAATGATTCAAAATTTGTGACAAGAATTTACTAATATTTGTGATGAGTTGGAGAGAGACTGCTTAATCTAGTCAAAGCCAAACGATCATACCCTTGGAAAAGTCGCTGAGTAAATGCAACCATCGTACAATTGCATTCTCACCTCTTCATGGGCAGGACGGTTAACGGTGAGAGATTAATCGGGGCTTTCTATTTGACAACTAAGGGGACAAAGGGGACAAATAGCTGAAAAACTTACCAGGTCTAGAACTCTGGTCTGTGGTTCAGAATTAAAAATACACTGGTGATGCAGTGTCTGCTCAACATTTCTTACCATGTGAACAAGTACACTGCACATGATAATCAAGTTACTTAAAATTTTGACGAACGAAGAACGAAAGACAAATATGTTACATTTCTTTCCAGTAAGCAAATCAAAGACATATTTTTTTTTATCTACTTGAACAAAACATTCAGTACTGACAATAAATCAAATGGGCGCTAGCTGTACCTCAACATTTTCCTTGGTGAGCACCAGCGAATCCATGTGTAGTATAGCCTGTTTGATCGTCTCAGAGTGGGGCAGCACGGTCAGACCGATGTTAATTGCATTCGATCGTTTGGAATTCAGAACAGTTATGAACTGCTTCTTCTGTGAATCTGTGGCTTTCTGAGAGGGAAAAAAACATTAAAAGAATGAATGTACGCAGACCACAAAAAAGCTTGTTTGATTGTGGGTCAAGTGTTTAGATCTACATTAACCAATTTGTAGTCCTAAAAGGAATTTGATTTTTCCTCAGATTAAAATGTTGAATGATGGCACAACTTGAAATGGCCCTTTGCAGGGACACACACTTAAAAAAAACCTGATGCAAGGGCCCGTGGTTGGCTTTAAGAACCACAGACGGGATATGAATATAATTGATCAGAGACCTCAGGTAACAAATATTACTTGAATGACTGCACAATTTCTGTAGTAATCTGTTAGGAGAGTTTCATGACATGTGCTTGTTTTTTGTTTTTTTTTCTTAATGTAAGTTGATAAATGATTCCACTCTTTTCATACAAGTTGCTGTAAAAGAGATAATGAAATTTTACACATCCATTTCTGTCTTAAAAGTAAAAGAGAAAAAACATGAGAACTGTCGAAAAAAAGTATGCAATAACAAGGAATTGCAAAGTATGCAATGACAAGTATCTGTCTTCCTGTAAGCTCTTCCCAAGACTACTATTCTAGTTTGGGTGATAGGAAAATGAAACCAGCTCAAGAAAAGAGCAGGTGAATGATTACATGTCTACAGACTCTAAATTTAACTAGAAAGCCAAAAGGCTTTGTGATTCCTTGCTACATGGTTATATTGCAACAAACAAATTATCCACAAATTATCTACATGACAAGTATAAGATCAACTGCAACTATTGTTCTTGACACACAAGCCATTAACCCAAAATGACATTTATTTTGGGGACCTGAAATGACCGTGACATTTGACAGTCCACCAGAAGCAATAGGGATCACATACCCAGTATGGCCAACCCACACATCAAGTACGACATCTGTCAACATTACCCTTCTGGAGTTAATGTCTTAGCAAGGTTTGACCTCAGGTGAACTTTGACCTCCACAACAAACAAAAGGAGCCTTCTACTTAGTATATACAATCTACACATCAAGTAAGACATCAGTCAAGGTTAGACTCCTGGAGATATTGTGTTTACACATTTTCACAGTTTGACCTCTGGTGACCTCAAATGACCCTTGACCTCAACCAAAACAACAGAGATCTTCTGCTCATTACTAGCAATCCATAGACCAAGTATTACATCAGTCATGGTTACTCTTCTGGAGATATTGTTTACAAGGTTATTACAGTTTGACCTCTGATGACCTCAAATGACCAACCTTTGACTTCCACCAAAATCGAAAGGAGTATTCTACTGACTATATACGATCCACACACCAAGTATTACATCAGTCACAAAGAGTGTTTGAAATGTTTTCACGATTTGACCTCTGATGACCTCAAATGACCTTTGACCTCCACCAAAAACAAAAGGAATCATCTGCACAATATGAATAACCCACACACAAAGTATGACATCAGTCACAGTTACTCCTCTGGAGATATTGTGTTTACAAGGTTTTTACAGTTTGACCTCTGGTGACCTCAAATGACCTTTGATCTCCACAAAAAACGATATGGATCATCTATGCAATATGATCAACCCACACACCAAGTATGATGTCAGTCACAGTTACTGTTCTGGAGATACTTTGTTTAAAAGGTTTTTACGGTTTGACCTCTGGTGACCTCAAATGACCTTTGACCTCCACCAAAAACAATAGGTATCATCTGCTTAATATGAACAACCCACACACTAAGTATGACATCAGTCACAGTTACCCTTCTGGAGATATTGTGTTGACAAGGTTTTTACAGTTTGACCTCTGGTGACCTCAAATGACCTTTGACCTCCACCAAAAACAATAAGGATCATCTACTTACTATGACCAACCCACACAGCAAGTACGAGATCAGTCATGGTTACCCTTCTTGAGATATCGTGTTTACAACAAGCGTCACACACACATACGCACACACACATACACACTACATCAGGACTGCACAGATTCCTTTTGCCTGCAGCAAGGAATCAATAAAATGATCTATTCAAACTATTTTCCTTAGAAACATTACACAAGATACAATGGGATGGCAAACAAGAAGAGAAAGAATGTAAGAGAGAGAAGATTAAGATGGTACCAACCTTTCCAACATCCTGCCGGTTGCAAGCACATGACACGTAATACAGAATGCCACATTCGATGCAAAGGTTAGAGAAGAAGGGACACAACGGGGGAGCAAATTTTATAAAAAAAAAAAAAACATTCGAGAAAGAGAAAAAGGCAAGAAACAAATTTGGTTAGCAATCGCAATGACGATAACAAAAAAAAACATGGTCAGAATTTTGCTTGCACAATTAATAATTAAGATTTTAACAAAGAGGCCATTTTCATGCAATGATTAGAGAGGGCGGGCTTTGAAAGCACTTGAGTCTTCTACGGCCAGCTAATGCATTCGAATGTCGTAAAATTAGTTCAATGAAATGTTACCAGAAAAAAGCCTTTGGCTAAGACTTTAATATGTATGTATGCATTGACAGTTTTTCACGCAACTTTTTGTAAACTCAGACGGCCTGCAGTGGGATTCTAAGGAATGAACAAACATCTACAAATGCAAAGTTTTCGATCTCACATCCGTCCACCTATCTGTCAGCCTTTCATGCTTTTTCTTTCTAAGCATGCAATGTTAGAAATTCTTTAAATTACATTCAATTTAAACTTTCATTCAATACAATCCGATGTATGCTCATTCACAAAAGTCGTCTTATCATCTATTATTTGATATTACGACTGTCTTTGACACAAAATGCAGGGACATCCTTAACTTTGATCTGTCTCAGGTTAAAGCAAATTTAGAAAAGTTTACTTAAAATGACAACAAATCAATCTTTTTTCCCTTCTCAATTTTAGAGCTCATTACTCATGGCAAAGAGAGTGAGATTGCAATCAACTGCGACATGAATAATTTCGACTACTGGTACCTTCGTCTCAAGCTTGCAAATATTACCCATGGCACTCTTCAGAATCCTCAGAATACTCAGGCAATTTCAGCTCTGGGTTTTAATGAAAATTATCGCCTTTGCATAGGTGTACCGGACCAACATTGAAAGAAAACAGGCCAAAAGGTGGCTATTTTCAATGCAAATTATAAACATAAGAAATGCTGAAATGCAGAAAGTTACAAAAATGAAAACATAATCAAGCAACAAAATGGCAAATAAGATGTACAGATATTATAACCACCACCACATCCATCCCTTCTCAAAACCCCCTGAGGAAAAAAAAAGGAGACTTGAAATCTGCTGGTAGTACCACTGTGCTATCAACGGGTTGTGAAGCATTAACTCCTGTTTCCAATTACAAGCTTGTGTGATCTTTCTATTTCAGATTTTTAATTTTACATTTCATGTGAGGATGCTGTAAAAATGTTTGTTTTCCACCTAGAAAAGATCAAGACAACCAGATGCCAGATGTTTCAGTCAAGGAAGCGATGTATCTTGCAAATGCAACACAGCTGACCGGCGTAGGGTTATGATTCTCCGCTAGAATTTGCTCACGCAAAGCGTTAACGATCTCATCAAAATATTCACAGATTGTCTTTCCGGTGAACCTCCAACATCGATATGTTCTTGCTGCTAATACAGACATACGTGAAATGGGCAAAATGAACAGGATTTTATTTTATAATGAAGTGAGGGTTGGGACAAACAGGGCTTGTGATGAAGGGAATGCAGGTATTAACAAACAGAAATAATATAGCAGATATGGTTAAATGCTTATTTTTTATTTTGTTTCCTTTTTAATACAAATTCTGCACCATCATCCACGTAGTGATCACAATCTTTTTTCGTTTTTTTTTGTTTTTTCAAAGGGAGGAGTAGGGACAAGTTTTGGCTTCACTCCAGCTATTTGCAAAGTAATAGTAATGGCATCTTTCACAGCTCTTTTGCTTTTTATTTATTACCTCTGCTGTGTACCAAAGCCTAAATCTGAAAATGAGTAAAAAATTAAAGCAAACGCTTCAAAATTTTTTATTTCCCTAAGCTTTCATCAGTAGATGAATCAGTACCTCTTTATTTTATTTCATACATTGACATTGGCTACACATTACTGCAGGCCTTTAATTTTCCATCTTTGTATAAGCTATATGCATCAATAGTATCAGGCCATGCTCCAAGCACATTGCTGATCTTTCAACTGCTTGTTCAATATATCTCTGTCATAAGTTTAGGACACTGCAAAAACATTTTTTTTTTGTTGCTAAGTATAGTGTAAATCTATTTTCACACTAGGGTAATCCCCAGGATCTATGGTTCTTCTGAGGGCGGGGTTAGCATTTTCAAAGTAAACGGTCGCACTTCGCTTGCATATCAAAAAAAATGACTGGGGCATGGGTCAGACACTCACCCTCGGGAGGAAGTCCTTGCCTCGGGATTCAAAGAGTGTCTCCAATTTTCTGGTGTCCAGTTTAACGTCCATCAGAGACTTCCATATCGTGTTGTCCAGCTGGTTCTTCTTCAAGAGTGCTTGTGGAACGGGGTTGAACTGCCTCCAAAAGAGGCGTATCGTCTTCTTGCCCTTGGGTGGGTACGTCATAAACCCATCCCTGAGATTATTTTTCAAGGCGGCCATCCCAGGTGGTGGTGGTGGGGGTGGAGGTGGAGCTCCTATTGGGGGAGGAGGAGGTGGTGGTGGAGGGGGAGGGATCATCCCACCTCCCATTAGAGGTGGGGGAGGTGGAGGAGGACCACCTGATTGGCTACTGTCTATGGCAGTGAAGTTGAAGACATCATCATCATCTCGTGAGGTCAGATCTCTGAAGTCCCAGTCATTGATTTCAAGCTTACGATTGTTTTTGATCAGCACCATCATCCAGTCCGTCACGGTCTCTTTCTTCTTTGGCGACGGAGGTTGTTCTGGGATTTCTTCAGTCTGTTCTGGGGTCACGGGGGCCTTGACCAACTTGGACCTGAGAGCCGCCAGATTTTTTGCCATCTCACTGACATTGTTAGTACTTTCTTCTGTCGAATCTTGTGAACTCTGTTCCTTAAGTTGGTTTTGGATTAGTTGCACTGTTCCTTTGTTCTCTAGGTCCAATTCTTTCGAAGGTGATTCAGTTACATCGTCAATGCTGCTATTTCGCAGTTTCTCGATTCTTTGGTTGATTGGTTCAGAATTCTTCAGTGACACAGATATTTTCCGGTCCATTTTATCCTCGTCACCTATCTGCAGTCTGTCTGACACAACACCATTTGAAAGCCCTACTCGCTCCTCCTCCTCCTCCTTTGGCTCAGATGAACAGTTTTGCAGTTCGCTGGTCTGCTGACCTTTCTGATTATCAGTTAAGAGGAGGCTATTTGAGGTATGTTTGTCTGAATTCCCTGTGTGGATCGAGGTATGTTTGTCTGACTTCTCTGTGAGGATCTGGGCTTCTATTGCATCTGATTGTTTGGCAATTTTTGGGTTTTCTGAAAAAGAAGGAAGTTGAGAGAGCAAATTATCAGATGATCAGACCAATCCTACATTTTGAAACATCTTCACAATCGACAGAGTAGGTGCAACTGTCGACAGAACAGGTATCACTATCGACGAAGCAGGTATCACTATTGACTGAGTAAGTATCACTATCCACAGAGCAGCTATCACTATCAACAGAGCAGGTAATTTGAGAACAAATGTAGTGATAGAAGGAGAAACTGGAAACAGTTGTCAAATGGATCAATTGCAAATAATAAATGCTAACACGTGGCATGCTTATTGTTTCAATAACAATGGCATGACTGTTTGGAGTGAAGAAGAGATGTGCTGATAGAATAAAAGATTGGGTGGGGAAAGGAGAGCAGAAACAAAAAACATGTCACACCTTGAAGTGTATCATCAAGAGAAGGAACAAATATCTAGATTCTCCTTTCACATTATCTGGAATGTAAGTGTGTAGAGGGAGCACTGTAAAAGGACTAAAAAGTTTCACAAAGAAGAATGCAAATGGTGGCAATAGAAGCTGGAAGGTATGAAACAAAAGGATTAAGTGGGTCAGGGTGATACACTAGGATTGGACAGTCAATCTTCTGTAGAAACAATGCAAAAGTGACACCAACCTTCAGCTGCTCTCCTGTGCACATCTTCGATTGGTATTTCTTCTCTCCTGGATCTAAATGACACCACGTTGTCTGTGGACAAAGGTGACATGAAAATGCATTACCAGTTGACCCACTGCACTAGAATCACACGCAGTTTAAAGACTACATTTTTTACAAAGGTTCTACAAAATAAAATTTAAAAACAAGTACACTCTGGATGATTTAAATGCAGGCCCATCACTACATACATGCACAGTGCCAATCTTGAACTAAGCGGATCAGGAATTGGGAGAGATGAGGGACGAGCTGCCGATACATGTTGTCCACCTGACACGAACAAGATTAGATATCGAGACATTAGAACACCAATCAGTGGACAGCAACCCCAAAGACTTTGTCAGGTTGAAAGATCAATCTTCCATAAGGTTAAAGGTACACTGGAAAAAATCTGGAGACAAAGAAGGGTTCATCAGGATGAAGAAAATTCACCTATCAGATCTAAAGAAGTGGTTTAGAATTGAGACACATCAGAGTAAACAAGGTTGCAGAACTAAACAGATTTCATTGAGAGGTGAAGAGAACTCACCTTTAAGGTTTAAAGCAGTGGTTGGATCTGTCAAAGTGTTGGATGGAGACTCAATAACTTCATCTGCCAAAAAAAGAAAGAATGTCACAAATTTATGAATTAATACCATTAAGGGTAGAAGGCAATCAATAAATCCAGTATTTGCATTACAGGTATGGTAATTAATGGGCCATTCATCCTGGATTTATAAATGCAAAGCAGGTACCCTTAAATACATGTCAGGCAGATTTAAGCACGATAGTTTAGTAAAGACATTTGTACTTGCACACTGTTGACTGCTTTGAAAACGCCTGGTTGCACTCAGTTTGATACATTTTCTGCAAATATATCGAACTGTGAGATTTTGTGACGACTAAGAAAGAGGAGGACCATTCTATAGAATTTTGGGACTACAAAAATGACCTTTGGTCTTCTATAATAACAGTACACTTGAAATTGATCAAAAACAGAGAGGTTCAAGACAGGACAAGGTACAGATCGGTCTGGTATAATTGTGGAAAAAGACAAAAATTTCTGCCAGAGCAACAATGTCCCCTTCCCCACCTGACCTCTCTTTAACACTGAGATACACTGTGCAGAGAAACTTTACTTGCCAGGATCTGGATACTAGCTAGAAGGAAAACCAAGCAACTGTCAAGAAATACCAAAACAGTAATAGCACCACTCAGACAAGAAGGGAGGAAAGATAAGTGGGCGGACGGGGATTTGAGATGAGTGAAAGCAAAAGACACAGATTTGTGCATTTATAGCATAAGGGTAGGAAGGAAGAGTGATTCAAGGAGGCTGGAGAAATTCAAAGCTGAAAATGTCATCAGCTTAAATTCACTGGACACATACCACTGGTAGATCATAGACCTTTGTTAGGGAGGGACCAAACTCAGAGCAGAGTGATATAGAGACAAGGTCTATTCCCTCCAAAGATTTTCTGTACCTGGATGCCGTTACATGCGACAGAAGTGTGCAAAGTTCTGTGAAGTAAATTTTCTTTCGAAAAACTTTGCAACTTTCACAGGTATAAATTTTATAGACATGGGTGGGGCCACAAGTCCTGTTGGCCTGCTCCCCCCTTGGATCCACCAGTGGGCACATAGGCAGAGGTGCAAGGAATGGACATGGTGATGCAAATCTTTTTTATCAAAAACACTAAATGAAGCAAGGTGGTAGGCAGCAGATGGAAGTACAAACAGCACACTGCAGTCAAAGAGCATATAACATGCTAATCTGCACATTTGAATCTATACAGTTAACCAAATATTGAGGAAAAAGTGTATAGAATTATGGAGGGATAGTTGGGGAGTGATATGAAGCATTACTCTATAGGTAGTGTAGTGTGATGAAGACATGTCCACTATCCAGTGCAGGCTGGGGTGTGACATTACTGGATTGCACCGCCAACCCACAAACAATGTGATGGTAAAGGCTCATTGCCTTGGTCAAAAGACTCATTGCCATGGCAACAGATGGTGACTGATCACGCAAAGCTGGAAAAAACTGCTACACTGCATGCAAAATGATGGGATAGAGTAATAGTTGCAAAGGTCAAGAAATGTTAGTTAAAGAATGGGGTGTGAACGGGTGCATCAAAATGGTGGCAAATGGACGTCCTTACTTTTAGAGGTACTATAATTTCTATTTTGATCCTTGATAAGTCTCCTTCTTCTTCTTTCCATGGCAGCTTTGGAAGAAAAAACATCACCGCAAAAAAACAAAAAAAAACGGAAAATTTCAACAACAAAAAAATACCACACACCAGTCGGGATCTATGATCTACGTAAACAACAACGAAAGCTTCTCAATGTTGGAATTGAGGATTTGGCATGCTAACATTAGTAGGTAGATAATAAAAACATATACATCAACAGCTAAAATTGAGGTGGCATTATCCGACACATTTTCGTGACTCGACTTGCGACACCTTCATCTAAAGAAAAGACCTACAACAGGCAGAACTGGTGTTTGGTCATATTGTAACTCTGGCATATTCCAAGGCGATAAGACGATACTACAGCACTGTGTTTTTCCCAAGTATAAGTAATATGAAAGACTCCAGATCACGATGAGAAAATCTAGGGGCACTTGACTAACTGACTGCAGACAATTTGGACATGATATCGATTTAATTGCTTATCTCAAACTTAGCTAGGTCAAAGAATGTTTACGTTAGGTAGAACATTCTATTCTTCACATTCCAGGAGTGACCAAAATCTTTGCTAGAATCATAAATGTCAAATACTGATAATGTTGGTTTTCAACCACAGCTAGAGTAGCTACTAAAGCAAAGATATGCTAATTAAGAACTGTTAAAAATATGCAAAGTAAGAATGTTAAAATTAGTTGCTGAAAATAGGAGGCTGCTAAAAGAGAAGCATACTGCCGCAGACTAGACAAGCAATCTACGTAGTTAAGGAAAAAGTAAAAAAGCCTGCTATATTAGCCCAATAGTTTCAATATAAATTGACATTCTGAATAAACTCCACCACTGTTAAAAGAGGTAACAAACATAAAGTAACTATAATGTATTTTAACATCAATACATAAAGCATTGGCGTATGATGAGAATGTTCACCTATGCTACACGTTTTTTTTTCTCCTTATGTCAGTAAATCTGTCTAAATCTTGGATGAAAACAGGGCAATCATTTTCTCTCACACTAAGTCCTGTCAAAATTGCCGGGAGGAATACTTCATACAAAAGCAACTATATTTACCACGAAAGTTGCAGAAATAAAAATGTAAGAAGTATCTAGCACTGAGGAACGTTTCCACAGAAAATTTTTGTTTCTTCTCATTTTTTATGACAGAAAGATCTGCTGCTTGATATTTAAGAGGAAGGGCTCCAATGATTGTTGTATCCAGAGTGAGTAGAAGTCCTCACAGACTTCCCATTGTAATCACTATATGGTACCTGAGGGGATAGTTTGTAGTTTACATTTGGAATTAACATTTAAAGTTATGAAATTATACCTTCATCATACATCATAAAGGCTACTTCATGGGAGGTATCTTTAAGTAGGCTAAACTGAAGGCTATTGGTGGAGGTACAACTGTAAACATTTTTGCTTTGTTTGGCCCTTTTTGATTGGCAAAAGTTGACAACAAAACCAACGTGAAGATTTAGCTTAAACAGTGTGATATTCCCACAAAATGAACGAGAGTTGACTTTCATCTTTGGATGCCAACTGCGGACCAAAACTTGATAAAGAAGTGAATGGCATCATCAGATTTTTCAGAGGATTAAGGGATCAAAAAGTTAACTCACTTCCTGGAATGAATGTGAGATGAGAATCGTCCGGTATGTGACGAAGTTTGTTTTGACCTAAAGAGAAAAAGGAGACAGGGATTATGGTGAAAACAATTCGGAAATGTTTCCAAACACATTACTGAAAACCCAACTTTAATACATTGACACTCTAACGTACTACAACCAGTTAAGTTGCTGGGTAGGGGGCACTCACATCTTGTTACCAAATGAAGTTCTAAAGATTCAGTTTGCTCAACTTTCCCAGTTGGTGATATCGTGTTATCAGTGAACACGTAACCAGAGGTTGATAAGGGGCACATTACACCCTAGAATGTCTCAGTGACCAGATGTGTGTACAGTGGCACGTAGGACACTGCAAAATTCAGTCAAAAGTCAGCTGAGATGTTCATACATTGGGTCAACCACAAAAACTGTTGACACCAACTATTTTCCTTTCTTTTCGTTTTATTTTCCTACCTTTTCTCTTGAAGTACAAATTTATAATCTTGTTTCAAAGCAATGTTTCACACTTTTCATTTTGTTGGCTTCATCCTCTGAGATGCATTTAGCATTGTGGAACATCAAAAGGAATGAGTTTGGTAGGAAGTTAAATGAAAGTTAGAAACACGTATGCCAATGAGCTCCGGCCAGGATGTATTTCATCAAATGAAGGAATAGTCAACAGATGCTTAAATTGCTCCTTTGGCATTATTTTTGTTCTTTAATTATTTGGTGCTCACAAATACCAGGTTGCCACAAAAACTCAGTTTGAATGTTAAGCAAAACAATAAACTACAAATACGGAGTTGCATGCATGAAGGGCACATTTCATGCACCTTCTTATTTACATGCCAGAGGAAAGAAAATTGACAAGAGCTACATCAAAAAAAAAAAAAAAAAAGTGTGAAAGTGAAAGTTTAACACAGAGACAACTCAATTCTTCCAATAAATCTGACATCATTCAAAGAACAGCAGGCTTTAGTAGTCAAGTTCCATTCATCTAACACACAAAATCACTCTCATAAAGGAACAGATTAAACCAGATGACGCTATGGAATGCAGCCAAGTCCAAGTAGTGCACTGGCATCATCATGTTACATCATATATCATGTTGACAGGTGAACAATGTGGTAAGCATTGATAGGTTCAGAAATGGTGCCAGTTATCGACATTTTCTGAATGTTTCAAATGAACTATGCCATGACTGAAATGAGTTAAAACCCCTTTGATGCCATTTCCCCACCAACCCTTTATCATTCCCTAACATTAGTTCTCTCCCTCCTGTTTTTTTCTTTTTTTTTTGCTTACTCCCCAATATCACTTCTCCCATCCTTCTATATCATTTCTCCCACATCCCTTTTATGATTTCTCCTGCCCTTTTATCATTTCTCCCACTCTCCTTTATCATTTTATCATTTCACCCATCCTGCTAAAGGAAAATCTTGCCAAACCACTTCTTCCTCCTCCTAGTTTACTTCTCCCAAACAGGGAAGAGTCTGCAAACTACACTACCATTGAAATTTGAGCTAAAAAAGCACTCAGTTTGAGATCTTGGGTGGGGCTCTTACCTTGGTCCTCTTTGGGTGGGGTGGGTTTGTCATTGTTGGTAGTGGATTGCTTGCATTCGGTTAAAGAGGATGGAGCGAATGAATCCTCAGGAATGACAGCCTCATCTGTGAAGGGTTTAAGCAGCATCACATTTTAATATGCATCATGCTTTTGATTAAAGAAGCAAAGAATAAAAATTCCTCTAGTGTCCATTCCATCGAGAAAAAAAAAAACTTGCAGGGCAAAAACATTTTCAGCCAAAAACAGATATGTCAAAGTTTTCAGAAGGTGCAAAGCCATTTTGGTGGATGTATATAAAAAGCTTTTCTTTTTCTTATTTCTTTTTGGTTAAGTAAGAAAAACATGGGCTGTATAATTTATAACTCTGAAAACATAAACAAAACATGCAGCATCATAGCTAATCCATCTCCAAAACAGAGGACGGATAAACACCCACAATATGATAGATGCAATGAAATTTAAACAATGAGGTAGGGTAGGATGGTTCTCTTTTTTCCGTTAAAGATTCTGGTTAGTAAAAAGCAGTGTAAAGAGAAGTTTTAAAGCACTGGTTGGTGAAAAAAAAAACAAATCAAACATCTCTTGAAACTACATCAATTCCACTTCACTCTTTACACCTTTAACTACCATTTGAAAACAGTGAGATGGGTAAAATTAGTATATAATGTTTGGACGGCAGAAAGGAACACCTTTTAAAAAGAAAAATTAGATAAAGGATATGGAATGTCATCAAGAAAGGGAAGATGATGTTACTTCAAACAAATAATTCAAGTCATACATGTATCATGCATGAGAGTATGAAATACCATGCAGAGGAAATATCCGGAAAACAAGGAAAAGAGAGAAGCAGTTGATGAGAATGATGGTCCTTCATGTAAACTAGTGAAAAATCAAACGGTATTTGACACCGTTGCAAAAAAAAAAAAAAACTTTAGTAGAGGTGTACAACTTATGTTTCCTTCCAAGGTACCAAATGCAATTTGTGTGCAGTTGCGTGTATAACCCAGAAAAGGATATGCGAGAAGGTGAAAGGGCAAAACAGACAGTTTCCCTTAGAAAAAGTGTAACAGATGTTCAGATCACATCTAATTATTTCTGTCAGGATAGTCTGCACATAAAGACCTGCTTTGGGGCCAGGCCATTATAAGATGCACTGAAATCTTCTTGTTAAGACATTACATTCATTTTGTTGTGTTCTATATGCATTTTATGTTCTAACTTCTCAAATGAAAGATTGGTGGTACTTTTAACTCATAATCTACGCTACGAAAATGGATTGATGATGAAAATGGATTGACGCTAATACTACACAGGGAATAAAGAGAGGCGGTTGAGGCGCTGTAACCAGATGTTTGAGGAAACTACGTTCGAGCTACCGCGACAATCCAGGCTACCAGGAGAAAGACATGAAAAGAGGTCTGTGTGGGGGGGGGGGTAAAAAGTTTAACACTTACGGATAGGGTGCACAGATATCGAACGTGTAGCATGCAACCCACCTCTTCCATATTCCAATGAAGCATCGAGAGAAACTAAAATACAAAGTTGAACAGTTAAATGGTTTTGGAAATTCTGGAAGTGAACTGCCAAAATCTCTGACCGTTTTTTGTTGGCTCATCCATGAGCCTTTACGTTCTGCAATTAAATGCTAGGTGCCCTTGGGTACCCTTAGGTACCCTAAAAGTTTGGGACACATTGCTCTGCCAGTGAGCATTACAAATTCTGTTATCTTTCACACAGTATCAGTCTCCCCTTCCTTCTCACTGCAATGTCTACTCTTAAGGATATTTTCAAATCTTGCTAATATTTCTCCAACCCTGACACCCTTAAAGATTTCATTAGGGTCAATCAATGGCCACGCACAGACTGACTGATGAACAGAGTTTTCTAATCTTCCACAATGAACTGAATGAACCAGTCCAATAGTCTGTAGACAACCATGTAGAACTAGGCTGTTGTAAAAACTGTTTTTTTTTTTCCTTTTGTTTGGTTCTTCATTTATTAGGGGGGATAGGAAAGTGTCAGGATATAAATCATTTCCTCTGTATTATGTCTGCACCTGCTCCTTGCAAAAGTTGCAACATCGTCTGAAAATCATCTTCATAGGAAACAAGATTTATCTGTTGGTGTTTACCCCACTGAGTAACAGGACTCTTAAACTGAAAAAAAAAATGGTTTATTGACCAGTATTCTTGGAACATTGCTGATAAACAGAATTTCTGACAAGATGAAGGGTATCATCAATACATTGATAATCCTGGTACTGTATATCAATAGATAACAATGGCTCAGCACATGAACATTTGGTTCATCAATTGTGGACAATGCTAATCAGTTGGAAGTCTTGTCTACTTGTTTAAAAGTTGTTATTTTATTAGAAAAGACACTGTATAAATCAATTTCATCCCACAAGTTTTTCTGATGTTTGACCAATTTGCCTGTAATAAGCAAGCACAATCCCTTTAGCCCCCCTCCCCTCCCTCCCAACTGAGCCCATATTTAACTAGTATCAACATTTCACTGTCTCTCCTCTGGTACTCCTAGCTCTGGAGATAACAAACTGCAGATTTAATGGAGAGTGTCAAAGCTGTTCAAAAAACACTCTGGTGGTGATCAAAAAGAGACTACTGAACTCATCCAGTTTCCGTTAGTGTCATATTAAAGTATGCAAAGTGGACAAAGTAAAAAAAAACCAAACAAATATAAGCACATTCTTCCACAACAAAAATTCACACCAAACAAAAAACTTCCATGGAAGGGAAACAAGACCAAATTGTTTCAATACATTCATCTTAATGCTGCATTTTGGTTTTGTTTGTCTGTTGCAAACAAAAAGGGATATTGTGACCAACTGATTGAAACAAAACGTCTCCCATAAAGAACAAAAAAGTCATTGTTTTAAAGAGATGCAATGTGCTAAAATCGTGCATGCAAATTTGTTAGTCTGTTAATGAAGGACCAAACGTAATCAACGACCCAAGCAAAAGGGGATAAGCTGGTGAGGGGGGACGGACGTGCTCCTTATGTGTTTGTATACCTTTCCTCCTGGGATGCAGGTCATACCCATTCTCTGTTGGTGTCGTTGGTTCCTGCACGACCACCGCCGGGACTCTCATTTCTGTTTTTGTTTCATGAAATTGATAGCGTTAATATGCAAAATTTCTGAACCAAACAGCTGTTGACTTTCGCAAAGGAATTAAAGCAGTCTTCACATGAGTTAAAAAACAATGTGTCCTCCATCATATCTGGCTTGGAATCTATGGTATACAGCTACAACAATAATCCAAGCCTTGATTTTGTCATATGTCACTGGACACGAGCCATACCTTCAACAACATTTTGTACAAAAAAGTGTTGTGATGTTCGTCACATTGTATCAATCTTGATATGGACAAAGCTTAGGCTTGTTTAACTCAGATCTTTGGGGGCAAATGTAGCTGTGTCTTGCCAATGTCCAAAATACAACAAAACAGTAGTACCAACTTACTTCACTGAGATCGTGGAAAAACACGGACAACTATTAGCTATTCCATGATCAAGCCAATTCCACTTATAAGATGAAGAGAAATGACATATTTGCATATATTAATAGGAAAATGAACAAATTTTAATCATAACTTGATTATAATCATTCCTCTACACGTTTTTAACAGTTCGCAAATCTGTAGGATTCGATTGGTATATTGTGCATAATTTGTAACAAATGTCAGATTATGTAAAACTAGTCCAGATATTATTTTCTTGCACAAAATTCGTGAAAAAGGTCATCTGACACTGACCAATTACTGATACAGATGGCAGGGTGACCGGGTAGCAAGGGGATACGTTGCGTAACAACAGGACACATCATACAAGCTTACCTCTAATAGACCCCTACACCTAGAGGAACGTACCTCTCCCGTTACCTCTAATTGACCAATAGACCTCTGGGAAGGTACTTCTCCTTTTAACTCTACTTAACCCCCATGGACAGGTACCACTCCTGTTACCTTAAAGAGAATCCAGGTAAATTACCTCTTCTCTCTCCTCCACCTGAAACCCAAGATTAAGTCCCTCCCTTGCCTCTAGCTGACATATTCGTCAAGTACAGTGCATCTCAATTTAGTTAAACTGAAAATGCCATTTCAATAGAAATGTACACTGAGTATCGATGCATGAAAATCAGCTTTTAAATTACAAACATCAAAGCAGGATATGTTAATTACTAAGAGTTGTAAATAACACTAAAGTTAACCAACCACTTAACGTTAGAGAACTTAACACCATGTAGGTAGTACTAAAAACTGGAATATGAGTTGGAAACTTGTCAGTGAAATTATGTGGAATATGTCACAGCCACTACAAAAAAAAGAAAAAAGTTTCAGTCCTATTTATGCATTCATGTTTATTCATATCCACTCTGTTAGATTTCAAGTACTGTGACTGACTGTTATGTTTTTTCAGAGAGTCTGAACTTTGCAGGGCCAACAAAAATGTTAATCAAGACAATTTTCCTACTCAAATATCTGGAAGATGAGTGCATAGTTTTCTTTCAGATTTTGTGACAGGTGATCTTTTCCCCTACTTTCTCTTCCATGAAACACTAATGAAGGGCACAGGTAGATGACCAGGTGATTGCCAGTACAACTCACATTCCATCTTTAACAACATTGTCAACCAAATGATTTCGTGGCTACAATTTCATTCTTAGCATGCAAAGAGCCGACCAATGTCGACACGTTCCATTTTAATCCAAACGAGAAACATCACAGCAATCTGAATATGACAGTAAAGACACTGCAAAATTGACTGAAGTACTATACGTCTATTACAGATTGCC
Source organism: Stichopus chloronotus (assembly GCA_021234535.1). Taxonomy (NCBI): domain Eukaryota; kingdom Metazoa; phylum Echinodermata; class Holothuroidea; order Aspidochirotida; family Stichopodidae; genus Stichopus; species Stichopus chloronotus. The sequence continues at coordinate 18,224,780 of CM037832.1, read as the reverse complement.
AACGGAAATAGTATTGACTCCAGTCTAGTAATCTGTCAGAGGATGCTTTTCTGCATCTTCCACGTCTGAGAGTCTCTCCATGCTAAATGGCAAGAACTACATCACCATTCAAAGTATGCATACAGTTGCCTCTGCAGAGAATATTGATAAATTGATTATATTGTCAAAAACCATGCCATGACTCCATGCAAAACAAATTTAGAAACAGCTAAGTGACAACTGACAAAGAGCGCCAGTCATTTGTGGGCCTTTTATCACTTTTAGACAAAATCATGTGACATGTTAGAATCATCTGCAACTTTTCAGTACTGACTGTGTCTTTTAATTTGGTTCTGTTGGTACACCTTCATTGCACAGCACATCACAGAGAATTAAAACTGTTTGAACATCAGATGGGCTGCATAGCGAGAATGTTGGCCTCTACAAAATTCGCGAATGTTCGTGAAAAACAGAGATTCCTGTAAAGCCTACAATCAACAGGGAGTGAGATACAAAGATATTCCGATAAACTGGCTTAGTAGTAAAGAGGAAGTTATCCATGTGTCCTTGGAAACTTTGCAGGACCTCTTGCAAAACTTCTTATTGGTTTTTACCTTTTATAGTGTATACTACAAGCTGCTGGTTATGTAGAACTGACCTAATGGTCATCATCAAAGACAGAGATGTAATTTTATTTTGTTGGATGTTGGCTATTAGTCTACGGCATCATATCATGAACTTTATGCCAGTGTACCATATTATCGGTGCTAAGACGTTCCCATACAAGAGATAGTAACTTTCACATGAACAAAAAGAACTTTCGGGTAACGTGAAAACTCAATGTAATAGAGTTGAGAATTTTGACCGGAACTGTTACTTAGACACACCCAATTTTCCCCTTTGGCAAATTCACTCAAAGTGAAGGTTGGAGAATCTGCTCAACAACTTGTCAGCTATCCTGGATGGCAGAGAATGACATAGCACCGAATACCGACATAGTCTTGTTTACATTCCATTCCCTTCCTGAGAACAGCCATGCATCCATGATACAAACAATGCAATGGATGTACATAAAGTATAGAAAACATTGCACTGTACAATGAGGTAGCTCAAAGTTTACAGAGGAATTTGAGAAAAATTATGTCACAATTCATACAGGCATAGACCTACGTGAAGTTACTTAACTTATGGTGCTGTTGCTACATGTGCTGCAGTATCAGTTGTTGCACACAAAGTTGAGACATGTAAAAGGCAGGCAAGCAGAATGAAATGGGACAGAAAATGGCATGGTCAAGGGGCAGGAATGTCATTTCTCAAACCATAGTGTAACATTGTACACCATTCATTGCCAAGCACAAGTGTCTACAGTGATATATCCATTGTTCTAATCACAACATGAGGAGATTTCTCAACCACTGCATACTAGAACAAACCTGAATGGACTATGGTCAATGGAGTTGAATCAAAAACAAAATTTAAAGACGAATACTCATCACCCCAGACAATTTCTATTCTCCCGACCACTTACGTCTAGTCCCTCCCTCAGCCTGGCTTAAATTCCTCCACATGTGTAATCAAAACAATGGATCCCTGTGTATGCTGTGTAATATGAGCTACTCAGCATCTTTCAAATTTGCTGTCCATCAAGAAGTAGAACCAATTGAGAATTCTGCTATCCAGAAGCCAAAAAGATAGCTTGGGGTGATGAGTTACTGTCTTCACACTTTCCTCACTCATTCTTAACTCAGAACAATGGTTCACTGCATTCCATCTATCGTTCATTGATGCGAGGTCAAACACAAGCAAAAGTTAAATCAAGAGACACACTTAAAATGTGGAATACAGGTCAAGTTTGCAGCAATCTTCAAAACCCGACTTACTTTTCGAAGATCTCTTCTTGCGTCTTGACTTCCTACCTACATCTGTATAAATGAGGAATTTCACTAATATCTGAGCATGTCATTTCCAATAATCCCATTTATCTGTCACAGAGACATTTAGCATTTTGGCAGTGCACTCAATCAAACACAAATAAAGACAGCAAAGGATACGTCGATGATAAGTGCTGTGACAACAGAGATGGAGAAAGACTGCCTATTTGTACCAACAATTAAATTGTTATAGACCAGTTGCTTGTCTGGTTGCTTTCTTCTCATTTTTGTATTCTAATAGTTCTATTTACAGCCTCCTTCTACTGAGGGACTATTGTGTTAAACATATAGGTCAAGCAGTTCATGTAAACAGTTCACTGCTTCACACAAACTTTTATAAGGGATAACAATGCAAAGACAAAATATTACCCAAGATGCAGATGATGTGCTGTAAGTCAATGCATCCAACTTCCCATAAAAGTTTGGTGTCCATTTTATATTCAAATAACAAAAATTTTTGACAGCAAGCATTGACAGCATCAGTAACTGAGGAAATTGCATAAAATCAGTTGCAATTCAAATAAAAATACATTTAAATTCATCTCGCTTATGAAGCTCACTCCTGATACTCTGTTTAATATGTTGATCAAAGAAATAATCCCTTCACACCAGTCTTGACATTTTCTAATGGTGATGGTGCATGCAAATCAATTTTGAGTGACCACAAAAGAATCAACTGTCACTCATCCTTCCTTCCTGCAGTCAATTTTTTTCTCTGTTCATATGCTGAGAGGATAATTTTCATTCCTATTATTCCAGAGGTGAGACTCTGCAACATGTTTGAGCATGCAGACATTCACAGCAACAAACTCACTTATTTGTTTTGGATAATTGTCAGGGTACTTCAAAAGTTCTTCCTCCTCTTCTACAGCACTGCCTTCCTCTGATCGACTTAAGTCTGGATCATCCATCAGTTCTTCCTTCAGCTCCAACAGGCCCTCTCGGATTTTTTCATCTATCTCAATCCCAGATTCTGCAGATACTCCGGTCCCACCACTCATAAGACTCTCAGCACTCTCCGCCTGTGATACATGACTATCCTCAACATGCTTGATGTACCTCCGTCTGCTTGGAGGAGTGAAAGAGGTGAAACCGTTCTGCTGAGGGTCTGAATCTCTCCTGTGGCAGCTGTCAAGGTTACTTGGGAGAGATTTTGTTTTCATGAGTCCCTGTTCTAAATCCTCAGATGAATATCCATCACCCACTAAAGACCTCATTGGTACCCCATCTGATTTATCACCCACAGATGACAACTCACTGGCAGACTTCATATCCAGACTTTCAAAACTGCCAGCTAAAAATACAGAGTCATCATCACCAGCTTCCTGCCTAAGCTGTTGCTCCAAAGAGATTTCAGATTCCTTGAGAGTGCGGAGGCTCTCTTCATCTTCATCACTATCTGTTAGGCATAGGGTCTCTGAACTTTCCTCAGATGGTCTGGTCATTCTCCTGACTGGCAAAGTCCCTAGCCTCCTTTGAGGTCTTGGGGAAGATTTACCTTCTGCTGAATGTCCACCAAGCTCTTCATCTGAGGGAAAGGAAAAGAACTGGGTGCTGCTCTCTTCATCTGAATATCCATCGCTGTATGACAGAGTCAAATCTGGAATCTCAACCCCTTCAATGAGTTTCCTATCGTACCCATCCACGTGATCAGAATACTCCAGAGTGTCTTCTTCATCACTCATATCATCATCTTCTTCTTGCCTTTGTGTGGTATAATACACATCATGACTTTCTGAACAGTTGAGCACATTTTCCAAAGGATTTTCCTCTTCATTTGCAAGTGTCTGTTTAGCTCTTTCCTCTCTCCTCTTCATCCTCTGCGCTTCCACCTCATTCCTCTTCTTGTCTTCCAATTCTGTGTCTGTGATCATCGACTGGTATTTTGATTTCAGCTTCGATGGCTGTTTTGTTGCAGCTTTACTTCTTTTGACAGAGACATCAACATCCTTTGTTTCTTGTAACAACTTTGCTTTTTGCATTTCCAGCTTCCCCTGAAGGTTCTTATTTTTGACTGCAGCAGCATCACCTTTGTCATCAGACCTTCCTTTCTGTGGCTTTTGTTTCAACCACCTATCAAGAAGATCCTTTTTCTTCTCTCTGGCATCTTTACCATCTCCTTGCTTGTCTTCTATACCGTGCTTTTCTGGGGCATCTCCTTGTTTCCTGTCACTCACTTCATCCATCCCGGTTTTTCTTTCGTTGCTCCTCTGTCTTTCCTTCTTTCTTCCTATTGAGTCATTGATATGTTCAGATGCTTGGTGTTCCTCATGATTTGTGACAGCACTTGCACTTCTATCTTGCCGCCGTCCATATTTCAGCTTCTCAGAACTTCCATCACTATCTGAAATCCTCTTTCCTCTCTCAGGCTCAGCATTCTTACCTCCTAGGTGATCAACTGCAATCAGCTGAGTCCCATCCTCATGGGAAACATCATTTCTGTTTGAACCTGCATGTCTCTGGCTGTTCCTCTTTGCCCCTGCTGATTTTGAACGTTCCTTCCTTTCTTCAATCTCCTGTTTATCATGTCTTCTTATGCTGCTGTTCTGTTCACGAGGTTTGACCTTTTGGTCATCTAGATACGTTCCTTCCTCATACTTCATCTTACCTCTCAGTTTGGAGTGTTTCTTTGAATGATCCATTTCCCTGTCTGTCATCTTTTAGCCCAGAAAGATCACGGCGACTCTTCCTCGATATGTCCTTGTTATGATGACTGGTGTCACAGCTTTCCTCTTTGCTCTCTTTTTCATTGGTGACTTTTGGGAGTTTCTTTGTATATTTGAGTTCCTCCTTGCCAGCACTTTGCCCAGAAAAATCATGACTCTTCCTGGACACATCTTTGTCACGGAGGGCATCTTCCTCCTTCATACTTGGGTCATGTTCCTCCGCCATCTTTTCTACTTGCTTCTGCTTTCTTTTTCGAGGCATTGACTTCCTTGCCACAGCAATATCAAGCAGCTCCTCAAGTGACTTGGAAGTATCCTTTCCACTCCTACCATGTTTTTCTTGCCTTTTTCCAGTCTTGCTAGTGGGGCCCTCTTGATGAATCATTTCCTTGAGAGTCACCCGTTTTGAAATTTCTTGGAAGGGAACCACCTTCCTGAACTTGAGGCATGAATTTCTCACGAAGGCTTCCAAGTGCCTGTCCTTTTTCACTTGATTTTGTCGAGAATTCTTGTGTTATATTGTCCTTGATATTCTGCTTTTGTCCTAACTTGTCTTGTTTTCTTGCATGGTCCACTTCCTGCTTCCTCTGTACTTTATCTCTGTTACGTTTGTCAGCATTTCTTTCCTTTTGTTCATCTGTTTTGGCCAATAACTTCTCCTTGATATCTAATTGGTTACTTGCTGTAGGTACCAGAAATTTCTTTTTCTGAGGTTGCTTTTGTTCCAAACCAATGAGATATTTTTCCTTGACATCTGTTGTATCTCTTTTCATCTCTTCCCGAATTCTCTTCTCTTCCCCAGACTTGGCTCCTTCGTCATGGCTTTTTCTTGCTATGTCACCTAAGCTGAGGTCTTTTGTTTCCACAGTTCTTGCCAGTAACTTTTCTTTGACACTTGACTGGTTACTTGTGGTAGTTAGGAGTTGCTCCATCTTTGCAGGTTGCTTTTGTTCAACACCACTACTAAGATACTTCTCTTTCAACTCTGCCTGCTTTGTGACTGGCACAAAGGCGACCTTCTTTTGAGGATGAGTTTCCTCCTTGCTTTTGTTCAAGATCTTTTCTTTGATATCTGCTTGATGAGTGACAGGTATGTAAGGCTCCTTCTTTTTGATCTTTGGTTCCTCTGTGGCTTTGTTCAGTGACTGGATTCTTTCGTTTAGTTTACTGCTCTGTTCACTTGCAGATGGAGACTGATTCTGGTCTCTTTTCCTGTGTCTTCCTCCCATTTCTGTCTGTTCCACAGTTGCTTTGACATCTCTGACAGCACTTTTTGACAGGTTCCTGTTCTCAGTGTCATCACATTCAAGAGGTTTCATATCTTCAACTTCTTTGTGCGACTTCTCTTCAATCGACAAGTTCTTGTCAATGACACGCTTAGAACCTCTTTCTTTTTCTCTTTCTTTGGATTTCCTGTCAGGTTGTTCTGCACTTCTGTTATTCTTTTCCTTCCCAACATCTTCACCAATGAATGATTTCTGATTTCTCTCCTCCACATGACTGTCTGACAATGGAGAAACCATGTCTCCCCCTTTCAACATACTTAACAGATCACTTTCCTCTCTCTTTGACTGTCTTGTTAGTTGTCCTCTAGAAAATGACATGCTCTCTTCAATCTGTTGTTTTGAAGATCTGTTGATCTTATTGTTAGTAAGGCCTTTCTCCACCTCTTTACTTTTTATTGATTCTCCACTCTTCCATGCACTTAAACTACTACCTTCAGGTGAGACTTTCTCAACTGTTGCCATTTCTTCTTCAAGCATCTTCTTTTCGTCTGACTTTTTCTTTTCACCAGTGTCACCTGCAACTGTCCTTTTTCTGCCAGCAGCATTGCCCTCCTTCAGAAGATTCAACAAACCATCTTCATCCATCTGTGCCTGCATAGAGGGCACAACAGATTCATTACCGCTCTTTCCTGCTGCGTCCCTTCCAAGCTTCCTATTCCTAACAAATTCATCATCAGCTGCTGCCATCAATTCCTCATCTACCTCAGAATGATCAAAATCATCTTTGACTGAATCAGGTGATTCTTTTTCTTGTCTTCTTGCTGCATCAAGACCCCTCTTTCCATTAAACTCTTTGGACTGTTTAACTCTGTTCTTATCTGAGTCAGTTCCTTTTTCATCCACAGAGATCTTAGCTCTTAGTGTGAATGACTTTCCTTTCTCTGTCTTCAGTTTGTCTTTCACTACATCCTCACTAACCTTTATTACCTCTGTACCTCCTCGGAGCAAGCTCATCAATTCATCCTCATCTGCTTGTTTTGGTTTCTTCACAGGAGGTTCCTTCTCTATTCCTTTTTTACTTTTTAATTTAAGGCGAACAACTTTCACCTCCTCTGGTGGCTTGCTATTTGTTTCAGGAGTAATCCTTCCCACCTTCATTTTTCTCCTCCCCTGTTCAGATGGGGAAATGCTCAGTGTATCATTATTTGCTACTTTTGCATCACCGTCATCATATCTTTTCCTCACATCATCTGACAAGCGGGTTGTATCTGGCAACTTGACAGTCCCCATAGGTGGCTTGCTAGCAGGTAAGCTTCCAATGTGCTTATCCTTTTCTTCTTCTGTGATGTATCCTTTGCCATCTTCTTTATTCAATGGTGCTCCATCTCCTCTTAGGAGAGACATAAGCTCCTCTTCCTCTTCTGGTTTCAATTGTGGTTTGCTGTTTTGCACAGTCTTTGGCTTTCTGTTTCTTAAATTTACTTTAAATACAGTCGGTTTATCATCTTGATCATGAGCTGGGATGTCATTCACTTTTTGTTTTGAGACATGTGGCACATTTTTACTCGAAGCTGGGGACATCTCACTGTTGTCAATTGCAGATGAAATAATTTTGCCATCTTCTTCACCTTTAAGTTTTGTAGATACTGATTTTTCTCTTTCAGAAGTAGTATCATATGATGCATCCACATCTGTCTTCTTCTGCAAACTGTGCTTTGCTTTACCACTTTTGGAATGTTCTACAGATTTTGAATCACCCATGACAACGCAATCTTGTCTTTCTTCATCTTTACTATCTTCTGCATCACCACCATGCAAGAGAGGCATATCCTTTTCTGTCTCAGGTGGTTGTTCCATTTGGTCAGTTGCAACAGCATATTCCTTTCCCCCAATATAAGAAGTTGTTTTTTCTCCATCATCATCAACTTGAGGAAATGAATTTGTTGCATCCCCACCACGAAGAAGAACAAGCATATCAATTTCTTCCTCTTTTTGACCGTTTCTCACGTTCTTTCTTATAAGTTCATCTGTTTGTGCAATGTCCAGGCCAGATCCTTTCTCCACATCACCATGTTGCCTTTGCAATTTATCTTTTCTGTCTTTCTCCTGAAGCATCCATTTGTCTCCTATGCTTACAGAAGCATCAATGACAGACCTTGGCACATTGCTTTGAAAAGTATCTTCTCTTCCCCTCTGTCTCTGTGCCTTGGCATGTTGTAGTATCTTTCTCATCTTCTTTATCAAAGTATTCTTCAGACTTTATTCTGCCTTGTCTGCCAAGTCTTCTAAAATGCCTTTTACCTTCTTGTACCTTTAAAATATCTTCTTCAGAAATTTCCATGGGTGCAGTGCCACCTCTGAGGAGATTTAAAATATCATCTTCCTCTTGACTTCTCTCTTGTTTCTTGATAATGGGCTTTTCTTTATTCTTCCTATTTTCTGTGTTAACATCAGACGGAGATGCATTGCTTTCAAATAAGGCACCAGATGATGATCTGTGGACATCTGCACTCTCAGTAACCAAATCCCCATGCAATCCAACACCAGAGTCTTCCAATCTCCTGTGTTTACCATGATCCTTGCTGGTGTCTGCAGCATCGATGGAAGAAACAGACTTAACCCCATCGAAGGATTCATCAGATGTTGACTTCAGATGATCTTCAGTCTTTGATATCGAATCTTCAAGAGATCCAGAACCAGAGCCTTCCATTCTCCTCCGTCTAGAGTACAGTCTCCTTCGTGGCATGACATCATCAGTCCCTTGAACAATTTCTGCTTTGGTGCAACTGTCACCCCGGAGCATTCTCATTAAGTCATCTTCATCTTTTATTTCCACTGGGATTGATGGATCAAGAGCATTTTCAGACGTCTCTTGCACAGTTCTAGATGATTTTCTTTCACGATCTGCCATATTTCCTCTATCTACACATCTGTTCATGTCATTGTCATTTCCTGCTTCTATTGATGGTGAATCACTGTTCTCCTGTTGTTTCTGAGTCCTTCTTTGCCTGTATTTTTGTCTTCTCTCTTTCCTCCAACGTTCCCTCTCACTTTCTCTGTCACTTTTGGTCTCCTTGGTGAAATCATCTTGGACTCCTGTTGTTTCATCAGCTCTTATGGGTATTTTAGATTCAACTTCTGTTTTACTGTCATTGTTATTCCCCTCTTTTGATCCTCTCTTGGAAAAGTGAACATCACTTACAGCAACATCTTCGACACCATAGCTGTTCTCTTGAACTTTTGTATCTGTAGAAAAAGTGTGGGTTTTGGGTCCCTCTGAACTATCCCCATCAGACAAAGTTTCATTATCTACATCATCCTCAGAACTCCTCTGCTGCCTCCTCCTTTCACTGACGTCTTCTCCTCTTCTCATGCAAATCTATTTCATCAGAGGGTTCAATGATTATTGGTATCTTGTTAGTATTTACATCCTCAGATACTTCTACTTTGTTTGACACAGTAGACTCCCCAACTTCAGCAACACTCAGATCTGCATAAGCTCTTTGCGATGTATCAGACCTTTCCTGTTTGTGACATGGAATCTTGTTTTCCGTGGTTATACCTTTGGAGGCTCCCTCTCTACGCTTTCTTCTCTCTTCCCGCCTCTTTTCCAACATGGCCAACATTTTGCTGTACTTGTCTTCTTCACCTGTTTCCTCCACTTTTTTTTCATCAGTATCCTTGCAAGCTTCTTTTCCACTCTGGTCTACAGTGGTTAAGTGCTGACTACTGTTTCCTGTTGTACCTTTTTGATTTGTTTGAATTAAGTCATTTCCATCTCTCTGAGAGGAACTTTTATACCCAGCCTGGTTTTCATCTCCTTTTGCCTTTGTCGGGCTTATATCCATCCTCACTTCTGCTGGTTGTAGTCCTTCTGACAGACTGTTCTCACATGCCTTACATTCATCTTTGTTTGTAACTAAACCAGTGAGATCAGCTACAGAGCAACTGCCTTCAAGTACTTTATCATCTTCTGATATATCACTTTCAGTTCTATTAATTCCATCCACATGGCGTTTCACCAAGACGTCGGGAACGGTGCGAGACCTCTTCAAGTGCTCCTCTGAAAGGTTTGATTTTTGTGATTTCACATCTTTATTGAGAGTATCATCCTCTTCACTGAAGTGTCGTCCATCACCAGAGAATTGCATCTCCTCCTCCTGTACACCAGTTCCCTCTTCCTCTCCATTTTCATCTTCTTCTTCACCAATAGGCTCTTCACTATATTCAATAACACTCGGTACCTCACACTGGTCTTGTGAATCCATTACTTTCTTGCTTGGTTCACTCAAGGTAAATTCAGTGACATCATTCATAACAGCAACATCTTGCTCCTCCCTAATGTCTGAATCAGGTAAGTCTGTACATGTGTTACTGTTGTCATTCAGAAGGGATCCTTGCAGGTCTTCCTTGTCTCTTTCCTTGGAGAGTTCTCCATTTTGATGGGTGTGTTCCTCTATCTCAACATCTTCAGAAATCTTATCCTGTCCTAACTCTGTGATGAGAGTGCCTTTATCTACGTAATGGTTTTCATGATCCTGGACGTCGACTGCATTGCTGTCACTGTCGTCAATTCCTTCAAAGTAATGAACGGAAGGACCAGTCAGAATCAGATGAGCAGGTGCAGGCTATCAAGCATCAAATTGTAAGTTCATGCGGTTCATTCCATCCTTATATCTGTCCGAACTGCAATCCATCAATCAGGGCGGTAAAAACACATGCAGCTCTAACCTGCTGTAATCCAAAATGTGCAGAGCATGCTCATGCCAGTTCAAAACTTTCATGCTTTTGAACTTCTCGTCCTTGTGCTTTAATCTGGGCAACATCTTCTCTCTGACAAATCCAGCGTAAATTGTTTCACCATGCTTTGCCACATGCACAGTCTTAGTTCAAGACATCCTCCAGTATAGAGCAAATGAATGTCTAGCAGCGGATATTAACCAAAGTGTTGACATGCTCAATGCAGTGTAAAATATTAGTAGAGGATAATGATCGCTGGCTAGAATTAAACATATTAGATTGAGGAGAAAAGTATGTCTTCTACAATTACAAATAGAGTTCTTAACAAAGCTTTATGTCAAGCATCACTTTCTGTCAACAAGCATATAATATAATACTGCAGATAATATACCTCATTCTACACACCATGCCCTGCTCTTTAACACAAGCCACAGCACTAACACTATTTCTTCCACAATGCACTCTGCAAACTTAAATTTGCTATTTTTCCATGAGTTAATGGAAACTGTATACAATAAAAGTGGATGACTTTTTGTAATGAAAGTTATACAACTTATCAAAAACCATACTTCAAGAGGCATGCAGCAATTTCAATGAACATCGCAAATGATCACAAACAAAACTTAAAAATAAAAATCAATAAATTAGAACACACCAATGATAAATACCTATTGTAGCATGTTGGTGGAAAAGAAAAGATGGTATTCAGTATTTTTTAATTATGCTGAGCTTCACACTAACAACTTAAACCCTGTAGAATGATACATGATACAGACTCTGAGTACTGTAGACATGGGACAATGTTACATCTGGACTATGCATACAGGGCAATAGTAATGCAGTACAACTTAAGATCCAGTGGTTCAGATATTCTTATTTCTTTCAAAACCTTGAAAATCTGCCAAACTGAATAATGCTCAATAAATTTATTCTCTAATTGTCTATTTTGTTACATCTGTATCCTGTTACTTAAATAGCAACAAGAATATTTTTTTGGTCTCACAAATTAATTGTCAAACATGTTTAGCATTAAAAGCTTGTCCCAAACAAGCGTCCATTATCCTTAAAGGCTTAAATATATTGACCTTTGTTACACAGTTTACAAACAGAAGTAATAAACAAACACTTGAATCATAAAAATATGAAATTCTGTCCTGATCTGAATAAATTTCAGATGGTATGTTGAGAACTTCAATAGAATCATGCCAGTGTGATGGTAAAAGTCACATTATACCACATATGATAACATACGTGACAAACACATTTGGACTGGATGTACTCAAAACCGTATGTGACAGTACGCAAATTGTCTGCAGTTTGAATCAACATTAAAGGGTAACAGTGCTTGCTATGAAGGGAAAAGTAATTAAATCACTCTCTCCTGATAAGTTCCTTTTGCAAAGAGATCAAGGAAATCATTATCAAAAACAATGAAGAAAAACAAAACAGGCACAAAAGCAGCTCAACTTCTGCAAATTATATACACTACAGTGCTTCTGCACTGCTGTTTTCATATTTCATTTTATATTGTTTCTATTTTCCTTTTCTGATTCAGATCTCTGGTCAAGTTTTGACGACATCAGATTGGCCATTTGGAGTATCAGTCCTTTCAATAGACTTGTATTCACCTGAGACCGCCTACTTACAGCAGTACAGAAACTCTTCTATTCTACGTATTGAAACTAACATTGTACAGGTGAACAGCGATGGTGATGTTAAAGGCAACCATCTGGTTCTAGCATGGTAGTGGGATTTGCAACATTGTGAAGTCAGGAAAGTGAGGAATGAAGTTTATTACTATGATTCACTGACTGAAGATCCAAACCTATTCCCACAGCAAAGTATGGTAATAATATGAAACATATAACATGTTGCTAAATATAATGCCAGTAAAACTCTACCAAGACAAAAATATCGTTATAATTTCAAAGTTGTAACACATTTTTAAATGAAGATGTGGTACTGAAGAGGTTCATGAAACTTCACAGTATTTAGACAAAACAGTACAGAATAGCACACATGACTGATACTTTAACAGAAACAATATGTCTGCAGAAACACAAATCCTGTGAAAGTATCTCAGATGAGGTCCTTCACACAAATGGTTTGTGCAGTACATCACTTTTGAGACTTCCTCCAAATGGTCAATGCAATCCATGTACCCTAGCACTATTTTTAACAAAAGAAGGAAGGAATTTCATGCCATTTTTTATAATGTTACAAGACAATGTAAACACATAAAGTAGGAGTTGGGGGGAATGATAAGTAAAGAGATTTTGCTCAAAGTTTGTTGAGAATTTACTGACTCACATTTTACCAGTCACCAGGGTTGCTTTGCCCATTTTGCACCGTTGCTAACATCAAGATAATTGGATTACGTAACATTGCAACACACATAGCGGATCGTCCTTGGGGCTAACCAAGAAAGAGCAAAAATTTAACATTTTTAAATCATCCGAATCTCACAATTTATAGCAAATTATCTCTTAAAACTCACTCAGAACATTGGGAACACATTATCCAAGAGGTATGGCCCGATATAATTGTTCAAAAAGAGATAAATGGCACAAATACTTGGTCCAAACGAAGGTTGCACATCTCAACACAGTCGCAAAAATTTTCCCTCGTGATCGTCGCAGAAAATGACGAAAATATCCGCAATGGGAATCCCGAACGTTTTCATACTTCACTTTCACAAAGTTAATTGAGTTTTTCACACGAAAATGACAAAAATGATAACAGAGGTGCGGTGATGCACTTCCGTGACAAGTTTTAAAATCTTTTTCTGGTTGCTAGGGCTACACTGTTTCTTTTCTACTCCACATACGTACTGTTTACAGTACTACTGATACGTAGGCCCACACGCAAGACATACGCTACCCACAATGCAATACTGTAAACTAGTTTGGACTTGTTCGGATTTCGACATCGTGTGACGTCATTACATGTTATTATCATATGACGAAACAAGAGTTAGCGTGGTTTGTATAGAGCAACCAACTGCGAAGGCAAGTGAAAGTGATGGGAGTTGTTTAGTATGTAAATATCACTAAAATGTCTTTCCAGCAAGGGGAGATTATAACCGTATATGGAAACAAGTGTCATGATTGACATGGAGTAGCTTTGGAGATTGACGGAGTGGTGATTCGGTTCCCTGACATGTTCTACTGAAGGTTGTTTGAAGGCGTGGTCAAAAGCTAAAATCATCGATATCTCTGCCGGATGATCGTGTATGGTTGCAAAATTTGGAAGGGGAGTTGGGGAGTGTACAGAGTATGTGCTGTGAAAATATTAGCATGATCGAATGCACAGGGGCGAAGATATCATCATTTGAAAATTTGACCGCGCAATTGCGTAAGCTGGGCAACCGTAGCATTTTCAAGGTCACTTTTCAAATAGAACTGTGTGAAGCGTAGTAGTTAATTGCATAGCAACCAGGTGACTGTTACAATTCGTATTTGCTCTATCAGACAGATATTACATGAAACAGTAAAGATGGTTTAGACTAAAAGAAAGAACCACCTTATAACATTAAAGAAGTACAATGTAAATTTGCACCCCACAAAAAGAGATACCTTCAATCATTTGAATGAATGATCTCTCTAGGTGACTGTACCGACAAGCTGCTACTGATGGATACTACCATTGTGAGTTTGGTCTGACTCCACTTCTCAACAGGTTACATAATTAAACATGGAGGAAAGTCCTCAAGACTACCATTGGCTATGTATTGCATACAAAGGTAGAAGTCTATGACAAAGGGACAATTAGGTCATACCATAGATAATTTCAGAAGTGACTTTTGTGGTCCAATGATTCCATTTGGTAGCAGTAATGCATTGAAGATGGCTATTGCTCACCTGTTCGCTCCCCTGATATTTTCTTTTCTTTTTGTCACACAAGAATACAACTATGTAAGTGATCACATTTTCAAAGTGACCATCCACAGGCATCACAATGTTCCAGATTTAAAGTCCATGCAACCTGGCCTCTCCCTAAAATTCGACAGATGGAAAGCATGAAGAACCAAAAGAGGTAGTCCTAATGGACTGAACACGTCAATAAAGACCATGCTAGAATATATTGCACACATAAGTAGGCTGTAGATGTATGTATGGACACGAAACACACTACCTGTGTGTCAGAGCATGCAAGAAAGCTCATTCACAAACAGGAATACCTGAACAAGATTTGGGATTATTTGAATAATCAGCGAGAAAGAGCTGCGTGCAAGAGATAAAGATAGGGATCCTTCCTTCGCTGGGACTGGATTCATTCTCTTTGATGGAAAAGACATAATCTTTGTCAGTGACAGATACAAAACGATAAATCTAAACTTTTCTGTCTGTATTCTGGCCGTTTCTATGCAGTGCACACACTCAAACGAAACCAGTAGCTTCCCTTTATACTGTCAATGGCCATTTATTTTCACATCAATCGCAAAGGTTGCATTGCACAGGATTAAAAAGAGAAGCAGGGCTGTAGAGCATTCTAAGCATGGAAGTTAGTCAAGAAACATTTCTGTTTTCTAAACACGGAACACTTTTCTTTTTTTTTTAGTGCATATTGATATTAATTAAAGTCTTACAATCTGACATTTCATCCGTTCATGTCACGATATTCCCCTCACAGACTTCAACAGAAATTGTATAGCCATGCTTGTAATGTTTACTACCTGAATCCTCTGACCATTTGTTCTCCTTTCTTGTCTTGAGTTCAAAAAACCCGACCGAACACCCAAACATCAGGTCTTTAAAAGTGTGGATTTTTGTAAGGGGCCATTTCATGGTATGTTGGTTACCAATCTAAACCTGTTCTTTGCATGACACACTTTAACTATGGAAAGACTGCAGGCTGCATAATACACACTGAAGTTATGATATGCTGCCACTGTATTTAACACAACAGAAAAGGTAACTCACAGTATCGAGAAAAAAAGGTCAAACATGTAAGTTTGCAGTATTAACAAGATGCAAATAAGACCCAGTCATCAATTCTTTGATTCAGCAGCTGATAACAACATTGTACATGTTTCATATCTCTGTTAGCATACTACAGCAATGAACAATGAAGCCAGACAAGCTCAATTTTCACTTCTAACATTTCAATAAAATATCACTGACACAAAAGTGAATCAAACTCATCACTCATTGCCAGTGACAGTTGTAACTAAAAAGAAAAATCCTGTTGCTGCTACAGCTCACTGCAATTGTAACTAGCTTCCCTTTCAGTGTGCAACAGTAAAATTCCCTCTGTGTCTCTCTACAACCAAAAATTAATAAAAAAAGGAAATTTTGGTAAGGTTATTAGGCTTCAACAATTTTAGGCCCAGTTGCACCCTGGCACTGGCCTGAACACACACAGGTGGCCTTCTTAGTATCACAATTGACAAGGACAAGAAGCAAACTATGTCTCCAATCTTGCAAAGACATGCCCCCACCACTCAACACTGGTTACAATGGTTCCAGTTTTATGGTGCAAAATGTAACATAAAAAAGAAGGTTTGGTGGTCCACATTTGGGCATGATGTAATCATTATAATCAGTGCATTAACTTCTTTGAATGATATTTTTCGAGACAGCCTATACATGCTGGATCGCAAGGTAAACTTATTTGCTGCTGCTACATCCAGACAGTGTTCACGTGTCTAAAGTGCAATACCTACCACTTCTTTGAAAAGTCGTTGCCGGGGGTGGAGGCACTATCAATGGTGAGGTGGGAATCTCTGGTCTATTAGTGGAAGACAGATCGTAATCTGCAGAATGATCTCTGCTACGCCTAGTGGGGGAAAAAAAGAAAAAACAAAATGTGAAATCTAAGCGAGTGAAGGTCAACGTTACAGAAAGCTGAAAGAAAGAACTCGTTATCAGCAGGGAGCGGGTCAGTCTTAGTTGTAAATTGAAGCAAGTGGTTGCAGTTTTCAAACACATGACTCTGTTTGCTACTGAATCTGAGATTTCTCTCAAGAGATTTTCAGAGTGAGAAATTATCTCTTAGTGGGGCCATTTTGCATCCCAATTACCAAAAAAATCCCTTATCAACAACAACACCCTCCTCCAGCATTCAGTTTATGACTGTCTTTGCATTTCATCTGTAGCTACCTCCTCCCCTCCTGTCTTGAAAATCTGCGTAGATCACTAGATGGTTACAGTGAATTATTCCTAGGCAGCATAAGGGCAACCAAAAAGATAAATCCTTTTCTCAAATTTTGACAGATAATGTTTCATCAAAACCACCTACTCAAGTAACATTTAGAAGACTAAAAAATTGATGAGACTTTCAAGAAGATTTTGAAAATTAACTGCATTTGTTTATTAATTAAGAGTGAATCTTGGTTGCTTCTTCCTTAATTCAGCTTTTGTGTTCTTTTTTCTCTCTGTTCTATATTCTCTCCTTCATTCCTTGTACTTCCTTCATTTGTTATCTCATTAAGTGCTAAAAAAAGTCCTGTTTTCATTCCACTCCACTATCCATCAACTTCTTAAATACCGTTTCTTTTATTTGGGTCAATTTCTCAAATATATAGTAATATATCCATCACATGTATTGACACACCTTTGATACTTTTTGATGATGGTAGCAGTAAAGTGTTTTGAAATGAATCATCCAACATGTCTTTCTCAAAACTGAGCAGCACTTCTAACATAACTATTTTTGCTCCCCCCCCCCCCCTTGTCCCAACAAAAATGAGCATTACAGAAATCTGAAGGGACAGTTGAGAAATACCATCTACTGAGACTTATCTTTGGAAGAAGCAGAAAAGTTGAATGAAGAACCACTAAACACATAATGCAAAGAAAAAGGGTTATCAACAGAGAAAAGTTAAATCTCTTGTTTCTGATCAGTTCCAGTTTTGTTCTCTTTGCACTACCTTACACTGCCTCACTACAAGAAATATTCTTCACCCAAAGTGCCTTCAATGGCATGATTTAACAGCACCATTCTCTCCTGAACATTCCCTTTCTGGACGCAAAGCCTTTAACAGTACACAACCCATAAATGTACTTCTACAGTGTCCTTTTTACAGAAAATCACTCTGTTTGTCTCACAGACAAAAATACCTTTAAAACCAACATTATGGACACAGAATGATAGATTATTGAAAATTAGGCAGGACAGTAGCCTTCCTTTCAAGAGATAAGCTTCTCACAGACAGAAACTCAGTTGTTGCTCAAGAATCATTTGCTCATGCAGACATTCAAAAAAATAAATGATGTATCTACCATAACTCATCTCATACATGATATCTTTATGACATGAAGCCATTGCTGATTTTTATTGGTGAGACTGCATGTTCTAACCATGAGTAAAGCTAATTTTCTGTGTATACCATGTTGATGCATTTTAAAAACAAACATTTCTCTCTTTAACAATGATTTTTTAATCCTGCAGACACAGACCTCTGTTCTCTTCTCCTTCTCTGAGATGACAAACTATCTCCGTTTTGCTGCACAGATACAGATGGCGTCAACGTATCTAAGGACAATCTCTTATGGGTGTCGCTATACGCAGCGGTTGGTTTCAGACCTCCTGCCCTTAAGCTCTTCCTCTGTTGTGTGACATCCAAGCTTCGCCGAGCCTTCCTCAGATTTAACTTCTTGTTCTCTGGAATGTCCGCTTCTCCATCTTCCTGCTTCAGAGCATACTGCAAATATTTGGGGGAATCCAGACAAATCGAGCTCAATTAAATTGTGCAAGTGGTGCAGGTCCACATTTCAAATTTTTGTTAGGTTATCGTTTGTACACTCAATGCAAGATTCCACAAATTGGACAACTTAAGCGTACAGCTTTTGGCTGTTTGATCCCAAAGAGTTTTCTTCTACACATTTGTAATGTTCCTAGTTCTTACTATGACCATTGACAAGAGGCCAAAATCTCATCTGAAGAACAAACCAGATTTTAACAATTCACTACACTGCTGATGTAAAAGGATGAACAACCCTACCACAGCTATCAATCATAACAAACAATTGATGCTTGGAATCAATTCAATATAAACTTTACTAACTGCCATTATAACATTCAGTCAGAGAGTAGGCCCTCTCCCATTCTCTCATCCAGTACTCGATAAAAAAGAACAAAAAAAGTATGAATTTACAAAAACAAATGAAACTAGTGAAAAGATCAGAAACGCTTCACTTGTACAAAGTTTGAACTCACATGGCAACTCACTTGGTATTAAAGATTATCAGCTGGTAAAAGACACAATGCAAATGAGAGTTGGCACTGATACAAGTTCATATGTCACCACATCATCCCTTTCATACAATATGTCTTCAATCTTAAGACATCTACACTAACAATTTACGATAGTTTTGAAAGTGCAGTCTCCAATATTGCATAGTATCAACATGATTTAATATGGATCTTGATGGCATTTGAAACTTCCACAGACTTGCATAAAATGCTGCTCGTAACATATAACAAAAACCTTCATGCTCTTCTAATGTTAGTGATTTCTTCACATGAATCAGGGATACATCGAGAGATTGTTGCATATGTTGAAGATTGTCAATTCTCACTTCTATTTCACTAGTTCAATGTTCTCTATATTTGTATTTGGGAAGACTTCCATTACCAACATGGCTACGAGTGATCATCACAAAACTACTTTCTGAAAATGCAACACTGGTCATGAACATTTTTCCTCACAAAGCACAACAGGGTTCTCCCCAACATTTTTGTCAAACCAGGCAGAGATCACCAAGCGATTCCCCCATAGGCATTATGACAAGGCCCACAACTTTAACACTATTAGGAGCTTTGTACTGATGTTCTAAAAGGCCCACATGTTTTAGTTGCAAATTGTTAGGGTTATTTATTCATCAAAAGTAGATGCTCAACTTTGAAACTGGGAGGGAATATTTCAAACCAGGTGACTGCACTTTTCTTGTCAGTGATAAATTTGACTACACTCATCGTACCTCGTATAACTTGAACTGCTCCACCAGATCAAGGTCCGAGTTTGATTTGCTGCAGATTCTCTGTGACACTTCCTCTATGCCCTGCCTCTCAAACGCGTCCGTTAGATCGTAAAATGTGTCCTGGTCTGGAATGTAGCTCAGCGTCTGTGAAGGGACAGAAATACAAATCGGGTCTCAGGTAGTGAATCATCTGCTCAGTCAGACTGGCTTTGAAGTGGTGCTGTTGTTTCAGCTCAAAGGTTAAGTATTTGTTGTGAGAGTTAGTTGTCCTAAGGACATGCAAAACAGAGAACACAAAGCAGATATGTTTATCTGAGATGATGATACAAAGTGCAAGTGTAGAGCAGTTCTACTGAGAGGCACCCACTTCTGTTTGGTTGTCAGATTATTCTACTAAATCTTTCACCAAATCTGCTGTTCAAAGCATCCTTCCTGTCATCATCACTGCAAGTATCAGCTCATTTCATGTTTTCTCTTTTCTAATAAACATGACAAATGACAGTTTTAATTATGTCCACAAATTTTGTTATTCACATGCCCTGCCCATGCTTAAAATGAACCTAACCTGGGTGAATACTATATGACTACATTATTCACCATTTGAATGAAATCATGGCCCATTCAATGGGCCTGATTTGCCAAATAGGATTTCCATGATAACAACTGTGAGATCAGAGACAGAGACATGTACAAAAAATTTCAATAGTTTCTATGAAATGTTGCTGAAACAAAAACAATATGCGTCCCCTGCTGCTGCTTGGTATTTTTTTTCCTGTGCCAAGTGAACAAGGTATATTCTCAGCCTTTTACATACTGAGTTTTCCTGTTTCTGTGATACATTTAAGGTTTGCAACGGTTCAGAAGGGTGTACCTATATAAACCAACTGAGCTACACAAGCAACAAATGACCATCACAAATTTCTTGTCATAAATGGTTTTCCTGACGCATAACAGTAACCCTCAAAAGTAGCCTCGGCATTCAGCAATGCCCTGGTAAATGCAACATTAAAGTTATGCAAGTAAAACGCTGATTTCACTAACTAGAAACATTTCTGCCATGGTATGCTTCATGCAATGTAACACTTAAAAATGTTTTCTTAACAAGCTCTCACAGAGATGGGAGAAACTGTTGCACGCTGGTTTGTAAATTTACATTTCTCCTATTACTTCCTACTGTAGATTTCTAACTTTCTCAATGTGACAAAACTTGATCAAATCATACTCCAAATTTTCCTTCATATACAATCACAAAAACCTCAACAAAACTAAAAGGTTATTTGCTCGTGGAATTACAGAAAAGCTACAGTTACCATGTAAGAAATACACTGATTGACAGCTGATGCTCAGCATGAGACTCACAAAAAAATGCATTCTTTTGCAGTCAAAATCAAATATCTAAAACTTGATCAATGGAGAGAAAAAGTTTAACAGTGAAATGACACCTAACTCTACATGGGTTTCATCCAAGATAAGTATTCTTAACATAGTCTTAAAATTGTAAAATGCTCAAAGAAAAGCTTGCACTGCCAACTTTTCTGTAAACAAAAGTATGACTTATGCTCTGCACAGATTCAAAGGTTTAGGTTCAGGTAAAGTTTATCTAAATATTAAGGACAGACAATACGGATGGATTTTTCACTGTTTGCATTTTCCTCAGATGGAGAACCAGAGGCACAACAAGTTTATCACTCAAAAACCGATGTCACTTCCATTCGCACCTTTATCAGTATTATCCACCTTCTGTAGAGGTACTGTGTCTCCCAAACAGGCGAAACAGTTATCTCATTTCCGGAGGCCTCGTCCGCACTTTTCAAAATCATGCTGATTGGATTACAGTTTTTTGATAACAAGTCTTGAGTCTAACAATACAGTAACAAACAATGAGGGTCTCCCAGTCCATGCCTCACAAAATTACTCCCACCTGTTTGGTCGCTTCGAGGCTTTCCCTGTTTTCCTGAACAATCTGTTATTACTTCCTCGAAATGAAGTCCTAACAAACACTTCCCAATTTAATAAACACTCAACACATTGGAGGCTATGTGATCATTCAAAGATCTATTGTCTACGGGTAGTAGTTCGATTTTAAAACTCTGATTGTTCTATTCGTCATTTCCTTTTGCTCTAGGTTCTGTTTCATTAGTATGGCATCTAAAATCCTCTCCCACATGACTAATCAATTTCCAATTATCTTCGCAAGCACGAATGAACGCAGAAATGTCGTCAACGTCACACCGAATGGTAAATAATGAGGACATACACACGGTCCCTTACAGAATACTGTCGGTGTTCAACTTGTTAAAACTAACTCATTAAACGCCACAAGATGTTCCATGAATTTCATGCATCTTCTTGTTTCAGACATAGTCCATCAATCAAAAGACTTTGATATCAGTCATCAACATCATGTTACAGTTTATAGATAAGTGGCTACGGTAGATAATGACCACATAAACCAAGAACATGACAAGACATTTTAATTGCATTCAACCAAACGACTTAAGTCCATCTAATATTTAATCAACAGCTCAAGTCACATGACCTTCCGTAGGTTACGTAGAAAATTTTGTTGGAATTCCACCGATCGGCAGACTTCGCAGTCATCCGTAGCATGAAGTGTGATACGTCGGAAAGTGGCAGCAGTCGATAATCACCATAGAAACTGGCAAATTATATGGGCTCCCATGACTTGTGTATGACCAAGAGACTGACATGTAGCCCACTATGTACACTCAACAGATTTTCAAGAGAAGAGCAGAGAGGGGGGGTTAAAGGGGAGGGTTAAAGCCTGTGAGGAGAATTACCCAGAAAGCCAAAAGGCTTTGTGATTCCTTGCGACATGGTTATATTACAACAAACATGAATTATCCACATGATAAGTATGAGATCAACTACAGTTATTGTTCTTGAAACGCCACATTAATAAGCCTTTAAGATATTGTGTTTACAACGTTTTTACAGTTTGACCTCTGGTGACCTCAAATGACCTTTGGCCTTCATCAAAAACAATAGGGACCATCTACTCAATATGACCAACCCACACACCAAGTATCACATCAGTCACAGTTATCCTCCTAGAGATATGGTGTTTACAACGTTTTTACAGTTTGACCTCTGGTGACCTCAAATGACCTTTGACCTTCACCAAAAACAATAGGGACCATTTACTCAATATGACCAACCCACACACCAAGTATGACATCAGTCACAGTTACCCTTCTGGAGATATCGTGTTTAAAAGGTTCTCACATTCTGACCGTTGATGACCTTAAATGACCTTTGACCTTCACCAAAAACAATAGGGACCTTCTATATCATATGGGCAATCCACATGCCAAGTACAAAATTCCTCAGAGTTACCCTTCTTGAGGTATGTTTACAAGCAAAGCGTCACATACACACGCACATACGCACACGACATCACCATCACATAGATTCCTTGCCTGCCCTCGGCAAGGAATCAAAAACAGTAACACTTTCTAAAGATGAGTTTTGCTCCATTCTTCCCAACCCCCCCCCAATGTATATCATACTTTTCCTCAATAATTTTAATCCGAAAGTCTAAGTTCATTTTAAGGGACGTGTGATGAAAACATAGTGAAAGGTACTTTCACTGACAACTGGTGTTTACACTAGGTGGTGGCATTTTTAGAGGGAAAGTCGCCATTTCAGGGGTGGTAATTGTTACATTAAATCCATTGCGGAGAACACTGTGTATGTGCTGACGCGAGGATAGCTCACTAAAACCAATCACACCGGAACGTATCGCACGAACCTACATCAACACCACGATCAATCTGCTGCTCGATGGGAAGACAACCAGACTTCCTCACCATAATCGACACCTTTTCAAGACTCCCTTCAGTTTTGAGGGCAACCATATGCTGCAACATATCACATGACCCTCCACAAATAATAATCTGGCTCCTATCGACATGTTTCGTCTAACCGACAAGTTAAATTCCATGGTGGTCTGGAAATGTGAAAACTTGACAGCAAAGAACTTATCGTGTGTAACCTTTCTAAACATGAAACTCACACGATTCCTTGTCTCTTTTCAAGCCCACACCAAGGTTTTCCATAGCAACCAAGCAAACCTTGAACAGGTCATATGACCCTCTGTGGGATCATACCAAAAGCTCCTCTTGGTATATTTCTTGTGGACCGCTGATAGTCTCGCTATGCCGCGCCAATACATAAAAAGATGGCAATATGGGACTTGTCACATGAATATCCAGATAACATTATTAACTAAGCCCCTTGTTGATACATTTTTATCTACCACAAGAAAAGGTTCGTTGAAATTGTCGCTAAATGAGAACTTGGCAACCAGGCACTTTTCATCATAACCATACATGAAGATAAAGCTTCCCATTCACATTTTCTACAAATGGACCTTCTATGGTGACCACTCCCCACAAAGCCTTAAAGCATTGTGCAACCTTATGTGTTTCTATGCATGTTATCCATTATTTTATGAGAATTTTCAATTCACTGTTCTGTTGCTCACTCAAAAGGCTCTGCAAACAAAATTTGATTTCTATAACGAATGCTAGATATTCCTTCAATCTGATACTTCCTTTCAAATACAGCAACTGGCTGGTGATAGGTTTATTCTACAAACACTTGTACCAGTAGGTGTTGCAGGTAGCATTTGCTAGTTGACTCAGTTTTTTTCTTTCCTCCTTTTATTACAGAGAGGGATGATATGAAAGGTTGTTGAGAAAGAGGAAAGAGATGTATGAACTGGCCAATATGAGAGAAATTTTAAAACTTCTTTTAACTTTCATGAGTTTCTTGGAAGTGAGGTAGAATAAATTAAGTGAATGTAAATAAATGAATGAAACACTAAAACAAATGGTTAGACACTTCTACTTTCTTAAAGGACTTAAAATATTTCAGGATCAATTTCAGGATATAAAACACAAGAGCAAGGCTGAGGCTAAACTATATCTTTCGTGTCAGTCTGCTACCAGAAAATTCCCCACAGAATACGCATTACAGCATTGACCAGTGTTTATCCAAAGACATTCAATTCGTGACAAAGCAACACATGAAACATTAATGTTTGCTTTGCGCACCATAAACATAAAATTGAGAATATGGGGGTGTTTAACCGACAAACAAGTTAGGGGTGACAAAATTTCTGCCACGTCGATTCAAGTTCTAAAAAATGCATGAAAGCAGTAAGTTTATAGAAGTTTATTGAAAAACTAGTTTGCCTCTTTCTTATGTTCACCTTCACTGCAACAGAGTTTAATTTGAACACTGTGTCATGCAGAATGCTTGATAAGATGGTGTTGCCTGCAAATCATTACTTACCTTATTGATGAGGCTTATCACGTAAGTCGTAATCTCCGAATCTTGCTCTGGATCATTCAAAATGTTCATGAAATTGGCTCCAATGTCTCTCCCTGTTGACCAATTAGAACAGGAAACAGGTACTGTTAACAATTGAGGTGTAGCAGGAAAGTCCCTTCCATGGGAAAAAAAAACAATCTAAGTGAAAAAGTTAAGATCAAGTTAACATCATCCATAACAGAACAACAAAAACAACAAGAGCGTGTTCACCGTTAACAGTTTCCTGACACACAAGCTAAGCATACAACATTAATTTTGAACAAGATAATCAACTCCGAAAGAGTTACTTGTCAGTTAACAGTCCCCCAAAAATTTCCCCTCTCCCCCCTCCCCTTTGCTCCCCATACCTTTTGCTCCCCATGCCTTTTGCTCCCCATAGGCAGAATATTCAGGTCACAATTTCACACTTGAATGCACTTACTTTGCTCTGAATCTTCTTGTTTCAACGCTTTCACGAACAGCATGGAGTTGGTTTCTGCATACTCCACAAAGACTATCAGGAGCTTTAAAGCCGACTTCACAACGAGACGATACTGTGGAGCGATGAACACAAAAACCTTGATCATGTCTTGTACTTTCAATAAACATGCTCACTGAAAATTTTCTAAAAAATCCTCAAGATTTTCAGAGGAAACCACAGAGTTTAAAGACAAAAGCACATGGTGCATTGACTCCAAAGGAAAGCAAACATGAGACCATGCTCATCTGGTCTCTCATCACCTGCTCCTAAAAATACGTCACAAATTACGAATGTGTTACACAACCATGGTCACCGGGGATCAAAACGTTTTCTTTTACACATGACGGAGTCTGACATTTGAGCTTGGAAATCACCGTATGAGGTAACCAGCAGAGGTATGTCAAAAACTAATGCAAGCTTGCATCAAAAATAAATCAAATTAATTGCACATGGTTCACAGCATAGTACATGTTTACCGTAAGTAATATGTGCAATAATACTCATTTATTACGGCATCGTCACGAACATCGACCCTTGCGTCGAAAATTCTGAAAGAGATACATTACTCTACTCCTGCTCCTGAGAAGAATGAAAATTGATCCATGGGCAATGATAATTTTTTTGGACTGCTTTCAAAGGCACTGAATCAATTTCAGCCTTTTGGGATGGCAGTAGTGGAGAGATGAGGTACAATGAGCAGGGTGGTGGGGTAAACTCCATCTCCACTTGGACTTCTGCCAAGGAAATTGTTTTTCTCGATGTCAGGTGAGTCAATGCAGCAGGCAGCAGAGCTTTGCGGTGAGAATAGAATTACTCACATACAAAGTCACTTAGCGGGAACGATGAGATGAGTCACAGTGTATTATGTAATATCTTCAACAAGTAATTTGTTTGTGTTTTCTGGTCTACCAATAAAAACACGATATACAATAAGGAAAATTAATAGCAAAACAGTAAATATGCAACTAATTTGGACAATATCAGTTGCAATTCATACTTGCCTTTATGGACATATTGAGATGCACAGGTGTAATACAATGATGAAAACATTTTTGAAATAACTTGAGAAATTGAAAGACAGCCAAAACTCCTCTCAGTTGACAACAGAAACTTTAAATTTGAAGTTTTTTCTTACGTGTCTGTCCACCTCTTAACAAAAATTCTTGTTCAGAGGAACAGAATGCACAGACAAAATATGTAAGGATCTCTTTTATCTGCACCTACCTTTTCCTCTCTTGAAAGTAGGATTTTGCATTCTGTCACTGCGATTTTCAAAATCTTTGCGAATGTCAGATACAGATGTTTCGAGCTGATCTAAGCAATCCCATTTAATACAGTCAAATAAAATTGAGAAATCAGAACCTTCTGCCTTGCACTCTTTGATGCTACTTTGCGTTTAATAAAAAGTCACAAGTAATTCCACCCATATTATGAATATCTAGAAAAAGTCACTCAAAATGAAGTAGGCACAGCTTCTGACATTGTAACGCAGCAATGGTAGTTCTCCATTTTGCTTGCTACCCACTTGTGATCTGTTTACATGTATGTACCTACATGACATGAATGTGGGAGGAAAATGCATGAATAATTTTTTTTTTTACAGAACCTCATGAATAAACATCACATCAGTGATTGGTTGAATTTGAAACAGTAAACCCATAAGATTCATAACACAGAAGATTTCAGCAGACTTTTGCTAGGAAGCAAGCACTATAAACACTCTTGAATTGAAACTCAGAATTTAATGTTTGTTAGCAGGGGAGAAAAAAGTGGATGTCTTAGCCTGAAGGCTTTTTCAGCATTGAATTGCACAATGCTGCTTTAACTATCTAATTGAAAGCTACAAATTAACCACATCTCATCATCATTTACCATTTACAATATTCCAATTCTGATTGATTCCAGTACACAGTCTGGAGTTTGACAGTGATCCTTCATCTCTCTCCATCACCCTTTCCTCCTTATTTATTGAACATTTTTCTCTCTCTCCCTACCATCATTCTGTGTCTACCCCCAGAGGTGTATCCCAATGAGTCACCAGATTAACATGTAAAACCCCTTCTCTTTGAAAACATTTTATAGCTTGCACAGACAGGGAGAGTTTTGCAATCAACTGTCTGGGACCTACATTTTGCAACAAACTACTGTTAGTACTGTATAACATGCTCGCAATTATAATTACCACTTAAAGGAGGTCATTTCCTCTTTTCTAGTGTAAAAGTAAATATCACAGATACTCATCACTACCAATAAAAATCTTGAGATTGAAGAGGTGACTGTAAAAGAATGAATGTGACTTGACGTCAGACGAGGCTTGAACGTGGTGAACAATTTCCACAGAACGATGACTCTGGCAACTTGCACTGAGAGACAATAACTGAAAGGAGGGTCCATTTGGAAATTTTGATAATTCATGTGGGAATTGCTCGACTTAAATTTTTCAATTTTCAAGATACATCATCTGTCAATCTGGATGACTGGGAAATGGGAGGGGCAATAACGGGAAGAGAGACAAGAAGGGCAGATTTATTTGACAGCTTGAAGCAACACGATATTGGAGCCTCACCATGACTTCACGATGAACCATGACTAATGACAAGTGACCGACTGAAACGAGACTATTTTTCAGACTCTGCAGACATTGTTATTATCTGTTCGTCATTTCCCTCATTAGATGTGAGGGGTACAGCAGTGACACGTCTATGTGAAGTCTGCACAAATAAATATACTGCTAAGTATTGACACAATGAAGGCAAAATCAGACTAACATTAAGTCTAGCATTTGACCACAACTAAAACAAAATGTCACAATAAGCCTAACCTGCAGCCTAGTACACTATTCAGCCAGAACCGGACTTACGACAATGACGCCAGAGTAATAAGTGATACTTTTGACAGAACATTATCATTAATTTTAGATCTTTGATTGTACTTGCACATACAGCATTAAAATACGGCTATGTTATGTAACCTCGAAGTCCGGAAACACAAAAATCCATTGTCCTCCATCTATAATAATTTTGAACCAGTTGATACAGTCTCAAACCGAAAGGGCAATAATGATAGCCATTAGGAACTACCGTAGCTTCACGATTTATGATCTAGATTTCTATTACAAATCATATCCCTAATATCGGAAATCAATGACTTCCTGAACAAGAATTGTTACTCCATGAAAATAAATGAAGAGATGTTTCAACAGTTCAAAAGAACTTAATAGCCATGAAAAGCTAATTCAGGTTTGTCGATAAGGACGTGTTGGGCGTGCGACGACGGCGAACGTCGTCGACTTATTTTTAGTTTTCTCTTTGGTTTTCATAATCACGAAAACGTTTGACATCCATTAAAGTCCCTCCATTCAAAGTAATAT
Source organism: Stichopus chloronotus (assembly GCA_021234535.1). NCBI lineage: Eukaryota > Metazoa > Echinodermata > Holothuroidea > Aspidochirotida > Stichopodidae > Stichopus > Stichopus chloronotus. The sequence goes on along the minus strand of CM037832.1, from coordinate 18,196,126 downwards.
GGTCTGCCATATGGACACATCAACACTCATCCTTGTAGATCTGTTATGTTACTTCATGAGAAAAAGACTGTTCTGTCCAGTTTTTATCATTTTTTTTTAAATAAGTTATTCACTACAGTAAATTGAGTGCTTCACAGTATTTAATAATGATCAGTCGCAGCTAATGACTGCCTCAGAATTTATCAACCAACTGATTAAAGGTGGCAAGGGGGGGAAAACTTCCCCTAGTGAAACAGTGAAACACAATCTTAAAACAATGCTTTTAAACCAACCTTGTTAAAACGAGAATGATCCTCATCTTTTCTTACTAACCAAAATTATCAACATGGGTGGAAAAAATTGGGAAGCTGGGAGGCTCCTTCCCTGGAAATTTGGGCATCTGGAGGGAAATTTTGGCTTTTGGAGGGAAATTTCCCATTTCTGTACATGAGAATATAGCGAGAATTGTGGAAAATTCTACTCCCTTCCAGGGAAATAATTTTACTCCCTTCCAGGGTAATAAACATTTTTTCCAGCCCAGATTATCAAAGTCACTCTGATTCACCTTTAATAAAAGGCTGCTCCCTCCCCACAGCCCCATCTGTTTTTGATAAGCCAAAGGCCATGAAAGTACATCAATGTGCAATATATGAACACATGCAAGGTGGTTATGTATTCACACCCACACGCAAGAACAAAGAGCATTTAAGTGGGATTGTATGGGCTTGTTTCAATGTTCAAGGTGCAATGAACTTTCAAAATACGATTGGCGGGGAAAAGAACTACTTCAAAACTTGCTGAACAGGAAAGGAATTTCCGGATGGATAGGACTAATTTAGAACGATCATCATGCTGCCCCTCACCGAGCAAAATGTTGTCAAATAGTGTTTCGAAAGGGGTCCGAACATTGGACCCCGTCCAAAGTCGGAAGGGTACACGAAAGTTTACCCTCCACCGAGCTACACATCCATTGTGAAGTCATAATACTACATTTTTACCTTTCACATGTAATACAGCAATATGCATCTTACATTCAGGTATGACAATGAAGTGTTCTTAATTAGGAAAAAGTAACATTTTTTACTGTCACATGTTCAATGTACATGAGTGAAACGTCACATCCAGGTAGCTATTTCAGATCAAGCCTCTGACATCGTCGGGCGGATGGCCAGGTACGCGGAGCAAAGACTGCTATTCTGTAAAAACCCTTTCCCTTTCGTTCGTCCACCATCCCTGACCCCAAAATCCCCACGACTTGATGGCATAAAAATTTACAAGTGACTGCACTTACCGTCTGCTTTCACTTTATGCACCGTTAACTCGCACGACGCTCTCCCCAATTACGTTCAAGCGCTGCATCCCATACGTGCTCAACTGGCATTGTTTAACTTTGGCTTCTGCCAGTTACAACGTATTTTTGACTGTACATCTCATTGAAAACAAGCTCTACTGTTATTTCAGTGCTTCTCCTGATCCAATTTGGGTAAATACTTGAACCTTCCTAACTCATTGCCCCACCTTTCACTGACATCATGCTTTGTCGAAAGGAAAATAAACCTCACCTGGTTACATATGCAGAGTACCTGCAGCTTAAGGAGAATAAACTTTCATGACTTTTTCACAATTATTTAATGACCATTTCCTTATCCAAATTGCTAATACACTTCCAACGATTGGATCACTGAATAACAACACAACAAACAACGGTGATAGGAAGTGAACGCTGACTCGTAAAATAGTAGCAGTTCCCTTCTAAATTTCATGGCCTTTCCTGACCTCTGTCATTTTTACAAAATTTCACAACTTTATCATACATGGACAGTGAAAGCAAAATTTTGTTACTTTTCCAGGTCATAGGAACCCTCCATATGACACATGGAGCGTGTTTCTTCATCTCATGCTGTGTTGGTGATGGATAAGAAGAGGGCGGAGCAGATCTATCACATCACAGACATCTGAAATTTTGAACATCCAACAATTTGATAGTTTGGACTGTTTCAGATTGCTAAATAAGAGAGAAGTCTTCCAATTCTCATGCTACCGTCCATCTCAGAAGGCCATATCTGAGGCGGATACTGGGACGTAGATTATAAGGGTTTCATTGATCACAGATGACACATGTTTCCTACAAACCTGCATGGTAAGGAGGGAGTAGAGCCACTGGATGGCCTGGTTGTGCTCTATGATGCCATTCATACCGTCCATGAAGAGCATGATCTCGCCCAGAGCTGTGGAGATACAAAACGGTCCACATCAAAGTCAAACCCCCAAAGGAAGTGAATAAAATAAAGACACAGTTGGGAAAGCTGCCTTCCACAACCATGATGCTTTCATTCCTTTCCTTTGGGCAGCTCTAGAAACAATGAAGATAACTGAATTAACACATGTTTTAGGGGTTTGTCCATTGACAAAAAAAAAATTAAGTGTTGATTCTGTCTTTGAAACGAGTAAGAACATGATATTGGAATCAATAAATTTGGCAGACTGCTTTATCATGCACTGCAGACATTGACCCTTAAACTCCTCTCTTTGAGGAACCTTGTTTTATACCTTACTGCAAACCATAAATTCATAAAAACGAATAATGACATAAACAACAAAATACCATGTGACCTGAAACAAGCACAGCTATATATATTGTACTCATTCCCTCGATTATGTTTCACATACGAATCTGCGCCATACCCTCGCTACCTGCTACTGGGGCGATAGTAAATTACATTCTGAGATACAAGGGACAGTAAATTCTTTTGGAAGCAGCAAACCTAAAAAAAGAAAAGGGCCATCACCGAGACTAAAAATGTTACAAAAACATCGACATATCTTCTATTGATGAAAACAATCTGTCACTACCCCACCTGAAGTGCTTCCTTGAATCTGGATAAACAGAACATTCTTTTCAAAGATCACAAGGGCACATTGCCTTACTTTTTGTCACCACTGATATTTATAAACATCCTAAGATTAACCTAGGAGATGGGGTTTGCAACATGGCATGAAAGTGCCTGTCAGTTGATGACAGATTTAGGGTTCAAGTTTGGAACTGATCACTAAATACCGTATAAGTTTCTTAGCTTTAAAGGTTGCCAACATGAATGGCAAGTCTACAGAATTTTACTTTGGGAAATGTAAGAACAAACATCAATTGCAATTTGGTTTCCATCCCCAGTAATGTACCATGTAAACCCAAAACAATATTTCACACTGACAGGCAAATTATCAAAGATGTGAGCTTGCATCAAAAAAAAGTTTCCATCAAATGAATGGTCACCTTTCAATTTTGAAATGTGCATGATTGAAGGTGTTACAGTACCTCCTGTGTTGAAAAGTGAATTTGTGTGATGTCACTACTGCATGGTGACAAGTACACTACTTTTCTTTTCCTCTATAATATTTTTATAATATTTTAATGCAACTTTGTTAAACAACATATCCACATTGTGATATTGCAGCAGCAAATACCTCCAAAAAGTCACTCTCAACCCTCCAAGCAATGTCATGTTTGTCAAGCCTTTTTCTTGAAGGAGATGCAAATCTTGGGGTTTCACAGTGACCTAGTAGTACTGTATTGTAGGGTCTACTATTCTCACACCCTTCGTGAATTAACCTAACAAACCTACCCTCCCTGAAATTTCACTAATGTTAAACTGTCTTTTTTACAAATGGTGTGGTGTGCTTCAATAAGTGTATACAGTATACTTGCTCATCAGGGTTGTTGGGTTTAGTGAATACTGCTTTTAGTACTATTGGTGGTCCAACTGATGTTTCATGAGCTGTATACTTATGAAGCACGAAAGCGACCAACTTCTTTTTCATTGGCCTACAACGTGCAGTAGTTGTTTGAACTCTCAGTTTGTGAAATTCAAAGGCAAGAAGTCCATCACCGGTTTAAATCAAAATTTCGACTTCAACACGCACTTTAATACTGTAGCACACTCTGACTAGACAGCTGTATGTAGATAAGCGCAACTACATACTGTATACAGGAGGTATAGAATGAAACGAAGCATAATGAGTCAACTAATATGTTAAATATTGATCAGCTTAAAAGTGACAGTAAGTTAAAGTCTAAGAGGAACATCACACAGGTGGGTCTCATTCAATGACTTTCATTGTATGCAATAAACCAACAGGTTTGAGATGAGCTCTGTATCACTATTCTGTATCATTTTACACAGATGGTTGTGTCTGTTAAACTCAAGGGGTAAAGTACATTCTTTGCATAGAACATTAACTGACAATGTGCAGATGGGACATGACAAAATGGAATGTATTCAGATACTGTTTTCAAGGTTACAGGTCCTTTATTTACTATGAAGTTAAAGGTGAAGCGGTTGCAGGGATACAGAAAAAACAATGTAGTCTGTTGGTTGACAGCACATGTGCATTATTCATCCCCAGGGCACGGACTACCGTACATAGAAAGGGCACAGTACCCTCACAGCCGTTATTTTTGTTACACTTTTACTTATTTTACTCCTCCTTACAATCAACGTGACCATACCTCTAAGGATGTAGCTACGGTGATTCTGGTCTGAGCCCATCCCAAGCTGGATGAGACAATCCAGACCCCCGGCACTGATGAACTCGTGAACAAGATCCTGGTCATCCTACAAAAATGAAAACAACAGAAAAAGAAAAAGGTTAAATACATTCTCTTGCATCGCGACATCATGACAAAACCTAACAGGTAAACACAATCCCTCGTAACATTCAAAATGAATGCAGTTCAAGCACGCAAGTCTGGATCGAGGGGAGAGGCAGCGGGGTCTGGGGAAAGTAATGCAGATCACCATTTCAGTCAGCTTACATGAAAGATTCATGTGCAGGAAGGCACACTGACAAACTTACCTGTCTGTCAGTTCTGTAAAGAGTCACACAAAAGTTTTAGATGTTTCTTTACAGGAGGAACTATTTCACATGAGTTACTGAGGAGGTGTGAGGGACGTGTCCAAGGTTAAAAGTAAGTTACCGCACGGAGCTGTTATCCAGCACCCTGGTTGCAGCACAGAAATCATCTGTGCAATAGTTGATGGAGATAGGTACGTGAGGAACTGAAAGAGAGCAAATTGGTAATGTCGTGCCTCCCGTTGTGCGACAAATTGAGTCTTACCGCACATGACAGCATAAAACATTTGCCTTGAATGTGTCATTGCACGTTCCAAAATTCTGAGGTGTTGGTGTTGTCTTTGCATCTCAATGGCTTCTTCAATAAGGGAAGGAATCTATGAAATTTTACACTTCCATTTTTGCCTTTCTTGACAGCCCCTTGATATCATCCTATTCATCTTCTGATTAAGGGTTCCTCCAATTTTCAAATTCTTAATCCTTGACTGTGTGAAAATTAAGGCAGTCAACTTTAATTCTATGTTTTTCATGTTTAATGATTCTTGTACTTCTAGTTTCACACCAAATGACATAATCATTATAAATATCAAAACAGTCATTTTTTTTTCTTTCCTCTGCAATTTTCAATTTCTTAATTTCATCTTGTTTTTGTTCCTTTTGTACAGTGTTTGGATTAATATTTCATTTTTTTTCTGTTTTTCATTTTATATTACAGCATTTGAAGTAAGACCCACATGGCTAGAATTCCATCTTTCCACTTTGAGCGAATGGTAAGCAAGGAGGCATAGAGGGCGCAGTGTTAGAACTTTGTTCAGAAGCAGATTGCATAAGGCTGGACAAAGCATGAGTGTATGCAAGAGTAAGTAAATATGGTCAGATGTAAATATTTGTTTTCATTTGTTTTTGTTTTTTTGTTCCTAGTTCAATGTTTGGAGTAAGACACCCATGGCTAGATTTCTGCCCTTTCACCTTGATCCACAATAAAACAAGCCTGTTCCTCAATCATTGGAGGTTTGTACAAACATGTGGAAACTATTAATCAGTCGCACTTTATGATCTGTCTTACTGAGTGCTCAGACAAAGAAGGAAGACATAAGGAAATTAAATCCATGCTGGGTCACATGACCACCAGGGGTTCCTGTTATGTGCATCCAAGGTGCGGGGTGCTTATGTGATGATAACGAGCAGTCTCCGCAATGTGCCTACTGAAGCAGTGCAAATTGTTGCCGAGATACAGCCTGCCACTTATGTTACACTTTAAATATCAATGGCAATCGATGACCAGAGCAGAGTTCACTGAGGTTGATATTAGAAAACAATGTAACCTTCAAAATTAAAAAAAAAATAGAAAAAGCAAAACATTGACAAGGACCATCAAACCCTGGCTCTAAGTGTTTTCCAGTCTTCGGGCAAAACAGGTGAAATACATTAAAGGGCCTAGTGCTACATTGATAGTTTTAACTGATTATGCTCATCATAATGAGTGAAATGTAAGTTTTAGTACAGTAAATAGATTTCAATTTCACAACATTTAGAGCTCCCATCCCACTTCAAATCATGTGAAAATATGAATGATATTTTACTGATAAATTTAGACAGCAAGGGATCAAGGAATAAATTAAAGCTCTGAAGACAATGGTAGTCTGTATTCTCAAAGAAATATTAGGGTCTACTTTTTGTAATTTTCATTTAAGACTCTTGAGACTCTTGTTACAGCATTAGTTCTCTCTAAGATTGATTATTGTAATTGCTTGTACTATGGCGTTTATCAGAGTTTCTTGAGTAAACTACAAATTGCTCAAACTTCTGCTGCTAGGTTAATTTACAGTAGGAAGAAAACAGAACATGTTTCTGACCTCTTTGTTCAGCTCCACTGGTTGCGTGTTCGCGAAAAGAATGTCTTACAAAGTAATTTTAATGGTTTACAAATGTATGCATGGCTTAGCTCCAGTCTACTTATTCAGTCTCTTCACAACCTCTACTTTTTCTAACTGCCATTGTCTTACCAAATACTGTTTCAAACCTTTGTGATAGATCCTTTATAATATGTGGTCCTAAATTGTGGAATGTCCCTCCCTGTTGATCTCTGGAATATAAACCAGTATCCATAGTTTCAAGAAACACCTAAAACATTTCCTCTTTTCAAACGGACATAATTTTGTAATAAAACTCAATCATATGTAATTGCTTTTTTCATGTATCTGAAGTTCTTCTTGTTTTTTTCCTTATTATTTAAGATGTTTATATTGCTTTTAGCACAACCATGCATGCCTTGTCATCAAGGTAGAGGCCAAGCTTAAGCCTTTTATTCATTCATTCATTCATTTAGCGTAGCAAAAACAAAAAGGTTGAATCTAGTTGCATGTTCAAACCAGTCAACAACCTCTGTTATGCACACAAACCTCAACCTAGACCCTAAATCTTAATGCAATATGATCACTTATCGGGTAAAATCCTATTTGTGGCAGTAAATATGATGTTATTCACACAAACATACTCATGCAAGTAGACACCTTCCAGAAGGAAATTCGTCTCAGGTTTGTGACAGATTCTCCTAAGAAATACACTTTCCATGACAACAACAAATTTCTGTAATGAGCAAGAAATTCCTAGTAAAGGATAAGTAAATTATATCCTTAAATTGTGACCTTTGAACTCACAACAGGCCTTCTTACTGTACATATATCTGAATTCAAACTAGCAGCCACATGCTTGCTTCAGACACACCCATGTGTACATACTGACAAACATTAGCAAAGATCAACACCATCAAGGGAAATTACTCCAGCTTATCGAGTAATTTAATTGTAGATGGTACACCTGTAATACACACTGCGCATGTCACAATGTCATAATTGAAATGACTGTTGCATTTCTGCAGAATATATCAAGTATAGATAGACGTTTTTACACCAGGTATGTATTTCCTCATGCAGTGCTTAAAAGCTTGGTTTATTATTTGGAACAGTGAGCCAAGTTAATATTGAATTGTTGAGCATTCCCTTTGCCACATATTCATCAAAACCTTGAGGTAAATAAAAAGTTCACATAACAGGATATTCTGATGTTTACACAAGTTACCACTGACCTCACTGACACTCACACAGTCACACACCAAAACTGCAGACACTGATTGTTCTATTATCTCTAACAAACAGTGACACACAGTGGATAACACTGATTTTAACCACAATCACTTATTTTTAGCAATAGTTTCCTGGCCAATGTAAATACCTCATCTACAAATGTGTGGAGTAGCAAAATCTAGCATAATCTGCTAAACTTCCATTAATGTGCTTCAATTTGATCCACACCCCCCTTACCAACCCCCCAGGCCCCTCTTCTTCAATTCTGTCAATATCCCAGTAATGTCTGTCACTCTTAAAAAGGATAATTTCTCAAATTTACGCTAGCGGTTGATCATATCAACATGCAACAACTTATTGCTTCACGAACATTTCTAAAGCAAGATATGTTGATGATGCTAAAAGGCAGAACAGGTAAACATTTAATCAAGTGCGATAAAAAGTAGAGTACTAGCATATTTCAACCCCAAAAGTGAAAGTTTATCAAGCTCTAAACATAAAAACAACTACTGTGTATGGCTTTGGCAACAACATGTCAAAACAAGCAAAATGTATGTGAAAATGTCATGGAAACCTTGATACAATGTGAGGAAGCTGGCTCTTTAGAATTACAACAACAATTTTTGGTAAAATCAATTGTTCCATGCATGCAAATAATAGGTTCAATGGGTGAACAACAGGAATGATTCAACAATGACATAAAAGCAGCAATCAACGCAGCAAATCATCATTTGGGGACATCATAGTTGCTCTTCTTTCAGAAAATCTTGACAATTCTTTTTCTTCTCAGATAAAAGCCTATCCACAAATCTTCCATTCCACATAACATTCTGCTTAAAAGGAAACTTGCGACTAAACTGTGCTAGTAATTTATCAATATGGTTGCCAAACATTTTGCAGAACTAGTACACATATGCACTCAAATACGAAAAACAAGTAAGGCTTTTGTCTTTTTCCATCAGTTTTCCCAAAATTTACTTAGTATGATTGTTTAAGAATGAATTCACTTCCCCGCCTCAACACAACAGCAGAAGGGAGTGTGGTTGTTGTGTTAATTCAGATTAGTGAGGTGTGATGAAAAGATTATCAATCACTTTTGCTGTAAATTATTCATCTTTTATTCATTGTCATTATGCTCCTTAATGATGTGGTGGTATTCTATGGGCAAAGACATTAGACACAGACAGTATTTCCATCTTTAATAGGTCAGCAATGGACTGGTTACAAAATCAAATGGTTTTTAGTTCTACCAACGACATAATGTGGTTATTGCCAGCGGGGTTAACTGATAATCATTTAAAGGGGAATTCGAGGCAAGTAACATACATAATAACATACTCTTGACATTTTGAAATGATCTTCTCATAGACAACATTATATGTACTGTACAAACTTCTGGCCTAACAGCATCTTTTACACCATGCATAGAAACGAAGGGTACGGCAATCATTATTATGTCTTTGACTGTGATCTCTGTGATTTGTGACAATTCCTGGCCATCAACCTGATCAACCTTTAACAAAACTGAAGACAGACAGCAATATCTTGTAGATCAAATTTTGGCCTATTTGCCAATATGCACTGCAGTAGCTCTTTCCTCCTACAATACCTATCACAACAAGGCCCTGTCACTAGATTTGTAAACTAAGCCATACTTCGTAAATTATGCGAGATCATTTCCACCTTCCATGCCACAGACAAAATGGACATCCCAAACTCCAACCAATAAAGAGGACTGATGGTTAAATGTAAACTTGCACCTAAAGAACTATTGCAGACAAGTAAGATACTGTAGAACTGAGCTTTATGTGACTCAACATGACACTGTAAAAATAGTGGACGAGATTGGAAGTTTATGCTGTAGCTTTTGAGCAAGATGACCCAGTGACTATAAGCAGACCCACTGTAACCGTCTGATACAGTAATAAATTAACTGAAGTTCATCAAATGTCGAGACAATATCAGCCCATCATACCTATCCTAAACTAAGTTTATGAAAAAGAATTACAATAACTTCTTACCGGGCAATAAAATACCCACACCACAACTTTGTGATGTTCAGTCAATTAGAAAAGAGTTCTGAGGTGACGACCCACCCATTAAGTCTCTTAATGGGGAAGTAATTAACTGTTTAAAGCAATAGAGGAGAGCTTTTTTTTTTCACACGGTCTAATAATTGTCCAACAAATTTTGCTGACCAACAGACAAATCCCTAAACATGTCAGGTCTGGAAATAGTTAATCAGGTAATACATCTGAGGGAATGCCTTTCTGAGGGAGGAAGAATGGTGAAGTGAGGGGTGAATGACTGTAATGCCCTCATTTTGCCGTTAACCTCCAGGAGCCACTTTAAGCCCATGTCTGTGTTCAGGGTGATATAAGTTTCAGGTCTACCTTCAGATTTGCCCAACTAAGTGCATGCTTCTTGATTGTGGTGATTATACTACCGAATTCTTACACATTCCTACATGACAGGCAGCCATGCCAACACGAAATTCAGCTCCTGCACAAAGCATTGTTTGCTCCCAATGAGGAATGTTGTAACTCATTACAAACAAACAACATTTAATTCCCAGTGAATTAAATCATGAAGCAAAACAGCAAACTTTGCCCTATGTCTTGATGAGTCATGAGCCATCCACAGATAACGATCAACCTACTGAAGCATTAAATGGTTCTCTGGAATGCCCAATGTATTTATGACAGAGTAATCTTTGGGAAGACTCTCCAGGTACTGGGCAAGAAATTCAGAGCTGTGATGTGCTTAATTCAGCAGTTATGTACTGTAGTAGAGCACACATTCAAGCACACGAAGAGTTTCCACACATTAGGAGAATTCCCTGTAAAGAATGTGCATGTGGGCCCAATGGATGTTACTTTCCGGTAAATTTATACATAAGACAGAAGATGGATTTCTTTAGCAATCACTTCCAAAGCGTATCGATTACCAGGAGGGCGGGGAGGTGGAGCACTGTCAGTAAATAATTGCAATGACCAATGTGTAGCTTGCATCTACACACTGCTGTATAAAAAACATTTGCACACAGTCCTGGGTATCAATGGTGATAAACTACGAGAGATACATACTGTACAGTGATGACGATGAATTTCTTTGACAAGACCGTAATATAATTACAGGCAAATAGATAAGTAAGGAGGGACTGTCACTATAATGTACTGTAGCTCACCAAAAGTAGATTACAATGAGTAATGGCTGCAAATTAACGTTCATTTTCCAAAACATTTCAGCAGCTTTATTTTATATTGCATCATGTTTTATATGCCCCGCTCTCCACCTGGCTTCCATGAAGATACCAATTGGGTTCTGGATTCTAACTTTCCAGTCTACAACAACCAATCCACACTGACTACCACCTTCTCTCCTCCCCCTCAGTTTAAGTCCCAAATGCTGAACAGGTTTGACTATTTATGGAGGAAATCCTTACCTATCTTTCTACCATTATATTACACCTGTCTACTGTGCTAATGATACAACCCTCCCTGGTAACCAATCTGGAACAGCAATATCTTCAACATATATCACCCAAAAGTGAGAAATGACTGTTGAAAGTGAGCACAATAGTTCTTTCCCTATGCAATTCACTCTTCACAACATTTTCATTACGAAATGAATGTGTTCACAAAATTTCGGAACCCAGAACCCCAAGTGCTGAAAATCTACTGCCGTGGTGTCAAACCTTCCATAAAGGGAACAAGCAGTCACCCAAACTTTAATTCTGAAGCATCAGCTAAATCTTGCAGATATCCTCTATTATACCCTACAAGTATCTGCCAGGATATTTCAAACTGTTGTGTGTTCAAAGTAAACAAATAACAAAAATATTGTCACTTGATGCAAAAGAGCCATCCACGCATTAGGACAGGGGACTATTCTAATGCAAATTGGGGTAACTGCATTTTCCCTTTAATTCAACACTGAAATTGTGTAAGTGCTCACTAGCCCCTTCCTTGGTTTCCTACAATAACAAACCTCTCTTTGGCTAACCTGGATCAAAACAAGGGCATCTGTGAACCTCACACATTCCAGACTTTTATGACTAACAATAAAAGTACAGTTACCTAGCAACAGACGCTACTAAAAGGGAAAAGTATATCTGATACAATTTAACATTTTCCGTCACAAAGTAGTCAAATTGCTATTTGCTACACCAATAGAAACATGTAAAATGTGGGATTTCTAAAAGTAATCTCAAAAATGGCTTACACTCAGCAGATATAAAATGTATGGTACCTACCTGAAAGAGTTGCTTCAGAGAAAACAATGCTCTTCGTAAATCCCTGCCACTGGAAGTTCTGAGTTTCTCTGAAACGAGCAAAGAAAAAAAAGAAAATGCCGATGAAACTGTTAACGCGAGGTGCACTTTTTTTTTCATTTTAGTTTCATCCAAGCAGTCTGGTAGTTATTCCTACTCACATACTGCTGTATTAGCAAATCACATCTGCAAAGTTAAAACAAACTGAGAACACCAATGAACACTTTGTCAAAATAAAAAGAGGCAACCTTAAAGATAAATTAATACACATTCTGCCTCTCAGAGCTTAGTCCAACAAAGCTGATTCAGAGCATAGAGGGCATGGTGCTTCAGTTTAAATTAGGTGCACATTCTTAACAAGGCATTAGTAAGCAAGGATTAAGTATGTCCCTAAAATGTATATAATTGAGAAAACTCAGGAACAGATTCTCCTAAAGAAATTCAGGAGACAAATTCATATTTTCAACAACACCACTCCGCTCTAGGATTTCTACCCAATGTTACGAAATATCCAAACTGAATGAGTCAATTCCGAAATTTCACAAAACGATGTAAATCCATCCACACTGAAAAATGGTTAAATTGTCAAGTCTGTTTGATTGAAAGGTAAGCAAGAGATGGAAAGATGGCATTCAATATAAATTATGCCGATAAGGAAAACATTAAAATGCACTTCAGTTTCCTAAGTTCAGACATATCATTGTGAACATTCAGGTATATTAAGAAACAGCTGGTCATTGCACATCAAATGCACACCGTACATACAGCTTCTATTACATACTGCACCTGGTCAAGTTTCAAATCCAGGCTACTTGTACACCTGACTGGTACAATTACTGACCATCCTTGGAACATAGTGACAGACATACAAACAGGCATATGCACAAAAGGGCATTTGCTGTGTATACTGAATGTTGAGGACATGTCTTAGTGACACTGATTAGTAAAATGTACAGGCTGTATGCTATACAGTTCCATGACATTCAAAAATGCATGTATCTCTCTTGCACCCTTAAAACATGGAGTTTTTAATTCTTAATCTCCCTTCCATAATAGTGCTTCTGCACCACAAAATAAGACCTGGATTATGTTTAAGAGTGCACAGTCCTAGAGTATAAATGCTTTTACATGAGTTTGTAACAAGGAAAGTCCTGGCCAAAGACTCACGCTGCAGTAGCAAAAAAAAAAACAGCATTGATTGTGCATGATATACAAAGCAACATTTCAATGGTGATACTTGGATAACTGAGTGTTCCCATGAACTGAGAAATCAATGTTTTTGCCATTGAGTCTTGGGTGGATTGTGGTGCACTTAAATGACAAAAATGTCTTTGTTGGGGCTTTTCTCCTAGACAAACTGTATTTTACCTTTCCCACTTTACAGGAGTCCCAAAGTCTAACTGATACTCTGTGCCTAATCCACTAGCCTGTAATGTCTGCAATCACCATATAAGCCTTAAGAATAGTCATTTAAATCCAACCATACAATGACCAAATGATAAAGTCACATTTACACTTTAGACCCAATGATTCCTGTCATGAGACACCAAGACATTTTTTGGTTAACCCATCAATGCTAAGTTCCTCTTCGGGATAAACTTTCAAATCAAAGGAAAAGTCATTTACTTTTCCTATCAATATTATTTAATACAATTTTCTAGATCTGAAGATATGTAATAATTTCAACTGGAGATGAACTACACAGTATCAGTACAGTATGCTTATGTTGGTGGGTGGAACATAGTGTACATATTAACCAAGTTTTCTACGAGATGTGGGAACTGCGATTGCCGTGGACTTTAGTACCAAAGAGTAGCTAACCGGTGTGTTATGAACTATTCTTGAACTTGTACCAAATTAAAATATCAATCCATGAATGCAGATCGACTGATGGAGTGATCCCACTGATGTGTCTCTGTGTACTCTGAAACACACCAAAAGGGCTGGAAAAAACACTGCATTCCACACAGCACCTTGAAACAGGAATTTTTAGACCCATGAGCAGAAGGAAAGGAGTTCAAAGCAAATTCCCCTGAGAATTACAGTCTAGACAAACTTTTTAAAGGCGTGAGATTTACTAATCTGTAAAATCATTTAGAACTGAAGACATGGATTTCAATATGAAGAGGCTTAAGTTGCATACATCCTCGTTGGTAGTTCGGTGCAAGAAATTTGTTAAATGATAACAAATGATGGACGTGACATGAATTTCTCAATCTTTACGAGATATATCATCCTGCATTTGTATGCTGGCTCGGAATTTACAGCACCATTTAACAAAAATTGTACAATTCAATTGCCTAAAAATTTAGGGACATAACTGATACTGAAATTTCTCTTTCAACAATAAAATAAGCAGTAACATAGTGTACTTCAGTTTTCAGGTGTGGGTCCGACAAGTCAGGCTCTCCTCAGTTCATGTTGGGTAAAGGCAGAGTTAATGAGGTAAGGGAAGGTGTTTCAAAACCAGAACATGGAGAACAGAGCTTTCTAAGCAGATTTCACACAACTTCAGACGCATCTTCAGACACATCAGTAACTTTTAACATTTGAACTATATACACACAGCATGTCGTCTTTGATTGACGTGTGAACCACAAAATTACCATAGAGCCCACAAGACCACTGAAACCATACACTATGTGTAACACGAGACACAATATAACAAGAGAAAAAGAAAACAGTGCGTGGCTACTGTAACTTAGAGTACTCAACACCGTAGGTGTGTATGATACTTAAACATGCAATCAATATGGCCAGGGTTAAAATTTGTCTTCAGTTGAATGAACAGCACACAGTAAACATAGGCCTATACTATAATCACTAATAATGGCACTGAAGAGGTACACTATTCCCATTGTCACTGTATGCAGCCTTGTCTGAATGGCATGTACAGTATTCTAGTGAGTGTTATCCATCTATGTCCAAACAAAAGCAATTATCTTCAGTACTAATACATGTAGGGTTTTTCAATACAGCTCTGTGTTATAATCATTGGATCAAAGAATAAAAAAAAAAAAAACGGTCAGTTTATACTATCTTCAGAATGGTCTGTGTAAACCAATGGCTAGTGCTAATTGCTTAGGTGATCTTGCTGGCACTCAAGCTACCCAAGGCAGATCCCTGAGGAAGTACATTTGAAGTTGTAGGAAAAGAACCCATGGCAGGGGAGATGTGAAGCGACAGTTAAGTGAGGACAAACAGGAAGTAACGCTCCACATGAGAGACGAAAACCGAAAACCCGCATAAGATGCAAAAAAAAAAAGTGACAGCACAAGGTTGATCTTCGGGTATTTTCATGCAGAGGGTACTAGGATCTTAGGGCATGATAAGGCAGTGACTAAGAGGTGTCAAACTGGAAACCACTACTGACAACACCACCTGCAAGTATCATGAGCCAAGCATTCATTTTCATAGTTGCTTCATTCTGAAGTAACTATACTTTTCCTGTAAAGTTGACAGACACTATCTACACAACTGCTAACTGTTTGTTTCTCCCCAGAATTGCACAATATCAGACTTGCCTACTCTCACAGTAGACAGTAACTGTGAGACTCACGTTTACTTTGGGGCATTGTATTTCACAGTAAAAATGCCAGATCTGACAGCAAAAGGAATTTGATGCAACACATGGTGCTCTCTCATTAAGACCAAGATCAATGAATTCCATTTCCCCTTTCCAGTTTTACTGAGGGCAAAGGCAGGGCATAGGCAAAGGCATGGGCATACTGTACATTACCAGTGGATAGGTTAGAATGGTAGAGGAACATGCATTAGTTGTGCATAGACTGGAAAATTTCGGAGTGATGTAAATTTGTAGATCTTTCTTTGTCAGAAAAGTGACCATTTAACAGAACATTTTCTCACTGACACTCACTGACCATTTACAGAATAGATGTACATGGGTGAATTCATTATTGACAGTGTTAAATGGAGCAGAGAAAAACTGTCAAAATAAATGCAGCACAAAAAAAAACCCTTCATTGTGAGTGCACAACTTTTGGATTATAATTACTGGGATTAATGGTGTTACCAATGTTTACTGCCTGTGTATGTCCTGTAATTGTAAACATTTTAAGCTGATTAGCTGTGCATGTGGTGGATAATGGACTGCCAGAGCTGTGCACCTGCACCTCCAAGGCCTTCTTCACTAAGCATCACCATTCACCATCTACAGTATGAGAATGACTACACATAGTATACTTCATGTCCATTTACTCATCCAAGAGATAGATTTAATTCCCAACAGCTCACTTATTTGAACACAAGCGACTGTGTAAGTCCTGCTGCTAGTTTGCTGTACTTTTTGCATTGCAAACTGCAAGTAAGCGGTCCCTTCAAGATGATGAAGCACTTCCAGTATATACCGACTTCCTCCCACAATCTCTCAAATTTGATATCTTACGACATGACTCACCCTTTGTTAATGCTTCCCATTAATTCAGAGGTGCAAGAGGGCTTTAAGATTTAAAGAAGGTTGTCTGATGAAACAAAAAAAAAACCCAAAAAAGCCAGCTTTATTGTCAATCTTCCATGTTTTTATTCTATTTGATACCAGGCTGGAAAACAACATGTCCACCAAATTTCTTAAGCGAGAAATTTCACGAGTTGGAGTAAATTAGGGTAGAAAGAAGACTGACTTTGTTTGTTTCTTTGTCTAAAAATTCAGCAGAACTGGGTCCTGTGGTAAATACATGGCACTTCCGTGCAAACAACTACAATGAAACTCTTATGCAATAGCACTTCTTCTGCAAATTGATAATGTATCGACAAGTAGTCCACAGTGTGGTACTTTTTAAAGGTTTTTTCAACTGTAAGATATTTATAGCCAGTCCTTTGACCAGAGTTCTTTTAAAAATGCAGGAATAGTAGCACATCCTACCGCTTTGATTTTCATAGAGGCTAATGAGCTCATGACTATTTGCATCCTCGAAAAAGATACATAAAAAGTATAATTTCCAGACAGCTTTTGATTTCTTAATTTATTCAAGCACCTACTACATCTTGCACATGGGGTCTAACATATAAATCTACGGTATGTTACATATCTTTTGTTGATGCATTACTTCCCTAACGTTACACTTTTCTAATCAACTTGTTGAATGTGCATGTTCATTTGCACTAATTGAGTGTCACTGCCACGAAATAACAAAACTCCATACAGTGTAGTTTCTCAACCCTCACCTTGACAATTTGGGTTGAATTCCTTACATTCCATACTGCAATATGTTCCCATTACAGTGAAATCTGTAACAACAGTTGAAACTCTCCTTAGCAGTGTTCTAGGCATGTCTACATGATTTATTTGGAAGGCAAAATCCATCCACAAATTACTCTACAGTAGCGAACTACAGTAGAGTAGCCAGACTAC
Organism: Stichopus chloronotus; assembly: GCA_021234535.1. Classification (NCBI taxonomy): domain Eukaryota; kingdom Metazoa; phylum Echinodermata; class Holothuroidea; order Aspidochirotida; family Stichopodidae; genus Stichopus; species Stichopus chloronotus. The sequence continues at coordinate 18,178,569 of CM037832.1, read as the reverse complement.
TGTACATAGCCACACAACTGTATAGCAGGCTAGAAGCCACACTATACTATGTATTCACACTACAGCAGAATAGTCACACTTCGTTAAAATAGCCACATTATTGTAGAGTAGCCACAATACTGCACATATGCTTACCACATTAGATGGCACTACTGGCATGATATTACTGTACATGCCTGCCTTTGTGTTACTTGGGTAATGGTTGCAAACCATTCTCATTTTTAACTGACTATTGCTTCTTCACTTATCTTTATATCTCCTTCACTTCTATTTTTTTAAATGTCTTCGCAATTTCCTTGCACAAAGAAAATTGTCATGTCCCCTACTGTATTGGTTCGATACAAAGTTTCTTATTTTTGTAAATTTTCTTTTATGCCTTTCTTCTTTTCACCCACATGAATCCCCCCACTAGGGCAAACACTAAGAAGTACAAATTCACCATCCTCAATTAATTCACAGATCGGTGAACTCTTTTTCTGTTGCTGAATTTGCAATATGCCAAAGCAATGACCCTGTATTTACACTCACAAATGAAATCCACGAATATCTAGTATCATTCACAGTCTGAACAAACTAAATTCGTTTTGATTGACCTGCTTTTGACCCCATATTCCCAATTAGTTGTCATTTCAAAATCAAAGTGGGTATTACAGTAAGAATAAAAAATAAAATCCTTGAGAACCTGTACAACAAGTGACCTCCAAGTGCTGACCACTAACACATCTATTTTTCCAGCAGATGGAAGAAGACCCCCTCGCCTCAGATTTTCAAATTCCAGAAATATTATTCCGATGCATGGGGGAGAGAAAATCGTCTGGCTTCTCAAATAAGATTCAGTGACTATACCAACAAATAAACCATGGCTTTGGTGTTCATTTCATCTTACCCTTCTGGCTACAGATCTAATTTCATGGAAGATATGGAGAACAGACATTTTTCCTCACTGAAAAACTTTTTTCAGTATTAAAGCAATAATCAGTGTCCGGGACTTCTGAATTCTTTAAATTCATAGAAACTTTAACTGTGGTTCATCGTCTTACCGTACTATCGTGATTTCATGATAAAACCATGGAAGTACTACGAGGTAGTACTTCCATGATAAAACTCTCGCACCATCACACATTCTTTTAAGGATAATGATCATTGCATTGCATTTTTTGCATACTGTAAGGCCGTCAAACTTCCTCGCAGAACTGCTACTTACACAAAATAGATGAATGCAGTGGAGGGTTTACTATCACTTTTTACCTGTAAGAAGATAATAGGTAGGCTACTACTTTTGAGGTATACAAATGCCATTATGAATGTGTTCCATAACTGTATTCTGCTGACAATGAACACATAATTCCCTCTTAGGACAAGCATTAAGCAAACCATTAGCTCAAATCTAAGAAGAACAAGATATGACAGGAGCAGTTTCTACAACCAATGTATCCTCTTTTCCATAAGGCATTTGTTTACAGAAAAAATTCAACTTTTTCAAACCAATATTTTCGGACACAGAAATCATGGTAACCTTCTTTTCAAGAAATAAGTTTCTCACAGATAGAAATACAGTTGTTTCTTGCTCCTGCATGATTTGTAAACCCAAACTTTCAAAAGTGACCCCCCTGATGTATCTTCCATGACTCATGCATAAAGCTTTGAGGGAATGAAGTTTTTGCGGAATGTTTATTGGTGAGACTGAATGTCTTATTAGCACTGATTGACAGGCAGTTTCATTGCATGCCAAGTTGGTGGATTTTACAGGGGCTCATTAAGTTGATATCATTAATTCTGTGATGAACTTGGAGGAAATCATTTCATGTTAATACTTCTAATTAGCCTCATTAGGTAATGAGTCTATTCCTACGCTCACTGAAAATGTGACATGGACAGGGGTTGCCTAAAGTTCATACCTTATTATAAAAAGTGTCTGGTCACAGATTCACAATCATAGTTTTGACAACTTAACCTGTCATTGTTGCTTCGGTTCTGTGCCAGATATTCAGAAGCTTTTAGTTTTACAATCAACATATGAGTAATACTCAAAAGGTGTGACAAAATATCAGGAATTTTATGAACCAACTCAATAAGTCACTCAAAATGGCTAATTATTTACCTATACAGTTATGATGGATACTAATCTTGTGAAAATGACTTCAAATATTATCATGTATTGCAGAGACTACTGTGAATGAAATAGTTCATGGACGACAGATATTTTCACAAAAGAATCCCTTGAGCTATTTTTTCCTTCAGAATGGGAAACAACAGCCATCAAATTTGAATTTAAATGGCAAATTCTATGAACTGATGTCATCCTTTGAACACTTTTTGGATGCTTAGCACTAAGTTTTATTGTTCACCACAGATTTTGAGAGTCACAGCCATGTCAAGCAATCACCATGGAGAGGTTTGAGAGAAGGGGATTCCCCTTTGCCTCCAGATATTTTTGACACCTGAGATGCTAAATGATGCAAAATGGTGCCACTTGAAATTGCATTGGCCTATCGTCAATTGCTCTTCAGCAGAGCAGACCCTCTGGGGATGGCAAGATTTTTCTAGGGGGGTAGTTGCTCTTTTTGGGGGTGGCAATTTTCACTCAGGGGCATGGGCCACCCACTTAAGTCCCCACATCCCACCACCATGGAGAACAATGAGCTTTGACACCAAATCTTTGCAGAATGCATGTCTATGATTCATCTGGAGGGGAATTACACCCAGAAATGGAAGAAAAGTCGTTCTCATTCACAGCACAGTACTTGAATATTCGACTTAATACATTGCCACAACCCACCAGATTTACCGCTGAGCTGACTTTTTTGTTTTCCTTTTTTGTTTTGATGTTTGATATATACAACACTGTGCAAGGAGATAAAAGGAACACCTTAAGATTTATTGGAAACATGTCTTGAGTTCAAACACATCTGAATGGAAGGATCACTGTTAGATTTATTGGAAGTAGGGATCGTGGGCTCAGACACAGTAGTCTGCTACTGTTGTTGCTACTGCATACTGAACTACCTGCATGACACTGCTATTGCACATATTAACCACAGACTGTGCTAACTGCATGACACTGGTACTGCACATAAACAACATACTATGCTACCTTTGTGACACCGATCCCCTTTCGAACAACACAATAACAGAGAAGATCAGTACAGTGGTCATAAAAGTCACGAATGGAACCCACAAAGCTAAGTTTTACTTCCACCCGAAGTAAGACAATTTTTATTACTTTGTGATTCTGTCAACATCATGGCATTACCATTAAGAAACAAAAATGTCTCCAGAAGAACTGCACAAATACTGAACAGCAAACGACAAACGTCACTTGCTTTCGCCAGTCAACGCTCCAACAGTCAGTATGTGGAGGGGACCAACTTCACTGAAGCACCTTAGGTACACACCAAATAATAACATGGTTCATGCTGCAGTATTTTGTAGGTTTAGGAACTGATGTTTAGTCTCTCCTCCTGGTCATGTTCAACAAAGCGCAGACTAAAAGATGAGTCGTATGCATCGTGCAGGTACATGCATAAAATGTCTCAACTCATTCAGCAAGTTAACAGCAACGACAAAACACGGATACAAAATAGCATTTCATTACAATCTGCATAAGGTTTTCACATCTTGTTACAGCAACAGTGCTCTACTTCAACAGATTAACTTTATACTTGCACTTGCAAGGACACTAACAACATTTATATTGTAAGCTGCAGTTGAAACAAAACTTCACTTCCAAGTTGACTGAGATAGTTTCATTCAAAACTACAGTACTACCTCTTGTCTTTGTGAGATTTGAAATATAAGAAGACAACAGCATCAAAACTTGACTTTGAAAAAAAAAAAAAAAACATATGGTGTTTCACCAGAGGGTAAAGCAACCTTTATCCCCTTCTAGGAGACCCGATCTACTGCGATATATCTGCATGGGGTCTGCATTTTGCTCACCAATATCTAACCCAATACAGGCACGTACACAGTTACCATGGAAACTAGGAGACCAGATCTGAGGTATCCCGACCAATCAGGAAACAATTAGTTACTTTTATGTGTAGGCTCAGTTGTAATTAATGCTGCTACAACCAGCTATTAATGGAGAGAAAACCAAACAAATGTTCATGGTTCATAAACTTTACTGTGAACAGAGTCACAGACTCACAGCAGACCCAGTTTTTACGAGCACCAATCAAAGCTGAGAATGAAAAACTTTTGTGATGAGTAGTAAATTTTGAAGACATGTGAAATAGTTTGGCAGCCTGAAACTTGTAAGAAACCTTATCACATGTGTTGATTTGGCATCTAACATGCGGCAACAGGGTGCAACTGTGAATGCTGTCTTCAGTATTCCTGTTTATGTCTGAGTTAACTGAACTTGCGTTACACTGTCCACACCATATTTAAAGAAAACTGATAGGGTTTGGAAATGCATGCAAACTTAAAACAGCTGAAAACCATGTGCATTTTGTTGATACCACTTTTTTTTAATCAAAATATTTTATCTTAGGAACTTAACCCAAAATTGATAAATTCAGTGAATTTCCTAGGAAAAGTTCAATTTCTGTATTTTGCCTCTATTTTCCACAATTGCGGATTATAAGTGGCTCTGCGCAACCTACCATTTTAACTTCAGTGAGTAAACTTCAGCATTTAACATCTTGGCTTAGGAATGTCTTTGGAAGGTGGGAGATGAACAATTTGAATTCACTTTGTAAATTTTGTTACATACATTTTTGAAATCTCTGACTTTAGGTACCATTTAATGCATTGTGCACAACAAGGTAAGGAAGCTGTAATAAGTGAAAAGCAAAGGAAGGCAAAACCAGAATGAGGTAAGTGTATGTAAGTGTGAGATCTCTTCTGCAAACTAGCGGAAGTTGTACTGAACTATTTCAACAATGTTTTGGAAAAACAACTCACCTAAGATACCAGTCACTCGGACTGAGAGCTTCGTGCGAAGAATCACTGAATGTTTCTTGCTGCAGGAGAGAAAAAGAAACGATAGACCTAAACCAGTTTGTTGACATACTACTGTGCAACAAGTCACAACAACAGAATGTTGCTGTTATCCTAATAAGTTCATGATGGTGCAGAAGACGAGAGGTGCAGTGGGATGGAGTAATCGGCATCCTTGTAAACCATCGATTTTCCTGCCCCGTTTTCCAAAAACATGAGAAAGGTGAAATCCAAAAGTAGTGAGGGGGAACTTCAAGAAATATCGTTCCTCATCCGTGACATTTTGTGACATCCTCCTACAGTAATAAATGGTCATAACATTGCTTGGCCTTCCCCTATACTAGCATAACTTAGCCTGAAACACAAAGCATTCAGTATTTACTTTAATATTTTCAAACATTTCAATACGTCATCAACTTTTCTGTTTTCAGTGTTAATTACTTATCACGGACTGACCAGAAGACTTTTAGTCTCAGACTGCTTACTTTAGTTACAGACTAGTTGCAGAGCTATAAAACACGCCTACATTAGTAGTATGTTATACGCCCTCATTACATCCTTACCACAACAACTACGTTGGTTGTGACAAACCACAGTATAACAGCGACATCTACTACATATTTTTGTCTCTGCTTGGCTAATGTTTGAATGTTTTGGTCACGTCCATTTATAATGTGGATAACATAAAATGTTTAAGATGACATCATTAATTCTTGAAGTATCCCCTAACTCCTTTCAGAATGTCCCTTTCACGTGTTTTCGACAAACGGGACAGCAGAATCGATGGTTTACGAGCATTTCGATCGCTCTCTCCCACCGCAGCTCTCGACATCCGCTCGCTCGATGGATATCCTAAAAGTAATTTAGATTGATAAGGGATGGCAGGAGTGAAATCCTCTGTGGTCTGGGGCCAGGGCTTTAATTCTCTCAAACAATCCCAATCGGTCACAGGAAATGATAGACTGACTGGACATACAGTAATTTACATGTAAGCATGTACCGTAGGAAGTGGAAAACCGAACGTAGTGATGTAAGTATAGCATGCACGATAGTAGATGAACCATATATGCCACGTTATATATAGATTAGATGTACAGTACATGTAATTATAGCATGTAGGAAGTGGTAGACTGAATGTAGTGATGTAGATGTATAGCATACACGATAGTAGATGAACTGCATGTGCACCATTGTTCATAGAAAACGACAGACTGGATGGACAGTGATTTCCATGTAATTGTAGCATGTAGATAGTGGTAGACTGGATGTGCAGTACAGTAGGACTGAACAACATTTAATGTACCAACACACCGGCATGTATGGAGGATACACATACAGTGTACACATAAGTTACAGGGACGTATCGACAGTATGTTGACTTTCCTAATAAGATTGACCTTTGATAATAATCGCCTTATCATCATGCCAAACACGTTACTATGATACCTTTCATCATAGCAATAAAAACAAGTTACATACCACCCCACTACAGGAAATGTCTCTTGCTGTTTCACCGTGCTATTAAACCTTACTTTCATGGAGTTGCGACAGTGCTCTCCATCGGTTAGTTTCCTCACGAGGCCAATTGCACCACTTTTTTTTGTGAAGTGCTGTTAAGTCCGGATCAGCTTCTTGTCTCTCCGCAGGTAAAAAAACACAGCGCAGTTGTTTTGGAAAGAGGTGTTGTTTTGCTTATCATAGAAAAAGCTACTGATGATACTCATCTCAATGACTGATTCTATCTTTGATGCTGGAATATGAGTTGAAAATTAGTCACATTTTGCCACTTGAAAGTCAAATTCCATGGAAAAGGTTATATGGCCGCTACAAAAAAAAATGAACATTGTTTAAGACTCATTTTTGCATCCTTTCCCTTTTGGTCCAGCTAAAATGGGGAGACAATATTCATATTTAAACATCTGGAAGATGAATGCATATAGTTCTCTTTCAGATTTGTTGCAGTAGGTGACCTTTCCCTTACTCTCTCTTCCCTGAAACATCTGACAAAGAACAACAGTGCAGATGACCAGGAGATTGCTAGTACATATATTAATATTCCAGCTTTAAGTTGGATACAAGCTGTTTCATCAGCATACTGTACTGGGGGTATTTAAACCATACCTGCATTAGAATTTGACAATGGCATCATCATGATAGTGGAATCTACCAAATTATGTGAGTTACTGTGAAAGAATTTCAGAGACATTATGTAGCACTACTCCTCAATCTCTCCCCCCCCCCCCCTTCCCCCACCATAGTATCAGTAATTCATTTCCTTTAAAACTAATTTAGCATTTTGGGACACATGCCTTTGTTTATTGTATATACAGTTTGATAAACATGCATGCAAATTAAATACCTGTCAGCCACTCGGCCATAACTCCACAAGTGACAAGCTCAATGAAAGAAAGGTTGTCTTTACTGTACCTCAGAATATCACAGAAATTCAAACATTACAACCCTCTCTGCTATATTCTCCCTACTTACTTTACTGTTCTCCTTATCTGAGGTTTCAATTTTTTTATGAAACTTATTGTTTACCATAGCCTTGGCAAATCACTCTCTGGAAAAACTGACAATAGGATCTACTGTGAGAAACAACTGCATGTATAATAGGCTTTAATTGGTGGCAACAGGGATTACCTGAAATAATGCTAGTCATCGCTTTCTTCTCTTAATAAAGAAAGCACTCATTTTGTGTCTGACACAATGATAAAGTCACAATTATTGTTTGCCATGTTTGCACCAAAGAATCACAGATCAAAGCCAAGCAAAAACTTTTCCACACATGGACTACCCCACCAGACTGACGATTATCAATATACTTTTTCACAAAGGCAAGATCAAACATGGCATATATTTGGGTACTTGAGCATAAAAGTAGATAAATCAGAACAAAACCTAAAAGTGTGCATCTAAGAAAGGAAAAAGTTCACACGGAGTGTTCTCAGGCCTGCAAAGTCATTGAAACCTGAATTAAGATTTTTTTTCAGTAAAACTTCTTTTCTTGACTGGCTAACTGAACCATAACAGATTGAGTAAAATGCAGTATGAGCAATGATGACCAAGGTTGGATACACAATAATAACTATCATCAGGGTCAGACAGGGTGAATTCTTGGTACTGTAGCTTCTTTGTGTATCTGTAGCTATTTGTACACAGCTGAAAGGAGCTTTGCAAAAAGTCACTTGTGATATGTGCCAAATTTTTCTCATGCAGAAGGACACCAGTATCTAAGATAAAAACATAATATAATTTCTATCAAAACAAAGGTTTATGTTACCACATCATGCTGTATGGAAAAATGTGGCTACCATACATTAGTTACAGATGTGGCTCTGGGATCAACTATGTGGTCTGTGGATGTGAATCCTGAATGTAACTTTCAGTAGTATCTAGGGCTGTTACAATAAAGAAAGTAGTTTCAAGTAATTTACTAACAAAGATACACACCCAAAATGTACAATACACTAAAAACATAAAATCCATCTTAAAGTGTTCTACATTAACTCTGTGCAGGAAGATACTGGCAACTCTGTGCTCTGTGTGGTAATCCTTGCAGGCTACCAAAAGTCAATGAACATAGTACTGACAGCTAAGTATGCAGATAGTGTGGAGTCAGGTGAGAGGTGAATGATTCACAAAGCAGAACGGGAAATTTCTTGGTGCATTTTTGGAAGGTTAAATGAGGTTTGAGATCTATCACCACAGACCAGATCTACAACATTTTCAACATTGTACCTTTGGTAAAATACTGCAGTCTTTGATTAATCACCAGTGGATGGCAAAGTCAAACATCAAATGACAGACTTGTTTCGAGAATTGAAATGCTGCCGCAAACTGACATTGCAACTGTGCAAAGTCTGTCGGTTGAAATTGTTGATGTGTACTGTGGGAGGATCGTCACGTCCGACAGTGCGGCATGAGTAAACAATATAAAATGTATGCTCAGTTCAAAGCCATGAAGGCGATTGTTCATACAGCAGTCCTTATCAAGATACAAATGTTTTTTCTTTCTTTTTTCTTTAGAGATTGAGAACTTTACGATACACCTCACCCATACATAAACTTGGGCTCTATGTCACAAAATATGTGATGCCCCACTGATAACCAAACCAAAAATACATAGGAAGCAAAAGGGAGTAGAAGTGAAATACGAGAAGTGTTTTTAACAGCATGAATATGCTGCTATGCACAAAAATAGGCTGAACTTGACAGTGTACAGTACTGCAGTCACAGCAAACGTAAAGACCGTTCCACACTAAGTGCTATGCAAACCTTTCAAAATACAATTAGTAAAGGTATTTTGTGTTTCACAGTACTCACAAACAAAGTTTCACCAAGTCTTGCATTCACAAGATGTTTGCTTATTAAATTGATTACCTAAGTGACTACAGATTAGTGGTAATGAATCACTTACTGTACAACATACACCAATGACTACACAGTGACATCAGAAGTTATCACCTTTCTAACTACAAATGATGAACGTACCATAATTGATTTAGCTACAATAAAATGTACTGTTTACATAACATACTGAATCATGAAACACCCACTTTTTATCGTAGTCCTCAAAGTTTTCCTTCTGGTCATTTATGGATTCCTCCACCTCCAGGTAGTTGCCAGTGTGTGAGAGCTGGAGACCACATTGTGCAAGCTGTAAAAAGAAAAAAAGAACCAAAACCATCTTCATGTAAGTGTCCATTTTTTTTTGCTTTTCCAAATCGATATCATCTTGCCATTATTTTCTTTTCTCGCCAAAACATATTTCACTTGCAAACTTATGATCATGATGATTACAACGACAAGAAAACTATTGACTTTCACAGAAATTTTTTTTCCGTCCTCTGATTCTAGAGCAAAATGTGCAACACTGGTTATGGGTGTACCAGTCTGAGTCATTCAGCAAGAAGAGATGAATTTAGCATGTGACCTTACAGTTCAATTTCGTACATTATTCAGAACTAGACATTGCAGAATTGCACCAAAAGAGTACATTGCTTCAAAGAATCTTCAATGATTAAGTTGCACTCCCCAAGCGATGACCTTATAGCATGTTACTGTAATTTTATACAGATATTTCAAGCAAATTAAAAAAGAAACATGCATACATACTATACATGTGAAAATGGGAATTTCAGCATTCCACTGAATGAGATGCTTGAGTAACAGCATTGTACATTCCGATGTATATTATTTAAGTTTGAGAAAAATTCTGACATAAATGCATATATAAAACAGCTGCTTACTTCCACATTCTTTGGTCGATATGAATGTAACGATGAAATTTACAGAGTCACATTGACATTCCACGAGTATGCAAATGTTTTGTTGGGTGGGTCAATTGTTGTTTCAATGTACGGGATTAAGAGTACAGTAAATGTCAAATGATTCATGAGTAAAATAGCGGCTTACATTCAACAGCAAGGCAATACAGGGTGTGCATTAAGATGGGCGACTGCATCATTCCCTCAAAGAAAATAGAAAAGCGCCTCCAATTAATCACAATCAAGTAGGGACATTCCCTTATCAAATCAATTTAGTCCATTGTTATTTGGGTACTCAAAGTCACCTACACATGTAACTTCTGATGTGCTGAGAATTTGTTGTGGAGTCATGCTGCAACATTTGCAAAACAGAACACCATTATAGGCCCTACTGTAAACAAAGTATCTTATAATGTGCAGGAAGGGGAGGGCAATGAAGGGTTCTAAATTACTAATGAGACATCCTGTACGTGCTGTACTTGTTTTGTTCAATGAACGATGCAATGATTGAGCTTTATACAGTACACTGTAATTATTCATTCCAGTCATACAGTATTACATCATATGAGATGAAAGTTCTGCACAAAATAAACAGCAAATTATATTTTGTATTTGTAATTAACATTCATTTTACTGTAAATGGAACCTGAGGAATCCAATCTGAAAGCACAGAGTAATATTTAAAGTTTTTACATGACACATGACTGTTAGCCAATCTTTGGAATTGGATACGAGTTGCAATATCAGAACCGTGTCCTACTACCATCAGTGCAGGGTTTCAAAGGGAACAGATGCAAACATTTAAGTACAGGTAAAACACCAACTGCCTGCCTGCAAAACAAGAAAGTGGGCGATATTGACGAACACACCTGAATGCTGATGCATCCAAATGTAGTACTTGAGCAGAATGACTCATTCTCAGATGGAGGTGTTTATGAGAGGTTTCCCAACCTCCAGAAGACCTTACTCACAAAGGATTATCACAAGGGATTATCTGATAATCCCAGATTCTGTTTGCTGGGTAAATTCAGTGAGTACTGTAACAATCACTTGAATGATCTTGAAGGCAGTCTGTCATGCTGTAAGAAAAACTCGGCCCTATTGGCCTTGAGTCTATCCCTGACACTTCAAAGACACCCTTCATTGGCAGATGCACTGTATTCTTTGAAATTTCTCTCGGCTGTGCTGATTTTCTGACAAAAGCAAACGCAGTGGTCCCATGAGCAAATGTGTCAGTCTTGAATAAAAGGCATTTTGAATTACCGGTAGAACCAAACTTTGGTGACCTCAAAATTCCTCATTGCAAGTACTGTGCATTGTACATTTTGTGCACAAGGGCCTTTTGTACACACATTTCCACAGCTTGCACTGAAGTGTATTAGTGTCTTACAAGTGTAAGACAAAATCCTGTGCATGTCTACTTAAAATTTACTCTACATCCAAAGTAATGTGAACAGTAATACTGTAAAAAGGACACTATGCCATTAGTTTCTCTTTAAAGGGGCTCATTGAGTTGATATCAGTAAAGATTGCGGTGATTTTGAAGTATACAAACACACGACAATACTCACAATTAGCATAATTAATCAAGTTTCACATCCAATAGTTGTATGAAAACTGTCAATTTTTTTCAAATTTTTGACCGTTACTTGCTCTGATTGTGTGCATGTGAATGTACTAATGTGAAAATGTCTAGTCACAAAGTTTCAAAAACCAAATTTTATCGTTGGCTACTCACTCATTAATGTTCCAACGTATGTAAAACTATGGGATCCTTTTAGTTTGACTGTTTGTCATTAGTATGTGAAGGAAACTTGACCGGTTTAGAAAAACTGAGTGAATTTCACAAAACAACTCAATGAGCCTCTTTAAATGGAAGCAATGCATGTGAGAATTTAAACGGAAAAAAAAACTACACAAACTGGAAAAGTCACAACATGCAGAGGAAAAAATTTAATAATTCAAGGGTCTAAAAACGTACAAAACAAAGGGTGGAAGATCACTTTGTAATACATTGTAAAATCTAGTCAAATGATGAAAAAGACATTTTGGAAAATTGACTGTACATAGTGACCATTAAAAATGCTAAAAATAGTCACAAATTCCACCAAAATCCATCAAATATTGACAATTTTACAGGCAAATTCCTGTCCTACATCTGCAGCATGAATAAACATGACCTTAGTGTGCAAATTTATGACATCATGAGAACTGTCGCATGTTGTCCTTTGTTTACTTAACCATTTCAAGGACAACTGAAATTTGAGAATTGCATATGTCCAGCGGGCATTGATTTGGAAGCAAGTGTTCTCTTCTTTACAAATATTGGTATCACTTGCCAATGTGAAACCCAGCAATTAAGAGAGGCCTAACAAAAGGAATACCAACACTGTGCAACATTCCACATCATCATATTTGCATTTTCATCAAACATTAAGTAGTCCTATCTCAAAAATGGTAGCAGATCAAAAAACAAATTCCAATGGCTTTTGTCAGGGTTTCACTCTACAACTTTTGAATGGAAGAGATTTCATTTCTGGATGCATGTCACTCTACCTCAAAGTACATAAACAGTACCGGTACTGCACTTCCCACACTCGACAATGAATGACACTATGTACAGCTAGTGCACATGGAGACAGATTGATCAAACTGATTGAAGAGGCTCGTTGAGTTGCTAAGTGAACTACACTAAGTTCTTTTGTTTTGTTTTTTTCTAAACCTGTCACGTTTCCTTCACATACTAACGCCAAATCGTCAAACTAAGAAGATTCCAATGTTTTGCACACAATGGAACATTAATGAGTGAGTAATTAACGATCTACTTTGGTTTTTGAAAATTTGCGACCAGACACTTTTTATATTGGTACTGTATGGACATGCATACAACCAATACAAGTAACTCAAAAATTTCAAAATTTTGAGTTTCCATAACTACTGGATGTGAAATTTGACTAATTAAGCTAATAGTATTATTGTCAGGTGTTTATACCCTTTAAAATCATCACAAACTTTATGGATATCAACTCCATGAGCCCCTTCAAGTACTGAAGGAGTAATTTTGACTTCATTTTGACTTCAAATTTCAACAGTGTTTAGCAATCTAGTCTTCAACGGTTACAGACATAATTGCTATGAGAGTCACAGACACATAACTTCAACATGACTGTCTTGATGCATGGACTGTATGACCACTTAACTTGAAATGGTCAAGCCTGCCATATATAAATTAAATTTTTTTGAGTACTTGGCAAACCACCGATCACGGTTGAGCACAAAGACACCGTGCAGCTTCTCAGGCAGCACTTGAAACTCAACAATAATAAACTCAACAATAAGCAAATTTGTACAGTCTATGGGAGGAAGGACAAAAGTACAAATGACCATACCCAACCGTGATTTACTGAATGATACATGGTAGTATGGAGATACCAAATGTACAGTTTACCTGTAACCCACATACATGTATCTTTAGTTCTAATCAGATGCAAATTTGCTGATTGGCATGGAGACAGCATTAAATCAAAATTACATCCATGTTGACTTCCTTAAATAGAGGTGTGGAAATACACGGTATCAAAGTCTAAACTGCATCATTACTGATTTGCAGAATGGCACACTCAAGTCTAAACAACACATATTTTGACCACAGTAGCAGAATGGTATGGAGACACCAAAGACAAATTGGCAAGCTCAGCAGCATGAACGATGCAGTTACAACTTATAAGTCACAAGAAAGAATTTGATCTGTGATTCATCTCTACCATAGGCACAAACTTAAAATTAAGGAAATTAATTACAGAATTAACAGAGCATTTTGTTGGCCCTGTAGGATGACACAGAGCAATCTTGAAACCATAATTAATTTAGACCAATTTCTGAACATGTAACTCAATTCTAGTAACAGTCAAAATGAACGGAACTGATATTGACCATACATAGAACATTTGGCAGACGCCTAGTTGATGTGTAACTTCTTTATCATGCATTAATCTTTAAACAGAATGAAATTAAGCACTTACTTTAAAATGTTCAAAATGAATACTAATACTGTATGCAAGGGATTTGCTGAGTTGAAAATTTTAGAAATGGGACAAAAAGATTTAGAAAGAACTGGATGTTCTAAGCATGGGGGATAGAGAATGATCTGACCCCTAATACTGAGTGTCCCCACTTCATTTTTCTCCCCCCCAGTCTCCCTCTCCCTGTCCCCCCCCAAAAAAAAACAGAATACATAAAAACAAAAAAAATAAGAATAAGCTGCATAAGCAATGTTCATTCCGCAAGGAAGACTACAATCTGTGTCACCAACAAAAGGAACAGTCAATAGTACAGTGCAGTATGATGTACATATGGGCATCATGTCAATGCTGATACTGCAATGGAATTGTGCAAATCATAATCCAATTTGTCAAGGACAGTTACACTTTTAACCTAAACTATGTAAAAAGACATCAATAATCCTCTAAAATTATTCAAAATGAAACTTCGCTCCACAATTTAGAATGCACTTATTAATTATGTCAGATCTATTGAGCCCTGGGGAGGACGCATCATGGCTGAGTAATGTGATTGACCTAAGAGATGAAGGGGTCCGTCAAAGTACAGCTTTGGTGTGTCACCCTGCAGCAGTGTGTCACACTACTACCGCAGGGGTGCATGTAGACAGGTAAATGTCCATTGTCACTTCCTAAATTTAGCAGGGCTTACTGGTTTATAAAGATTGTGTATAGCACCGTAGTGCATCATAGGTGAGACATAGGTTCGTCATTGTCAAGAAGTGGACAGTCATTTACAGTTCAATGTGAGTTAATGTCTTCCAAAGGTGCACCAATTGTGAGCCACAGGGGTGTGTCAGAAAAAGTGAATGTTCAAAAACCATAGTGAACATTGATGCACCAACCTTGGGTGAGCAGGTGTGTTTCACAATTAATAGGTCCATTATCACATGCAGTGCAGTACTGAGCTGACGGTCATTCTACTTCTCTCCAAAATCTTTAAGTTACTACAGTTAGAACTAACACATACGCTGACAACAGTAACAGGTAGACAGGTGAGCCGTTACTTCTAGGAATATGATGGGGTTTTTTAGGTTGATAACTGTTGATTACTGCTGAAGTAACATCGACTTTAGGCATGAACGGCTAGGGCCTAACTTTGGCTAGGCAAGATCACAGACTCAGCCCTTGTTCTACCCGATGGGTTATTATATTACTCGGCGTCACTGTGGGGTAGCTTGTCTGTAGTGGGCAAGTTTTAACTACAGTACTGTAACTTAGAGTTAAAAAATAAGTAGCCTAAATGTTTGATTTGAAGTTTCACCAAAAGTTATCCTGCACTTACTTCATGAGGTGCGTTTAAAAGCCTGTGTAAAGCTGGTAACTGATCAATTAGTGGCAAGTACTCGTCGAAGTCAAATAAAAGCGGCCGTGTTGGTTCTGGAAACACAGTGGTTGCGAAGGGATCTGTGTCGTTCAAAAACTGCACTCGCCATCTCAAGGAAGCCATTTACACGAGATGGTTACCAATTTGGCTCCCTGATGCAACGTCCATGTATCATTTACATTGGCTCAAAATTATCCTTGTCCATCGAAACATATGGTGTTGACTTTACGTGAAGTTGCCAAAGACTACATCCACCGGTAAGAATACTGTAGATTAGCAACCTGCTCACATGCCCCTTGCACAAGTTGCAGTAACATAACACTAAAACGACTGCAAACAAAGATGACAGCACAGCTCAGTTTCCATAAGGTGGCATTGCACTATATACTATTCGTACGTTTTGTGTTGAACTAATGAACTATCCCAAGTTGTCGATCACTTGACGTCATTATTGGAGGGCGCAGGTACGCAGGTCCCCACAGAGCCGTCTCTATACACGGCTCTGGGTCCCCAAGTAGAAAACCAAACATGCTTGACACCAAATCACATACACAGATCACTTTAGGAAACCAGTATTGCCATCCCATTGCTTACCTCTCTAGAGAAGGGTGACATCAGTGGGTAGAGGGCTAAATGAGGGAAGAGTTAAGGGAGCGATTGAAATGGGGGTTGAATGGGCACATAGACAATACTAACTGGACATTTTGGTGATTTTTATGTTAGCATCAAAAATCACGTTCACGTAATTACGTGGAAATCACATGCACATACTACCCAGCAGGCAAAACGCGCGATTTTAGTTGTGTTTCTATCAGGGAAACTGATTTCGCTTTGGACGGAAACTAGTAGAGGGTGACGCGCGCGAGAAGTTGATGGTCCATTTTCAGGGAAATTATGACTTTCATAAGTTTATAGTGCAAAGTGTGCAAAAGTTTTTTCTTTTTTTTTTCTTTTTTGTCGGGAACCCATCCCACCCCATACAGAAATATAGCTTAAATTCAGTTTTGGTTAATTATAAAAGACTAGCTCCAAATTCGCCCCACCTCGTGGCGTCACCAGTGCCACTAAGCGAGCGATCATACACAGATCACTTTAGGAAACCAATATTGCCATTACATTGAGGTTAATCACATTTTTTTGCCATTTTCTTCTGCATAACCTAACAGTGACAGAAAATCCCGGACTGACAAAGTTCCTTAGCATGGGCGTCGATTTGTGTGGGGGATCTGGCCTAAACCAAATGGGTTGAGATGATAGAAGAGTTAAGAATCATAATTAAATTATGCATCCGCTTTTATTTATTTTTAAAACAGGTGACAAATATTGGGAGCTTAACATACCTTCCCTTCCCGTTCTATTGCTATACTGGCTTAGCAGACTTTGAACAAATGGTTGAAATGGGGGAAGCAGTAGTGACACCATTAGTTGGCTCTTAGTGTACCGAGAAATTTCTTGATAAAAAACCTGTCAGATTGCAGGAAATGGCACTTATCAGTCTCTCTGCTAAATTAAAGTTTATTTTAGAACACAAGTGAGGAAATTTACACTTCTACTAAGAAAAATGTAGGTTTTTTTTTTAATTTCACGTTACAAGTATGGGGGCAAATGTGTTAGCGTTCCCTCATCTCAAACAGGTGATGGAACTTGTCTCCCGTCCTCCCCAGTTCCCCCCCCCCAAAAAAAAATCGACGCCATTCCTTGGAATCTATTAAAAAGGCCGTTGATCGACTATGCCAGGTCAAAGTTTGGGGATCAGGAGTAATAAAACATCTCGGGGGGATGTCAGCAACGTCTGACACTGCTGACTGTTAAATTCACTGCTGGATGCCCCATCACTGTTCACATACCCCTAGATGATTATTGGTGTCGTTTTTTTCTCTCTCTCAGTTATTGTTGGATATTGCCCTGTAGCTTAACGAAATCTCGAGGGCGCCACTCAAATTCTCATTTTGGAAGAAATCTGGTGGATGAACTTTCGGCAGTCTCCATTGTCTGTGTTGATATCTTCCAGTCTGTTGATTTCCTTAGGCAACCTCTCCTAATTCTTCCAAAAGTGCACGTACCCCTTCCCTAAATGTATTTCACTTCCCGATAGTTGAGCTTAGCAAAAGCCTGCCGAATCCTTCCAAAACCTTATATGTTTGGCATCATCTTTTCGATGTAATGGTCCACAAATTTATCAAATCTCAAAAGAGCCACATGAAATTTGGTCGGTAGTGGTGATAGGCAATAAATGTAATTTAGATTGACAATATAGTATTCACTGTAATGTCAGTATATCGTGACACAGAAATGTCATCACGTCGGTGACTTGTCTGTATTTCACTTCAAAGTCATTCACAATGACGCATTCGTGACTTGTGATGAACATCTTCGATAACGCTGATATCAATTAATCTGTGGCGATGACAAAACTCGCTATACACTAAATGTTAATACAGTTATACTATAAAAGTCAACACTAAAAAGTAGCAGCCAAAGTTTAGCAAGTTTCATTACAGTCACTCAGTGAGTAAAGTATGCCAGCGTATGACCCAAATCTGAACGTCACCATATCCAAAGACGAAACACGACTGAATGATTAGTTTGTATTGACTGTCAAAAGCGATGATAAAACTTCACAACGATAGTAACACAAATAGCACAGCGCTTGGAAGAGAGGGGTTTGCCAAATTGATATCGATTATGCCCCATGGAGTAAATAAAGTCGCCTCACTGGGTTAGTGCTATTTTCGAGGGAACAGGGGTAGCCGAACTGAGGATGTATTACCAAGTCCACCCCCCCCCTACACTCGCCCTTATTTATTTATTTATTTATTTATTTATTTTAAGACATTTATAAAGCGTCATAACTAAAAAGATATTCTATGGCGCTGTACAGGAAAACACTTACCAGACCTCAAAGAGGAAAACTGTACGTACCCTTTGATAGTCGACGTAAGCTAACTTAAGATGCAACTATATTGTGAAAGCAAAACAACTGAGAAAACAACAGCCTCAAAGGCCCAAGATATGTATGGCTTACTGTCACATCTTATAACGCCCACTCATCGACTTTTGAAGTAAAAATATGTATCTAATTTATTTTGCATGTCGGCATTTTAATAGGATATATGAGATACACAATAACGCCAATTACCAGCTGACCTACGCGAGGAAACCTTGCACGCCATAGATAGTTCTCCACCTAACATATGGATCGGCTCTCCGTGGCAGTTCGAAACCTTTGAAGATAATTAACTGAAGGCTTGTCTAAGACAGGGAAAGCGTAATTCACCGATCATCCAATATTTGATTTTTGATGGTTCATCAATGTCTTCCGGGTGATTCTTTTTAGACACTTTGACCACCAAGGCTTAACTAAGTCATACGAAATGTTTCTTTCCTGGAATTCTCCTCGCAGATATTTTGTCGATCTTACGGTACATGTGGCATGAGAGACACTTTTTGGACTATCGACCAAATTAGTCATTAAAAATGCTGAAAATAAGCACAATTTTCCTGAAAATCCATGAAACATTGACCAATTCACAAACAAATTTCTCTTTTAATGTACGCCAAATATGCAAATTTATAACCTACCTAGAAAGGACCTCATCCGATATACCTTATGTTTTTATCCTCTGTTTACTAAACCTTTATTTCAAGGACATTTGAGAAATTTATATGCCCTGGGAGTTTTATTTTGGAAGTTTTGTCTTTTTTAATAATATTGATATCATTTACCAGTGTGACACCCACTTACGAAGTATAATTAAGAAAGGCCAAACCAAAGAAATTCGAACACAGTGCAACACTCCATGTCTCCACGCCTATTTACATTTTCATCAAAGTTCAAAATAAACCATCTCTTTTGCATTTTCATCAAAATTTGAAAGCCACATCTCAGATAGCAGATACAAACACAATTCCAGACATGAGATCCCCATTGAACCCCTGGATGTATACCCCTGGTTAGAAAAACTCGGGACTGTGTTTTAGGGTCACCTGGGAGGTTTGTAAAGCCAAAAGTTTTCTTGTAGTTCCGGACAACTGATGATGGCGCTCTGGCTTAGATAGTTCTGCCACTCTCAACCCCTCCACCCTCCCCTCAATATCTTTTCCGTTCTGCCTCACTAGCTTTTATATTGGTTGGAAAGTATTGGCTTAGGTTATTGTATTGTTGAGCAGCAGCCACAGCATTCAAGTGAACGTATTTTACTCAATTTTCTTTCAGTTTACTAACAAAACCGAAACCGTCTTATTGATACACAATCACAGTGGCCACATCCTTTAAATATCAACTTTCTTGTAAAAATCTTATTCCCTCATGTAAGTCCGTTACACTAACTGAGTTTGGCCACTTGAATAAAGCCATTTTTGGCAACAAAATATGAGAAAATGGATCAGAAGCAAAGCACATTAAGTAAATCATAATTATAAAATGACATATTCTACTCTGATAGCGAAGTCAAATGTACAATGTGTATATCAAATCTGTATGGTTCGACCGCGTCCCACAACAATATAAACTGTAGAGTATGAACTTTTCGTCACTCATGTGACTTACCTCAGTCTGACTTCACTTAGTCACAGGTGAACTTAGTATGACGAATGTGGCCGATCCCATTATCAGCAGTTGCACATTTTAGAGAAAATTAATCCATTTATAACTAAAAAAATGACGTTTTAGACAAATCAACAGAGAGTGTGTACTGTAATACCGATGTAAACATATCTTTTCAACAACGAAAGAGGAGGTTTTGAAGAAAAATGAAGTGTTTTGCACATACTCTTGAGATTTCTGGCGATATTAGTTCATTTTGATTGGATGTTCCCTAATCTAATTGAGACTTTTTATACTTTCAAGTTCAATTTTAAAAATACATTTATTCATTCCAAGTCATTTTTGTTTCAAATACTAATTATTAAAATAAGAGTAAAGTATCTTTTTACTTTTTTGTAAGATTATTTTTCTTGTCGCACAACAAAAACCTCGGAATCGTATCCACAATCAGCGAGAATGCAAGTAGAAACGTATCGTATAGTTTGACGGACGTTCATTATATTCTGCATATATTACAACAGCGGAAATTTTCAACAGATTGCTACATAACGGAAAATGCAGCTTCCAACAAAAAGCAAATACAGAATATATTTCAGAAATATTGTGTATTAATTTAGGGATTCATTGACAAGTAGGCCTACCCAATACATATTATGGCATCTTCACCCTCCAAGTTGAAATTTCATAACGTTTTGGGCAGAAACGCCACAGAAAGAATGAAAGATGGATAGACTAACCTTAACAACTTAATGAGGATATATGATATATATATACAGTTAACTAGGTGTTACTTTCTGTAGAATAAACTTCATGAAACTACTGCAGCAAGCCATTTTTAAAACATTTTATATGAATCAATAAATGTTGAAATATTCTATATGTGTTCTCGCTATTAATATTCCTATTACTTTAAAATAAAAAGAGCCGTTCTTAAATTAAAAGTACCCAATGAGAGTGAACTGAGTACCCATAGCAACAGTTTGTGCTGTTTTCTGCGTCTTCATTGTAAACTTCATTACGATTATTAACAACGTGTTATGATAGAAGTAGTAGGATAAGGCATCACCATCTACTCCGGCAAACATATATTAGTTTTGAAAAGTGGAAAAATTCTACTGAATGTTTATTCCCCGAAGTTGTGGATATTTTGAGATAATGAAATATCATATTCTGTCTTGTTATACTTAGTCTAATGACTTAACTTTCAGCCAATCACACGACAAAGTAACGTTACATTTTGGGTATGTTTTCTCCGGGTAAAGTTATCAACTATTGAATCAGGATAAGTCAGTGCAAATGTGTGAAGAAAAGTCACCATTTCTTTGAATACTCATCGAATGGCACAACGTAATTTTCATTCATGTTAACTGTTCGTGGTAGGTATAGGAAAGATATTATCTTTCTGTCAGTTTGCTTATAACAACATCATTACAATGCTGGGTATACACAAAATAAAAGTAAACTTATTGCTACCTTCTGAAGGACTGGACCTCCAGAATTCTATCTGATCGTCATTTGTGCTATGCCAACGTGTCCCTTTACTTTCCAAGTTACTCAGATGGTTCAACGAATAGATCGTAACCTTTGAACTTAAGACCATATATACGAAGGATGAGCCATCACATATCGACACCGGATAGTGCAGGTCAACATCAGGTCTCCAAGAAATCTTGTCCAATTGGGGGACCCGTAAGTCGTCGTCACCATCCGCATCTGCAGGGTGCCCCCACAAAATGTCATAAAGTACGTGTGTGGGTGGGTAGAAATGATTCAGTGGTGCGGGCTGCTTAATCTACCCTTACAACCATACGAGATAATATGTAGGCTGATAGTATAATGGTCTGCAGCCATTGCAGATTTCGAATATAATGGAACGCACACAATGCAAAAATGTGTAGTTATTGAATAATCGAATTGTTTCTTTGACTTTTAGACACACGACACCTTTATCATACAAAGAAGTAATTTAGTTAGGTAATTCTTTATACCCGAGAACCACGTGCAGGTCAAGGGTCGATGCCATGTGGACTGCAGTATTTCCCAAAATAGCAAAACTCGTAGGTCGACAGTTCTTAATAGACGCCGTGGGGTAAGGCATTTTGAATGGAATGATTTCAGGGCTATAGAAAAGTCGATATAATGTAGTGCTGGTGTATAAGTTTGGATATCATTTTACAGTTTTGTATTGGCATTATTAAAATTCCAGCCAAAAATGCCAAAATCATACGAAAAAGAAATATATTCTGAACAGTAGAAGACATGAATGAAATCTTTTGCATGCATACGTAATCACATGTTTGGAAAGTGCCCTGAAAATATGTCATGCAATAAAAATTACATCTGGTAATGCAATGCAAGAGAACAGGTTGGATATGATTACATCAGCATCTGGAATATGGAATGTGATTAAAAACATTTTGAGTTATTGAATACCTTTTTTTCACGGTAAGTTGTACCTGTTCTTGAAGCAATGTTCTTTTACATCTAACAAAACTACGTAACATGAGGTGTTCAAACGGCTGCAGTGTTTTCATACTGCTTTATGATGAAGTGTGCAGTGACTCAGCTCATGGGCTTCATGGGGTTAAGTGAGTCAGAGAGTCCTGCACAGACAAGTTCTAAACATAAAAATAAATAAACATGAACATGAGTAATTATAACATGCACATGACTCTAAGAATTGGTTAGTCAGAGTTCATTACATCCATCAACCTCCCTCTATTCTTACAAACTGAATCCCCCCGCTACTCATACTTCAACCCCTCAGAATCCCTGACAACATGTCAGTTATTTGTTATCCTGGGGGCTTCGAGCGTGTGCTGGCGGTGATATTGTGAAATGCCAACTGGGTTAGAAGGAAAATAATATTTAGTACTTTCGATTGGGTCCTTATTATAAACGCAATGCACAAGTAGCATGTACATTTCTTTTTTATTTAAGCATATTGCATAATGGGCAATTGTTTGTCAATGCCCATCACTACAGAGGTTGCATGCATCTATGATCAACCGACGAACTCTTTCAATTATCCTTGTAAGTATTTAAAATGCATATGGTTCATCTTCATCCGATGTATATCTGTTTTGTATGTAAGAGCACCAAACACTCTACCACCGTCACCGATTAAATTTGAAACACCTGGTCTAGTCCATCAGGTTATTTTCATTAACGCTATTATAAGACTATTATATAACTGTTCCTTCTATCCTAATCATTGGACAAACTTCCTGAGAAGTATCCTTGTCTGCATGGTGGGGGTGTTGGGTCATAGTTTTTAAGACAGAGAAAGTGCTCCTCTGCGTTTGACTGAATGTCAAAGGTCAAGTCAGCTGAGTCATGTGGTGCGTGTAGCAACAAGACTATTCTTAACCGCAACGTCGGTGAACTTGATTATAGAGTCACGTTTATATATCATCCGGTTTATCAGCTTGTGAACTGCGGTCAAAACAACGAACTGTGGTTCGTCTCACCACTGAAAAACAATACTTCTCAGCGGTATATAAATACATATTTTAACCAGTGGTGGCGAGGATAGCGCCACTCTGGTAGTTTATGGAAACTGGCGTTGAAGGATGAGACGCTATAGTTTCTTGTGATGTCAGATTTTTTTTATACTCTTCATAAGATAACTGAGATAATTTCATTCGGAAAACGGAAACCGATGCAAGCTAAGCTATTGTCAAACCGATTTGTATGTGACAACATATCACACTGGGAAGTGGGAGCCATGGAAGCGCGACCCTTGTCATATTTGGCCCCCAAAATATATTTGCCTAAAAGTTAAACATATTTACTTGTAGAGGGTGGAAAGAGCCGTGAAATAAACAAGAAATGGAGAAGAATGCCATTTCGGCTTATCTGGAAGCAAAACTTGTTCCGGTTCCGTGTCATCATCGCCAGCCGACGGTGACTGACTGATTGTGCATGCAGCCGACCGTAAGAAGTATTGCTCCTGTCGACCTTAAATTCAGATTAACGGGCCCCCCTCTAACAAGCAAAAGCGATTTAAGAGGTGCAAATATTCTAGATAAAGCAATAAAAAGTATTACCATTTGATTTTACATTTACCTTTTTTCTCCTTAATTCACAAATTTCGGAAATGGGATTTCTATTTCAAGGCAATAGAGAGAGATGGATCTTATAACACTCGGGAATTGCAGTCTCCTTGTGGGGGAGGGGGGGGGGTGCAGAGCCAAAAACTTTTCTTGTACGACGTACTCTCCAACCGATAGTGGTGATCTGCTTAGATGATCCTGCAATCGGGAGCGAAGGGACCTCGCCCTCAAACGAGACACTCCTTGCTGAAAGTCCTGGACACGCGCCTGATATGTTCTATCACAGACCTACTGCAATATGAGCCCCTCCCCCCATTAGATCCTTGCGGCGCCCCTGCTTACATCTGTTATGTTGAAAACGGGCCTGCATGTGAAGTGCCATGTCCTGCTACATCGCAAGTATTTTTGTCACAGAATTTCCTTCTACAGTGTGCACCAACTGATGGTGGTGCTGCTCTTAATGCCCGAAAAGGAGTTCACTATGACAACTTCAGTGGGCTCCTGTTTATTAATCGTTGCATGAATTATAACAATGACGTTAAGAAAATCTGAATGAAATATGAAAAAAAAAATTGATTTCCAGAAAAAAAATTTACCTTAGGAGTTGGGGCGGGGGGAGGTGATTCCGGAGCCCCCTGTCTACATGCTCATTCAATTAGTCAAACTGATTAGTTTTCCTCCACCCCCCACCCTATGGAATAATCCTGTTAATTCTGCCCCCCCCCCCCATATAACATTCTAAATTCTGTCCACTTCATCCTGACCACGGAATGACATCAATGGTTAAAAAGCTAAGGTAGCAGCTTGTGTCCTCCTATATAAGCATAGCATTATATTAATATACACCCGCTCTTCCGGATCACTTCGTGTAAGGAAGGATATACACATTCAAGTGCTTGATTACTAACAAAATTAATAAACAGGCAACAATTCTTTGGCAGTTTCTCCCTTACTAACCGCTGCATTACTCGTAACTGGCCTATCCTGAGCCTTTAACATGATTTGTGTTCAATGGTTAACATAAAGAGAAAAGTCACAAAGGAAAGAGAAAAGATTGTACTTGGAACTCTTCCCCCTCCTCATCTCCCCCGCCCTCCTCCCTTCTGAATCGGTCGTTGGTCAAACCATTGAAAACAAAGCAACAATGCATGGGCTGTCCTTCAAACACTCGAAGGGATTGTAATTTTTTTTCATTCGCTAGTAGTCAACGTGAACCAGTGGATACCTCAAGAAAAAGGTTTTCGTTATCAAAATCTTTTATCTTATTCGACCTGACAAGTTGAAAACGGAAATGGTGTCCGATAACGGGTTCAGTGACAAGTGACCTGAAAACGGGAAGTTTAAAAAAAAACTGAAAATTACATAAAACTGTGTATTTTTGGTTGCATTTATTGTGTGTAACCAAGGAGTTGACATCACAGATAATGGTTTGTGCTCATACGTATGACATGATGTTGTTAAGTACGCTGATAGCATTTAAATTATGAACTCAGTTCTCAGTACAGCGTTTTATGTCACATATCTTGTATCGGTTCCCGGAAAATCACCCCCCCCCCTCCCGCGGACAATCTTTAACTGACAACTCCCACTCAGACAACTTCCCCTTGGACGATCAACACCCGAACAATCCTCAACTGTGACAATCCCCCCCCCCCCCCTCACCCGGACAATTCCCAACTTCCCTGAACTTAACTCTAATCCTTTTCACGAATCAATTGTCAGGGAGGAGTTGTCTGAGGGGGAATTCTCTGGGTGGATTTGTCACGGGGAACTTGTCCGATGGGTAATCGCATGGGTGAGAATTGTCCACGGAAGGGGGTGCGGGGTGGAAATTGTCCATCCAAGGTTGTATCTTCTGGAGATCAAACTGTGTCTAATTATTTAACTTACTGTTAAGTCAGGGAGTTGTAAGGGCTTCTAACGTCTTCGTTAAATGTAGTGAGATAACATAATCAAGATGTAATGAGTTTTACTCACAGAATAAAAAAATACATACTCATCTGACGAGACCAATGAGATGGGGAAGGGAGCAAAAATTAAATATCGGAGTGGTGATTAATGAACAAGGGCATCTTTTTATTTCACCAATTAAATTCATCAATTAACTAACCAGGTGTTAACATAAATTCAAAACAGCAAACTTCCGTTATGATTACAAATGAGCGAGTCAATTCTATTGCGTGTCGTGGGAATTCTTCTCGTCGTCCCAATACATATTTTTATATTATTTTTACTTCCACATGTATATGAAGCAATTTTGTGAGACAAAAATTGTTTCCATGGATTCTCACTATTACTTTCAAAAGTTTCTTACATAATTCCCATCTATGTGGAATTTGCGTTACTTTGTTATGAAGAGAGGGTATAGTGAATTTTGCATACAAGACTCATTTAGCACTTGGTTAGCAAATATTGAAATCCAGATGAACTGAAAATATCATTGCTGTAGCAGTAATTGTTATGTTTCCCAAAAATTAAACAATGACAATAGTTTGATGCATCACTAATTGTAAAGTACCCACTTAGGCTTACATAGGCATATACTTTGTTAGGCATACACTTAAAATATTGGTACATAACTTGTTGACATTTCTTTGGAATAGGTTTGTAAATATCCCTTTTTTTCTAATGTATGCATATAATAAAATTCTGAAATTAAATATTGAAATTAAACAAATACTAACACTGTTGAACACACTAACCTCCTTGTGTCTTTGTTCCCGTCTCCTGCGCCTCTCTGCTATGTCATACATACTTGCCTTCGCTATATAGATATAGGTCTATATTCTCATAACTGGAAGAACTCTTTTGATATGGTATCATTCACAATATGTTCCATGATGTTTTAGATCTCTTGCTTGCTTGTACGAATCCGCTAAGTACATCCAGATGTGGTATACTAATGGGAAAATAAGAACAAATCCAGCTGGGTCTCGTCTGCAGTAGATGAATGGTGAACACAGTGTGTATGGATCAAGCTCTATACACGTTGATCTACAAAGGGAGACAAAACGAAGACTTAGTAGAATATCTCCAGAGAGCTGTTTTCTTCTTCCGAATTCTGTGAACTTAGACCAGGAGATCTTCTTCACAAAGGCATTTGTCCTGCCTTTGGCATATACATCCAATCATCCGATCATGGCACCGTCACTGCAACACTTTCACGGCAAAACTACCAAGGATTGGTGCCCTTCTCACGCTTCCACACTGTCTCATTAACCCTTAATCGTTACATCATGGATTTACTTATAACTATGAGATGAGAGAGAGAAAGAACCCTCGAGAGTCAATCCGTCTGATCAGCGACTCCTACACACGGCAGAAGGACCATTCTTCTTCATTGGCAATCACACGGGAAGATGTTTCGTGTATCAGTAATCTGAGATATGCGGGGAATGCCGTTGTCACGGTATAAGACGCATGCGTCGTTCGTGACCTGTATCTGAGTTAAAAACTCTCCGGCCAGACTAATCGAGGTTTGGCATGTATCATACGTTGTCGTAGGATGTCAAGGCTAAGAACTTGATAAAGAACATTTGTGAAACAGAACCGTAGTGTACACTAAACAATATGTTTACACTGTTCACTTGACCTTGGTGTAAACTGTACACTATTCATGTCCATTATATCACTAATTATTTGATCATTATTTTATAACTAATTTATTTGCTGATATCAACAATTCAATTGCTGATATCAACAATTCATTTAATGATATCAGCAAATGGTCAGTACATATCATTAATTCATGCAATTGTGATATCACCAATTCATTTTCTGATATCAGCAAATCGTTTGATAATATCAGTAATTCAAACCTGATGAGAGTGAAAACATGTGTATGTACGTAGATATACGTCACGCGTCTGCGCACTTCGCATATACCGCTGATCGGTCGCTCGCAACACATAATGGCCGTAACTGAAGCAGCGCAGGTCGTTTTAGACAAAATTTCACGGATTTTGGAATTGTTGCAATTGATTTGTTGATATCAGCAAATGATTTGTTGATATCAGCCAATGAATTAGTGATATGTCCCATTTGATGATATCAGGAAATAACTGCTGATATCATCAAATAATTGGTGATATCAACAATTCATTTGCTGATATCAACAAATCATTTGTTGATTGCTGATATCATCAAATGATTTGCTGATATCACCAGTTCATTTGCTGATATCACTTAATATCGAATAAAAAGCAAAAACGGCTTGCCATACGCCCGGTTGCTTGATACGCCTCTGGTTAAAACGCCCTCACCAGTATCCACTTGCATTACGTGTTCCTTTTTTTTTTTCGTCCAAAGAAATTGAATTTGAAATATATGAGCCATGAGTGCAAAAGAATAGCTGAACGAATTCAACTGAAGCGACTGCCTAATAACTAAAAGATTCCAAACAATAAAATTCTTATTAACAATTATGAAATATTAAATATGTGTAACACTCACTATCTTGGATGGATGTTGTTTGGTTTTAAGAGGTATATATGTAGTTCGTTTGTATACCTAATACGAGAGATGATGGTCTGAGTATACCTGTGACCGTCACGTTAATCTAGAGGCAAGCTCAAAAAAAAAATAATACGTCAAAGTAAAAACGACGACTGACCAATTTCCACAAAGAAAGGGAGAAGTCGAAGGGAGGGTCTGTACCAGCTGTTTTTCAAAATTTACCTCAAGAAATCAGGAATAAAAGTCTGTCAAAGAGGCATTGCTTTGTGAACAACCCCGGAAATTTTAAGTATAGCTAAAGGACCGATCAGGTTCGCCAAACTGTTGACGTCTGAATAAAGGTATTTAGTTAGACAACTCTTACATGGCGAATATCGATTCGAATGGCTTGTTGGGTTTTGTTTTCAATAAAAAGAAAAAAGTGAGACCACCCACATATGCCAATTACACGGAGGTGTACAAAAAATATGATTTTCTTTTATAATTGCCTTAATATTAAATGATTCAGCATTACTAACAAAGCTTCCATAATCAGCCACCAGTTCAGAACGGAAACTTTCTACGAATGACAGAAGAAAAGAAACATTTAAAGATGAAACTAGAAATAACCGTAACGACGGCCAGAAAGTTAGCATAAGACAACGACAACGAGAAAATTGTATTTCCACCAACAACCAAACCAATATATGGGCATCAGGCTTTGCATAGTGTCAAAATACAGACAAATTAATAGATCAAAAGTATTTACATATTTTACATAGTTACTTTTGTCTGGGAACTACAAAAGCAGTTGTGCAGTCATATAAATCGTTTCATGTAAAGAACTATATATATATAAATCGTTTCATATAAAGAACTATATATATATATAATTGATAAGTAGAAACACCACAAAGATGACAGTATTAGAGCAAAGATACGATAATAAGATTTAAGGGGTTTAAACTCATTGCTGTCTCTTTTGTTTGTAATTTTATCTTCACTTCACATTTTGCGCTGAAGAAGGACACAGGGGTGTCCGAAATATATCTTATTATCGTATCTGTGCTCTGATACTGTCATCTTTGTGGTGTTTCTACTTATCAATTTTATATTCCATGGAGCATACGTGGATTTTCTCATATTATATATATATTTATATTTGTAATACTAATATGCTACGATAACAGTCTACTACACGTGTTTCACGCTGAAAGCGATTTTCAAGTATGATGCTTTATACACATTACACTCAAATCAGGTAATGCTGTCATAGTCTGGTGGGTATGGTTGCAAGGCGTTGTGTCTACACTTGGACATTAGCTCCGACCGGCTGTTCAGTCGATTTGCTCTGTTGGTACGAATAATATCGACCTTCTCTTCCAGGCAGAGGTTACAGCTGCGGCTGGGAGATTTAGTGGTGGGCGCTTTCTTTATCACTCTCCATTTGATCTCAAAATCGATGTTTTTTCGTTTGGGCTTCCATACATGCTTGGACAATTCGGATTCCCTCTCGTAAATCGGATGGCTTAACGATTTCTTATGGTTGTTAAATCGCGTCTTGAACTGATTGTTGGTGAGGCCGATGTACGTTTTGGTTGAATGGTCACTAGTGACGTCAGCTGCATACACGATGCTGGATTGGAGGTATTCACCTGATAAGGGGCATGTGCTCTTCGTACGACAATTACACATGGACTTATTGTCGGCGTTGGCGTTTTGTTCTGTTTGGAGGATCCTACTTTTGTGCTCGCTGATGGCGCACTTCATGTTGGGCATACAGCTATAGCTAACCTTTACAGTGTTCTTGTTAAAAAATCTTATGGGGAATGTGGTGCTGGGGGAAGTGCCTCTTGATTAATTTAAGAACAACTGCGGCAACCTTGGTCTGTACATTCCTGCTAAATGGGGGGGGGGGGGGGGGGTTAAACCAAATAATTTTCCGTTTCCTGTTTCTGCTTTTCCTTTGGGTGGGTGCGTGGTTGCTGTTAAAAGTCAGATTGGATTCAAAACCACCTGTGTAGAGGGCCCCTTCATATCCTTGCTTAGTGTTGTCAAATGCCTCTTGGGTGCACGACAGTTGGGAAATTCTCGGTATTAACGCTTATTGGTACCTGTTTGATGACTGAGGGTGGGTGGTTCGATTCTGCGTTAGTGTAAAGCGGTTGGTCGCCATTTTTCTGTAAGGTTGGAAGGAATTGTTGTCTAAGTTAAGGGTGACGTCCAAGTAGTTAACAAAGTGCTTGATAACCTCAGTTGTCATTCTTAGGCCATGCGCGTTGAAGAATTGTCTCAGCTTTGCTGTTACGTGCGTTTCGGTGCGGGGTGTTACTTTTTTAAAAGCGGCTAATCCATCATCTCGGTAGAGACCTATCTCTTGGTCCGGGAACAGGGTTTTCAGTCCATTAAGGGCGAAGAGACCAATCAATGCACACACTTCCGTCATAGCTACCCATGGCGACATCAAACTTACTGTTGGATCCCCTCTTAACCCACCCTTTCCCCTCGTCAAACAACAGGGAGTGCCTTGCATGCATGATGGCATCTATGTCACTTCGGGGGGTATGAGTCATTGTTTTGGCCTAATTGATAGCCTTGATGAGTAAGTCCGGTGAGATCGACGGGTAGAAGTCGACAATATCAAACATGATAAATGTGCGGTGTTTCTTACATGGGCGTCAGCAAGTTTCAGAAAGTGAGGGGGACACTATACTATCTAAACGGAGCGCCACCATCGGTTGGTGCTTAGCGTAGCAGAAAATTTTGGGTACACAAGACCCCCAGATTGCAAGAGACGGCCTTCCTGAGTCATTTTTAGTTACATTAGAACCAGATCTGTGAAGAGAAATTTTGTCTCACAAAACTAAATTCCAACAGAAAGTACTGGTAGAAAGATGCCGTTCTGATACCAGTTAAGGGAGACGAATTACACAGCGTCCATCTCAAACAAAATATTGAAAAAGTTGCGCCGTCACCTCCGGGATGAGTTAGGTAGTATATATAATACATGCATGTAGGTGCGAGACATCAGTTGTTATGTGCTCAGATACTTTAATAATAATAATCAGAAAAAGGCACGCAGAGCGTGTGTAGCGCCCAGCCGACACTCATCAATAAAGATACACCATATCCGGCGAACACATGTAGCCTTAATTACTTGGAGTTGAAATGCGTCGTTGTTTTCTCTGATCCACAAAACACTCTAATGTTGTATAGAGATGGTCATTCCACCCCACCGTACGCAAAAGGTCGTACAAAGTTCAGTCTTCCGGTGTTTACCCCAGATTTGTTTAACTTTTTCTTTATTTCCCTCAGACAGTCAGATTAGACAAAACACCAAGAAAATACTAAACTTAGACCCTGTTCTCAGAAAGGTTGCGCAACCCTTTCGTGATTGGTTGATCACGGATGGCAACCACCTCACTTAGTTACGTAGGTAAACCATTTGACCTGTGATTGGCCAGTGTCGGCAATCTATCCCATGACCCTTAGCAGTTTAGCGTGGGTCAATCCATCGACCACCTCGCCACGCCGCCGGCACTGGCTCTCTGGACATCAAACTGTCAACGTCGTCTCAGTGTATTATGTAGGCCTGTGTATCTATCCTCGCTTGTGTCACCGTCATCTCATCTCTCCGTTTTTTCTCTTCCTTCATCATCCTCGTCTTGATTTTAATTGATTTATGTGTGCCAGTCCAATCAAATAATAAATGGAACTCTAATCGCTAAATCTTTGTTCTGACGTCTCTCTCTGTGTCAACAATCCGTCGCTGGGGCAGTCATAACACGACTGAGGACCCCTGAAAACCCCCTATATTCTACACTAAAACATCGTTCAAACATCGCACAAATTTTTATCAGAGGTCTCAGACGAAGCGGGGAGGGTGAATATCTGACTGAGGAAGGGGGATAAAGGGCCAAGCGCTGTTCTAATTTCCAGTGCAATTTATTGATAATGATTCCTAAGTTTGATTCTACTTGAATCAGCTCAGCAATTGTGATAGAAAATCGCGCATATGCATGTGATTTTTTTTAAATAACTGATTTGAAAAGTGGGTGGGACAAATGATATGATATCCCCTCCACTTCTGAAAGTGGAGGGGACATGTCCCCCCTGTCCCCCACCTGTTGACGCCTATGGTTTCTTATCGGGTATACGTTTAAACCATTCAATAACAGAGAGGGTGTTTGTCCACTGGTTGACATTGATTTGGGACCGAATTGAAGTGTTGATTGAATCAAGAATAACTTTGCTCACTTTACCCATCTCGCTTTTCGCTGGATTGATAAGCCGGCATGATGGGTTGGTGTTAAACGAATCTTTGTGGTCCTTTAAAGTGAGGAAGGCCCTTTCTCGCAGTCATGCTCTTGATTCTGTCATCGGCGCCCAGCCTCGATGCAACAGAATGAAGTTCGCTATTAATCTTACGCAGGCAGTCGGTTTCCGCTGGTTTGTATTTAGCCGTTATGTTGTGTCTTAATAGTTTCTCGTAACTTGCAGCCTCCATTTTGTACATGTTCCAGGTTTTATCCGCAGATACAAACACTTTGTCGGATTTGCTGATCCTCTTAATGTCGGTTTGTAATGACTGCTGGAACTTACTGGTGACCCTTCTGAATTTGATGTCTTAGATCATTTTAACCAGGTCTTCCTCGAAGGGTTTCATTGCGTTTACCTGGGGTGGGTTGCGGCTTGATTTAAGGCCGTAAGTCATTCGTGTGATAGCATCATTGCTGGTATCGTTGTCATTGTCCTTGAGGAAGATGCTTCAGTAAGCAATGGAGGTTCTTGGATAGGATGCATTTGCATCAAATCGGAGCTATCTTCTTGCCCGCTGAAGCATCACTTTGTTTGGCATAAAGCCAGTTTTCTGTCATTAAGGGTAAAGCAATGATTGATCCGATCAGCATTAGTGTCACCATCGTAGTAGAGTGAGTCTCCGTCGTCGATTACTGAACTTATTTTATGATATCATTGTTGTCGGGCGTTTTGTAATCTTAGTTTCTTTTTCATGCACCTCGACCTCCACTGTATAGAAGATAAACGTTTGTTATTAACTAACCCACAAGCAAGTACTGAAAAAAATGAGTATTTTTTTTAAAATGAAAATAAAATAGTTGTGAATCACACGATAGAAGAGCCCGGTTAGCTCAGTCGGTAGAGCATCAGACTTTTAATCTGAGGGTCGCGGGTTCAAGTCCCTCACTGGGCGCGATACTTCTTTTTTCT
Organism: Stichopus chloronotus; assembly: GCA_021234535.1. Classification (NCBI taxonomy): domain Eukaryota; kingdom Metazoa; phylum Echinodermata; class Holothuroidea; order Aspidochirotida; family Stichopodidae; genus Stichopus; species Stichopus chloronotus. The sequence continues at coordinate 18,144,706 of CM037832.1, read as the reverse complement.
CAGTGAGGACCAGTGGCGGAGCTACGGGGGGCATGAGGGGGCATTTGCCCCTCCAGATTGTTTCCTTGCCCCCCCCCCCCAGTTCCCAAAGAAAAAAGTTGGGAACCTTGGAGTACGGTCAACCGAAAAGATAAATAATGTAAAAATAAATAATATACCTCTCTTGGGACTTAATTTTCCACCCACAGATATGCTAAAACCCCAGAGCTTCCGGGGGCTTCGTCCCCTGGACCCCCACAGGGGCTTTGCCCCTGGACCCCACCAGGGGCCCTAAGGCGGAGCCCTGGAACCCACCCGCACGGCCTCGGTTATAGCGCTCGATTTCGCGCTGCGTGAAAATCTTTGCCCCCCCAATATTTTCCTCTGCCCTCAGTTTGCCCCCCCCCCCAAGTCTGACATCCTGGCGCCGCCACTGGTGAGGACACAGTTTTTCCCTCTTTCTTGCCAGTTCTTCGCACACTGTATGCATGTTCTTGGACGTAGAGCAAATTTCATAAAACAAATTCATTTTTGAGGATTGTTTCCTTCGTTTACTGGTTCTCATACCGTTGAAATAGGCCCTATGTTGTTTTATCTATAAGTGGCAATAATACCCTTCCTCATGCTTTTAGTGATATTTACAACTCTGGCTTTTTCACAGATGCGCGACAAGGTAGACCGGGAGTAACTCTCTCTTTTTTTGAAACAGTAGACGCCATACAAAACACGGCAAATTACTCTTAAGTAACTACTGTTGTAGAATTTGGATCCTTCTTCCAATAGACTTTAGAAACTGTAAAACTTACCTAATCAAGTAGTACACTGATTGATTTACTCTCTCATTTTTTTCTTATCTGTTTTTGTTTTTGCTCTTTTTTCCTTCGTATTCCTTTCTTTAGGGGCACTAGCTCGATAAACTTTGGTTTTCATAGTGACCCGTCCCGTACTATAGCCTATTTTTGTCATTCCCGGACAAATTAATAAAATGAATGATGAGTGAATCAATCAATCAATCAATGATATATACATGAAATCTTTGTTGGTTATGTATCTGTTTGAAGGTGGACATAAAGACTGTCCATCACACAAAAAGGAAAAGAATGGCGGTTCGTAGTCTTACCCTAATGACAAACGAAAATTTAACAGGTGAGAGCAAAGCTCGGATAATCAAGTCATGCATAGCAAAATAGAAGGTCATATTGCCAAAGACCGCTTGTACTGACCAGAGCGGTGACGACACTCTAGGCCCTATATCCTTTTAACTATTGACAGATATGTCACATTGCAAATTTAACCAAAGTATGAGAACTCTTTACTGCTCTTCGAATCACAGTCTACACGATGGCCTCACAAGGTGTTCGGGCAATCGATCACATATAAAGGATGCTACACACTAATACAGGTAACCATGGCAGATTTTCGAAGATGAAAAAGCACCTTGTTCACAAAATATCGTAAGTTGGGCAGATACAAGCTGTTTAAGAGAGAATTCCAGTGTTAAGGCGACTATCCAGGGAAAATATTGCAACTTCTGCATTTAGCTATATTTGCTTCTTTTACAATAGGGAGTTAATTGCAAAAGATCTTTAAACTCATTGCATTTCTTTCAAACGATTCTTATTTCAAAACTAGGTACATGCAGTGTGCACTCAGATGGCCAGAAACGTGCCGTTTCTGGCCATCTGAGTGTTTGTGAAGCCAGGATTTTCTGATACGCTTCCCGCCAACCAATGGTAGTCATTCGCTTGGAAAGTTTTGCCAGCACTCACCCTCCCTCCCTAATTTTTGCTTCTAAATCGAGTCAACCTTTCCCTCTTTGGCAAAATCAAATGGACCTGTTACCCGCATTCTTTTAGAATCTCTGCGTGTTTATCCCTGGGGGAGTATGGAATTTATCATTCCTACCGACGGCGTTCCCAGAGTCGATGATTTGATAAGGAAATTGCCACCTTTTCCTGATGTATCTTTCATAAAAATTATTTTGTCGGATTTTAAATCACAGTGTAGCTCCCCTATGAAGTGAAGGTATCACATGGCGTGATGTAAGTGAATGGCTACCTTGAATGATGACAGACCATTGATCCTTTTGGATTCAAACGCCGTCGAATGACCGAAGAACTTTTGGACAAGAACAGGAACATCGGTACACTTGAAATACCAAATAATGCGACTTGGGAGAGCATCTGAGTTTATCCAGGGACGTCAACGTGGTGACTGCTAGCCACACATTTTATTCTAATAAAAGTGAAATATAACACAGTCGAGAAATACATATTTGCTTTAAAACAAGTTTCCATCTTGTACTGGGTGTGTAAACAATGTGTGTTGTTTATTGGCACTCCCATTCCACTCTTATTAAGCAATCAATAATGATTTATCATAAAGGTCAAACGATGTTACTTACCACTCAGGCGAATGAGTTATTGTTATTGAAGTAGCCTATAGTAATGACTCATATGTGACGAGGGTATAGAGGTTTTGAAGTGAAGTCGCGTTCCCCATGAAGATTTACCTATCCGTGGGAACAAAACAACTGCTCATACGAACAAACCTATGATCATGATGTCTTCTTGCTTTTCGAGTTGTCTGCTTGCATTTACTTCAACGTCGTGACGTAAAAATAGTGTTACTTCACATGTGAAATCTCTATAGACAACACCGGACACCAGATAACCGTCTTCATTGACCGCAAAACAGGCTTCTCGTTACCACCGTTTATCTCTACAATTAACTAAAAAACTAAAAAGTAGTGATCTTCTAGGGCAGCTCGTGCATGCAAGACTCCTTTTGTCAGAGATTCTCTTTAATGGCATTTAAAATTTCCTTATGTCGACCATTCAGATTTTGAGCTAGAAAGGGGGGGGGGGACGTTTTGACAGATACTCCCTCAACATTGGCCCTCGAACCGGAATATCACTACGACACCTTCAATTGTCTAAAACAGTCTAAATTTCCTTTATTCGTCATAATTTTCATATAATTTGTACTTAAATTTGTGCTTTTCAACATCCAAGTAGAGGAGAAAAACTTGTGACGATAACTGAAAACATGACGAAAATTCGATCCCAGTGGCTAATTCAGACTCTTTTCCTGAGGGTTAACGGATCTCCCTGGTGAATAAGTAACGGTAGTATGCCACATTACCGCGAAACTGGTTTCCAATGATAAAGGTGCTAAAACTTAGATGGAGAACCATAAAGAAAACGGCTTGTGAAGTATGTTGATTTTCACGTTTTAGAACAACGGCAGACACGAAATATGAAAATAAAATGACTTCATCGAAAAAGTGCTAACTGCAATTTAGGTTGTCGAAATTGTAATTTTGAGGAGATGAAGCTATTGTTGATGTTTATTGACGAGACAGAATGGTAATATATTTAAAGCTACTTTATTTGTATGAAATGCTGGCACAATACTTCCTTTACGTTCGGTTCAAGAGATAAGTGGAGTGTAATCATATAAACAAGATTCAAGTAAGGGGCAAGCAGCCAAGTGAGTAAGATAAAAGTAATAGGCCTATTACGTACAAATATGATGCGATTCCTTCAAGGGAGTTGAAAATGTTTACCGTGCCACGTATTACGTTAAATCGGAGACATAGCACATGGGATATTGACAAAAACCAGAGCCCAGTAGCTGGCATCAGCTGAAACATTCCAAAACTTTTTGAGTAAAATATCCTATCTAAAATAAAATGGTATGTTTAGTGATCTTATCCTTTTCTACAGTTTACGAAATCTTTGGCTTTGATTTTCCCCTGTTCTTCTCATATATGAAATTTTATAAATCTGTGACTTAATTAGGAATCGTAAGGTAGAATCTGTACTGGAATTTGAGCATTGCAAACTGTTTTGCTTCCTGAAAACTAAAATATCCCTCTAAAAGTTTGGATTTTTTATTTTTTTAATTTTTTATTTTTTTTGGCCTATGGGAATGTTTGCCACGATTCCAACTATGAGGAAACCTAACAGAGACTCATTAGTATTTGAATTTGTGCACTGTAACTTTATAAAAATATTTCTCACGCATGGAACTGTACGTTGGATAGACTTAATTCCGGTCTGTCACTTGTAGCTAACGAAGATTTCCTAAGAGCAATTGTCTGACACACTTGACTCTTTGAGAGCAATGAATAATGTCTCATGTAATTAGCAGAGAGCAGCAGTTCATTAAAACACATTAAAAGAAAAACAAAAAGAAGGTAAAAAATGGATGGACAATTAGATGGACAGAGCGATAAAGCTTCTTTGGAACTAATGTACTTCAATCATTTAAATATCATTTTATAAATATGGTTTCCATACACAAGCACGATAGTCCAGATGACGTTGAATTAAACTTTTGTATTGAACTTCAGCATGATAGACATTTATCAAACTTTCTTAAGTTCCTTTTGATAATAGCAATGATACTTTTTTGTTACTTGGGCTATATGTTTAGTAAGCTGCAAGTTAATCTGGACGTTCATAAGTAGTGATCTTTCTCTTTTTGGTGACTCTGTGCTCCTATAATAGATACTGGTACTATGCTATGAAGTTGATCTCATTTTGTGTCATTTCAGAATGGCTACCAGCCTGTCCTATAGTGATGTGTTATTTTGAATGAATGTACGCTAACTTGCGACCAGCATGCAGTGCATTTAAGCCGAACATATACCAGCTGGTAATGGTATGACACACGTTCTTAACAGACAGTAGTTGTTAAGCACAGACAAAACAGTCAGTTCTCTGATCGCTGGTTGACCATTAACCTTCACTGCCAGGAGGAAAAAAAAGTTCTAAGGAGCCTGAGAGCACTTTCCTACCCGCAAATTTGAAGAAAAAGGCCAAGGGCATTAGTAAAAACAAAAACTTACTGGAAAATGAAACAGGTATAACACACCCGATTCTCATTATTTGGTCCCTTCCTTAATCAGGAACTTTCTGTTACCTTTGGGTACCTTACCAAAACGACAGCAACCCCCCTTTGTTTGTTTTTAGAACAATTGAAATTAAATTGCGTTTTAAATGTATTCAACTTCTAAAGATGACACTAACAAGGATCAAAAGCGTTGTCCATTAAACAAGAACCGGATTCACATCGCAACACCATATGCTTGTTTAAAATAAAGGAAAAATATTGAAATAGAAATTCAGAAATTCATGCAATTATAACACTACTTGCCTGGTCTAGCAAATAGTGCACTTTTCAAAACATACTGATACTGCATAGCAAAAACACCATTGGCCTACCGATATAGTAGGGTAAGTAGGATTTGCTTGTTTTTATCAGACTAAGCGACTGTTTCTCATCAGAGGTTGTTGCTAGAACCGTGAAGAACGCCGCCCCCCCCCCCCCCCGAAAAAGAAATAGGGATGATGTACTCTTCCCCCGCTGTCATATCCTGGTCATGTGTGATCATTTAATAATGATACATAACTCAAGGAGGATAGGTCCTTGTGACATACATCCCACGTAACTGGGTTAAAGGCATGTCTCCTTAATAAACTTGCCTATACTTGAACTCGCATGTAAACATGATGACCTTTAACCAACAACATTCCATGTTCGAAGCTATGGAGAGGCATAAAACTCATTAATGTTATGTGGGGACTTCAAAATCAGAAAAAAAATTAAACTTCATGACCGTTTTCTCTCTACTGGGGCAAGGCTGATCGTATTTGTGATTTGCAGATCATGTTTTTATCCAAAATCTGTTAAGGAGAATATGCTTACGCTCGATTCGGAAGAAGAAAGTGCAAACGTTGTGTTAGATGCATGTAAACTGCCCATCTTCCTTTGATAGATGTTGGGCTTAGTTTATACAGAAAATAGACCTTAATTGCAAAATGTAAACAATTTTCAATCTTTTCAACAGAGCAATATTTCTGAATCATTGGGACGATTTACAATTAATAAAATCATTTAATGAGTAGGCCTACAGGCTGGAGAAGTGGACAATTTGGCTCAGTAGAAGGGGACCTTTGTGTATTTGATCTAAACAGAATAGATCCCGTAAATCCCAGGGGACTCGCTAGCTTTCAAACCCCAAATTTTATCGTAAACTAGCTCCTCGCAGAAAACAAACGTTTATTTATAGCCTATACGTTTATTTATGACCAATCGTTCAGATGAAGTCTTGTGCTATTACTCTTCGGGCTAATTGCAAATGGACTTAAAAAGATTAACCTGGCGGATACAGCATGAAACTAGGGGGGAGATCTAGACAAAAAAAAGCTTCACCGTTGACACTTCTGGTGCCGTGACCGACTGGATAGAGATGATGACATTTGAGGCAATTAAGCTCATCAACCGAGAAGTTTAATTACTAATCGGGTCACGGTAAACATAGGCTTTTCCTCCAGAGAAGTGTAAGGTTTTCCCATTTGAACTGACCTCGTGAAAAAAAAGATACCAAACTTGATTTGAAATTTCGATGTTGGTATTCACCTGACGAAAAAGTGTAATGTACAAACCACAGGCAATTTCCTCTACACTTTGTGTGATTGCTTAGCGTCGTGAACAGTGACCTTCAACTTGGGGCAAGAATATGTGTCCTATATGACTGGATATTTACATTCGTGGGGACGATCGACGATTCGCTAATGATAATGACGTCATTCAGTCATTTACTAGTTTTCATCGAACACAATCTACCTACACAAGACAAATGAATTTATGGGTTCTTGTCACCATTTTCCTCTACTGCGGGGGAACAAGTGGTCAGGAATTCTTCTCATCAAAGAACTATTTTGTAGATGTTACCCAAACTTACTTTGGTGATGACAATTTTGGAACAATAGCGGCGTTTGGAGATTACGATGGCGACGGGTCACCTGATGCTTTTATTATTACTGATGACGGTTAGTTCTCTCTAACATTGGTACCTATTGTGCTACATTCTGTCTTCTGTGGTAGTGTATGTTACAATTAAAAAAAGGAAAAAATCTCCTAATTAGTCCTACAGGTATAGCCAGTACACCTAAAATGATGCATCCCCACATAAGAATGACACACTCTTCGCTATTGCTGATACTGTACTGCATTACTTCACTTCAATCCAGACAACGTAACCTATGCTATAGTACCAAGACCAGCACTGTGCATAGGCCCAATTAGGATAGGCTTAGCCTAGGCCTAATTCCAGAAAATGAATCTGTTGGCAATGTTTAGGGTGTGTGCCTGTCACACTTCAGGTTTTTGGAATCTGGTTTGCTGGAACATGTTTGTGCAAATATCTTTGATCATTCATCTGAACGTCTTCTGGGCGATCAGTGTCAGCATGGGGGTATTATGAGTGGATCACCTAGGCCTAGTATTTAGTAACAAATAGTTTAATCCTAAAAATATGAAAACATTGTTTTGACATATTTATTTTGACAAAAGTATTCATAAATTTGCCCTCATCATTCTGATACCTTTTACTTTGTGTTAAAAATGAGTAATTACTTGGAAATAGGTCTTGAATTTAACATGGCCGTACATAACACTAGGCTTATGACGAAACCTTGAGTCAATCACGTCAGAATAAGATAATATCAAAATACTGCTTATTACCAAATGAATGCATAATAATGTCATAAGACGATAAAAATATTGCCTCTTCTATCCAAATGTTGAATGAGAGTTCTACCAAAGACATTCTGGTTGATGTTTTGGTAATATTTGAAACATGATAGTCAGCAACATTGCTGAAACTTAAAAATTTGACTGTGAGTAAAATTTTCCGTGGAAATGAAAAACAGCACAGGCAAATACTTGTTTTTGATGTTGTTTGAAGTAAATACAGTAGGATGTAGGGGGTGCTTACTTTGGAATTCCTTAGCGTCCATACGGTCTCACTGGAGTTAAAAATGCATTGATCGACTCAAGGTGCACCTACTATAATTAATACTATAACTAATCAGAGAAGTTAGTATCATAATGAGAGAAGCATGTAGCATGATTGCACCTAGAATGATGCACTGAGGATTTAATCAATGATTATGAAGTTGGTAAAAATTTAAGCACTCATTTAGATAGGGGATTTTAGTACAAGCAGTACCTCCCAAATTTTATGTAATGATATGAAAAGTTTTTCTGTACTGTCTTCTCTCATTTAAAAATTGAGCACAACTTGTTCGCAAGATTTCTGCTGTTAGAGGTATTTTATGCATCTACAAGTTGACACATGTTTTGTAACTTTGGTGGAGTCGTATGGCAGAGTGTGGCAAAGTCAAATGACAGAGTAGCATAGGCCATGGTGAGGTATATGTATTGTGTATATGTATGTCTAGCAAGTGGATCATTATTTTGGAGATATGGTGTTATTTCAATGTGATTTGGGTTGTTGTATATCGTATGGGCAATGATAGCAAAACCTTATCAAAGAACCATAAGTATCACAGGCTACATAGCAGCAGACCAATTTTAAGGAATTATGTCACTCTGCTTAATAAATAGGTTAGGTTGTCTGAAGTAATATAGTCTCAGCAATAGCTAGGGTGTGGCATTCTAGGGGATGTGTCATTCTCGGTGCTTGCTATACCAAGTAGGACATTCCAATGGCACAAACCATCGCAGATTATGCCTTGTGTATATGAGTCTACCAAAATTTACCGCTGTTGGACAGATAAGAAGACTTCACAGAATTTGATGAGCCGATGACTATGAAACATTTGAGAATTACTTGACAAAGATATCCCCAAGATACACATTCTGTGAGTCTCCAGCATAAAATAAAATGGCAGTAGAAAGTTTAAGCATTAAAAGTGATTCATTTATCATCATGGAAAGTAGAATGAATTTGAAAACTGCACACCAGCAACTTTAGACTAGGCTTATAGTGAAAATCATAGCATGGGCAACTCGCAAAGACTGTAGGCCTGTGGGATGGTAGCCAGCTAAAGTACTTTCACTGCCTTTATTTTGAAAAGTTTTTACTGTTAGTAAGACTGTACAGAATTGTACAGAATTTTGTAGCCTCTCTCTCACACTCCTGCACTAAAATAAGGGGCTCTTCAAGGGAAATAACGAATTTTTTTTACAGAAAGAAATCATGTTTTTAAGCCAATATTTGTTGGGTGAGAATGATACTATAGAATAAGGAAGGATGTTAGCCTTTTCTCAAGAAATTTGGTTCTCACAGAAAGAAAATTTTGTTACCATTTGACTATTGTTCAACAAAACTTTCAAAAATTCAAATTGCTCATCTTCTGTATTACTCCTTAGTGCATGATGTTTTGAGGAGTTGAAGCCTTTGCAGATGTATATTGATACGCATGCCTGAATGTTGCAGTTTATTAAAACTATTTTCTTTATATGCCACATTGGTGCATTGGGAATGTCCCATTTCCTTTTAAATGGAAGAGAACAATTTTTCTCTGCTGGCACTTCAAACCCCTCACCAATATCTCATTTAAAACTCAAGATAGTGAATAGATATTGAGTGCTGTATATTAGTAGCCAATCCCTTTAAATCTTGATAAGTGCTGCAATGCTGCCAGTTGGTGTTTGTTCTACAAATGCTCAAGCACAGGTAGAAGATTCTGAGGTTTATTGTATGGCTATCTCCTATCAGTTATGTACCTAGAGATCTCCTTCACCTACAGTACCTTTAGCATACAATTTGCATGAATTTGATGTTACTTCCCTTCACTTTTAATTTGATCAGCATCATTGGAAGTTGCAACTACTGTACCATTCATATAACCTAGATGCTTGAGAAAGCATTTTGCAATTCTTTGAAAACTATGAGCTTGTAGTGGTTAGCCTGAAGTACTTTAAAATGGAATTTTAACTTTGCTTCTATCAAAAGTCCAACCAGTGTCTCACAGTTTTGTCTTGCCATTTTCTTCGTGATAGAACATGAAGTCGTGGTTAAGTCCAAGAGTCTGAAAGGAAACCAGTGGCAAGAGCCAAGTGGTGCCCGCAGTGTCCTATGGTAAGGTTAAATTAAAAAAACTCAGTTGTACAGTCTTGCATGTATGTTGTATTAAACTTACAGTGTATACAGTTCAACAAATGTTGAATGACCAAAATCTTATACTTTCAGGTGTGAGTGTTTAATTTCTTTGATCTTCAGAGACAAGTCAAATCTTCCAGAGCCTAAGATACTTTCATACCTGTAGTGTGTTCAGGGATGTGCCCACGCAGCTCAGCACTAAAGATTAGTGCCGAAGGTTACCCAACACCCATTCATTTCACCCCAGCACACAAAAGTTACACTGTTTTTAGATTTTCAACTAAGTTGAATACTTTTTACAAAGGACTAGATTGAATGAATCTGAAGGTTTAGGCCTGTCTTCTTTGGATTCCATTTCTGCACTTTATTAATGTAATTTTAAGATTTAATTTTACATTTTAAGATTTCATCATTAACTTCAAAACAAAATAAAAAAATACTGAAGAGTCACACTTCCCCTAAATCCTCTGTCAGACTGCGAAGATAGTGTACCATGGGCCCAAATACTCCAAGAGTTTTTCAAAGGTGTGGGGCACCCTCTCTTCTTATGTAGTCACTCAGAATGAAATACTGCAGATATGCCTTTGTGTGTTGACAGCCTAACTAGTGGCAACCTCTGGATGTATTTTGTAAAGAATGTAAGGAAGAGACAGAAGACATGATAGAATTTTATTGAGGTAAACTTCCTCCACATCATTAAAGGACAAAAAATTTCAATTTCCCTTCAGTCAAGACAACCAAATTTGTTGACATATTTGTAATAAAGAGTAAAACCCTGTTTGTCCAAACCCCGTTTATCTGAAACCCTGTTTATCAAAACTGGCCATTCGGTTTTGCAAAACTGACATCCTACCCAAGCTTTCTAAAATTTCCGCCTCGACTTGACAACATTTTGTCTCTTTGTTTTACTCTTTCTATACGCTCAAATTTTTATTGTAGTAGAACATGACTATTGTTAATGTTTATCTCTACTACCAACCTCAACCATCAAGCTTGAGAATGAATAAATGATACAGAATTACCCTAATTCTTGTGTCTTTAGTTTCTTCATCATCCACGTAGAGTCACAATAGGATCATTAAGTCAATAGTGTACCAAAGAACACTAAGCCTAGGCTATTCGTACAAAGCCCACCTATTGTTAGCAACTTAGCACTGCCCATCAGCTGTTCTTTTCACCCTTGTCAATGCAAAATTTAAATTAACAACTGTGTAAAAGAATGTCAAGGCTGTTGTAGGTGAGATGATGATCCCATTAACACCCAACAAGCTTGTGAGGTAGAAAGGTAACAAGCTTTAAATTTTTGTTTAACTTCAGGAGCCCTAAGCCCACTGACGGGATTCCATTCTAAAGCTAGGTTTCAAACAGTAAAAGACAAATTGCCAAGCTCGTACTATTGTAGCTGGTGTCCCCTTAATTGGCAGTTACTGGTATTAATGGTTACACAGTGGTGGTTGTTAAGGGGCATGCTTCTCACTTAAAATGTTTTTTCCCTGTCAGCCAATATAAACTTTTATCTCCATATGGCTATTTTATTGCCAAGAAATTTGTAAATGTACTGTTTCTTGGTTTGTAACAATAGGATTCTGTCAGTAGGCTATGTGCTATCCTAACACCAAGCAAAGTGGGGCAACCCAGATAGGACATTCTTTGCATACTGTACATTTAAAATATCAAACATATTGATAAGTTCAGTTAAAAAGAAAAAAAACACACGAAAGAGTTTTAATCTTCAAAAAATGACAGAAATGACACAGAGACGACATAACAATGGTTAATTTCACTTTACTAATAGGTGCATGCTACACTTGGTATAGCAAGTCAATGATATACAGGAACCCCGTCTATCCGAACTGTTCCGTTATTCGCACAGTGCTTGGTCCCGACGTGTTCAGAAAAACAGGGTTTACTGTAATTCTTTTTCTTTATGTTTGTCTGTTTTCAATGCGTTCCAATATTGGGTGAAATGGAAAATGAGAAATATCTTTGCATTTGAAATTCAGTAAGATAGTCTTACTGATCTTGACGTTGACCAACTGTGATCAAAGTAATGTTTTGTACATACTGGTACCTGCGTGGAAGAGGTTTGTGATGGTACTGACATTGTGAATCATCCCAAACAGGCCCAACAACACCATTGTCAGCGTCACTCCTTCAGACTTCACGGGAGACGAAATAACGGACCTTCTGGTCACGGTCCTGAGTAACGATAATGACGATGACCTGAGCAGCATCGAGGTGTATCTTCACACCGGAAATTCAGATTTGCAGTTTGGTAAGACAAAAAGTTGGCCTAGATAACCAAAGCTAAATAATTTTTTTTTTCTACCATTTCCTCTTGGGAGAGGTTTGCAGTGATTCTGATTCATTCACTAAAAAACTCCACCCCGATCCACTTTCAGAAATTGTGCGCATAAAAATTCGTGTGAACATTAACAATGTTCTCCCCTTTTTTCAAGGGGGGTTGTAGAAAGGTGACCCACCCCTGAGTAAAAATTACTGCCCCTGAAATAGCAACCACCCTTTATGTCCACCCCACCACCACCCAGAAAGTTTAAGTCAGTCTCGGGAGAAAGTTGATTATTGACTACTGCTTCAAATGGAGCTTGAAATCCACTCTAAGTGGTGTCCTTTAGTATTCCTGTTATTAAAACTCCATATCCTCTTCTCAATCACCCATTGACAATCCTGCAATCACAAAGGCATTTTGTGCATGGCCGACTACCCCCTCCCCTTTCCCTTGAAAATCTGTGGAGAACACTGCATAAAGGAGTGTTTTCTGCTCACTCCCTATCCTATCCTTCCTTTTACCTCTCCCCCTCCCATTGCTTCATGGCTTCCAGATATTCTTAGGTTGTGGACCAGAGGGCTTGTATTGTATTCCTGGAATGGCTTTTAAAATCTCACAAAACACTGGTGAGTTACCTCTAATAGCAGTCAGTGATATAGCAATTTTTAGTTTAATTTGCACTGAGCATTTGAAATGCCAAAATCAGAAGACTGTCAACAGTGTTTGGGGGAAATTGAAAAAAGTTCTCCAACACTGGCACCATGTTGGACAATTTTTCACCCCTTTATTAAACATAAATGTAATTGACTGATTTGTATCACATGTCTTCTTTTATGTTGGTTAACTTTTTGAAAAGGTATCTGGTAATATGAAAAGGGTAAACTTTACACTTTTCAACTGCCTGAAAGAGTGCTTTTGTTTGGTTTCTTTATCAGGTGAACCAATACCAGTTTCTAGCCAACATTCTTTTTTAAATCAACCGTTAGTTGCTGAGTAAGTATGTTCATCATAAAATGTAAATAATGTTTCCTTTTGATTGGATTTCTGACCTTCATAAATATGTCTAGATAATGAGATTGAAAACATGTAGCTTCGTGTTTCCTGACCTGCCAGTGAGTGTTAACAGTAATACCTGTTACAGTGAATATAAACTACAATACATGCCCATTAAATATTTCTTTCACTTTTGTCTTTGCTGTTGTATGATCTCTGTTGGTGTATAAAGGTAATACATAGAATATGAATTGCTCTGTCTGTGGTTTTGCTGTACTTTGCTGGTTCGCAGTCTCTTCTTTTTTTCCCAGTTACAACTTCGACATGGTAGCCGATGTCTTTGGTGCCTCAGATGATGGCAGCCTTCACTTTTTTGTGTTCAAGTAAGGATTTCACTGTATCTCTGATGTCATTGCCAGTAGCATATTTTTTTTTTCTTTCAGCCTAGTCCTTTTTCTCTAGTGAATGTCCCCAGCATATTTTTGCTCTTTCTTTGCAAAGTGATGTGTGATTCAAAACTGAGTTGTTAGTGTTACTCATTTTGGTGGAAAGAGCTGTTCTTTCAGTACATCAGACAGAATTGCTAACATTAAATCACTAATGACATTTGACTGCCTGTCATTATCAGGTAAGGCGCTGTTGTTATCACTGCAAAGTGTGTGATTCCCTGTCTAGCACTGATGTGTCTCAGTTCACCATTTAAACGTTCAGTGTCTGATGTACTGTTTCCTCCGTGTCGGTGCCGTTGGGTTTCCGATGGGATGTTCTGGCTTTCAGCTCACAAGGTCTGTTAAGAACTCTGCTGAATAGAAGAACTTGCAGTCATGGAGTGTGAAAACAGTTGTACTGTATATGAAAGTGGGAAATGATATTACTACTGTACTTCCCCTTATCGGGTACAGTAGAGTTACTAGGTTGTATGTGTTTTGCTTATCTGTCAAACATACTTAACACTGTAGCAACCAGTGTTCGCACCGGGCACAAAATTCAGACTCGGGTACACTAGGTCTACCGTCGGTTTTGTACCCAGGTACCTGTAAAGATGACTTCTGTGAGGCCATGAGTTCATTGTGAAGTTACAGCTCAGCATTTTGCTTTGACCATTTATCTTACATACAGGCATGGCAATGAAATGTTCACAGTTAGTTAGACATACACATTAAAGTTTGAGTAATGAAGGATGCAATGATTAGGTTTGAATAGACCAACATGTGTTTTTTTTTTTTTTTTGTCGCTTGTCGCGTGCAAAATGGATGTTACTTTAACTTTGGATCCAGGTAGGAACTTCAGAGCAGGGGTCTGACATAGTAGCAACAACAGTGTTTTCTGGCATGATCTGTATGCTTCCTGATGGGGTTCCCACCCTATGCCCCTGTGGGGTTCCTGTCATCACTATGGGGTTCTTTGTCTTTTCACCGTAGGTTCCTCTTACCTTACCCCTGTGAAGTGTCTGCTTTCCATCCCTGTGAGTGTCTCCCTTGAGCCTGTGGGGCTCTCTCTCTGCCAATAGTAAGGTGGATAGACTTGTAGGCACATTTTACTCGTTGGAAATCGTAAGTGGGGTAACACGTGACATCCATTGCCACCAAACTTGATATCCCAAACTTAAAGTTAGTATAATATATAATGATGATTTCCCTTGTTGATAACAAAACAACCATGAGGGAAAGTTTGAAGCTGTACACATTTTACAGTAGAGCCAAAGTAGGATAGGTGTGAAAAGTTAATTTCACAAAGGAAGACTGAAATAGGATGTTCTTTAAAATTGTTACTCTCAACTGTCCGTCCTCCTCTAAAACGCAGTGCAACTTACCTTTTTCTTCAGTGGCAAAGATTTTGACCAGAGGTCGGTCAGGAAGGCAGAGAATGGGCCAACGCCTGTCCACTATGCATTTGTGGATTTGGACGGCGACATGAATGCAGACCTTTTTGTCGCATCAGATAATGCTTCTGGCCGAGTTTATGAGGCTTTCAGAGCATCGGAGGAGGATGCAGATGGTCTTGTGACATGGGAACTCATGTACTCTCACATCTTGAAACAGGAATCCTTCATCGGTGTTTCGTCATTTGTGGACATTGGTGAGTGAGAATAGATGGACATGTTCAGTTAGAAACTATGTTTGGAAACACCACCCAGGATTTACCTGTCGCTATGCTTCAGCCTTTCAGCAATTTTTGGTTTTGATGATAATTGTGGTAAAGACACTGTAGTACTGAAAGCTCCAGATTGGTTATTTTTATGAAAGTGCACTCAGTTGAACATAACTTGCAACGGAGTAAAGCATTTGCCATTTGGAACTTACTTTGATGCATCATATGGAAAGCAGAAAATGCAGTGTTTTGTTAATGGACTGATATGACTTACATGATCACATAACAACATTTTGATCACAAAATTATTATGACAAAAATGACAGAAATGTCAGTTTAGCATATTATAATTTGCCTTATTTTGTTCTGTATTTTGGTTATATTCAGAATGGGTATTCTGTCGGAAAGTAAGTGTCGAATTGAAGGAGGCAGTACACAGCACAAAAAATAAGAATTAACAAAATACTGTTTATTATCAAATTCATGAATATATAAGTATAATAGTAAAAGTAAAATATTTTCTCTCTATCAAAATTTTATTACCAAAACCAGTTATGACCATTTTTTTTTCACTTGGATTATTGCATTAAACAGAAATTGATAATTTCATAAAAATCAAAGATAGTCTTGACATACCAAAAGTAATCATGAGATATTGCAAGAAAATAGGAAATTGATTGTGGAAATACTAGTGAAAGAGAAGTAAACAGATTGAAAAATTTTGCAACTGCTGCTGAGGTTTACTAACATTAACAAAGTGGCAATGTCAGCTGTCTGATGTGTCAAGTGGCTGCTCTGCTGATTTACTGTTAAGTGCAATGTAGAGAGTGTGGGAAAAAACGGTTATAATTGAAAGAAAGTTTGTTAGGCATCGGACGGTAGTTCCGGTTTTCTTTTTTTAAATACCAAGAAAGCTTATCTCCAAGCTTATTTTTTCCATGTTCTAAGATGAACATAGACTGTTGGAAAAGTCATATATGTTGAAAGAAAGGCATGCTACAAAGTATTGTTGGCCTTAAAGGTCATGTAACATGAGAATTACATTTTGGAGTATTGGGTGCATTAATCATCGAAAATGTTAAAAATATCCACAAATCCCACCCTAATCCATCAAAGATTGACAATTTTGCAGGCGAATTAAGTTTCCAACAGCTGCATCATGAATAAACAGTGACTAAGTATGCAAATTTGTGATGTCAAGAGATGGACGTCAAGAGATGGACTGCTATGATATGTCTTATGTTAATCTCTTGTTGATTTGACCTTTATTTTGAGGATTTTAGAGAATTTTCTATGTGTAGGAGGTTTTGTTTTGAAAGCAGGTTTTTTTTCTTGAAAAATATCGATATCACTTACCAATGAGAACCTGAGTAATTAATAGGCTACATATATATAGGCTAAACAAAAGAAATACTGACTATGCCACACTCCATGTCATCTGTTTTCCATTTTTATCAAACTTTGAAAAGTGGTTTCTCAAAAAATCGGTGATAAATATGAACAAACTTTGCAACAGATTTTCACTCAGGGTTTTACTTTGCAACTTCTGATTAACACTGGCCCTTTTCTAGATACATGTCACACAACCTTGAATAGTTTGCCTACTCTGTCAGTTTAAAATACAAGTAGATTTACTGCACCTGTTGGCAATTTTGATGGTTTGCATAATGGTCATCTTGATCAGCTTGTCATTTTGTCCAAATGAAAAAGTGTAATGAAGCCAAGTATTCAGAAAACGTAAAAGGTAAAGGAAAGGTATTCCAACGTGAAAAAGAGGAAGGTAGTATAAACAGTGAACAATTTCTCATAACCTTAAAATACTAGCAACTATGCATTAGACAAAAAGGTTGGGGATATTAGCGAAGTAGTTCTTAAGCTTATTATATCTAGCCAAATACTTTTTGGTTGCATTTGGTTTTAAACTTAAGTATTTCTCTACTTTAATAGTAAATTTCATTTTATAATAAAATTCATTACAAGTAGGTATAATTTTACTAAGCTTACAATTGAAAACATAATACTTACAGTGAAATATTAGAAAATTTAAGGGATGAAAGTGGCCTAGGTTATATCCAAAAAAAAAAATCTTTTTTAGTAGGTACAAATTGCTTCCCTAGAAAAAGTTGCTCGAACATCTAAAAGAAAACTAGCAGTAATATCACAATTCCAGAGTAAGTGTTCAATGGTTTCTACTTCTCTCTGGCAAAAGGTACAGGAATCCGAATCAGATTTATTCATGAGGTGTAAGAGTCTATTTATACCGAGAATTCGATGAAGGAACCTAAACTGAAAATATTGGATTTTGGTTTCACAGAGAGTAGATGAAACGGTTTTAAAGATACTATTCCATTCGTCATCCCTTATAAAGACGTGGATGTTCCACTTATTACAGCCAGAGGGGGAAGGGCTATCTTATCGATGATGAGGGGGTACGTAAGCCTAGAAACACTGAGATAATTGGAAATAGCATTAATAATATGATCATTAGAATTATTGTTGTCATCTGTGATGGCCTGTTTCCATGACGCCGGAATTGCGGAATAGATTCCAAGCAAAGTGGTAAAAGGAAAATTAGGAAGATTAAACTTTTGAAGAAACTGACTATAAGAAAATTGAGAACCGTCTTCTAAGAATAAATCGCGAACATGGAAAATATTAGCATGATAAAATGTTTTTAGGAAAAGCATTGAATTATCAATTTTTATAAATGAATTGTTCCAAATAATCTGAGTGCCAAAGTTGTCAGAAGGAATTGAGAAGGTTGCTTTGCTCCAAGCCATACAAACTTGCTTTAAAAAGGTATTTTTAATATTGTTGACATCATTTACATTGTAGTTACAGTAGAAGAGCAACTCTTTTCCAAAAGGAGAAAGATAACGATTAAAGAAAAGCTTCCAATAACCAGTATTTGAGTGATCAATGTAACGTTTAATCCAAGAGGTCTTCAGTGCGTTAGCAAAACTTTCGATATGAATAATCCCCAGCCCACCTTTGTCAATTGGATTTATCATCGTATTTCTATTAACCTTATCTGGCTTACCTTGCCAGATAAAATCAAAAATAGTAGAGTGGACCTCTTTGAGAAAATTTTTGGGAGGATCAGGAAGAACTTGAAAGAGATAAACAAGATGGCTAACCGCAAAAGATTTAACAATAATGTTCCTACCTATTGGAGTCAAGTCTCTATTGCTCCAGATCCTGAGCTGGTTCTTAAGCCTAGATAGTTTTTGTATATAGTTAAGGCGAAAAAGATCTTTCCCATTATGAGTAAAATTAATGCCCAAAAATTTAACAGGACCATTACTAACGGTAAGATTAAGATCATAAAGGTGAACAGGAATCTGATTAATTAAATTACTAAGAGGAAAAATGAAAGATTTACTGAAATTAACCTTTAGGCCAGAAGCTGACTTAAACACATTTAGAACATTTAACAGTTCCATTGTAGAGGACTTAGAACCATCTAAGAAAATAGTGGTGTCGTCTGCATATTGCAAAAGTTTAATTTCTTTACCAAGCACAGTGATGCCTGTAATACGATTGTTAGGCAAAATAAGCCTAGAAAATATCTCAGCACCAATTATGAGTAAGTATGGACTGAGGGGGCAACCTTGTCTAACACCTCTATGAATGTCAAAAAAGCCGGTGGAATAACCGTTGTTACACACACAGGACTTGCTGTCATTGTACAAGGTTGTAATCCAACGTCTGAAATCGGGACCAAACTTGAAATACGCTAAAGCCATATCCATAAAACCCCAGTCCATGCAATTTTGTCCAATATTTTTCTGTTTTGTCGTTTTGTCATGCAGATGCTGATGGTTATTTGGATCAAGTCGTACCAGTCTGCGATGATGAATTGTGTACGAAGAGCAGCATCAAGATATTCGACACAAAGCCGGATACGGTGAGAAATTGTCTCCATTTCCTGGGAGAACTATAATTGGCCTCCCCGTGCATACCATTGTAGGTTGAATTAAGGCAAAGGGTTTCAGTGAGTGAGTTGTATACATCATTGCTGAAGTCAAGTTCTCTGGAATTACTTTGTGTTCAAATTGAAAGAAGCATGAATTCTCAAGAATAGGAGCTTGGCCAGAGTTCATCTGTGGGCATGTTAATCAACTGCAAAAAGTACAAGAAGGTGGTGAGGTTGGGGTGAAAGGCCATTTACCGTCGATAAAGGTCAAACTGTGAACACCCTGAAAACACAAAATGGTATCTCAAGAAGGCAAGCTGGAAGTAATCTGATTTATACTATGCTGATGAACCACATCATTGAGTACAAGAACTCAACCTTTTTTCATGATGGTCAAAGATTATTTGAGATTGGGAGAAGTCAAACTGTGAACACAATGTCTTATGAATTGAAACTTTAACTGATCGATTATATGTGATTTGTTGATGGGACACATTTTCATACCAGAATGCAAGAATGCCTTATGATTCCAATTTCACCTGTTTTTGGTTCCTTGTGTCAGCAAAGGAACCTATGCAGTCAGGTTGGCGTGTGGGTGTGTGCGCGTGTGTGTGTGTGTATGTATGCATGTGTGTGCATCTGTGACACTTGTTTAGGTTCGCTCTAACTCAATAGGGGAAAGTCAGATAAAAGTCAAACTTGGTATGTAGGTTTGCCATATTGAGAAGGTGTGCCCTATCGTTTTTGGTGGAGGTCAAATGTCATCTGGGAGAACTGGGGGCAAAAGTCTGTTTTGCTTGGGTACGCTGTAACTCAATAGGGGAAAGTCAGATGAAAGTCAAACTTGGTATGTAGGATTGCCATATTGAGAAGGTGTGCCCTATTGTTTTTGGTGGAGGTCAAAGTTCATCTCGGGGAACTGAGGGCAAAAGTCTGTTTTGCTTGGGTACGCTGTAAATCAATTGGGGAGAGTCAGATGAAAGTCAAATTTAGTATGTAGGTTTGCCATATTGAGATGGTGTGCCCTATTGTTTTTGGTGGAGGTCAAAGGTCATCTGGGGGAACTGGGGGCATAAACCTGAAAACCTTGTTATGCTATGGATGCTCATATGTTCCATCAGTCCCTCTCCAGTGCATCATGGAAGTACTGCTTGAGTTGGCAGTTTCTTGATCAAATGAAGAAGCAGCAATGTGCAGTTTGCAGTACTGTAGGTGGTCACACCAGACAAGTTCTGACTGGATCAGTTTACCTCCTCGTGCGTGAGTGCTTATGTGTTCATTCATGTAAGTGTCTTTTCAATTAGTGAAGAGGGCAGAACACAATGAAAGAACATAAGTCAGTTGATGTTCTTACCAGTTTAAACTAGACCCCAGGAGTTCCCTCCAGGGCATGTTGTCAGATTGATGGACTTTAAAGGGGCATAGATGTGATAAGCCTTATTGCAATTTGCAGAGATCTACAGCTGTTTGTGTTTTGTAAAATGAATGGGATATTGCTGTATATTGCAGTTCTAAATCAAAATCTTCAATTCATTGCATTAATTGAAATGGTTTTTTTGATATTTATGAATTCAGGCATATCATTTTACAGTATGTGTATTTCAAGTACAAGGAACCATAGTTCCCATAGTCTGTTGTGAAATCATGCAAAATACTTCTTCTCTTACAGATTGCATGTATTGCACTGTTGATGGTCACATTAGTGCTATGGAAGTGGTCCCATGTGGGTGCATGTTTGTCATGTTTGGGGTCCAATGTCTGAAATGGGCCATTTTATAAAAGCATGAAATATGTTTTTCTCTCTACAGATTTTATGTTACAAAAGTGAGAGTTCATGGTCAGAAGTGGACCATATGGGCTATCGTACAAAGTAATGCAATATGCTCCCTTTTACTTCATAATTTACATTATGCGCTCTCCATCTGTGCAAGGAACCACAGTGCCCTTGGGCTCTTGTTATGAAATGTAGTGTGCAACATTACAGCAAATGCCACTACTTGCACTGCAACTCCATTTTCTATAGAAAGTGATGCCAACCAAGCAAGTAATGTGCCCATTCTGCTATGTGGTGATTTTCTCTGAAGTGTAAATAGTTAAACCGCAACTGATCAATTATTTAGATGGCTTGTGTGAGATCACATGTGAATTTGAGCTATAGTGAACTCAGGCAATGTCAGCTATGAAAGTGATAACGAGATAGGGACAACCCATCTTAACATCCAAATCCGGTCAGACGTACTCAAAATGCAAAAACATTTCAAAGGCAAATCCTTACAATGCAGGCTTCAACTTATCTCATATTTAGCTTGTATAATGATTACATTACAGTTCAAGGTCCCCGCTGCTTGGTGGAGGTCAATGGCCAACATAAGTAGAGGTCAAAACCATGAAACTCTTGTAAATAATATCTAAAGAATGTAAACTTCTACTGATCTCATACATGGTGCAATGATGAACCACTCAGAGTAGAATGTTTGGTATGTGTTGTGTCATCTCTGTCAGTGATCGCAAGCAGCAAGACTAAGCTGCTGCTTCATCATCAAAACCACATTGCTTAAATTCCCAAATTCCCATATTCCTAAATTCTGGTTTCCTTAATTTGTTGCATTCTTGTAACTTACATAGTTTTTTTTATTAAAATGTCAAAGATTGCCAAACTGGAGAAGTTAAGCCAATATGTGTTGCAGTTTTCTGTCTGTCTGTCTGTCTGTCTGTCTGTCCTTCCTTTACTATATATTAAACTAAGCTCAAAGACCAAAAGCTCCTGATCTTTATGTCAGTAGTCTCAGTTTTGGCTATCCTCAAACCTAAGATGCTTTTGCCTTTTTTTTTTTTTTCTGTCAGTGGAATGAAGTAAAGCTAACTTTAGATCTAGGTGAGTGGCATTTTCCTCCCCCCGGTGACATTCCAGCCTGGAGAAGAATCACAGCCAGCCTCCAGCTCCGTGCTGGCGACTTCAACTTGGATTCATACACAGACTTCACCTGCATCATGCGTAATGGAGAAAACAAGTGAGTGCTGCATGTGGCAATGAATTGTCAGACCAGCTGGTGATTCATAGCACATGGTGCAAAGAAATAAGTTTTCCTTCAAAATGCTTTGATTTCAGTAGTTATCTGGTAGCAAATTTGGTTGCCTCTTTCTTTGGTCACTGTTATTGTAAATAGGTTGTTCTGCTTTTGTTAAGTTTGATTCTCTACCTATCGTCACAGTTTTTTTGGGGGTCACAAGTGTATGATAAAAATAGAAATTTGATCATAACAGGAAGGATCTACAAGATAAGTGGTTGATATGCCGGAATGACGGTGACGTGTAAATTGATGAAAACGTCATATTACAATGATATTGTGACATTGTTTTAAGAACGCAATGTAGTTGAGTCCCTGTGTGCTTGTTGATTCTAGCCCATTCTACGTCCACTGGGATGCAACCAAAAACAACTTAGTCTGACCTGTGACGCCCTTTGATTAGTTGAAGACATTTCATGGCCAAGTAAGGTGGTTACATGGGTGCACTTTGGTTGCAACTTGCTGACATAATCAACCAAGGTGGAGATTTAATGAAATTCTCCACTGAAGTAAAGGGGCTCTTGAATAAAAGAGAATAGCTTTTCACCACAGGCATTTCAAAGCCCGTGCCCTTCTTTCGTCCCTAACTCAAGAGATCGCTCTTCAATATTACCAAAATGCCATGGTGACATCAGCAAATTATTACAAGAAATCTTTGTTGCTCTTTGAAATTGAAGCATTTAACCTTGAATTTTGACAGCAGTGAAAAGGTGGATTGTGTATATTGTAGGTTCATCTTTAAGTATTGTAATGTTTCTTTGAAGACAGTCAAGATTATAGAGAAGTATGAAAGATATTCAAAAAATTCTGCCTGTTTGGCATCACAAATTTCTTATAGTGTAAATGCACCATTTTTAAATAGAAATTTCTCTAAAAGATCCATAACTTCCATATGGAACATGCTAGTGAGATGTGGTTTTTCAACAATAAAGAGAAAGAAATATTTCTAATTTTTATGAAGTATGAACTTTCTCTCTTTGTGACTAATTATAGTAACACTTCCTGCTCTTTCCTCATTTTTGTTGGCTTTTCAGTTACATGAGACAGCTGGAGTTGAGTGGATTCACTGAGAGCTGTTACAAGTAGACTCCAATACAAAGGCTTGCCCTTTTTTGATCACTATCAAACAGTTTTGAATTGTATGATTGGATTGAGTCTGAGTTTGCTGCAAGATGCTTCAAGCCAGTTGCAGTCTGACTGATTGTTTTGTGACAGGCCTAGGTTCATCTTAGATAGTAGTCACACCTGTGTGACAAGCACTCATTCATTATTTTTATTATATATCTTGTAAAGTGGAAAAATTGTAGAAAGCCAACCTTTATTGGCAGCTTTGTGGATTCAGCTGATTCATGGGTCCTTTGTTTTGTTAATTGCATCAAACTATGTCTCTGTGACAATAGAGTTTATGAAGGGTATGTTATTTCAGTTTTGTGCTTTGTGAGAATGCTGTCCCCCCTTCTCAGTCCAATACAAGTGTGACTGCGTGAATTTGTGACCATATGCAAGTGTGAACGTATGAACTGTGAACTACATCAACTTTGACTGCATGAAGTGTGACCGTAAGTGTGACTAAATTACCACAAGAGTGACTACATGACTACAGGTGTGAGTACGTACAAGCATGACTACGTGACTACAAGTGGGACTACATGAACCTTAGCCGTGGAAAGCATTCACACAGTGCTCATTGTGGAAAAAATCAAATCATAAAGAGAAGCTCTCTACCGCAATGGTACTCCCTCCTTTTCAATTACGTAATGCTTAGCTCTCCTGCACACTGTTGATGATTCACAAATGCACGTACATCACCCGTGACATTTTTTCGCAAATTACGACGGTTCTTTTCCTTTCGATCTGTCCTTCAGAACAAACGAGGTCGTCATTCTCATCAACGATGGCGGGAATTCTGTGACCGTGGAACACGTCCCAGCCACGGAAAGCAGGAGATCTCCACTGGTCTCTGCGTTTGCTGATATTTCTATGACGGTACGTCAAAAAAGCATCTCCTTTTTCTTTCCAAAGTGTCCAGTCGATGTCGACACAATTTGTGATAATTTTGAAGGGGTATATCCAGATAACGATGCTTATGATGAGTGAAATTAGTCCAGTTTCATAGGGGGTAGTCACAGAACCTCAAAAAGTGTCAAAGTTTTTTATCCTGTCTTTTACCATCTATGTGTGGTGAGAGTTGGCACAATTGTAAAAAGGGTCCGGTCACAAATTTTCCAACACCAGATTGAATGGTTAATGACTCACTAATGTTCATTTGTATGTGACACATGGAGATCCTCTCAATTTGACCATTTGTGTTAAGTATTAAAAGGAAACTTGACGGGTGTGGGAAAATTTAGAGAATTTCACAAAATATCTCAATGTGTTTACCTTCAAGAAAGGATGAGCTTTAAACATTGTTGCCACATCTTTGTTAATGGACCTTGTTTTTTTTTTCTTTCTTCTCTTGGAACTTTGGAAAGTTTGTGCTTTTTATGATGGGAGAAGTAAGGTCGCTTATTTTGGGTCTGTAAAATTAAGGTTTGCTGGGATATATCTGCTGTAGCCAGTGATAGAACTGTTATAGTTATGACCCACTATTTGCCCAGTGTTTACTTTTGATCCGTTCATCATCTTCAGGCTCACCTGGACATTGTGGTGGTAACAGAGAGTGAAGAGGGGAACATGTACCACTTGATGAGCAACACCTTCACACCTGATGCCAACTTCATCAAAGTAGAAGGTAAGAAATTCTCCCCCCCCCCCCTCTCCCTCAAAAAAAAAATGTTAATTTATCAAAAATTAGTTTGCATCACAGTTTAGGCAATGGAAGAAAAATTTCTAATTTCTTTTGTGGGGCTTTGTTTGGCATGAGAAGTGAAAAAAAAAACAATGGAAAGAAAAGAGATATTTCTTTGCACGTAATCCATCTTGTCACTATTTCAGCTGTTTTGATGTTACTGTCTTTGCCCTTCTGTCATATAGCTAGAAAGACTCATTTTTACTTTGTAGTTTTCATTCTGATTTTTTTTTTTCATCCAGTGGTCCGACGAACATGTCCCAAGTGTACAGGGGTAAGTCTTTGTAGAGTTTTTGCTCAGATGCTACCGTTTATAACCGACACTACCGTTAGTTGCTTCTATCAGCAATCTAGGGATCTGGGTAAATAATGCAAAACAGTAAATGCATCATGTATTGGTAATGGCCAGTAACCCCGTTTGAAAATTGTAAGAGATAAGAATGCTACAAAAGTAAAGTGCAGACTCGTGTTGCCAGAATCCTCCACGTGGGACTCAAGATGCTGCGTTGTTACAGCTTGACAAAAAAATGCAAATGACGTCATCGCTTCACTGTACTCTTGTGAATTCAAAAGTTCAGAATAATCTGAGTTTCAAGGAAGAGTGAGGTTGGTGTATGTTCATATTCATGCATTAAGCTGTATTGAGTAAATCTCTATCAAATGAATACGTCACCGACAATTCCGGCTGCTTAGCTTTAGCTCCTTTCAGAATGTTTGATAGACTCTCCCCGTCAGTTCAAAGATTGCACAGATCACATCGGTCATATCTTGTAAAAAGATGGTGTTTCCAGTTTTAGCCACACCCGGTCCATCCTCTCCCCTGACTCTGATATCCCACTCTCTGGTGAAGTCCAAATTTAAATAGGTCTTCCCCAGCGGGAAGGGTAACTTTCTTTCACTTTGATCATCTTTCTTAATTGTTTTAATTAATTATTACTCAATCTAAAATTCAGTGTCGGTCCTTCTCGCAGTCCTCGAAGAACGGTGTTTGTTCGGTATTTTGTCGCTTGAAAAGTATTTCAGTTTATCTTTTTCTTTTCTGCCTATGTTAAGTCTCATGTCAGCAACTTGCCAGGACCAGTCACAAAGTACCAGACTACCACACCAAGTGGTGAAAAGCAGCAACTCGCAGGTAGGCTCGAGTCTTCGCAGTATTTGATCCGATTCCTGCAGTACTCGGTCATCTTTTGATCATCTGTAGAAATTTTTCTTCAGTTTCTTTAAAGTTGTGATTTTCCCTTATCATTTATTTGAAAAAGGGAAAGAACATCGTCCTTCAGTTTTTGGGCTCATCAAGTGTCCAATCATTATTTCAACTTCAAACATTGTCATCTATTGTTTTAAGTTGTTTACAGAATTGATGGAGAGCAAAACGACACTCATCAACTATGCCCAATGCATGACCTGCCGATTGCAGCACTTATTTGGTCATTAGATGACGTTGTGTTGTTTTGTGAAGTATCTAATTGTTTTTGCCATTAAACTTAGCAAAACATTTTATCACTCATTTTCATTCCATTCTCTTCATGGTGAATTTGTCTTTCAATACTGGTAGCCATCATATTTCTCATCTTTCCCTCCTCTCCATTCCCCTCCTCCTCCCCTCTACCTGACTGCTCATTTTTTTTCTGTCCTCATCTCTTTCCTTTGTTTTTCTTTTTCCCTTGCAGCTGCTTTACTCAGCCAGTCTTCATATTTAGCTCTCCAGCTGCCATACGTAATCATGGGTCTTGGTTCAAATCCAAACTTTGTTGACCTTGTGGAGGTCAACATACCAAACAAGTGCTGTGACGTTCAGGTAACTAATGCAATGTCTTACCATGGCATTTTTACTCTTAAACAGAAGGAAAAAAAATCACCATTTTTACCCTTTATACCCTTGGAAAGTGAATTATTTCAACCACAAAAGCTGTTAAAGCTCTGTTGTAGCTGCCAAAAATTAGGATACCGTTACTTGAAATGTCCCAATACTTATGTGCTCAATTTGTCCTGGTTGCTAGGTAACTTTCCCCCAATGTGATTCTACGTAACTTTGGCACTAATCAGTGTTTTATATTTTTCTTGTATTTTTTTCACCACATTAATTCATTTCAATGCAATTTTTGATGTGGCAGTGTATGAAAGATTCATAGCTTGCAAACTGAAGTTACCAAATATCTTGTAAAAGAATGAAATGTTACAAAATAGATCATTCTACTGCCTCACAGTGTGATTGCTTATTAGTACCAGTTCTGCGACAACTCTGACAGCCAAATTCTACCATAAATTAGGGTCTAAATTCTCCTTTGGATAGTTAATGGTGTAAAAGATATCATGTCTGACAAAATAAAGGAATGAAAACATTTAATTTTACTTAAAAATTTTACTAAAAAAAAAAGGTAAAAAAATTATTTGCATGCTTCCAGTCTCTGGTTACCGTGACTGCTTTTAACCAGTGAGCTGGATATGTTCATCTACCATAAGAGTTTTATAGAAGTACAGTATAGTCTTCTCCCCCCATGGAGAAAAGTAGCCACTGCATTGGCCAATCACATGAGAGATTGAATACCCTCCGAGTTCATATTGCTATCCCAACCACACAGTCCACTGCACAGATTCGTCCTGAAGTGAGATCAAACAGATAGTACAAGAAAGTATGGTCCTAGCCATTGATGGAAAGGTGTTCACAATCGTACAGCGGTCGGTCGTTAGATGCGCCCAGGAATGAAACTTCCGAGGCATTGATTGTTGCGAACAATCCTCTGATTGATTGCAAGAGGATCATATCTTCATGGGCTGGTCTTACTGTCATGGAAATTCTCTCAGAATGTTCCCTTTCAGGCTTTGTTACAGCTCTTGTGAGAACTATGGCAATAGGAGAGAAAAAAAATTAAAAGGAACTTTCAATAACTCCTCATCTTGTTTTGAATATTTTCCTTTTCTTTTTTTGCAAAAGTATTCACTGAAAGAATTATCATTTCTGCCACTATTGCGTCAAATAGAATTTGATCGCTTTACATCGTTTCAGGTACAGAGGTCTAAGTCCTGGCTCTCCCTGATTCCAAACTCTCAGCTTATAGTTTATCCTAAGAATTTGGATGACCCCAACAGGTTTGTTCCCATTTACCACAATTGCAAATGCATCCATTTTATTATGTTTGGGGTTACCCTGCTTTTTCAGTGTCCATTAACAGGGGTTTGAAGTTAACCAAAATCTTCAAAAATTTATTCATGTTTTGCCATCGTCTCTATGACATATTCTCGTTTCTATATTCATCCCTTCGTCATCCATGACCGTTGAATTTCTCAATGTTAAGAGTCTTTTCGCACCCCGTATGCTAATTTAATTGTGCAAGTGCTCTTTACTGTCATATTTGATCTTCTATTTTCCTTTGTTTTTTTTTAACACTGAAACAATGATAGGGATTTTCCCCAATGAGAAGAATCCAAGGATGGATTACCCCAGATCCTATACATTTTCACATACTGCTGACTTAAATGTGGTCTCCAGTGTTCCTTCACTGCCAAGGATACATGATGTGCTATAACTTGTGTTGTACGGGGTCATCCGAGACTAAACTGATTTTATACTTTCAAGGCTTTGGTGATGGGTGTGTAACTTGTGGCATGATGGGTTCACCTCTCCCACTAGCATTTGCACTCATCTGTCACAAGATCTGAGGATATTACTTCTGATCCGTGGAGTTAAATCTCACCTCAGTCGTTTGTCTGCTGGTAAGTAATCTGGGGATGTAACTTGCAGTGCGATTGGCTAAAATTTCTGCCCCGCATCGTTTATTCACCATCAAGAAATCTTCAGCATAAGATACTGTTTATCCATTCTCTTTCTGTAGTTGGCAAAGCAGCTTGATCATACATCCGAGCCAATCGGTGCTGCTCACCGGAGTCGTCCTCATTGGCACCTGTTGCTTCATTGGTCTGATTGCAGGACTCCTCCACTTACTAGAGAGGGTATGTTCATTTTCGATAGTTTTTTTCAGACACATCCATAGCAGAATCAACAAGCCGCTTCTTTTGAGTGAAAAAAGCAGTGGTGGTACTGGGCTAAGTAATCTAGGGGGTGAGATTATTGGGGACGGGGAGCAAAATATTGTAATGGTAATATTGGGGAAGGGAGTTTTACTAGAGTTTTAGTCTATGTGTCATGGCCTCTTTAAAGTATTTTTCTGCCAGCAAAATTGCTTATAGACACTAAATGGTGATTATAATTTTGCCAAATGTTACATAACTAGCCTCCATGAGCATATTGCAAATTTACAGCTAGCAAAAATGATTTTTTTTGTCTGCCAAACTTAGAAATAACTGGCCAGTTAAGAACTTGTCTGAGACTGGTTGACCTAAGTGAAGGATCTACTTTAAGGGTATATAGGCTAAAGCAGCCGGGAGGGGGGGGGGACTGAGGGGTCAAGGGAAAAGTCTGGGGGTCCTCATCTCCACTCCTCCCCCGAAGTGCCACCACTGTTCTCTTTTTTTCATCCTCCCTCTCATCTACTTGAAGTAATGTCCTCACTTCTGAATCATTACTTCTGTAAATGTGATTTTACGGGATGTTTCTGTTTATGCTGTGAGTAGCAATGAGAGGAAGATATGATAAAAGTGATGATAGTGTGTGTCGTTGATTGTATCCTCTTTCTATATAGTCAAATCGATATAACAAACGTAGTACTTCATCATTCATTAAAAATCAATTAAGAAATCTCTGAATAGGTCAGTGATGCAGAATAAAACAGAATTTCTTCAAAATCAGTCTTCCTTTTTTTCTTCTCTTTATCTGTGGGTATGTTGGTGGGACAGCAAACAATACAGAAATCGACCACCGCCACTTCAGCTGTGTTGGCACTGCTGATAAACAAGCCCTCACTTTCTCCCTGTCAGTCTAAAATTTGAAGACAGCACTAATTTGCACCTAAGCAGCCACCCAGAATGAAACACCTCTCCCCCTTTATATTTCCCTACCCCAGGACAAACATTCACTTTGTCTTTCCTGGGCTAAAATTTCAAGGGATATGCATCTAATAAGAACGCATTCAAATTTTTCGTCCCTACACTTGTAAAATGTTTATGCAAATTTCCGTCGAGCTTTTGGAGTCTCTCAATTTCTTCATTTCCTTTGTTTTTTTTTTGGCTCTCTTTTATTTTTTCTTCCAGAGACAAGATGACAAACAGAAACGACAGGAAGCCCATAAATTCCACTTCGACGCAATGTGAAAGACGACGTTCACCTTTTATAGGCAACCACTATTTTGAGGGCCATGTGCAAAAGTATTAGTTTGTTTTTAAGTTTCTCCTCCTTATGCCTCTGGATGTATTAAATGGTACAACACAGACTTTGCAAGGAATCTCAACAAATTTTTTCAGTAGCTGCCATTACTGCCTTTTTTTTCTGTCTCTTTAAACACTGTTGTCACATTACTTAAGCGGGGCAGCGAAGATGTGTTGCATCAGCAGGGTCTGAAATGCATTATAGCATGTGCACAGTCTTAACCAAAACTATTGTCCAAAAGACATTATGTAATAAACCTTATGTAATATTTCTATGCAGTCTTCCTTCAAATGGTGTGTACCCTCGATAAACTGACTTTGATTGGTCAAAACAGGGAATGTGATGATTCAAAAGAATATTCAGTGAAACTTTATATTTCTTGAACAGTTGGTCTCGCTATTTTAGAAGTATTTCACATTTAATATCTTTTTTGTTTCTTTGTTGGGATTGTTTGAACACTGAGGATCAGATTTCATCAGTTTGGATCTTTTTCCTTCTAGGGTGGGATTTGATCAAGCTTTTATGAATTGTAGTTCGGTTGTACGTAGGGATCAAAAGAGAACAGGTTCTTGCAAAAGATATTGCTTAATGGACATAACTGATGATTCTTTAAGGCACAGGCAACCAACTCTATGTATATTGCCGAATTGTGACCCATTCTTTTAAATAGTCAAGTCAAGTTTGTAGGAATTGCAAGTAAAGGAAAGTTATCATTTACTTATTCTGTTTAATAAGCAAAACTGGAATTTTGTTAAAATAGCAACTTTTGTTGCAACTTCACTGCATTTGTCCCTCGCTTCAGGTCTGGATCCAGCTACCATGACAAAGAGCTGTCAGTGATTGAATAACCTGAGTTTTATGTAGTGCTTGTATCGCACACTGAGGAACACGATGTCTTTGTGGTCCCTCAAAAGTGTGTCGGTAGAAGTGTTTTTCTAATCTTTGAGTTTTCTAGTGCAATGCAAACTTATGTAAGAGAAGTTCTCTTGTTGAAAAACATATAAAGACATTCATCTTCTAAACTTGAAATGAGAACGTAGCAAAAGGAGAATGAAAAAATAGACTCTTTTAGAGCTCTGTAATTTCTACCCAACTGTAAGCTTAGCTGAGTTGTTGTCAGGGTATTAATGTAATGTATTATTTTCTCATATTAGTATTCATCAAATAAATTTAGGACATTCTAAGAAAATGTAAAAAAGATTGAAATCATTTCAGAGGGAGGATATAATTTTCATCAGTCAGTTGTGATTTAAATGTAACATTGGTGATTGTTGTTGTGACGGTACTTTATGAATCACCCAGCGTTTCCCCACCCTCAACTTTGTTTGTCGCCATGGAGATCCAGTTTTCTAGCAGGTTGTTTCCGAAGATATAATCAACCATTCAGTACAAAACTAGTGGTTTCATTACATCTATTGAGTATATATGCATATGTATGATGTATATCTTTATTCATTCTAGGCACATTTGTTTATGCAGATGATATACATGTTTATGTATTCACATATAGTAGTATGCACTAATGGATATGTGCATGAAATTGATTACATATTCTTTTATTCTTGGTCCATGTCTTGCTTATGGACTTACAGATAGACTTGAAGTGGCATTCACTAGGTCAGTATGTCAGGGTCACCGGGCAATACCATTTGTGTTTGGGTCAAGTTTATGATATTTTGGAGTCCGGAAGTTATTCTTAAGCTAAGTATGGCTCCTCTCTTTGTGTACTTTGGCTAATTTATGC
This sequence comes from Stichopus chloronotus, assembly GCA_021234535.1. Classification (NCBI taxonomy): domain Eukaryota; kingdom Metazoa; phylum Echinodermata; class Holothuroidea; order Aspidochirotida; family Stichopodidae; genus Stichopus; species Stichopus chloronotus. Next base: position 18,112,649 of record CM037832.1, on the reverse strand, counting down.
AGCTTTACTTCTAATTGTACCTTATCCATTGTTCTTGAAGCTTTGTTTTAGTGACAGATTAACCAACAATTGAGCCACAGAAAGACCGAAAATGTGACCACTCTAACACAGGACTGCCAAACGCCATTTGAAATTGACTGCAGGGAAATCTGTCAAAATTCAGTTCAGGTTTTAGGCAAAATGCAACTCTCTTTACTCCAGCTGCATATAGATAGGTATGACATGAATGTGCAAATTAGCTGCATTTATTAATTGATCAGCTAAATCTGTGCAGACTTTTTTTTCTTTTACCAGGAAAGCTCAAGAATCATACCCTACAGTGAAACCAATAGAAGCATCTCTTTCTATTAAACTTCCAACAATAGATACATTATTTGCACCTTACCTCTGAAAAATTGACATTGTCAAGTTTGCAAGTTCTTGCTAAGTCAATGAACACCATGCAAAACCAAACATTCATCGGATATGACAGTAACAGGATATTTCGATGTTCTCCAGTTTTGCCTTTCTTTTACAAATTTTGTTTTTATTTTTAAATTCTAATCTTTAGAACCATTGTTTTTACTACTGGGTAGTGGCAGCATCTGAACACCAATTCATAATCTTTGTGAAATCAAATTAATTGTGCAATCCATTAATTGTTTTCCTCTCTTTGTTTTTTATACTTATGTATTTTGCTTTGATGAGTGTAATAAGCACGAAGTGTTAAGTCATCGGTTTTCCCTAGGGAACGTTTTCGTCGCTAGAGCTGTATATACCAACGGCGTGCGCCAAATAGTCGTGTGTTGTTAAGGGAGATTCTTTCTTTTTATGAGGAGGACAGATGCCACCAAGTTGCATCTGTTAGACAGTCTGGGTTTTGTTGCAAACTTTACAGTTGACTGTATGGGCAAGTGAACTGGTATTGGGCTGAGGGAGATGTGACCGTGTGTGGATATATATGAACATGTAGTTGCTGGGAGATGCCACACACAGTGGAGGAAATATGTACATGTGGATGGGAAGGTGATCTACATGTGGGTCAAGAAAAATATGTGCGTAGAAGGAAATTATGGCAGTTCCCAGCTTGGTCAGCTCGAGAGGGGGTGTGAACCTCTCGGTAATTGTGTTGTATTTGTGAAGAAATTAAATGATAAAATTATATGTATGCTATTATCATTAGACTCATTAGAATCAGTTTGTAACTCAATAGTCTTAATGTTTGCACTATGAGACAAAATAAATGTATACAGTGGTGATGGATTGTCTGTCTGTGTGTGTGTGTGCATGTGTTGTACGTAAGAAGGCGGTGGTGAGGAGAACATCCCCATTGTTTGTGATGGTTTGTTCAAGGTCAGCAGAGGTCAAAGTCAGAAAGCCTTACAAGTTAAAGAGTTTGTTTGAACTTTAGAAGTGACACCTAGCTAGGTAGATACACATCATAAACTAGTGAAGGCCACTCCTCTTTATTTGATATACCTGGTCAAGGGTGCAGGAGTGTCGTAAAATCTTTGTTTGCAGAACTTCTCCCTTATGACGAGGGATTAATGCTTTTGACTCCCTGGTTGTTCCTTGGTTTTATTTTATCATATTTCTGTTTCAAAATAGTATCGTGTTCCAAATTATTTTATTAATGGTTTTCAATTTTGTTGACTTAAGAATACCTTGGGCAAGTAATGTGATCTTTGCAATATTATTTAACGTTCTGTTATCTGTTTCTTGTTTTTGGTTTTCATTTCTTCTGTTTTTAATTGAACTCTCTATTACTTAAATTCTTCTAAAATCCTTTCTCTTTTTTTATTTGTACTGCTAAATATTTTATTATATCATATGACACCAGAACATGTCCTATTGCATTTGTTCTCTTTGGTCGTGACTATCTATTCTGGCTTTCTTTTAAACTACATTCTGTTACTAATCTCAAAGTCACATGACTGGAATAATGTGATAAGGAAAAATCTTGAGTTCTCTTTTTTTTCGTAGTGATATAAATTGCAAGCACACCTGAGCAGCTTCACAACCTTAATCTGGAAAATGTGAGCTCTGGAATTAGCAATAGGCGACGATTAGATTTTTTAATGAAGCACAGATGGACAAATTAAAGGGCTGGTTTGTACACTCCTTGCAAGATTAAAATGGAAGCTTAAAACGTTTTAATCTCTGTTTCAAGAAAAAGGACAAAATAGTAACACAAAGTTGGAGAGGAATTCCTGTTACCAGGCACAAGTTTAAACTGTTATTTTCCTGTGTTATTGCAAAGTTTTCTTTATTATTTTTTTAAGTTACACTTCATCCTATTTTATATGGACAATATTCAGAAGGTAGGGTTTATTATACAGGGGTAAACTTTATCGAATTCCAAATCAGTATTTAAAAACGATTTCTTTAAGAGAGCCCCGATACAAAATTCAGTGGTATTGTCTACTCGGGTGTCTCGAATTACTGAGTGAACTCTGTACACAGTTGGCCCCCTTGGGCACTATTCAATAGCTTTAACAACCCTCTGACACAATTCGCATTGTACTCTCGTCAATGGAGTCAACACTTTATCAATAGAAGTGAATTGACAATAGGGAGGGTACCACTGCCATTCATAACACCAAAGCAGCTATGTGAATAAATTGATTTCTTAGGCTTTCCTACTAAACAAGGATCATGACAGCCTTAGCGTGTTTCTGTGAACGCAGAGTGGTATTTTGATGTTGGTTACCGAACTTTGTAGAAAAGTGCCTTTTCGAGAAAAGACTATTGCACTCACTGGATTGGTTATGGCACACCCTAGATTGGTTTTGCGGTAGGGCAAGTTCAGGGAAGATCACGTGATATGCGAGCTCCAGAAAGTGCCAAACGAACATAACTTGAGTGCACGGAAGGCTCTGCCATTCAAAAGTGTAGTATAAATTTGGGTGAAGAAGTCGCTGAAGGGGGGAGGGGGCAAAAATTTCACCTGCAGTGCAAAATAGAGTGTGTAGCTGGTGGAGTACGGGAACTCTTCTTCGGGCCGCCCCTTGTTAGGCCAGTTGCAAAGGGTCCAGGGGGAAGCCTCCGGAAGCTGTGAACGTGTTAGCATATCTCTGAGTCAAAAATTAAGGCTCAGGACCTTTTTAGAAAGAAAAGTGAATGATGCAATATACATAAATAGGGAATAAATATATACACCGTGTCTGTCAGGCCACTATACTTCAACTGAGTAGGGGGGGTGGTGTTAGGGGGGTAAATGTTCTGATTTACTCGTTTTCCCGATCATGCCACCCCCCAGCTTTGACACCCGCCCCTGGTTACTCTGGTAAGGTTTTGGATGATAACACCAACTAGCTCAACACAGAACAAAAAGAGTGGAAAATATATCGAAACTCTACCATTTATTCATAATTGTGCTTTGTTTAGCTGAAGCCGATTTTTTTTTTTTTTTGAGCTGAATTTCTTTGTCGAGTGTCACAAAGCATAAAATTGACAAAAGAAAAAGTCAAAGATGAATACAATAGTGGAGCAAATTGATAAAAATATATACCTATGTAGGTATGCTTTGCGTTGATATACTTTGGTATGATATTGACGTCCTTGTAAATAAAAAAATACCCTAATACCAACCATGGAGCTGTTATTTATAGCTCCCTGTACCAACTGCTTTTGAATATGACTTCGTCTTTCTTAAAATGAATTAATTTTCATATCTCAAAAATTACCGGGTAACAGTTTGCAAGTGTATTGCAAAAAAAAAAAAACTAGTTATTGAAAATGGAGTTATGAACAATGGAGTCATGACGTTACTATATTTTTAGTCGAAAAGTATGGAGAAAATTATTTCAGTTAAAGTAGGAATCCGTTGTTGTGTACAAAACCCGTTTACTTTTTTCGTCAGAGGAATACTTCATCACAATGCATTATCATTTAATGTGGCGATCATCAAATCATCAAAAACCATAAAAACGAACCTGTATTCGGTGTCATAATTGGGTATCCGTATCAGGTCTGCAAAAAGGGTTCGGTTTGGGACACATTGACCCCTAGCGCCCTTTACCGGGGTGGGATAGGCTGTGAAAGTAGTTACAAAATTTAAAAGAATCATTCCCCAGAGTCACCAACAGAAATGGATGACATTGACCTAGACGTCTCTCTCGTATTATAGACCAATTCAACGGTGACGTCGACCAGGTTACATATGGGAGGCCATAATTGTCCACAGGCCCGTAGTCAAAGAGGGAGGGGGAAGGGGAGAAGCTTTCTGAAAAAAAAACCCGTGTCCCAGAGTGTGAACCTTGCCATTAACGTGATACATTTTTTACACCTTTGGCCCCTCTTAAATATTTTTTCTCCCCCTTCACTCCTGCTGTATGGCTATCATGGGCCTGATTGTTCACCAACAATGGAGGTGCTTTGCATCTCAAAAAAAAAGAAAAAGTGCAAATTACACTTACTTTATCAAAGGTGGGGAAGAAGGAAATGAGGCAGCTCTGCTCCTATGCTGTTCCACTGAAGACCTAGCATATTAGGATACGTATAGGCCTACGGTATAGGCTATGGTATACCTCCACCCCCCCCCCCCCCCCGCCCTGACAATTTTTTTTTTTATTAGCTGGATGTAATCGACCTATACCCACGTATAATAGGCCGGATACCGGTCGTAGAATTAATCATGCACTGTGTTTGTAGGCCTATGTCTTCATACCAGCTAAAAAAAAAGAAGAAAAAAACTTAGGTTGACTCAGTGTACATCTCAGGCTGGGTATAGTAGAAAGCGACCAGGTTACCCAGGGCCGACAAAACTGTCGCTACATTACAGGTAACTTTCAAAAGGTGAGATTTCACTCTATGCAGTGCTAGGTTACTCTTTTTGAACAGTACCTTTCTTTTTTCGTCCGGTAAAACGAAGAGTCTTGTCTATTTCCGCTTCACATTAAAGGGGCTCATTGAGTTGATATCAGTAAAGATTGCGGTGATTTTGAAGGGTATAAACACATGACAATACTCGCAATTAGCATAATTAATCAAGTTTCACATCCAATAGTTATATGAAAACTGTCAAATTTTTCGAATTTTTGACCGTTACTTGCTCTGATCATGTGCATGTACTAATGTGAAAATGTCTGGTCACAAAGTTTCAAAAACCAAATTTAATCGTTGGTTACTCGAAATTAATTACATTAATGTTCCAACGTATGTAAAACTTTGGGATCCTTTTAATTTGACTGTTTGTCATTAGTATGTGAAGGAAACTTGACCGGTTTAGAAAAATTGAGTGAATTTCACAAAACAACTCAATGAGCCTCTTTAAGTCACAATTGTTCACTGAGTCACAGGAACTCAACGTGACGTCACTTTATTCAAAACAAAGCTGTTCTCATGGGAAAAAGGATTGTTTTAATAAAGAAAATTATCAAATCTTTCTTACATTAATGTAGACAGTTTTGAAGAGATATCCGCTGAGTCCGTATTCGAGGAAAACATTTGAAAATCAAAGTCTCCTTATCCGCACTGATCAGTGTGAATTATTCAGGATGATGATAGCACAATAAGTATACTTAGGCTTAACACTCTGCTGTGTAAATTGTGTATGCCAATATACACTTTCTGTATCGAGATATCTACAAATAAAACTTTCCAGTTGAATTTCAGATTGCCGATTCCTTTTCTCTTCCCTAAAAGACGGGAAGCAGACTCTATCAGCAGGAATTAAATCCTACATGCTTCACCACCCAAGAGAATCACATTTATGTAATATGTTTACGAAAAACGCGAAGATCGAAAACTGAAAAAGAAAAAACTGATTTGCACCCACTAGACAGCCGGTTGATCGATTATTGTTCAATTTGATTCCACGTAACCAGAGGGCCATTTCACGGTCAGTCATTTAGGTCCGATCAGACTCATGGGAAATTCCCCCTCCCCACCCCCCCCCACCCATCCCCCCAAAACGTAAAAGAAACACCGGCACATTGGACATAAGTACTGATAACTATTTGTCACCTAAAAAAGGTAGAGGCAGAAAAATTTAGGGATCTTAACACCCCACCACAGCCGCTCCTTCCCCTTCCACTCCTCGCCGTGTGTACGGGCACGGAGTTATTCCTTACGCAAAGGAAACCAAGAGTAAACTCAGTCTCTTGACTTTCAGATTTTTTTTTTCGTTAATATCCTCCTGCCTTTTCGGTCAACACTTCGGACTACAAATTTTCTTCTTCGTAACTTTGTCTTCATTAATTTGTGGGGTGGGGTAATCGGGGGTATGTGCTCCTGTCAATTTCTAGATGAAACGCCGTTCCAAAAAAAAAAAAAAAACGGGCATATGCTATACAAAATGAGAATTTTTTTCAGATTGCCGTTTTCGACATTTACCCCAGTAAAGGTTCTTCAGAGTGCCCTTTCAGACAGTTGTACTCCTATAGGGTTGTAACTCTATAGGGTTGCGTCGGCCCTGATTAATGTGACATTAAAACAATCATCGCTCTCGAACCTTACCTTAAATATTTTTGAAAGTAGATTCTTTTCATTCCCGTCACTCCACTTTTATTTCATTTGTTTTTGCCAGGTATAGCGTATCGAATAATCCAGATAATTTTTACACTTGTTTTCTCTCTGATATATACCGTAGCGTGGTCATCTGTTGTGTACTATTCGGTGCCCATTCGCGAACACGCAGAAGCTGCCGAAGATAATGGCTATACTTCTTTACGTGATTGATTGCTTTCTTTTGTGATCCAGCCTTTGTGCAATTTTTTGTTTTTGTTATCATTGTATTAAGTCATTTGTTTATTTATAACACAATTAATCCGTCATTTCCTTCTTGAGAAACCGCCCAACTTTTGCGTGACGGATTTTATCAATTAAATGATGACAGAAAGGTAGGTACACGGACAGTACATCAATCGCAACACTTAATCACGACTTGCTTTAGAACTTTTTAAGTTCCTGGTTTAGATAGTTATGTCCAGGAAACATTCGGTTGTTGCCAGACTAATTTATGTATTTTTTGTTGATGCACCTGTTTCTAATTTCTTTTACAATTATTAATGACATATGGAAGACAACTGCATATTATTCCACACAATTTAACTTCATATGCATACAAGCAGTGTAAAGTTCTGTAACACAAGCACATGTTGGCTACTTTAAGTATTGTGGTAATTGAAAACGGGCAATGAATATCACTCGAGATCACTTTAACCAAATTTTAGTTAGATCATGACGCAATGTTCTTCCTCATATACCAACGCCTCCATCCCTTCAGCGACCCATCACTGGCAAAGAAAATCCGAAATTCAAATTATCTATACCGTTACAACTGGAAGTTCTTACTTGCTTTAGTCAGATATAAGAAAGTTTAAAAGTCGTCTGATTATCTTCAAGGTTCATTGGACAATGTCTACCCCTATGGTACAAGGTTACTTAACTACGGTTACCACTCAACAAAACCAACGGTGCCATGAATCGTTAAGTTACTTCAACAACAACTATCGCAAAATTAACACCACTCACCCTCTTCCGCCATGTCCTTTCCTTTCAGATTGTCGAATTGTACCTCACAATCTACCTCAAAATCAAATTAAGTATTCCACTACATACCTGACCCTCATTTTGAAGTATAATCAATGTTTATATGTAATGCTTGCTAAAATCATGAATAACATCGTCTGCAGCCGACCAATAATTGTGGTTGCCATGGTGATTTCTGGAGATGGACGAGACCGATCCGGAAAAAGCGTCATTCATGTACGCTGGGCCAAACATCTCGTCACTCCCTGTCTGCACTCCTACGTGCGTTCCAGCAGCCCGCCCCACCTCCCCAAAGTGCAAGGTGTTCAAGGCCGAGCGTTTCTTGACAAGGGATTTCTCATCTTCTTCGCCCTCGTATGGTTTTCCGGGAAACCTGGTCATTAGAACGTAAATTGCTACAACGATGGTACCCTCCGTCAAGGTTAAAATCGCCAAGAGTAGAGGGGGCCGCCCTATGAGAGCAGACGCGGGTTGGGGGTAAGATAAAGTCGCCATGGCAACAGCTAAGAAGCTATTTTGAGCGCCAGTTTCGAGGCTGACGGTGACAGCGCTCCTATTTGGAAGGCACGTTATCTTAGCGATGAGCAGGCCCAAGACGGATCCAATCAGAGGCAGCAAAAATGCTGCAAGCCAGACTTCGTAAGGAGACTGAAATACGTACAAATTACCGGGAATACCAATTCCCAACGAAATAACGATGATCAGAAACGCGAACGGCTTTATGAATTTGGACAATTTGCTACCAAATTTGGGAAATTTAAAAGTGATGAAAATCCCTATGAAAACCGGGATAACGAGCAGGACGAGTTGAACAATGATGTCACCAAATGGAGTCTTGAGGCTGTCATCCCCCTTGATGAACGGTGTAGTATAGAAGAACATGTTCAAAGGCATAAACCCCAGGGCTAGGATTGTGGAACAGAATGTCATCGTGAGGCTTAAAATCAGATCACAATCAAGCAGTGCGGTGAACACGTTGCTAAGCCAACCTCCCGGACAGGAGCCTACTATGATAGTCCCGACGGCTGTCGCAGGTTCCAGGTTTAGCGTCTTGGCCAGAACAAACGCCAACCCGGGCATTATGATAAACTGACACGCTATGCCGATCAAAATTCCGTGGGGTCGGTAAAACTTCGGCTTGAGTTTAGACCACGTGATCTTTGTTCCCATGGTGATGTAACTGAGGACTAACCAAGTCATCAGGACGTAGGTCGATATCAACCTCAGAACGTGGGTTTCATTTTCCGCCGACACGGGGTAACTGGCCACTCGGTACGGTGACTCGGAGAATATGTCTCTCGTCTTTATATCGAATTGGATTTCCGATGCCCCCACGTAAACGGACATGACAGAGAAAATTATAGAGACGTTAGAACTCGAATCTTCATCGGTAGTACCTGATGCTGGTCTCAACAGCAGTGGGAAACTGGAGTCCCCGAAAATCCTGATTGAGTTTTGGTTCGTGCTTTCGACGAGGACGAGAATGTCTTCTGAAATACCGTCCATCGAAAGTTCCACTGATCGATTCTGTCCTGTCGTCAAAAGCGGTAAAGACGGAGGGGAAAATTTGTAGGTAAACTCTCCAAACGTACATGTCGTCGTTGCCATGGTGAAAATGGCAGTTAGGTAGATGCGTCCAGCGGTATCCATGATATGTTTATATTTCTTTCTTCTTTTTTTTTATTAGATTCTTGGCTAAATCTGATGAATTATAGGGGATGTTGAGTCGAGTCCAGAGCTACCCTAGAGAACAAATCTACATCTGTGAAGAGCAGAAGATAAAGATATAGATGAAGATGTTTGATATAGGAAAGCAATGGTCGAGAGATCATTCCTCCAAAAGAACCTTTTTGTTACCAAGTTAGTCTATGACGCGATATTTACTATTAGCAGTGTGTGTTTAGTCAATCATGATTAACTGTTATCAACTTGCTTGTTTAGTTAGTCAGCCAGCCAGCCAGTCAGTAATAACATCACTTACACATCTTCGCAAAGTATATCACTTGCACTGGCTACTTACAGGTTTAATACAAGAGGAAATGGATATGACAAGAAATCAATTGAGCACCCACTAAACCTTCTTGAAGAAAAACATATGAAAATACATAATAACCGTCTTCTTTTGAGAATTTGATCACTGTTTAATTACATTTCGTTATATATACACAGGGAGTACATCGTACGTGGACGTACATCAAATGTTTCTACGTACAATGACCGTACATTGAACTGCACTTAGATGGTCACGGTGAAGGTCCACGCAAGGTTGAAGACATGCTTTGTTTCTTTTGGTACATTCATAATATCTATCACCGTCCTCGTGTGAACAAACCATTTTCGGTAGGTGACGTGGACTGTATCTAAAGGTGACATCTAAAGGAGGCTATATCCAAGGGCGTTAAGTGTACTACCTTGTAAACTGCGTGGTCTGTCGCAGATGTTAAATTTTAGAGACTACTTATGTGCCTATAGATACGTCTCTTTACTTGTTTGTGGGTGTGAGAGACCCCCTTCTCCCACCCCCCCAAAAAATATGTACAATCACTAATGGGTCCATCTTAAAGTTAAGTGCTTGCAGACTTCTGGTTTTCATCACAGAAGTATATTCAATAGAAGTTACTTACGGTCTAGTATTCAATGCAACGATTTCAAGAGTTCAAATTACACTCAACAGGGATAGCCTAGATCACTTTTTTTTTTTGGGGGGGGAGGGGTTCAAAAACACGCCATCACTAAATCACGTATGGGTCTAGTAAACCTTTCTATATCAGTGACGAACATTAAGTGTTTACACCACAGAACTGTATTCCATAGACCTGACCTCCCTTCTGACATTTTCCACGATTTGATTTTTTAATTCACTTCTAAAGTAGGTTGTAAATGAAGCAAATTTACACCCTGATCAGATTTTCTCATTATTAGGCACATACCATGAACTCGAATGAAACGTTGAAGAGATGCAAAATGGCGCGAGACAGATTCGATTCGCCGTAGTAGTGCACTATGATCATCTTGTGCGAAGCAACTTCTACCAAAATGTGAAGTCTACTACGTATGTCTTTCACTGCAGTGAGTGCTATGTTTGGCAGTTGACTCTTCTAGAAAATGGTTCAATTGCCTATAATTCAAGAATTTTGACAAAATCGATGTTCTCGACAGCGGGGTTGGATTATTGAGGAAACCGAAATGATATCATAGTACCTTGTTGAAAGAAGTGGGACGAATTAGATATCAAAGGCTGAGAGACCAGGGTCAACGGCCTTCCAGCAGAGGAGAATGGAGGAGAGATTTCCGGCGATGTTAACTCAACATCTTACCCAATATTTTCTACTACTCTTTGCATCAACTGATGGCTGCGCTCCGCTAAGATAGCCTTCCCACAATTCTAGTAGCTACTACAGTAAGACAAAATAAATAAAAGAGTCAATTGACACCTTTAAAGGAGTCCAAAAAGTGAGCCTTTAGGTAAGCATGCAGTGGCGTTAAAGTGACTCCTTGTCAAGAGACAATTGATTCCTTTACGGTCTCCAGTCACTATACTGACACCATACGGTGCTCCCATTTAGAGAGGAGTCACATGACACCAAAATGGGTGCAAAGGTGTCAAATTAATATCTCTTAGGGAAGCATGCAAAAAGTGCTCCTGAAAAAGGGATCCGCCCCCTTTGCACGTCCTATTCGGGGGGTCGCTAGGAGGGTCGTATTCTTGGAGCCCTCCCATGTAGTCCGCCCGTGAGTTACTCGCATCACTGGTACACTGTGTACATGTGCAATATAATTCATTGTACATTTGGGAATGCTTGATTTAAAGGAAAGCCTATGAATATAACCCACCCAATTGACCAATCACGGCAATGAAATAATTTGTTATTGATGTTGTTTCTCATACCAGTTTGTGCGGTAGGTTTTGCGCGGGAAAATGAGTACATGAATGTGTCACTGGAATGTCCTAGAGTGCCGGCATGTATGACACCATTCTGCCATCATAGGTTGTTTGACTCCTCTCACCAGCCCTTTGTTCGCAAGGGGTTTGTTGGCATATAAATGTGGTGATTACACCGAAGTATGGCAATGTAAGAATGAGCATTCTCATAGGGACGCGAAAAATGACTCTATAGATGGCCTCGACATAAATGTCTATCGGTGTCAAACAGTTTAGAGAAAGGTGTCAAAAACGACTGAAACATCCAAAGGTGTCAGTTGACACCCATTTTTATTTTTAGTACATGCAAGTGATGATGGGAACCACTAGAACACCCCCCCCCCCCCTCCCGAAGAATATACTCACTGATTGATGGCCTTATTTGCTATTAATTCTAGACCAAGCTGAATCAATGCCACTTACTTTAAACTTTAAGCGATAGGCTTTGAAAAGTTTTCACACAAATTTTACGATCAAATCTGATGTAAGTTGTAATATAACGATCTAATGATACCATTGATTTCAAACGGTCATTGCACAAAACGCATATTACAGGTCACAATTTACTATGGTTTAATTAAAGGCAACAGAGAGAAAATATATTATACATTAAAAAAGTATTTAATTTCATACTCGTCTATGACTCGGGTATTATCAAAGAGTAGATTTATATTTCATGGACAATATGACCAGCAGGAAAGGATCGAATTCTTGTCACGTGATCCTTGTAAGGGTTGTTATGGATCATAGACTGATATCAAACAGAACAGAACAGAGAACGTATCAAGACGGACGCAGTTTTCTTTTTGATTTCTTTTTTGTCTTTAGCCTGCAGGGTACAACAGTTTAACAACAGTTATAAAGACTAAGGAACCATGAAGGTTAGAGCTTGCGTCATAATTTGGTTTATATATATCATATATATATATGTATATCATATATATATATATATCGCAGCTTACGTATTATGTCTTGTGTCTCATTCCCTCTTTGTTCGATAAATGTTATAAATATATAAATATGTAAAACACACAACTCGCTCTTTCATAAATATTTTACTTGGCACTGACGGGTAGAGAACGTACGGTGGAGTCAAAGTCTATTACATTTGTCGAACAATCTGAAATGTTCATCAGTGAGACGTTGATAACATGACAAGACCGGTCACTTTCGTTGACCTAGCTATTCTTGAAGCCGGAAACATTTCTCATGAAGTGTTGCGGTTCTATCAAACATATTTTTTCAAACGATTATCTCAATTCGACAACTTCCCTTGTCTAGGCACCATTTTGTTGCTGTTGGAGGAAGCACTCGCATAACATTTCCTCCCGATGGGTCAATAAACCGTATCTCCCAAAAGCAATATTACAACAAATGTGACCGCCCCCTTTTGAGGAGTTTATTAAAGGAATGGTTAAACGATATAAAATCGATATCAATTATCGAAACTTACTCCTGGTGCCATGTAACATGACATAAGATCGAAATCCTTGGTGTGTGCCATGGTCGTGGCACACATTTACTTAACCTTTCAAGCATAAAGTGCCATGTGTGGAATATTTAGGTCCTTGTGAGTAATGTCCCATTTCGACATAAAAAAGGAATTGATTTTTCATAAAAAGTAATAGGGAAGGAATCGATATTTCAGCTACCCTAAACAAAATGTGAGTTATGTTTCTTTTCCGTAGTACTAAATCAGTAAGTGCTCAAAAGATATATTCTCTCAAGATCTCCTGAAATGTGAATTCCGTAGCATTTTCTTATCTGATTTTGCTTTGAGGCAATCCACTGTTTATATAACCACTTCAAAAATTGGGAGTCCCGCTAAGGTGGCGGAAATTTCTTCAGGTTTATGTGTGTGTGTATGTATGCGTGTTTGCGTATGTGTGTGTGTGTGACTCAAAATATTGAGCATACACGTGCATACTCACACACATGTGAAAAAAAAAAAAAGTGTACAAAAATTTGCATCGGGAAATCATTATAAAGGAAGCACTCGCGAGTGCAAGATCATTATCTGTCCACATTAGTTTCGAAGATATGCTTTGACCGAGTCCAATAGTGACAACAATGAAACTATAGATATTCTTCAGTACACTTACAGAGTGAGTACACGAAAGGTATGCTTTTTTTCAGTTGTATAGCCATCGCGTGCGAGTAGACGGCATGACAAATTCCTCTTTCACTTTTTATTTTTTCTTATGTCTACTGGTTCTCTTTTGAAGTATTTTTTTTTTCTTCATAGTTATATTCCTAGCAGTATTCAAAACAAAATACAGCACACCAGGTATAACATAGTTTAATATAGCCAGTGCTATAGTAGTTCCACCGGTATGTTACAGCAAAGCCTGACCTAGCAACGCTGGGAATAAATTTCTTTGATTTTTTTTTCTCTTCTTTTTTTTTTTTTTTTGTGCTTGATCATGTGTTAAGTGCACATCCAAATCAACGGAGCAGTTCATCGGTTAGACGGCACCATAGCTTAACTGTATATGGATGTCACGAAACCAGTAACGGTTAATGGTTACCATGGAAACCACTGGAGGACCGACCATCACTACGATTTTGTCTTACGAAGAATATAATGGCCAACGTCATCGATCTGAGGTAACATCCTTTTCATAACGATCTATAGATTTACGATCTATAGATTTGCCGTATTGACTCCATATTTTTATTATAGTTAAGGCCATCTGTAGCAAGGATAGCTCCCTGATTACGTTATCCATTCAGTCTTGGTCACAAATGACCATCCCTGTCTAAAAATGTAAGCTATCAAACCAGGCCCTTTGGACATACATCCGTTACCTTACAGTGTACCATGCAAAGGTTGTGAGTGGAGGTTGAGAAACTGGTGTGGATTGGGATGTTAGTGACAATGGCATTAATATGAATAGGCGGTGTAGGTATTGTTTTTATCTCATCGCCCTTTAGGGGCAAGATGAGATATTGTAGTCACTGTAGTACTGTGTACCCATGGGAGAATGGTTGCCATGGAAACGCTTGGAGTGGATGAGTAGCGACACCCCAGGCGTAAACCATGGTAGAGTGACCATGGGTACAGGAGGGTCCTGTTGGGTGGTATAAATGAAAACGTGTCCGTGCCAATGCGTGTGCGTGTGTGTGTGTGCGTCCGGACCTGTCCAAATTGTGGTTTTTCCAGAATAGTTTGAAAAGCGTATGAGCCATTACGTTGAAACTTGGTAAGGTTGTGCATGATGCCAATATGTGCGAGATGTATTAGTTGTATGGTAAATCGAGTCAAATTTGCTGATTTTTGAGAAAAAAGCCAATCTTGCCCCAAAATTGGTATTTCCAGCATATCTTGAGAAGTATTTGAGCATTAATGCCAAAATTTTGCAAAAGCTCACATGAGAATGAAATATTCAAGGTATATCACTTTTGTAGTGAAGAGAACGAATTTTGCTGATTTTTGAGGAGAAAAAAGCCAATTTTACCCCAAAATTTGTATTTCCAGCATATCTGGAGAACTAATAGACCAATTAACTTAAAGTTTTGTAAGTACTTGCCTGAGAATACATTGTTCAACATAATATTACTGTAATGATAAATCCAGTGAATTTTGCTGATTTTTGAGAAAAAAAAAAAGCCAATTTTGCCCCCAAATTTGTATTTCCAGCATATCTTGAGAAGTATTAGACCGATTATCTTAAAGTTTTGTTAGGACTTAGCTGAAAACACATTGTTCAACATAATGGTTGCAGTAAACTATTACAAATCCCTGTCAGTGTGCATGCTCTGTAAATCAATGCATGTTGGCGATGAGATACGCAACTCTGTGGATTGCCCTCTTGTTGTTATTGTTTCTTTAGCCTAAGTAGTGGCACCAGGCTATAGGCTTTAGCTTGCTACCTTTCAGTAGATATTATCAATATTACCATTTTATGTTCGGTTCTGCTTACTACCATTTTATGTTCGAAAAAAATTTCCTCAAATTTAGAATAAGTGCCAGGAACTCTGTGACATGTGGTTGCAATAAACTATTACAAATCCCATGTGCAGGCCCTGTATTGAAATCAATGCATGTTTGCCATGAGATATGCAACTCCGTGGATTGCCCTGTTGTTTTTAATTGTTTTTTTTCTTTTGTTTGAAGACGAGACTGAGATATCTATAAATACACTAAACGTAGAACCGGTACAGGAAACAATCGTACGTTCCTCTTTACAAATAAATAGATGTTATATACATACCGTTTGTATTGCACGCACATGTACAATCACACAAACAGGCACACACACTCACGACTATATATGTACATAGAGGCTTAAGTAAATAAATGTAAATTTTAAGTACATTTATTCATAACACATAGAGGGAGAAATAAATAGATGTATTTGACATGTAACCACAAAATGATGCAATCAATAGGCTGAGTTTAGTGGAGCTGTTAAGGACAATGACTCCGGGTGCCATAGGTTATCAGTGTATATTAACTATCCTTACCTGCAATTCGTTAGGCCTTCCCTGGGTTTACCTCCAATGATACATAGCTTCAACTACACGAGGAGATGTAGAAGCACGGCCCGCTTGCAGAAAGGCGTCGCGACATCCCTTGGTCCCTTTCTCTAGTCGTCCACTGGCGTAAACCAAAACGAAAAAATCACTACAACCAGCACTGTGGCATGCTTAAGAGGGCAGTGACAACACTTGAGTTGGAGATGTTGCATATATATATATACATGTATATATGCCAACGGTATCTGCTGCGTCATTCACGAATTTTTTTCAGAGTGTTACAGAAACTTTTGTGTTAAACAGTGTCTACAGGGGACCGGAGACGAATGTTAGCAGTTGCAGCCAGTACATGAAAGCTATTAGGGATGAATTTCACTTCTCCTTGGTTTGCTTTTTTCGGTTTGCTTATGAGGACTACTAACAAGACTATAGAAATTTGTGTACTCTACGAAATTTTCATTTGGGCAGTCGTTGCAGTGTGCACGTCAGTGGCTGTTTGTATCTCTGTGTGCCCTGGTAACAACCTATACAACAAGATGTAGGCCTATTATTGGGGGGGGGGGGGGGTGGAGGAGAGCACGAGGTAAAAATTATGATAGAGAATGGCCATACTATTGAGGTGACCATACTTTGATCCACCCCTGAGGAATACGTAATAGGTTCAATTTCCACGAATGAGAAGAAAAAGTTGATATAGACCTGCTTTTCTGTAAATTCTTCCAAAACGAATAAAAAACCACCTGGCCCTTGCTTGGGCCAGATTCCAACTGGAGGGGGGGGGGGGGGAGTAAGAAATGTCGAATGTGATATGGGGCTCCTGATATGGGGCTGAGTCTCCAATTACTGCTGGTGTAGGACGGAGATTATTTTTGTGTTGGGTCTACGCTCGAAATATTTAAGGAGGCTTCACATTGAAAACAGTTTTATAGTCATGGATGTAATTTGTTGGTGAAGTGGTACTGTGACGAAACAAAAAAAAAAAAAAAAACTATCAAACTATCAATGAGAGTAGTTACTTCTAAATTTAACTATAAACAATGGCTGCTAAAGTATTGTTAGTCAGAAAATATAACAGCAGTATTTCAAAATATGCTTTAAATATTTTTTTTACCAGAATATATGAAAACAGTTGCATTTTTAAGTTGAAATATATTTGCAAACTTCTTGATAATCTACCTTGAAGTGATCTCTTTTTCATAAATTAGCAGCGCAACTTACGCTCATATCACCATAGTTAAGTCTCATTGTACACTCTATGAATATAAAGAGATACCATGACTTAAATTTATTCACGCGTTTCCCAGCGCCCCCTCCTCAAAAAAAGGTGAATCACTGGCATCCATTTTCCATATTGGGATGCGTCTCTTGCTATATTTTTAAACAAGTACAAGTTGGCTACTGATGAAAATTTGAATGGTTCCTTGGAAGAATGGAATATTAATGTATGTAACTGCAGAAATAACACGTTGAAAGCAGGGTTTGCATCCCCTCCAACTTATCGTTAAAATCGTTACAAATGACTCATTAAGTGCATTTGTCTAAGACTGAAAAGCTACTTCTTACGACTTGAAGCAGATTAAGCCGATACCATAAAAGAACGTCCCCTTGTTCTAAAAAAGAAACAAATACCATCTTTGAATAAATATTTCAACCCTAAAAATGAAGTCGATTTCGCCAAAAAAAATCGAGGTCTTGGAATAAAGGTGAAGAAGTATGGGAAGGTCAGAGATGCTAAGGCTATACCAGGAGACCTCACATGCTAATAAAAAGTATTTTCAATAATGCAGAAGTAAAAAAAAAAAGTAGGGTCAGGAAATATTGGGTGCACTTATTTAATTTGATGTGAGTGGGAGACGACTTTTTCACTTACAAACTAACATCCCGTAGCAAGCATTCTTACACTGAGCCGTGTTGTTTACTTTTACAAGGACCTTTCGTACTCCATGTAGCTAGTACGTGTCTACTTTATACGCAAGACACCGTCTAAAATATTCAGGGCTGGATTGAGCCAGAGAGGTGCTTGTGCCCTCCTTGCCTAGTAACTTGCCCCGCTGTAGTTTTGTGCCTTGCGAATTTGTGCCCAGGCCGCCCCCCCCCCCCCTCGTGGTAAATCTTGCTCTGGAAAGTACATCGACCGCAGTAGTACTATGTTATGTCTGGAACATTTTCACAGTTATCTCATAGGTCAGCCAAAGATGTAAAATGGGGAGAGTTGCTACAATTATCCTTATTCAGCTGCATTTACTTCTCTGTCGTGAACACGCCTTGAGTCCTCACAAAGCAGGGTATGTACAATTGATTAAGTTTAAGCATTTCAAATCGATACATTCTATACCAATCGATAGTGTCAATCCATATATTGATACCAATGACAGAGAGTTTTCAAATGACTCATCCAAGAGGCCATAGGACAAGAAGGAAATTCGTTTCAGGGAGCCTGGCTGTCTTCCAGCTCTCTTCACTACTTAGCTATTGGTGGCTTAATTCATGGCAGAGATTTACCACATTTATCATTGCCTCCCCTCAGACCCTATTTCTTTTTATAGTGGGACCACTGGACTGTGGTTAAGCAATGGTTGTCCGAACAACAATACAACTTGGACCAGCGGTCAGAGTGAGTGTAGAAATGGAATACCAAACGGCGAAACCACCTCACCGTTACATGTGAGATTGCCTTAGCAAGTCTGCTGTTGAACATATAACTGTGTACAGTGTGGGTTTGCTTACAATTATGTAGGCCAAGTCGTGAAGACTAACTCAACTTGCCTCGTTTGAATGACACATTATGCTTGTGCGTTCAACCGATACCTCCAGACACTGTCGTATTCTACAAGTACAATAGAGATACAAGAAACCAAGAAAGAATGGGTGGGAAGAGAGATGAGGTAGAGGAGATTATTCAAGCCAGAGAGAAAATGTAGAGAGGGTGTTACATTCATCTGCTTCGTCGACAAGAGCATCAATTGTTCTTAATCTCTTTGGAATTCAATCCTTTTTTGTCAAGTCCTTTTCTTATGTAATTGGTTTTTGAGATCTTCTCGAGTGGGTCTTCACCAAACAGCGATGTACCTTGCACAGAAACATTGGAATCCGCGGGCATAGCTGTTAAGCGAAAGGGACACTTTTAGGCATGTGCTGAAGCAATGTAGTAGAGGTACAGCTTTACCGTAGCAAAACTAGCCTTGTATCGCCTTTTTTTACTATCTTGCAAGGAATATGAGTAAAATCTCGTTATAGTTCACACACAAAAATTGTCAAGGTAACAAGTTACAAGTACATTTCGACAATTTGAAATAATTTCCCAAGATGCCGAGTGAGTGGTTTTCTGTATCTGGACAAAATGCAAAATTTTGAGATAATTCATTTTTCTAACACGGTATCTCGACAAATTGACAGTTTTTCCCGAGATGTTAAGTTAGCGTAAATCGTTATCTCGGCAAAAGGAAAAAAAAAAAAAGTCGATGGTTTGAATGGTGGTTTATCTAGAGCCAGTTTATTTGTAAAAGCAGGAAGTCCGCACCCTTTCTGTATGCCAGCATAATCCCAGATCACAATACATTACGGTATATAATTTGGCAACGCACGATACTATACGATCAATTAATGATATTCTAAGAATGACAAAATGCACTTTCTGCTTCCTCATACAGACTACGATTGCTTAAAGTTGCCAGTTCTGGGAAAATCTTTGACGATGACCAACTTCAACAAAAGTAGTTCAGTATAGTCTAAACTCTAAACGAGACGACGTCATGTGTTGCGAAAGAGTCGTGAAGACGGCATACATAGCAAGATGTCTAGATGGCTAGATGTTATCTTCGTGAAAAAATAGTACTTAGAGATTTTTAACTCTGATAATCGCATTGTCACCAGAGCGTTGCATTCACCCCCCCCCCCCCCCCAAAAAAAAAATGCAGATGGAAAGACAATGATACCTGCGTCATTTATATACAGTTGCACTTGATAGATAGTTATACTCACTGAATCAACTTTAAGGTGGTATCAACGTTATTGTTTTACGGTGTCGAATTGCGAACATCTTCTGTAATGGCAATTCCTTGTTCTGCGTTATTACAAATCCTTGCTCTGATTTACTTGGTACAAAAAGAAAAAAAAAAAAACGTTCAACACACACAAACCCTCGCACACACTGTAAACAACGGGTTCCCCTCAAAATGGGAACCTGTGTGGCGCATGGTGTTCACAGCAGTCGATTTGCCGTAGTTCGCAAAATTCATAAAAAAGACAGTCGACTATCGATTTATTTTTTCATATCCAAGAGTTACGACGAGCTGGGTTGCTATTTGAACAAATTCTTAAGAATCACTTTGCAAACACTCATTATTTCAAGCGTCGACACCCAGCTGAAGGAGTAAGTCTGACATAATTTAAACAGTTCGATGATTTTTTTTTTTTTTTGTTGAGAGGTGACGTTGGCAGTGACGATGAAACTATGGTGTTAGTCAACGGATAAATTCAAAACCGATCCGTCTCATGGCATGAAATATAGAAATATTTGCAAAAATGGTATCTTTGTAAGATTCAGTAAAAGTCATATCATATGGAGGGCTGTAGCACAAATGCACATAAAACTCAAACAGACCATAGTTATCTATCTTTTGCGTTGGCCTCAAGTCGCTAAGAAGGTTTCCTGTACAGACAACGGAATCAACCATTTTCATTTTCCAAACACTAACAACTTCGCGGGCCCATGGTAAAGGTAGGAGATACATCTGAAAACGCTACAAAATATTTTAATTTTAACCACTACAGAACTCTTAAGCGACATTTACGAATCGTCTGCAGGCCATTGTGCCAAATGTCTAAGAAATATTTCTCACTGGTTCTCCATGGTTAGAGCATCTGTGGCATACAACTCTTTCATCGGGTAAAACGTGAATTTTTGAGCATTCGCCAGGCAAGGTGAATATTGAAAACAAGGGCAAGTTCGTGGTTTCATTGGCTTTAAGGATTTCGTCATAAAAGAAACGAATTATAGTGACTTGCTGTTTGGCATATTAATGACAAGTAAACAATAAATTTGTGAAAGTAAACTTGTAAACAATTTGTGGGTACGTGTGTGTGCATGCTTGTGTGAGAGTGTAACGTATGCTTCCAAACATCAGGTACGCCCAACTCCCAGCCCCCCCCCCCCCCCCACAAACCGAAAAGAATACAAACAGTGCTAATTAGCTTTAGCAAATGATGACTGATATTTTATGCCCAGATTTTCTAAGCTGTGGATTAAGTATGGTTTATGTTTTATTCAACTATATCTAGAAAAAAAAAGGTTTCATAGAGGGAGTAAAGATTAGAATATGATTATCGGTGTGGTAATTACTGGCCCTACGTTTTCATGCCCGTATACTATTTATTTGACACCGACGAACAGACCTTACTTCTTTGTCCAGCACATGAGGTGCAGTTTTGTTTATTACAAGGAGTGGTCTGGGAACGTTGGCGGGTGAGTGGGAGGCTGACAGCTACTGAGATATTTCATGCACATAACCATTCACCTCCAACCTTTCCATTATGTCTGAGTCTTACGTTACGATATTGATACGAATATCTGAGGTGCTATATCCACAGATATACTTACATGCTGCCGTAGTTTTGTAGAGGTGCAGGGGACTGCCCTTTCGTTGTCCTCTTCACGTCAATTCATTGACTAAGGAGGCAAACATATCTCACCTCCAATTACATGAACATGGTGAATCTCTCAGTGGGCTCAACTTGCTCGTGGAATGTCCCAAATCCATGAAAGACAACTTGTGCGCATTTCACCTTTAAACTTCGCACCGTGTATATATGAACAAGTACTTACGCAACTACATCTGATGGGAAGAGTAGACTTCTAATAAAGAAAAAAAAATGAAACCAAACCTTGTGACGGAAGGGTCTTGATTTAATGATATTTTGATTCCAGTTGAAAATGTGGATCTGTCATAGAACACATTGCGTATCTATATGTTGCAGCAAACAAAATACCATTTTTAACAATATTTGATCCATAAAGACTTTCTGGGTGCATGGTGGAACAGATGAAACACCGTACATTATGAGCCGCGTCTTTGGTTTTAATTACGATATTTGTTTTTTGCAAGTTGGGATGTAAAACTGAGACGGTTCTTTTTCTTTTCAGACGAGGAACCGCACTACGTTATGTTGTGCTGTATGAAAAAAAAAGAGGTTTAAATGGCTACCTACGCCCGTCGTCGAGTCAGTCATTTATGAGATAGCATGTATGATAAACAAGAATGTTACGTAGACATGTTTGTCGGTACGTTTAAATTGATCTGCACATACAAATCAGGCAGCCTGTCAGAGCGACCTACTTATAATTGGTGGATAGCAAATGTCTGGGAGATCACGCTGAAGAAAAGTCAATTCTCGAAATGTCTAAGAAAACACTCAGAAAAAAAATTCTCATACCTGTGGAGTTTGTGGGTAAATGATCCTTAAATACTCTTCCATGATCCTACAGGAAACGTAGGCCACGAGTGAAAAAAATTACGTCACTTCATAGTTCCTAAAATTTTGCACATTCCTTAATCGCTCATTGAGTTGATGCAGTTTATTTTGTAATGACTTAAAGGAAACAATAGCACGTCAATACGTCTAATTAGCCTCATTAGTCGTGTATCTGTTTCAACACCCACAGTTACTGAAAATGTGAGAAATTGCAAGGTGCTTATGAAGAATGGGTTGCGTATGGTTAATTTCTAATATGGTAATAAGTGTCTGGTAACAGGTTAGCGATTCGATCATTAAGTACTCTATCATTGTTGTTTCAGTTGTGGGTGATATGTTCAGAATTTCTTGGTGTGACCATTTAGCATCAACACATGAGTTATTATTCGAGAGGTTTGACAAAATATCATGAAGTTTGTTGAAAAACTTTCAATGGGCCCTTTTAAGACGGTGCTACTTTTGAATCCGTACAATTTCTTATCAGTGTAAAAGATAGCTCACTGGCCCCAACTAAAGTCATGGATAGGACGCTAGGTGTAAAAAAAGCAAGTTGAAGTTAGCAAGCTCACTCACCAGGTAAGGATAAAGTTGGGCCGTAACGGTTTCCTGGGTAAGTTGAGCCGTACATCTTAAAACAGGATATTTAGTTTTGACAGAGACAAACATTTCTGGGCATTTCACCTCCTTCAATGATCTACAATCATGGTATGATCGGTGTGAAAAGAAAACGGACCGAAAATCTGGTCAAAAAATTCCGTAACCTACAGAAATAACTTCAAATTTGATTTTTCCTCTTCGACGTGATTACATGCTGCGAACACCTCCAATGTGAAAACAACCAAAATATCCACCGACGGAGGATTTAAGGAGATATCGTCTGCTTTGATCTTGTCGTCTTTGAACTACTGTAGGTCGGGTTGCTGGTTGTTCTCTCTTTTGTTGGTACAGGCAAATGACAGCCGGGCAAACCAAGTGGCAGCTCCCTCGGCAAATCAAGAGGTATGAACTGAAGTAGCCTCGAGGCCAACAGCCCTAATGTAGCGTAGCCTACATGGAGGAAAAATGTTTAAAAAAGGGAATTAAGATTTTGCTTCATATGAGAAAATTTCACAGTCAAAACAGATGCAGTATCAACCAATAGTCTTTGCTTGAAGTATTTTTGTTTTGTTTTTTTTTTCATTTATTTATTTTTCTTCTCCTGAGTATACGGAAGCTAAGCTCCTTTCTTTTTTTTAAAAATGATACCTCATATTCAGTTCTTGCAATACCACCGCAATCGTCTTATAAATGAACAGGGGGAGGGGCTATTGTATGTCTAAATGGGCACAATCCCTCTTAAAATCAGGAGGTCAATGTCTACAAATTGGATAAAATAAAAATATTTTTCCTTCTGATTCTGTACATATTTTTCTGTTCTGTGTACAAAGGTCACTTCGTCTTTTTTTTTACATTTTGTACGATGGTTCCTGACCTCACCAGAGTTCCCATAACAGACAATTAAATGTTCATAATTTGAATAACTTCAGTGGGATGTGACGTAATTCATAGTTGTTCAACTAACGTCAACTGGTATTTTGTTTACTTTGTCTTGATTTTCATTCTACTTATGATATTGAAGATAGTATTCCGTGCGTGAAGAATGACAATAGCTTACCTCAGACTTTCGAAGTACAATGTGCAATTGGCAACAATACAGCTGTACCGAGTATTAACAATTGAAGCTAGAAACAATTCGTTGAAAAATCTAAGGACTATTTATGTTGCTAATAATTTAAGTACAATAAAAGTTAACCATTCCATTCACCTACTCAACTTTGTAACATATACGTATGAGGGTAATTTGGGGTCATTTTATAGGTACCATGTCTAAAAGGGTTCTAGCTACTCTAGCGGGCAACGGCCGGTTGTAGCCCGCACTAACGCTTGCCACCGACTGGCATAAAGATCAAATTGCCAGACTACCGACAGGCACATAATTCAACAAAACTGCATCTTGAAATTTATAGAAATATATATTTTTGCAATTTTTAACAAACCCACCTTTTTATCTGGTCATTCGATGCAAAACGAGGCGTTTATCTACGTAGTCCCAAACCATCACTGATATTGTGAGAAAAACTTTCTGAGACACATCCCCCCTCCCCTTAATATCCTTCCTCGGGAAGGCGTTCACACTACTCTGAGAATGCATTACAGCCCCCCCCCCCCTCCCAGGCACCCATAATCCTTCGGTCTAAAACCCTGAAGCTTTCTATTGGTCTCAAAATAAAAATTTCAACCAAGTGAAACTATAAAGTAATATGAAGTGCTCGGTATATCATCCAATGAAATAACGAGCGTGCTGTTTCTCTTTACACAATAAACAGTCTCGTGCAGACACATAACATGCATGATTACTATAAGCTAAGAAGTAGGTCAGGTAAACACCATACTAAGGTCGAGATTCGAATCTGGAAAACTTGCCCACATGGGACTTCAATGTCTTAAATGTCTTAATCAGGGCAAGCACAATCATATTTAAATCCAAGGCCATCCTTATGAGTTTAATGTAAATCAGTTTTTCTCAGATCTGTATTTTGTACAATCACTTGACTGGGCAAACAAACTTGTCTAGGCGGTGTCCCCCCGTCCACCAAATAAAAAAAAAACATTGCAAATTGTGTTCTGATTTATTTCATAATGAAACACTATAATTAATGAATAAGAAAATGTTTTGAAATGTTGGCTCAAGAAATTTTTAACAAGTTCTATCTTCGATCCTGGGTCCAAGTCTTTGTACGTCTTTTTTTATTGTCACGAAGTTATAAAAATTAAAAATTATTAAAAATTGTCACAAAGTTATAAAAACATCAACATTCAATGACAGATGTGAAGACCCACTTGGCTTGTTTGATTTGAAACTCTATAAATTCGGAGGGGACGATGCTCTCGGAAGTAACACCATGCTTCATTTTTCTTTCCTTTTTTGGGGGGGAGGGGACTGTTATTCAAGTCATATTTTCTGGAAAATATCAAAAGTTTACTTATCATTGGGTTCATTGTTCTCACGTTTTTATCAAATATTAGGTTATTGTAATTTTTGGGATATGAAACATGAAGTTGTAACAAAAGTTGGTCACAATATCGTTAAGAAATGACTGGGGAGATATTGTGAAAGATATAGATTGTGTGGCAATGTAAAGTCATCCGTGTCATCTACTATGCTTGATAGTGAATCTCTCTCCACCTCTTTATCAACCTCTCTCTCCACCTCCTCACCTCTCTCCACCTCTCTCCACCTCTCTCTCTCTCTCTCTCTCTCTCTCTCTCTCTCTCTCTCTCTCTCTCTCTCTCTCTCTCTGTTGTTGCCAGACCCCGCGATATGAAGAGAGGGCGGGGGAGGGGTATAGATGTACATTTAAAAGCAAATTGTTAAGAAGAGGTAACTCAGTGCAAGAAACAAGTTTTGACCTCCGTTCCCACAGAGTTTACAAGCAAAGGGAGTTCAAACTAACACTATGGACTATATTAGTCTTTCAAACATTCATTAAGTCGTGCTCTTTCTCTCTCCATCTCCACCCCCCCCCCCCCTTTCTCTTGTTGCTAGATGCCATAACATCAAAGGTAGAAAACAAAAGTAGAAAAATATAATGTGTAAAAGAATACAGACAACAATTACGCTCTTCGCTCGTATACTGGGAGTAAGAAAGAAAACTAGGTCTACACCACCCCTCCTTAAAGTGGATCGCGTCTCGAAAAACGGTACCGTAACAACTGCAGGGCGAAACTTGACTTTGTATGATGTAGTTGTACGTATGACTTTCTATGATTTTGTCCATAGCAAAATGTTTGATAGCCTTGATGTTTGCAAGCGTGAGCCGGCATCTGTAAGAAAGTACATGAAGCCGCACACGCACCAGTGGATATGAATAGCTCCCTCAGAGTGCAGTATACTTTATACGACTATACATACATATATATATAACAAGACACTATTACGCTCAGAGCAAAATTTTAGAAAGCACTACCGGATAGAAAATAGGGTCGGTTTGTATGTGAGTGCATGGAGCCTACCAAAGAATTAGCACAAAAGCAACGGGGTAAAAATCGGTATTCGCAGATTTTGCCAACTGTGTGTAAAGGTGACGCTTCACTCCCTCCAAAATAAGGCACAAGTTTTCACCTGGTTGCAAGGTTTAATTGGTCTTTTAACGAACAGAATAAATTTTCTTTCAAAGTTTTTCTTTCTTTTAGCAATCTGACGGTCCCCTTGACAAAAGTTGGCTCTGTCCTTAATACTGGGATATCCACCCCCTTTTCTATATTTCAGTGGGCTTTTTGTCTGTGTCGTGGAAAGCACTGTGCAATTTTTAAGGGAGACTGCTGATTGGCCCATGGATAAGAATAGAGTCTCTCACAGGTGTTTATATATCGACGAGATATCAACAATGCCAGGGTAGAATCTCACATGAGGGCCGTGTGTACTCGCCACGGTAGCCTGACTAACACTTCAGTCACTTAACTTTCTTTCAGTTCTACCAGACTGATTTAGTGTGTGTACAACGGTCTAAACCTATTCTTGTACATGCTGCTCCATCTTGATTGAAATTAAGTTAGGTTGTGCTGCAAACCGCATCGTATATTTCAGCAAAGCCCTTCTCCTGTTCGCCCTCCTCTTGTTTGGTTGTGGGCACGACCAAACTATAACTGGCCGGAAGTTCCAAAATCTGATTTTAAAAAAAAAGAAGTTTTAACATCTTCAACAAGTTTTACCTGAAAGATGTTTGTGCACCAACTTAATCTTTCATCTGCATGTCACGGTTGTGCCAAATAACTACATTACAGAAGAGATAGCAAATATCGGGAAACGCAAGTTGTTCTAACTTCGTCACAACAGCGCCCATCGTTTAAAGAATTTGTCATCAAGCTCCTTTGGAGAGTTAAGGTAAGCATAGAGTCTTAATGTACGTATGTCTTTTCCCTTGTGTTTTCTCTATTGTCTATCTTCTTCGCGCCATCCCAGGCATCACCGGCATCTGTCAGATTCAAAATGATGAAATTCAACAAATATTGCAAACAAACATATATATGTATTTCATTTAGTAATCATTTGCTTAGATTTTGATATATTGCCAATGTTCAATTAAAGGGAAATGCAGTCACTCTAAACTTAATTAGTATACCCCCCCCCCCCCCCATGCTAATTCATGAATGTTTTCTCTTTAGGTATCATTTCTCTTGTTGAGTTCTTTAATTTTGCAGCATAACACCTTGCTTATGCCGTACTGATATTCAACAAAATCGTAACAAAAAGAAAAATGAGAAGAAAATTGCAAGAATTTGATGATCTTTGAAGATAATGTAGAGACGACCCCTTATTCCCTTAAAAGAATCTAGCATCCCTCCCCCCCCCCCCCCCCGTTTTAGGTTTTTCCAAACCTCTTTTTGTTGTTTCTTCGGACTCACAAATATCGAAAACATCAATATCCACCCAAATGTAGTGGTTTATTTCTTTTCAAACTGGTGTTCCCATCAAACTATCACCCCCCCTCCCCCTCTCTCATCAAGACTCTAGTGCTCATGAAGTAATATTTACTTGCATCACAATAAAGAAGACAAACTAAGACGTGATTGGCTAATTAAGCCCTTTGTTCAGACGCTTTCAACTTGAAACATGCTTGTTAATGTTTTCATCCATTATTAAGGATAATCCAACGCATCCCGTATACAAATTTTAATTTTACTATAGAATACGGCTTGTTCGCAGGTATGTCTTGCGTAAAGAGAAGCTAGCAAGCTTCATAATGTTAAAAAAAAAAACAGCAAATCTGAACACATTGTGGCCACAAACAATAAACCACAAAGCATCAAGCCTGAGCGGTCGAAGAATCGTGAATAATGAATTGTGTCCCTTCATTTGTTGTCTTTCCCTCACGTGGTCGGTTTGAATCTTGTCTGAAAGTAATCATGAACCATAACTTTAACCCTCAGGTGGTATGTGTGAAGGGTGTGCGGTTAAGGAAAGCTTTTTAAGATGCGAATACGTCCTCATAAATTGATGTCATAAACTCCTTTGTAACCCAAGCAAAGTTTCATTTTTGTCTATATCAAGGCTTCTCTTCGGATAAAAAACAGAACATTTTTGTTTTCCGGGGTTTGTGCCTATTTTATTATCATAGGTGATGGAACCAAGTGTGTGGCAACATTGTTTACGTGATGACAATGAATTCATTAAGATACTGACTGTTGTATGGCATGTGTGGTTGAAACGTTGCATTCACACGATTAAATGTTTTAACGAAGTGAAAACAACGAATCGGTATAATTTCTGTGTAGGATAGTACATATCGGCTAACATAGCATTTTTTTTTTTTTTTTTGTGAAGGAAAACTTTATTTCCGTCCTCATGTTAAATACAAAATTGTGTACATTTACTTAACTAAGAGTGTAAAATAAATATAGTATTTACAAGTATTTACATCCTTTTTAATTTAACATAACACTGCCTTTCCATCATTGAAATTTTCTGCTGCTTACGTTACAATATCTTTTTAATATAGCATTAGCCTGTATTATTCCCGCTGAAAACAACCTACTGTCTTATGATCAGTCTCTTGTACTTTTAAAACTTCAAAATTTCACGCACATCGTCCAGAGGAAGTTTCAACGCACTCCGCCCCTCCCCCCCCCCACACCCCCTCCAATTTCTTTTAAGTACCGTGGCGCTATTAGGATTCTTCATTTATTTTTTGACAGTAGGTAAGTCCAAAAAATGTTCAGAAGTTTTCTCATGTCTGTATTGTTTTTGGACATTTAAAGTGATTGCGTATGTACGGGAAAACCAGAAGGATAAGTTTGTTTGATCTTAAGTTTTTCTCTGTTTTTAAATGTACAGACGAGGTTGTTCGTGGACGGAATACGTCATTTAATTGAACGAAAATGACAGTAGCTACTTTGAAAACGACGAAAATGGCATAAAAACAGTAAAAAAAAAAATTAAAAAAAAAAAGGTCAGTGCAAGTCTGGTGTACAAAAAAAACATACTACTCATGTCGTCGCTCCTTAATTGGTCGGTATCTGCGATTGTGGTTCTTGGTAGAACGAAGCGCTGTATTTATAACCATTTGCACGTTCCTTGTCTCCCTGCAGCCTAACGATCAGCTGTTTTGACTAAAAGCATATTTTCCACTAGCTTGTTCAAATCAGCGCATGCTTAAGTTGAATAAACTCTGTCAACCACTAGATTATCTTGTTAAGCACATTTTGCCATTGTGTTAGAAGACATTGAAATCAAAGTGGCAGGATTTTTGTTTTGTATTTATTCATTTATTTTTAGTTTATTAATAACTATTCCAGTGTCGGTAGTAACATATGAAGAACGTGTATGGATAGTTTGCCAACTGAGGACAGCCCACGAGAGGCAAAGATGCTTGCAAATGTGGGTTGTACATTGCAAAGAGAAAATGCCATGAAGAAAATAGTCTTAGACCAGAGATGCAGTAAGAAAGTAGTGGTTGCCTATACTGATCACCTCATTACTGTGTAGTCTGTGGCAGCGATCAGCTGTTTGGACCAACTACATATTCATTACTAGTATACTTCCCATTGACTTGTTCATAGAACTGTCCTAATTTTAGCAGAATTTGTGATGATATGGCAGGATTTATCATGTGAAACCAATTTATTTCCCCAAATTGCCTGAAGTAAAAGACGTACTTAAACTTTTTTACTTTTCGAAACTTCTTCAACAACAAAAGTCGTTACTTTTGTTTTCTTCGGGGAAAAGTAAAATCTTCAAGGATCGCAATAGCAAAGGCAACCCCCCCCCCCCCCCGAAAAAAAGTAGAAAAAACGTGTGGCCATTTTATAGAAACACCTGCATATGCCGTAGTCTAGTGTAACAAGTGAAAAAACATCAATATTTGTCCAATTGAATAGCAGGTTATTGAACCTCATACGGCGAGATCGATTTTATTTCCCAAGCACCCTCCGAGACTGACGTACCTTTGTCCTAATATAAAAATGTTAATTACTACAATTTCGTTCATACATAACTTGACTGGTGCCCGTTGATTGGTTGGTTAGCAAACCTGAAGTATGTTTACAGTTGTGTGCGTTACATATCTTTCTTTCGTGTATGAAAAGCTTTGGCTGTTTGAACTTCAGATTTCTGGTATTTTTATGAAAGCATTTCTCGTCAAGATTTTACAAGCTACTTGATGTATACGCAAATTACAAGGTGTTCGTTTGGAACAAGTATTTGTTATTTGCGTGAGTTTTTTTTTCTATTTCTCGTCTTACCCTTTGACCTTAAATTATCATCCCCAATTTTTGTTGTGTTTAGTGTTAAGTCTCTACATTTTCCAAAGAACAGATATCTCTCAAGCCATGTATAAGCATCGAATAGGCTCAGAGGAATTAACACACATCAAGCATACTGTACACACACACACAATGTTGTAAAAACATCTCAGTGAGCTGATGGCTCATTTAAGGGAAATCCCTTTATACCGACCACTTTTTTTTCGTGGGGCAATAGACTCCTTGCATTGAAGTAATATGACAACACTATACTTATATTGCAACCATCATGATATTTTAATATGTTATACTAAAATATCATGATGGTAAATGCAAACGCTATACTCATAAAGAGGATGGCATTTGCAAATTCCATGTGGCAAATGGAATTCGATATTCCTACCTTCGGAGAGAAGTAAATCTCATAAGAGCTAAGGAGGAATGATCTGAGTAGATCAGAAGCTTCCGAACGGTCCTCAAATTCACCAACCTCTTTTAGGCTGAATTTTTCTTTTTGGCTGTTAAAGTTTAGCTTCATACAAACTCAGCATGTTGCGTTAAAGCTCTGATCAATACGACCCAACGTTCAACTGACGAATAGTAACGTATCACACTTGCGTCAAGAAAGTCTATGTGGTATGACTATTTCTAAAAAACAAATGCCGTGATAACAGGGAGCAAGTATCCGCCTCATTAACTTGCTGGATAAATAATTCAGTTACCAGTCCCCTCCCCCATGCAGGTAATGGCACACATACACATGCACACACACTCACCCAAACACCACCATCATGTTACCCGTGCGAAGACATATCAGCAACAGTTGTATCACCAGAAAAATTGCTGTAGCTATTAACTGCATACTTGAAATATTTTCCAATCTTGTGGCAATTCAGCGACATAAAATCCTTTGCTAACGTTTCTCTTCTACATAGAATACAAAGTAATAAAACCCACTATTGGTTTTCTTAGGGTAAACAAACCAACTGGGCTCACTGATGGAAATGATCCAGACAAAAGAGTTTAAATTTACTTTCCTAAATTCTGAAAGAGAACCATCATGAAGCTCGGTCACTCGAGGTGCTTTTGAAGCTGGACGATAGCAAATACTCGCTATATTTCTGGTACCATTTAGCACACCCCAACAATAAAATAGGTCCCTCTTTGTGCAAGCCAAAGGTAAAGATGGCGAATTCGTTGAAGTTTGTTCAAACTGTCGAGCCTTGCAATTTGTTGGAAATAACGTCAAACTAAGGAAATTACCTTAAAGAAGCAATGTGTTGATCGATTTCTTAATGACCCAAGAGAGGTAATAACGTGTCCCAATAAACCTTTACACACTCCTGTCTCATGCAGACCACCATAACCAGGGGATGTGGCACCATAGTTATTGATGCCCGTCCGAGCTAGGCATACGGGGGTACCCCCTGTCGTTTAAAAAAGCCTATCATTGGTATACGCATTTAATATATATCTATCATGTGGACGATATTGGATTCATATATCTAAGGATATGTATCCTAATTGCTTTGTGAATCGTCTTTGTTCTACGAAAATCACATTCAATTAAATACTCTTGTTTTTACAATATTCATGATAAAATCTACGAATTTGCGGGAGTCATTTAAACTCTGGTATCATTTATTGCACTCTGGTTGCCTAATGTCGAAGTTTAATTGGCGACACATGGGCTAATTGGTTTTGACTGTACCTCAGAATTTTCCAGTAGCTGCAAAAGAAAGAGAGGAAGTCATATTCTATCCATTATTGTTGCTATAGAAGATTAAAAGACAGTGAGGGAGGTCAAATTACATATCTGTCAGCAAAACGCAAGATAATATTCTTTGCAAAACAGTGTTTCGTAGTACCAGACCATCATGCATGCAGAGAGACAAATTGTGAATTAAGTATTGCTTCATGTCCATTGTCACTTAGCACCTGAATCACACCGAAAATGTCTACTAAAATATTTCACGTAGTCATAAATCAAATATTCCAGACCTTGAATGTTGGAAGATTCAAGACTTAATTGAATCGTGATATTTCTCCATCAACTGGTGACATAAAACATTTCTTATCCAATTTGTGGACCACTTATCCAATCCACCTTTATCCTTGTATCTTCAGTTGATCTTATACATGCAGTAGTTTAGTGTTTCCTTTCGTTTCTCCTTTCTAACAGACGCCGTCCTACAGTAAAAATGTTTTCAACCAAAACCGCCCTGTTTATCACCGCAGTACTATTTGCGTGCTTGTCGCATGGCCACATACCTAGTGGAAGCGAAGACACGGTCCGATTGGTCAGACAGGCTGCGGAGAATGACACGGAAGACTTCGTGGAGTTATCGGTCGGGGATGAGGTCTTCGCTAATTTTACCGTCGTAGACGACCAACCTGGCACCTTCAAAATCAAGAGCAGCGACGAGCGAGTGTTCGAGGTCGAACTCGTCGGCGACGACGACGACAACATCGTCTCCGTCAACGAAACCGTCGAAGTTAAAATAACTGGTGAATTCCTCGGAATCGAGCAGTTGATGTTTGTCGACCCGGAAGACGAAGACTTGGTCTTCGCGTCGTATACCATACGAGTGAAGAGAGTGCCCTCTATCATCAGCACGATCTTCACCGTGACTTTGTTGATATGGTTGGTTATCTCCTATGTGTCGATGGGGGCACTGATGGACTGGCCCACGCTGAAGGAGAGACTGTATCCCCCTTGGCCGATAATAATCGGAATGGTCTGCCAATTCATACTTATGCCATTAGTCACCTTCGTTTTAGCAAACGTAAGTATCGTGTCCAACACCTTACACATTCAGTATTAATCAATTGCTTTAACTTGACTCACATATGATCACGTTGATTCTGTCCATCAGTACTTATCCTAGCTTATCTATTAAACGGTTAATACCCATCTAATATTTACCCCCCCCCCAAAAAAAAAAAGCTCAAAATTCAAAGGAAATCCATTTTCTGGAGTTACATGTGTTCAAGACTGCCGTGTCTTTATTGACTTCTGTCATGCAACACAACCAGAAGAAAGATCACAAAGGAATCAATAAATTCGTCTCTTCTAATACATTTCCATTGAGAAAGACATGTTAATATTTCGTTTTATTTACACGGAACTTATATGTTAGACAAGAATCTACGAACTATTACGTGTCAAACTTGCCAACACTTTTATCCAATCAAAACCAACGTTTTACATCGTGGCCCAACTATAAAATCATTCCCACTCACCCACGTAATTCTTGTTCCTGAAAATTGGTCTGAAGAAGCATTAAGGCTAATTTGTTTAAAATGAAATAGCCATAGGGTTCACGGGTCTATTCCTTATACAGCAACGTGCTCTTTGGTTCGTTCGTTACAGGACACTGTTTTACCTTACAGCATTCTCACAACAACTCTCAGTGCCTTACACCTTTCCTCCGTGGCTATTTAATTTCTGATGCAACAATACCACTATCGTTTTGCCTTTTTGTTTTTTTAAATAAGATCTTACCTGTGGATAACCCGACAGCTGTCGGCATCGTTCTCGTTGGGACATGCCCTGGAGGATGGCTGAGTAACATCTTCAGCGTTCTCTTGGACGTAGACTTCATCCTCAGCGTCACCATGACTTTCTTTTCGTCCATCGCGGGTATGGCCATGATGCCTTTCAACATCTTCGTCTACGCGACGCCATTCATCCAAGATAACAGGAACCTCCAGACGCCCTTCGCTGACTTGGCTCTCAATCTGATCGTCCTGGTAGTGGCCTGTATCATCGGAATTTTTCTGGGCTGGAAGTTTGAAAAGTAAGTAATATTTTAAAAAGTGATTGGTTCAACGAGCAAATGGATGGTGGGAAGTATGAGGAGTTTAACCATAAAAAAAAATGTTGTAGAATAATACCTGGTTTTCAGGTCACTCTGACTATGACCAAATTTTAAAAGGATAAATCTGTCAGGGGCAAGTTTATTTTAACTTCAATTGGTAATTTCTACTCCCTCACACCGGGTATCTCCTTTGGGCAAGTATCATTATACAACCAGATGATTAGGTGTTGGTTTCTTACAATTGGCAGGAAGTGAGGCGTACTAGAGAGGATAGGTTGGTTAAAGGGTGCTCTCAGTTTGGGTCTCTCTTCATCTCTATTTATCTCTCTCCCTTTGTTCTGTATACATTCCTCCGTTGTCAAAATAAGTAAAATAAAGACACCACTTTGTCACTGCAGGTACTTGAAATACCCTGCATTTGTTATCCATAACTCAAGCTATTACTGATCAAAGAAAGAATGCTCTGACCAAGAAAGCTTCCCAATTTCTTGGGGCTTCAATGTAGGTAGCACCCTTAATTTACTGCAAAAATGTCTTTGTTGTTTTCTGAAATTTATAGTAGTTGGAATTCTATTTCATGTTTTATTGATTCTATTAACATTTAAATTAAAAAGCCATATTCAAAGAGTATACTACACTAAACACATCTTTCACCAGTCCGCAAGATTATTGAATTTCCACTTGAACTCATACCCTGCACACACGGAAACTCCATTTCCCTTTTATTTTGACTTACATGTAGGAGTCATTCCTTAAACCTTTTTTTCTTCATGCAGATTCGGCACGTTTTGTGAAAAGGTCCTCAAACCTATCGCAGTGGTTCTTATCGTTTTCGGGCTTGGTTTGGGGATACCCGCCGACATTCACATGTTTTACTCAGAATGGCCTATCTGGGTAGCTGCGTTCACGACGCCCCTTGTAGGGGCGTACCTAGGACTCTCCCTCTCGAGAATATTCGCCCTCCCCATAAAGAAGTCCGTCACGATCGCCTTAGAGACCGGAGTTCAAAACGCCCTCCTGGCCCGGACCGTCGTATATTTGTATTACCCACAACCGGAGGGTGACCTCGTGGGACGTGTGCAGACATTGACCGTCCTGATCACCCTGATAGAGGGTTGTATCATCTCCATCTCGTACCAACTGGCCAGATTCATCTTCTGTAGAGGTAAAAAGGATGACGAAGTTGAGCTCAAGGGAGCTGAGGACGGAGAGAAGAAAGTGGAGGCGAATGGGAACGACAAGACCGAAGATGGCAAATCCCGGGGAGTTGCAAATCCCGCTTTCGATGATTCGAAGACAGTGGTGTGATGAAGCACAACTTTTTAATTGTGATAACCAGCTAATGGAGTATTCAGTCTTTCAATATTTTGTATCGCATTTGTGTCGTAGCATCTTTCTCGTTCTAGTTGCCATCTGATTCAAAGTCGGAAGCGAAGCACCAAAATGATGTTTAACTCACTACAGTGTATTCTTAGCGCTGCATCACCCAGTATTATGCTACCACAAAAATAAGAAACTATGATTCAGGTGTGAACATACAACATGTCGGTGTTATGTAAACCCTTTAAAATACGATTTTGCCAAGATGTGGGAGATGAAGCAAAATCATCACACTCCAGTCCCAGCCCAGCTGAGTCCAACCCATCTACGGTGTACAGAATATTTTGCCAATGTAAAGGGGTTTCAAAAGGCTGTTTCCATGGGCAATCAGATTTCTACATGCTGTCCAAGTTTTGTTTTTCATCTTTTATAATAAAATCAACAATTTGGAAAGTCATCATTCAAATCACATTTTCATATCGTAAGACACATTCATGTAACCTATGTTAATTAATTTAAAATTAATTGCTGGTCTTTTTCTTCCAACATTTTCGTTTCAAGTTCTACTTTGTGTGTGATGACGAAACCTGTGTGATAACGAAACATGGTATAAATCAATTCTCATCGCTATTGTAAAGGTCACGAACGTTTCCGTAATTCCCCTCTTATGCATTGAACGATTTGTTTTAATATTTGCTGCTTCTGAGGGGTGTCTCGGTTTTAACAATATTTGTTAACATTCGGAAAAAAGTATAATTAAACAAAAATAGTCTTTTGGATAGCCTTTGATGGTAACAAAGAGGGTAGAATAAGACAAAATCGATATGCCATTATTTCTGAAATGCAGCTTTTATGAATCATTATATTTAATTGTTAATATTAACGACGCCATCTTTTTACCAATTAGGTCGTTTCTTTAAACTCTTATTTCTGTAATTTATGAAAGTCTTTCAGAAAAAAAAAGCTCAAGATCAATCATGATCATTAGCGCACATTTGATCAAGAAATTAAACTATTCCAAAAGTTTCATTGTAAGTATCACTTAAAAGTTTAAAGCTACCCTTTGATTGTCTTTCCATGTAGGCGTTGCTCTTTATTTTATCAGTGACAGCTCATTTTCATGTCATCTAGCACCGTAATAAGATGTCAGGGCCGTATATTCGGCTTTGATGTGTGTGTTCTTATGACATCTCAAAATTGGTTTATATTTCTATTGGGATATTTATAATGGAGATGGTTGTGGAAGCAAAAGGTGACGAAAGTCGAATTACTTTAAAATGATCTCATACAAGGGATAAATTCTAATTCTATAGAAGAAAACCTTTTTCTAAAAAACTTAAGCTTTTTGTCAATGACGTTCGATAATATCTAATGTGATAACACAACAAATATTCATTTGTATCCGCATTGAAACTAAATTGGATTCTCGCTCACGGCGGATCCCGTAATATTCCATTTTTACGAAAAGTTTAGAAATCCACATTTCTCTTCAATAAATTTATAAAGTTATCGTCGACATCCATGCTGCCCATAATAATGTATACTGCGTGATACACTCTAATATACCCATTACATTTTGACGATGATGAAATGTTAGGCATGCACTGTTCCATCCCACCGCAACCTATACACCAATGACGTTGTACAGTATGGCTGCGAATTACTGGGATTCTACTTACAAAAGAACATTTTTATAAAGTCTTGCTATTATTTGTTTTGAATCAGAAGCATTAAAGAGCATAGAACTATTCATTGGCAACTAGTTAGTAATGAGCACAGAAAAAGAAAAGTAAAAAGAAAGGAAAAACAAAGGAAGAAAAAAGGAAAAGGAAGGGAAAAAAAAAGCAGCAACCTTATATTTCATTCTTCCATTTTAACTGCAGGGTAGCGCACACGAGATTTTCATTTCAACAAAACTATTTGTCCGCTTTTAGTCCATCGATAAGACACAATAAAGACTTCAGGCTATAAGTAACCTTATCCAAGAAAACGGTTATATGTGATTCACTATGCAAGCAATATTGACCAAACAACCACAAACGGGAAAGAACAAATATTGCTGCCACAGAGAACGAACAAACGAACGATTGATTATAGGCGGTGACCTTATTATTAGCCAATTATATAAAATTGTAGTGAAAGGCTGGATTGATGCTTGTATAGTCTTGTTTTTCAGTTTTGAAACCAACTCCCAGTTGCACTGATGAGTTCTAGCAAGAACCAAACATTATTGTCAGAATATTTATATGTCTCTTACAGTATTTGTTATCTGCTTTATCTTTACATATAATAAAAATAACAAGAGCACAATTGTAAATTAACTTTAATTTTAATATTTTACAAAGTCATAAAAAACAACAGCAAAGCAAACCTAGACAAACTTAGGGGAGGGAGTGTAAAAATGTCAGGAATGTGTCATTTGTCATCGGTGTCTTTGGAACTTTAACATAAATTAACATAAATGCTATGGTAAGTGGAATAATATCCCATTTGGCATAGTTTGATGAAAACTGAATTTGTTTACGTAAACCACGACCTTTGTGAAGGAAGTTTTGTATATTTAGAAAACACATTTTGTTTTATTTGTCTAAAATGACTGAAAAATAATCAATGAAATCATAATGCGTAAATCAATGATAACGAATCAGGGTTTAAAAATCAATGTGTTCGTAAAAGAGAAATGATAAACAGTGTAAAGTTTTATATGGTATTTAATAACAATGCAACATTTCGACGTAAACGAATACTAAATATTATTCATAATTGAATAACAAAACGTATATTGTGGGTATGAGTGTATGATTATTTTTAATCAGTGCAGATTGTGTACATTTAAATGGTAACATTATTTTGTTAAATGTGTTCCAAATTGAAATACATGATGATAAATAATCAAATTTGTGATTTGAGTTTTTTTTTTTTATTAACTTTGTCTTTATTTCCTGAACCTCGTCATAGTAAACTTTAAGTCATCTTTGAATCCTATGTGAACTATAAAATACTGGAGTACGATAGGGATTTCTCCACTTCAGCTTTGGATGAGCCCCCAGTTAACAGGGGAAAAGTATACGCAGTGAGTGAAAGTGAGATTTTGTCGGGACGCTTACTTGGACTTGGAAACGCTTAGTAAACATACGTCATACGTTTTCTGGTACCGTCTTCTTCAGGTTTCTGACCTGAAGAAAGCCAATCATACAGAATTATTTTCGTTACTAATTTTTACACAACAAACCAGGTTTCAATTCATTATTTTCCTTTAAATTTTGCAGAACCATAAGCACTGATAACTGAAAACAGGAGTTTTCGCTCGTGAATTAAATTGACGTTTAACATCTTAAAGTACCTTAACTGGGAACCGAACGGGCTCACAAAATTTGTAACTTTGACATGGGAGGGTGGTAT
The DNA here is from genome assembly GCA_021234535.1 of Stichopus chloronotus. Lineage (NCBI taxonomy): Eukaryota > Metazoa > Echinodermata > Holothuroidea > Aspidochirotida > Stichopodidae > Stichopus > Stichopus chloronotus. The sequence goes on along the minus strand of CM037832.1, from coordinate 18,073,481 downwards.
GTTACTGAGGTCGTGTACGTAGAGTTTCCTTTTTCTTTTGGCATCATGTGATTAATTCTCTGAAAGGCCCAAATACATGCAACGATTAATGGTAGCAAGAATGACCATATGGTAGAACTGTTTCTCTCCGTATGTGTTTACCCCAAATCTTGTTCTAATTTGTGCACTACACGAGTGAGCACACTTGAGACGCTCAGTAAACTTCAAATAGGCTTATGGCAGGCCCGTATCCGGGGGGGGGCTTCAAGGGTTCGGACGATCCCCCCCCCCCCCCACAAGATCTGGAGTTCCGCTCAGCCTATGATAGCAGGCCTACGTTTGCAACATATACAATGAATTTTAATTAGTTGGTCATAATTGTTGGGTAATTTGTTCCACTTGTGGTAAAATCGAGCCCCCTATTGAAAAAAGCTGCATACGGGCCTGCTTATGGTATGAGGTTACAGCATGATCTTTATTCTACGCCATGTCAAAATCGATTATGGTATGCCTGCAGTATTCATGGAAGAAGCAACTTTCATAAAACAGTTTTTCACGAGGCCAAAATAGCGTCGTTGCTTGCACCGCAAGGTCGGAGAGGTTAAAGATGGGTAAAATGGAGCTCATCTTCGATTTTTATTAGTTTTCAGAGATCCTCCTATCCTATGGATATTTATCCTTATACACATAACACTCTCTCACTAAGTGGGATACAAATGTAAAAAAAAACAACACGTATTGATTCGAAGTTCCGTTAATTTTACTATTTTTCCTTTTTTTTTCTCTACATCAGATTTGATTTGTTTTTATAACGACATCTTTCATAATTCCATAATTGTCATATTACCAAAGTGAAACTGCTCAGATGGAACGTTTAATGTATCATGCAATGTCTCATTCATAGCTTCTACATTGTAGCCTTCTTATCGTTTGTAACATCATCTTCTTTTACTCTTTCACTTTCAATGTTTATTACAAAGTATGACACGAGATGGCATGCACCTATGACATTCAGACGTAAGTGACTAGAGATATAAACGATGTAAAATGCTCTGGGATTGCTTTTGGAAAACCAAATATCCACCGCAAGGGATGAATATAACCGTCGGATTTCACCAACAAGTGCATTGATAGTGTGTAGAATCATTGGTATGCACCAAACACCATCAATGAAAGAAAAACTCAACAGAGTGCCCTGTTCTATATAGAGCGGCCACTACTAACCCATGCCCAGTGTAGAGCGGCCAATACTAAGCCATCATACGATGTAGCAATCAGTCAGCTGTGTACAAGTTACAACCCTACTGACTCTCATTTATAAGGAAATCATGTATTGTCCTGTCAATTAAAAAATGTACTTATCCCCATGTGCTCAAACCACTGATACATGGATGGTATAGAAAGATACATTTACATGTATAATCAGGTTTACAACCGTAGTGTGACGTCAAGAGCAGCCAATAGTGAGATATCAGAAGATAGTATTCAGTCAGCTGCATGTGTATAACCAGATAGACTCATGTACCAGGAAGCCGAATACAGTTTCCTTTCAAGTAAGAACGTGTTTATCCCCTTCCCCCAAACTACTTCCCCGTCGGATCTTATAGTGCAGTTATATACGGTACATATAAGTTATGTTCACCCCGAATGGCAGGGAAATGGCGACATACATCATCCCTTTGTCTGGTAACCATCATATGGTATTATATAGAGAGGACATAGTGTACACAGGATCATACATACATATTTTAAATGAAATAACGGTAAAATGACGAAGATGCATCCCATCCCCATGGCAACCTATTCAATGATGGCACAGTGTGGCTACGGTACACTTTAATGCTCATGTTTGCAGCCACATATAGTAAGTCTCTTCACACTGAATTATGGTCAAATGACGGAATGAACAAAGCCACCCATCCTCGACAGCACCCCCTCCCCGCCCCCTCCCTTCTACTCCAGTTCCCCAAGTGCAAACCATCACATGACACACTAAATACCGCACTAGTTACCATATTAATGACCCCGTAAAATTGCAATTAACATATATCCTAACAGACAGGTGAGTACGTCTTCATTAACGCTGGTCTATGTGCGTGATATTAATATCTCATTTTCTTTTTTCCATCATCATAGATAGATCACATTAAAGATATTCCGATCGAGAACAAGCTGGTGTGTACTGAACATAAAACGAATTAAATGTCAAGTACATCACGGTTGAACGGTTTGGTGTCAGGCTCGTGTATCTTCCGGGGAGTATGTTGTCCATGAATGAACCACGCCTACGGTACTAAACAGCTAAACTGTGAAGGTAATTGAAGATCGAGGAAAATCAATGGGAAATTCCAATGATTTTTTTACAAAATGAAGATCTTTGTCTTACATTGAATAGAATATGAGGATACCAAGGAATTAGGAATGAGTAAAAGGAATCACAAGGGAAGGAGAAAAAGGAATGAGGAACGATAAATATTATAATCGAATTGCAAGGAACAGTTTCGCCACAAGGAGATAGCAATCGGAGTATAGTTAGAAGGATAACTACAAATACACCGAATATGGAAAGTTTCTCTTTGATTTATTTCTTGTGATTCACAATGACATTTCAAGCGACACTATATGTTAAACAAAAACCCTTTTTTTAATTATCGGTACCCTTTTTCATTTACTAGGAAAAGTTGCGACCACTCACAAAGTGTTTAGCTTTTTTCAAACCACTAGTTAAAGAAGGCATGGAGACAGAGCTATACTGTTCCTGAGGGAAACAAATGGTCACATGGTTACTTCACCTTCGCAGAACCCGCAAAGCTCTGGACAATTCTTGGCAATAACAGGCATGTCGCAATGGTCAAGTGCATTCTGGGTACACAACATGGAAGTCTGTATGCAAGTATCTGTAAAAAATGAAAAAAGGACAAAAAATAACCTGGGGGGGGGGGTGGAGAGACATTTTCTTGACAACTCTGCAGATTAAGTTTAAAGCAATAAAACGGTTTTGGGACCTGTAAAATTATCTTTCTTCCAAAGCTTCAAAAGGTGCTCCCATTAATCCTTATGAATCTTGGAGAAAAAAATCATGAACATCGCTCAAGGCAGCACTTTTAATTAATATATCAGTTTAAGGAATAAATTTGTGACTCCTGCCAAGCTTGTGTACGAATGTACAGCATTTTTATGTGGAACATAAAAAAGAGATTAAGTCCATCCCTAGAAGAGCCATTGCTCACTGCAGCACTCCTGAATTCACTTCCTTGAATGACTGAAAACATGTTAGATTTGTTTTCGTTCTATTTTGCTTGTTTTTGTAACTTTTTAAGTCTCGCTCGTTACCACGGTACCACATCATGTTGTTAAAATAAAGCTTTTTATTAAACCACGACGCTTCATGAGAACCACGAAGTCTTTTAATTTTCACCGAAGACATCTTGAGATCGTGGATCGTACAGATGAACGAATGTAAACTAAATGAACACTTCAGTCCCTACATGCTGTGTTGCCAATTTGTACAAGTTATAGTCACTGCCACAGTGTTTCAGTACATTCATTTATATTTTTTCTTGCAGGGTGGGAAGGGGGGGGGGGTTGGGGAGTTGAGGGGACAACATAATACACTTGAATGCCCCTTATAGTCTTCTAAATCTGTGTACATCTTCCCTTTATATCATATAACATTTAGAAAAGTGGTTGTTTTTCCTCCTCTTTTTTTCGTGTGAAAATTTAAGCTTTCTGTTTCGTATCAATCCACTGTAAGTTACAAACCCTTTGCTGTTTACATCCAGGCTACGAACTCCTACGTGAACGACAAAAAATAAATACCACTGGGTTTTTCTGTCCTTTTTATTGCTCACTGGCAAATCGGATTCTCTTCACAAATCAGTTTAGGATGCAAAACGACAAAAACGAAGAACGAAAAGAAGCTGGCTTCAACAAAGATCATTGAAATAGTAAAGCCTCAATAAAGTGTGTGCTTACCGGAGCAATCTACACCACTTGAGCCCTGTAAACAATGACAGGAACATTCCGTTGAGTTCAAAGTACCACCGTTACTGCAGAGCAGATTGCATTCTGTCGAACAAGTCATTTTGAAAGAATTTAATCAGAGTTGTTTTTTTTTTTCATCCTTTTACAATTAGTGACTGAAAACAACGTTTGCTGATGATGTCCGGACGGTGAGTTTACATCATACAAGAAGAGAAATGTCTTAGGCCTATTCCATAAATGGATCTCTGAAAATGTGGTTTTGATTTTAAAAAAGTGAGGAGGGGAAAGCTCTCACGAATCTTACACTGGCAGTCGTTTCGTCACAAACCAATCAGCCTCAAAATGACCAGTCAGGCTTTGGCTAGAACCAAAAAGGTTCTAGAAAAAGGCTGTAAATGGCTGGTCTTATCAAACCCAGATAAATCAACAAAAAAAATTGAAAAACTTCTACTGACAATAAAATAGGTCTAGCGTCCTTTGAAGCTGCATCGTCAATGTATGAAAAGTATTCGATTTTATTTAGATACTTTTTTAGAGTGGAGGGATATTTGAAGCAGAATACAGACGCATGACCAAGTGGACGATGATCTGGGGGATATGATTGCTCCGTCCCCCCCCCCCAAAAAAAATTTTTTTGCTACAATGTAAGATGTATCAGGGCCAAGGCGATTCAGGTTTATTGTAAAGGGGTTTTATGATAATGGCTTGTGGATGAGTGGTCTCTATCCTGTGGGGTGGGGGTCAAAAGGGAGGGGTGTCCTCTTTTTAATTAGTTTGTTTTCGTAGGATGGTCTACATGAATAATGGTGCTACATCTGAAGGTAGGTTTTTAAGTAATTGTGGTTTTTAAGGAATGATTTTTGTCTTATTTCGGAGAAGTGTCCATCCTTTGACAAATTTTCCTTGGGTTATTCAGAATAAATATTACGGTGCAGAGTATTAATGCAACCCACATTCCCTCTATTCTCTCCCCTCCCCCCTCCCCCGCTCTGCACAGTGTCGTAGCCAGCCGGAGGGGGGAGGGGGAAGTTTGGGGACCCGATGAATGATGTTGAAAAGTAAAGGAAAGTAAAAAATAAAGAAACAAGAAAACGAGGAGAGGAGGGATTGAGGATAAGTCGGAGTTTGGGAGAACTGATAGAGCTAAACGGAGTGGAGGGGAGACTGGGAAATTGCCGGGTTTCACAAGCGTGATCTTTTATTATATGACATTGAAAACTGAGAAGAAACAGATTAACAACACAATTGAAACAAGGCGTTCATAAAGGTGTGAAATCGTTGATTCGAGGTTTCGATTGGCCATACATGCGCATGTTGCTTATGCAAAGTACGGGCTAGGAGATGGAATCGAAACGGCCGACATATTTATTTCACACATGACGCATTGGCAATACCCCTACGGGATCTGCCAATCAAAACCTTGGATATTAATGATGTCATGGATTCTAGAAAAAATGTTCCTTTATTTTTTTCAACCCGAACACTGAATTAAAAACAAAACAAAGGAAGTATTGGTTGCCAATAATAATCGAAGCTATTGCCAATACCAACCAATATTCTATTATGTTGCTCCATAAAAGTACATTAATTTCTTCTAGTTAAAGTATGAAAATTCTACTACTAAAAGTACGTCATTTTCACTCTGTAAAAGATTTCTAAATGTTTCACCACGTCTGCATGCAACACGCTAATGTTTTGTCTGTGCGTACCCGATCCCCCTGCCCCCCAAAAATTCCAATCGGGTCTGCGTCGCTTCTTTTCATCAGAAGTTCAACCGCCTACCCCAATTTTCATTCTTGTTTTCGTCCTTAAATTGGGTCATTACCATCAAATCAAAAAGTGGGGTCTAAAGGTATGTTCAGCACCCCACCTCCCAGACTTTTTGCCAAGAACAAATGAAAAAGGATGAATAATTCATTGTGATTTACCATTTTTCATACATTGATTTTTATCTCATTAGGCCTAACTGAGAAATTGCAGGCATGAGATCCCTATTTCAAGGCTGGAGAGAGGCACATTGGAGCACCCGGGAAGTGACGCTTCCGGCCATCTGGAGGGTTTGAAAAGCCAAAACTTTTCTTGTGGACGCCGCACCAACCAATGGTGTCGCTCCGCGTATGAAGTCCTGACGGCACTCAGCCCTTTCTAATAATCTTTGATATTTATTTTAGGGTCATAAGGGTAACTAAGAATGGCAAACATGATCCTGTTTAGGCAAGAGAGGGGGTGCCCTCCCCTTAGATCTCTCCCTTGCCTCATTGGCCTATCTGTGGACCGACTGGTTTGAGATCCTGGCTTAAGAATTGGTAGGGCAACACCCCTCCCCTTATACCCCTCCCCACGGAAGGGGGCCGAAAATAGGGACGATGAGTCAGTTTTGCCCCCTCAAAAAAAAAAAAAAAATTCCAGGCTTCGCTCCTGCCTCTGCCACAGAAACTTAAAAAAGAAATGCCCGTAGATATTTCACTATTTAATCCAAGCCATCGATTGACTCGTGGCCAACAAAGAAGTTTTCCGATGTAAATATCCCGGCCGTCAGAAGATTGCAGGAAATGCCACTTTCCAGTCTTTCTTGCCTTCTAAGTTTCGGTCGAGTATTCTTTATTTTGGAGAACGCAGGTTTGGAAACTTACTCTTGCTCTAAAAAGATAGTACCTTAAAGCATGGGCATGGCTTAAAAGTTTGTTCTTAATGTGTCTGTGTGTGTGAGAGGGGGGGGGGGGGCTGAGTTGCAAATAAATGAGGCGGTCTCAAAAAGAAATCATGGCGAACGACCATTTAAAAAAAAATTACGGGCTGCAGCACTGCAGGTGTGCACTCCAGTTTTTGAACGATGGGATAGTTGAAGGAAGGCTTAGCAGCGCCTCACTTTCAGTTGAAAGGTAGAACATTTTTGAATAAATTACCCCAGATTGCAAGGAAATGCTCTTCCGATTCTCGATTCATCGTGGAAATGTTGTTGTTTATCAGTCAGTCTTTACGAGTCTCGCTAATAAAATGGATCGGCACATTTTCTGTTGGCCGGGACTTAAGGTTTTGAAAGACGTCTATAGAATCTAGATAATTTAGAACTATGCAAAGACCAATGTAATCAAGCTGAGACTTGAAACGAATGATTCACAGGAGGACAACTGGCTTTATAAGCAGAATTCTCGTTGTGATCTAGAAATGGAATTCGAAGCACCTGCCTCAAGAATTTAAGTCCTCTACAAATTAAACACTCCAGGTTTCGGTTGATACTGATACTTTAAACCCAAAACTATTAAAGAGGCTCATTGAGTTGTTTTGTGAAATTCACTCAATTTTTCTAAACCGGTCAAGTTTCCTTCACATACTAATGACAAACAGTCAAACTAAAAGGATGCCAAAGTTTTACATACGTTGGAACATTAATGAGTGAGTAAACAACGATTAAATTTGGTTTTTGAAACTTTGTGACCAGACATTTTCACATTAGTACATAATTCACATGCACACAATCAGAGCAAGTAACGGTCAAAAGTTCGAAAAAATTGACAGTTTTCATATAACTATTGGATGTGAAACTTGATTAATTATGCTAATTGTGAGTATTGTCGTGTGTTTGTATACTTCAAAATCACCGCAATCTTTACTGGTATCAACTCAATGAGCCCCTTTAATGAAGCATTAAATGCAAACGTCCAGCTCACTGAGGAGTAGCTTTTTCAATTTCTCTTATGGTCAATAAAGCTTCCAATATCATGTTTATTATTTTACTAACATGTTTAAGCAAATGCATTCTCCAACATGGTAACAGAAAGCGGTTGTAAATTGCGCTGATTGAGATAATTATTAAGTCTATGAAGGAGGGGAACGGTGGTAGATGGGGCGAGTAATGGATCACTAAAGAAACTGACATCTCCTGAAAGTAGTTTTCTGATTCCCTTGTGACTAGGGAAGTTCGTCCATCAACTGAAGATAAACATCCATTCAAGCTCCGTATGGACATCCATTCAAGCTCCGTATGGACATCCATTCAAGCTACGTATGGACATCCATTCCAGCTACGTATGGACATCCATTCAAGCTACGTATGGACATCCATTCAAGCTACGTATAAACATCCATTCAAGCTACGTATGAACATCCGTTCAAGCTACGTATGGACATCTATTCAAGCTACGTATGGACATCTATTCAAGCTACGTATGGACATCTATTCAAGCTACGCATGGACATCCGTTCAAGCTACGTATGGACATCCATTCAAGCTACGTATGGACATCCATTCAAGCTACGTATGGAGTTTGAAGAACACATGCAGTTGATGGTCATTCTGATTGTATTCTACAATTAAAAATCTAAAAGTCATGGGGAAAGTTTTATTCAGACCGTCCCTTGAGCTACTCGAGTTAATTCGAAACAATAACTTAATAAAACAACCTACCGTCACACTCCAATCCACTCCAGGGTAACGGGCAGTAACAACGGCACATACCAACGACTTCTTCAAATCCACTTATCTTTTCCACATAGCCGTCGTTATGACAACTTAGATCATCAGGACATATACCTGCATAAAAATGTACCGGTAATGTTAGAGCATCATTCATAGAAACAAGCAAACTGGCCGGAGGGTGGCCCCTCGGGAGTGATGTGTGTTGGATAAGAGATGGTGGGTGTAGGGCGGGGGGCATGATGGTTGTATATCTGGATGCGTAAGTGCACTAGTTTCGTTTTGAAGAGATTTTAGTACAAAAAGGCATCTATGGATGGAACCTTAACTGGAAATGTCGTCAATTACTGTCCTGTGAATTTTGAACTCACCGCATTCCGGGCAGTAGACGGGACAATATAAGTCATCCAATTCACTTTCAGGACTAACGTAGTCTTCCCAACAGTCTGTGGTGGTCACGTTGCAGGTTTCTGTGTAAAACAGATAGGTGTATGGAACGTTTGGTCCAGCTCTGAAGTTACAATTAAACTTGAAGTGTCATAACTGCATAAAGCCGTGGCAATAATGAATACTTTCGAAGACTGACCATATATCACATCCAAACTCTCTTCATTCGAATTTCCGTCTCTTTGTAAACCTCGCAAATTCATCAGTACCTAGCTATAGACATCTAATCATAAGAGGTACATTGACCCAATAATCCATGCTATTTTAAAGAAGAAAAAAAAGCAGTTTCGTGAATTACGGTTCGTAATTGATCATAAGCCGATATCGGACACTACGAATTCGATGGACACTATTTGCTACCACCGTGTGAACAGTTCATTGCAATAAGCACTATACTCACAAAGTATGTTAAAGTGTTTTAAAAACGATTTGCGTTGACGTGAATGGCTGACAATTGTTCCTGATATGGGGGTGGGGGACGTTAGATCAATGAGTCAGTTCGTTACATTTGTGTGAATGCATCTGTCTATCTGTCACATAGGCCTATGTCGGTTTGTGTTCGTTTTGTAATGCTGAATTTGGGGTCAACTCAAGACAGCGTTAAACCTTTTATTTTTAAATGTAAAGGTACCAGTATTCTGCCTCAGGTATTTTCCCATTTTGTGAAACGTTATGTAACTTACATGTTTGGTCAGGCTGCCATTAAAACGATTAAACTTGTTTACATACATTCTACAAGTTTATTACGTAGGTTTTTAAATAGTATTTGAACTTGTCTGGAAATTATTAACGGCGCCATTCGATATGGTCTCTGTCCGCAGTTGACATTTATTTCCTCTTGTTGAAATAACAACACTAAATATCCTATATGTATATCTATGTTAATGTTAATGACTTTCAGAGACTTTAAACCTGGAGTATGGGTTGAAAAGTTGTCAGGGAAAATCAAATTCCTGTGGAATATGTCAGTCACTACGAAAAGCAATCCCGGTTTTGCATACATGAATATTCATAGCCATTCCCATTGGTCTGTTTGATTTCAAGTAACGGTGATTGACTGCTATGCTTTCGTATTCAGTTTGAATTTTGTAGGGCCAGCAAAAACGTTGAGACAATTTTCATATTCAAATATCTAAAAGACGAGTGCATAGTGGTCCTTCAGATATTGTGACGGGTGATCTTTCCTCCCCCCCCCCCACTTTCTGTCCTGTGAGACACTCGAGTGATGAAAAACAAAGGTAGATGACCAGGCGATTGCCAGTACAACTCATATTCCAGCTTTAGGACCTAAACTTAAAATGATATGATAGAGAACACAAAAATGATAATACCGATAGTGAAAAGATGATAACAACAAAAGACTTAAAAGAAATTAATAATCAAACAATATAAAAAACAAGAGGGCAATCCACTGAGTTGCATCTCATCCCTATCGTTTTTCATAATCATTCGCTCTTTCAAATTTATGTATTATACAGTAGATCGAGAGTTCGAACACCCAGCGCTTTACATCATACACATAACATATAGGTACACGTAGCTAGGCGCATCATACTTGGCCATGAATGTATAAGTAACGCGCAAGTGTTTTGCAAAGGTAGCAGTCATTCGTACATCACATTTGTTTGTGCATGTTTAGGGATGAGATAAGAGAAAAACCAAAATAGAAGGATAATGGAAAATTGCCAACTTAAATAAGAGGAGACAATACGAACAACAACAACAACACTAAAGTCAACAATAAGCTATAATTACTTCCATGGATGACTCAACAAATTTCGCTGATTCCTCTCCTGATACGGCACAATATTTCAGAGAATATTGAGCGTTATACATAAATTCTTCAAAACTGCTCTCAAATGTTCCAAGAAATTAAATCCGTTCAAGCTATCCATTCCTGAACGCTCAGTTTTTACTTTACTCCCACTTCGATATGGATATTTTCACACATCGGAATGTTTGAAATTTCATTCAAAATCATGGTTAGGGTTAGGAGAAGGGGTAGGGGGTTCACTCTTTCAGACGTTAAAACACATTTGCTCATAATCTGGAGTGAAAATTACGAGAAAAAAAAAGAGAAAACAGAAACGCATTCAGATGTTCCTATTTTGAAAAAAATCCCATGATTGAAAGGTGAGAATTTTACTGGTCGTTGCCCATATCGGAGTGGAAATGTAGGGTTGAGCCCCAAAGTAATTTACACCGACTAAAAAAACACGCTCAGAAAAGAAGTAATGAGCGCGGACTAATTGTTGGTTAGTCGCTTTATACGACTTCTGATAATCGATTACGTAATAGCATATACGGCAAGGTACGATCTCTCTGCCGGTGCTGGAGTGAATAGATTCACCACTTTCTTACTTGTCTCCACACAACTCTGACGTACCTTCACAGTATTCTCCGCTGTATCCAGATGCACAGTAACAGGTGCAGTTGTCCATGTCCAACACACCTCTATCGTTACACGGTGACTCTAAGCCGCACACTATTTAAAAACAACAACAACAAAAATTATCCCATAAATAGTAAAAAACCATGGGGAGCCAGGAAAAGTGATGAATAACTGTTAAAATCTTATTCAGATGTATTTTTTCTTCCGTACATTGTTTTTTACTTTGATTAACAAGTTTTCGACTCACCTTTTCGTGCAGAGCAAAAGACAGTGATTAGATTCTCTCGATTGCTTTTGCTACAATATACTCTTGTGTTACTCCTTTCAACTTTTCAAATTTACTATATGTTGTGACCCCACAGAGGCATTCAGGGTGTGGGAAACAAGGAAAATCGCGTTTGTCCACCCCCGCCCCTCCCTTTTCTCATTGTTGGGAAAGTTACCATTTTTGGCAAAGCATATTTTGTATCATTTAGACAATCTGATTAAAATAACCTGAAAACAATTTTTCAAATATACTGCTCTATTTCAGGAAGATAAGAACTCAATCTTACTCTAGCATGAAAGTAGCACTGTAAATCTACTCTGAAGATGAACTATCAACCTTCATAACTTTCATAGCAGAGTTAAATTTAGACATTTCGTTTACCACGTTTGCTCCACTTCCGTGCAATTCAAAGTGATCACATACGGCTATGGAGAGACCAGTCAGATGGATAGAGACAAAGAAACATCTGCAAATATTTAACAGCTCACCAAGACATGCCGATTGTGTGTAATTATAGATATATCCTTCCTGATCACACATACAAGTACATGTAGCGTTGTCCAGAATTCCTCCTCCATGGCACGTCAACGAACACGGACTCACTGCCTCTCCTGTGGTCGCTGATGGAATCGTGGACAATTCTGTCGAGATTAAATCACCTGCCGTCGTCGGCAGCTCTGTGGATGTTATACCATCAGTCGTCGTCGGCAGCTCTGACGAAGTTACCTCGACAGGCGTCGTCGGCAACTCTGTTGAGGTTATACCATCAGCCGTCGTGGGCAACTCTGTCGAGGTAACCTCGGCATCCGTCGTCGGCAACTCTGTGGAAGTTACCCCGGCAGCTGTCGTCGGCAACTCTGTCGAAGTTACCTCTGCAGCCGTCGTTGGCAGCTCTGTCGAGGTTACCTCGGCATCCGTCGTCGGCAACTCTGTTGAGGTTACCTCGGCATCCGTCGTCGGCATCTCTGTAGGAGTTACATCAGCAGCAGTCACCTCTTGATCTTCCGGACCTGTTACCTCATCTTCCGTAGTTTCCTCCTCTGGGTAATCTGTGCTCCATGGCGCGGTACTCCAAATGTCGAATGTCGTTAAATCTTCCGTAGTCATTTCCTGGGAGGTTTCCTCGGTGGCTTCTTCTGTAGTCACCTCTTCGTCCTCCTCTGTCGTCAACTCTTCTGTTGAATATTCAATAGATGTCGCTTCCTCCGTGACGTCTTCCTCGGTACTTCCGGTAGCTTCAATTGTTGTGAAGTCGAAGAAGGTCGTCTCCTCCAGGGTGAAGGGTTCAACGAATTCACGGACCTCTCTCTTCGCCACGGCTCTGTTCCCCGTCAGGAAGTTACTCAGCACCGCCACGTGTGTCGGCATCACCGTGGAGGTCGCGAGGACCATCGAACCGTCATCTTCGGTGGAACCATAAAGTGGTGCAGATAGGACAGGCTGGGCGACGTCGGTCGAAGCGCTGACGGCATCAGTCAGTTGACAAGAATTGCCAGAATAACCTCCTTTGCATTTGCAGGCACATTTTGTGGGCGAAAATACTCCGTTGGAGTTACAATCACTCTTGATGGCACATTTACAATTTTTGGTTTCGGGAGAACACGGGTCATCTGTGGCAAGGAAAGTAAATGAGAAAGAACAAAAATGAACAAATAAGCAGCGATCGTAATAAGACGGCATATTGAACTAAAATCGAAAAATTTGTCAGAATTTTAAAGGGATCAACCACATGACAATAATTATACAGTAATTAGAATAATTAGTAAAGTTTCCATCCAATAGTTGAATCCGAAATTGTCATTTTCTTTTATTTTTTTACTTTAACTTGCACTGGCTGTGTGTATTTGAATTGATGATACTGAAGTGGAAACTGCCTGGTCTCGAATTAATGTTCAAAATCCAAATCGAATATTTAATATTTTACTCATTAATGTTTATTTGTTTGTGACACAAAGGTTAACCACTTGTCATAACGTGTGAATGAAACTTGAAAGGTGTGGAAAAACATTTATGAATTTCACAGAAACAGAAAATCTCAGGGTCCTTTTACAGTTATTGCTGTAATGTACTACGAATTAATAAGTTATCGTGTTTTGAGTTATCTTTTTTGTGTTTGTTGTTGAGATGTTTACAAGTAGTATTAATAAGAAAAATCAAATGGAAAATAAATATAAATTATATAAATTGCTGGGAAAGCTAAACGTTAACCCGTTGGGTGGGGAATCTGTGGCGCTCTTTCATTAAGCTGGTCAGAAATTTGAAATAGACCACTGATGTCAAGGGCGGTAAAGTGCATGGGACACTCTCGTCTGACAGAGTCACAGAACTGATCACGTGAATTTTAACTGTCACGATATAGCTTGTGACAACGCATATTACCGCAGGTTGGCCACATCTGTGGTAAAAGCACGTAAACAATGGTGAAATGGGTAGATTGTTACCTATATCAGGCAAACAAGAATTTCATTAAATATATGAGCATAATGTCGAGAAAATATGGTTGGAAATATATATTGGATGAGAGGATTAAACATTTTCAAAAATGGGTACCTCATCACTTGTTACTTTTTATCATGAAACTTTCCAACCTGTGGGGAACTAAATACTGCTCGAAACATAACGCGAACATCTCGGTTATGACAATGATCCTGTTTCGTCCCATCTGTTGCCATGTAACGCTATCATTATAGGTCAATTGACGATTGGCTTCGGTTTGCTGCTGCCAGTGAAATATAGTTCTAAAGACCGTGATGTTTTCCTAACTGCACCAGGGCAAATGTTTTGATATTTTGTTTCTTATCCTTCAAAGCGATTGCTCACCACAAAGACCCGCATCACACCAGCCGCTCCCGTGAAAGCACTCCGTACAGGGAGCCCCGAAGCTCGAGTATGAAAACCCATCCTCCCAAAATGTTCCTCTGTAATATATATTAAAGAAATTGAAACAAAAAAAAAAATGTCATAATGGAATTCAATTAACATTCTACTTAGGTTTTAAGAATGTTATAATACTTTTCAACACTCTGAGACATAGGTTCGGGTTACTTACATTGTATTTCTCTTTATTATGACGTGAAAGACAGAGTTCGGAATCGACCAATCAAGGAACAAAGAAAACATTTTGTCACCATCACACAGCATATTTGCATTGCACACAGTAATGGAAAAGTCGGGTTAGTTTATACTTTCACACAAAGATGCTCACACAAGTCGAATGTCGCATGTGCTACCATATACATTATATCGAAATGTTTCTTGATTTCACCGTGCTATACTTTAATACACTGAATGCCAGACTGTCATTGAACGTATAAACGAAAATGAAACCTTACATTTTGGCGTAGTTGCATTTCCAGTAAATGTAGTTCTTCTCGGTCGATGAGGAGAATGAATCGTACAAGACAGGACAGAATTTCTGGGAGCAACCAACTTTATGCATCTCGGACCACGTCAACTGCAAAGGAAATCATTCAGTGAGTATTTTACCCACTGGCTGATCTTGGGGGGGGGGGGCAACAATGGGGTCATTGCCTCACCCCCAAGTGGGCAAAGCATGTTTATGTAATTACACCTTGAGAGCATTCAATAATAGAAAACGTGTCCACCCTCATCCCCTAGACCTCTCCCCCTATCAATGCACTGTCAGTTTAGCCCCCTCCCAAACAAAGGACTTGGATGCGTCAGTGATTATACTTTTAACAATGGATAATTCTTGGCTTCATCGTCTCTCAAGCATTCGAATGCAAAATAGAAACTATTTCAAGCATCCAGAATAATACATACTGCACATAATTTTCTCGAAGGTTTACGCTGTCCACAAAAATCATTTTTAGAGAAACCTGTTTTTTTCTGTATTATATAATGACACAACATCGCTGTGATCCAATTTTTACATTATCTCATCTACATTATATTCTTGTTCACTTTTGAATCATTCTTGATCCGAAGTTTTGCTACACCATGCAGCAAGCATTTACCGTCAGGAACCTCTGTGCTAAAAGGATACGTATGCGACACAGCAACACCTTGTTGAATGCTTATATGGGCGAGACTGATTCCTAAAATCCAATTCAATTTAGTCCCAAGGAACCATCACCCAGACTTAAAGCACAAATTCCAACTACATTTGAGATCGGTAACTTTTACCAAAGAGGAAGCAGTTACAATGGAACCGTCATTGGATAAGAAACGCAAGACTCTTTCTATAACTTTAGTGGTAGTGGGGAAGCTACAGTCCCCAAACTGTTGGGATACTTTGCCGTACGTTGAAATTATAAGTAATAATTATTAGTTGACAGGGTAACATGAAAATCCGAACCCCCTTTCCAATGTTGCGCTCTAGGAGTGAATGTGCACTATGAACAGTAATCCTGAAGCCAACATTGAAAGGGAGGGGGGGGGGGGTTCCAAGGAGATTTGTCCAAGATTGTAGCAGTTCCAGTCAGATGGGGGTGAAAATAGTTCTTAAGGGCGTCTTAAACGAACTGGAGGGGGAATAGGGTGATTGCCGTTGTGAGGGAGATAGGTGTCCGGGTGTCCCACGGACAGTAATTCAAGTAAGAATGTGTCCTTAGGACGATAATGTTGGGTGAAATTGTGTCCGGTGAACAGTATTTCCTGGACACTAATTGTCCGTATGTAGTAAGTTTTGTCCGCGTGCACGTACGGGTGCAAAATATACGGTGGTGAAAGACATTGTGATACAGATATCAGCATAGCAATATGTCTCTGAGTTTCTGCTGTGGCTTTCTGTTCAGTTACCAAAACAACTCCCTGTAATGATCTCAATAACGTACACCATTTACACATGGCTACTGTATGCATAGAAGGAAGATTTAACCTCAGTTCTTCTTTTTAGTTAATGAAGTCCACCTTCATTAACTAAAATAACACCTTACCAAATTGAAGCAAAGCCCATCTCCATTGGTTAAGATCGCTATGTCAAGCCGTGTCATTTTAACTACTACTTTTCAAGCTCCCCAGTATATAGAACTTCCTGAGTGCTATAAGCTGCATGTGCACAGTCTAAACATAGGGACGTCGTGTTTGCACTTCGCCTTATTTATGAGAGCAAAAGTATACCTTTGAAAATGATAATACGTATCAGATGGGTTGAAAACTTGATATTATACTAAAATCATAAAAACATGCTTCCCTGTTCATATATGTTCTTGGAGCACTTGGCAAATATTTGGGAGGGACGAACATATCTTTATTCCCACACTTTTTTATTGGGCTGCAGTCAAGTCACAGGGATGGGGAAGAGACTCAAAGTACAACGTGAAGAGTTTAAAGTTTAACAACCCCTGTTTTAAAGGCAAGAGTTATTTTTGCAAATTACCGCCATGGGACCTGAAAATGCCGGTAACTATGCAGATATTGCAATGAGTCACATTGACAAGGTTGCTACCACTGAGGGGGTCCTTCAAACACAAATATGATGGCTGCTAAAGGAGGACATTTTTGAAGTGTGGTCTCATGGAATCAACGCTCTTTATGAGTTCATTGATTCTATCAACCGTTTATCCAACCATTAAATTTTCTCTTAGATTTTCTTATTCTCAGCTTGAATTTTTAGACGTTTTGGTTCATTTAAATAGTGGGTAATGTTTTCGAAACCTACAGATGGTAATTTATATTTGTCACCCTCTAGTTCACATCCAAAACATGATGTGTCGAGCCTACCATACAGTACAGCACTCAGAATGAAAAGAGTTAATGTTCAAAACTAGAAAATATAGTTTTAATATAATTTTAAAATTGTGTCTTTTGAATCCTCGGGAATATTGTTTCTACTAGCTAAGTTATTCTTATTTCTGAGTTAATTTTTCAACCAGTGATATGTTCAAAACTCGGAGGTCAGCCCCTGAACCCCCATGGAAGCGTTGACCCTGGCATCTTACCGGGGGCCTAAGTGTTCATTTTTGTTGTCAACTTAGAGGATTAAAATAATATAATACAATCTTTCGGAACTATTTGCATTTGAATCATGCAATGTAAATACGTTTCCTAACAAACTATATTTTCACCCGGAACTACGCTAAAACCTCAGAGCTTCACAGGTTCTCCCGAAGGGCCCCCGAAAAATCAAGGGCCATAATACGGATCCTGAACCCCTCTAGCTAAACTCGCGTTACACGTGAATTTTGGTTGCCTCTTTCTGGTTTCTTTTGCCCCCCCCCCCCCCTTTTGCCACTCTCGATATTCTAAAATCCTCGTACCACCACTGCCGTCAGATTAATCAAAACCAACTCACCAGCTTGTATATCTTGCATAGTATTATATCTTCTGTTTCGCAAGAGAAATCTTTATAGATGTAATTCGCTCGTCCTAAGTCGGTCCATTGTGTGAAAGCATCTGGCAAGTAAAAACTGGTGTTCTGCAGAAGAAAAGATGGCAAACTAGAAAGTCTGCAAGCTGTTTGGTGTTTCACCTTTTAGGTCTTCTTTACATTCATCTTTTTTCTTATATATTTATATTGCAAATATCTCCTAGATATTAAATAAATTTAATCTCTCATAAAACCGGAAGGGAGCTGTAAATTAAACATAATTAATTACATCAAATTTTCCAGACTGGTTTATATTCTGGGTATATTTGTAAACATGGACAATGTGTGGGAAAACTCCAGTGCCCATGTATAACAAAAGTATCGTAATTGAGGTTTGGTTTATGAGTTGTAGCCATGCCGACTCTAGATAATACACCAAGGAAAACAAATAAGGTAAACACATTCATTTTCCTCTTCTCTTTCTCTGCTCAGGAGAAGAGGAAAATGAATGTGTTTACCTTATTTGTTTTCCTTGGTGTATTATCTAGAGTCGGCATGGCTACAACTCATAAACCAAACCTTATATCTGAAAGGACTCTATCAGAGGTCAACCGAATTCTTTGGAATTCTAAATTCAGTATCGTTATTGAAATATTTGCAATTGCATAAATGCCATTGTCAAGGTACCTTTATCAATATAACTTGAGGGGAAACGTATGAAACGTTTGAATAAGATGCATTTTTCTTCCCCGTAACTACCCCCTTCCATTTCAGTACATGCCTCTTAAAATCGGTAGACCTAGTAATAGAAACGTCAGCGCATTACTTGTTACAAATGAGACACCCTTTTCGTTCTTTTGCAATGGTAAACAGAAGAACTACAATCTTTGTCACAACACCCATACGTCCACTTATTTATGAAAACCAAGCGGAAGTGTTCAACAAACATCTCCCCAAAGTTCCATTCAGAAATATTTGTTTCTTATCCAAGTTACGCAGTTTTGAAATTCAGAGAAGGCTGCTGTCATGTTTGCCTCAGTTGAATGTAAACCCACTTGGGTAAGTCGAATTATGATGTCATGGCATAATCACTGATAGCAGAAATTTTAATGTGTTGCTTTGTTTTTACTTCTATCTATAATTTCCATAAATCCGCACAAAGATGTACACATTTATGTTGAATTACTGAGGTGTATCATACGATAATCAAATCATTAATACTCTGATTTGAATCTATGCATAACTGTTAAAAATGTATTGACAACGAAATGTACACAAAAACGAACGAACAAACACATGCGGTCAGGTTATGTGATCACAATCTCAGAATGTCAGTTTCCTGGTTAAATGTCACGAACATTCAATTTGCAGTATGTTGGAACTAAACCAAATATTTAAATGAAATGTGGTGATGGCGTTCACCATATACTAGTCTCTCATTTAACACAAATCCTGACTTCCTTTAATATCGTGTATCTGGAAAGCCTCGATTAGAGCCCTGCCTCGATTAGAGCCCTGCCTCGATATGGAAAGGGGTTTGAGTGTTAGACAAATTCTTTATTTCGCGGAGGGAAAACTATTTCAAGTTTGGCAAAACAACAAAACAAGAACAAAAACACATACACACAAACAGAACAATGGAAGAAAACGGAAAATATCGCAATTGTAACTGAGCTGAACGAAGCTGAACCTATCATTTGCTTTAGTAAAAAGGACTGTTCATATTTAGTAACGACGAGAAAAAAAATTTGCGTTGTTGGTAAATCTCATAAAAACACCAAGTTACGTCATAAAACGCAAGCTACTCTGAAAAATAATAATAATACGATCTCGCATATTTGTCAACTCCCTGGAGATGAAACGTACCTTTGTTATTCCTGTTGCTTGGATGACGTTCTTGTCTGTAAACAAATTGAAATTCTCAGGCATAGAGATGCTAAAGAAACAAGAATCGACGATAGTGGACGATGCCCTTGCAAGTTCGTCATCCCATCTCTGGAAAAGAAAACATCATTTTACGTTATTCGTTTTGATAGATGATCCCGACCCTTCACAAAAATGTTCACACCACGTGTCTAGGAAATTTGAAGAAATTCCTCGAATTATCCGCTAATTATTGAGAACGTCTGAAAAGGGTCTATTGTGTATTAATATCAATGTTTAGAAACTATACGTGATTTTTAGTATTTTCGGTTTTAATATTTATGAAAATGAGAACAATTTGATTGGTCCAAATATTTTTTTAAGGCATCATATCGTCGCATAGTGTTTAAAGGTAACTACGCATGCAATCTTGTAACGTTGGCCGGAACCTCCTTACAATATAGAGGAATAACCAGCCGGTGAGATCATGGGTCCGAGGAAGAAAGTTATACACCAGACAAAGAATGAGATATTGAAACCAGGGTCTGCAGTGCAAATTACTTTTATTGCGGTGACGTCGACAGAGGGAATACTAAAGCACTCGAGTGAATTTTATCTTACATTAACCTGAACTCTAAACCTATGGAACACCTGTTACTAATTTACATATGAAACATTAATACTTGGGGGAGTAGGGATTGAGGTGGGGGGGGGGTTCATGTAATGTCTAGATCTCTCACTTTTCCTCACTAGGTTTCAGATATCTTACTTTGAATATGATTGTCTCTCAAAGATTTCTCATACTGAACGTAGGGATGTTTAATAATCTTTGCAGAGAACCTCTAAAGTAACTTTTCTGAACAATTGCATACAAATCCGAGACTTTAAAGGTTGTGTGACATGGCCTATAGAGTAGAGCGTCGTTCATTCAGAAGTTGCAAAGTAAAAACCTTGGGTGAAAATCCGTTGGAACTTTGTTTATATTTTTTTACCGTTTTTGAGATAGGCCTACGACTTTTCAAAGTTTGAGAAAAATGCAAAACAGATGACGTGGAGTGTTGCACAGTGTCAATTTTTTTTTATGTATTTTGCCTTTTAATTGCATAATTACTGAGTTTCACATTGGTAAGTGATGTAGATATTTTTGAAAAAGAAAATACATGCTTCCAAAATAAAACACTCCGGGCATATAAAATTCTCAAATGTCCTTGAAATAAAGGTTACATCAACAAAGGATTAATATAAGACATATCATACACAGAAGTCCATCTCTTGACGTCACAAATGTGCATACTTAGCCAATGTTTATTCATGATACAGCTGTGAGACACTGATTTTCCTGTAAATTGTTCGATCTTTGATGGAATGTGTTACTATTTTTTATATTTTCAATGCTTAATGCAACCGATACTCCAAAATGTCATTTTCATGTACCACGACGTTTAAAGCATCGGAAATGTGTATGTAGACTACAGTGGAAGGAAAGGATGACTACTACACTTAAAAGATTTACACTTATTACACTTAAACTGGTTACAGCAGGTCCATATGTAATCTGTCGTTATCGAATAACCAGTGCATAGGAAGAAAAAAACGTCAAAATAATCGAAGATTTTTAAACTCTTTTCGTTCGGGGATTTTCAACAAATACACTTAAATTAAAGCGACATTTGTCTTTTTGGATTTTTTTCGCACTTCTATAAGAACTAAAGGGAAATGTCTCAATTGTATATATATCTGATGATGCTAGATAAGTGCAAACAAAAAGAAAATTATTTTAGATTCAAAGTATCATATCGTAAGCATAATCTCCGATAGTAAAGGAAAAGTATATTAACTACAACTTACACAGAAAATCTTGCTTTAGACGGAACTATTGACACATGATTTCGTTACACGTTGGGCTTGATAGAAGCATAGTGTAAAACTAACTTATTTCATCATACTCACAACTTTCATCATATCTGAGGCCGGTGGGATGACATTTCTTCTTGCGCTATTCAGAATGTTAACCAGCTCCTTTTGCATGGTAGTATGGAGCATAGGCTCATTGGCCTTTTGTGGGCTCACCCTTTCTAAATCGGGGTAAATGGCCCCCGCCCCTTCGTCTGTGAAAATTTCGTCAAATTCGGCAACTCCACTCAAATGCAGAAAAGCACTTCCAATCAGCAAAATGATGACGAAGATATTCATTCTGGCGCGAAAATTACACAGAGGTGAAAAAAACCTGGTTTGCCTTCTGAAGCAAACTGTCGGGAGGCGTTGATGCGAGTCGGCGTCCTTTCCTGGTCCTAAACATGTCGTGATTACGTAACACGATTTTTTATATTCACAAAAGCAACTTCTTCTTAGAAGCATTCTTCTCATTAAGAAGGTAGCTGGGAAAGGCAATGGAATTTTCTTTTGTGAGGTCAAAGCAATACGATGTGGCCACCTCATTACTCGCTTTCAAGTGAGAGAGAAATAATGACGTCATTGAGATATTATTGTTCCCTTTCTCTCATATTACATAATGCTGTTCTCTGTAATTAAATGAAAAGAATGACATGAACTCTGTGAAGTCATTCCTATAGTGGACTGTTTCGCACTGACCATGCCCTTGAACAAAAGAGGAACTCGCTACACTGATGGGGAGGGGGGAAATGTAAATCTTTGAATGGGGGGTGGTCCATTTTTTAACAGGCCGGGGAAAGCAAACTCAACATAGAAGACTAAGACAATGTTCACATACTTCACATGATGCAGGTAATTTTGATCTATCTGTTCTTGTGACTTTTAGCTTAAAAAACAAGGTCGGATACAGTGGAGCAAAACCTTTTTGGAGAGAAACTACGACAGTCATAGTTGTTCTTCCGTATTCAAGAAAAGTAGCGGCCTGCTGAAATAATCATAAACTTATGCGAAAACTTCGTCGATTTTTTGCTTAATCTGAAGCTGAATCCAAAACAGCTGATAACTATATCGCGATGACGTGAGCGATTTGTCGGCTGCTTATGAACTTACTGGCCTGCCGTACTTGTCTGAATGATGTGACGGTATTATAGGTTACGGTGCACGGACATGCACCTCAGCCAGTCATCTTAGGTAGCATACCCTATTGCCGATATGGTGAAAATTCTACGCCACCATACACAAAAGGTCACACAAAGTTCATTTTCCGGTGTTTACCTAAGTTTATTAACTGTTTTTCCTTATTTCTTATATCATCTCAAGCCATATGATATGTGTTACCATTTTCATTGATTTGATTTTTTCATACAGAAATTGCAGTAATGAGATCTGTTTTCAAGGCTGGTTACATGCAGCTTCAGACACTTTGAGAGTATCGCTTTCGAATATCGGGGGAGCTTTTAAAGTTAAAAATTTCTTTGTTCCCTCAGTGCAAATGATGGTGGCGCCCTGCTTTTATAGTATTAAATGAGCCCTTGTTATATTGGACCCAACCCCTAGATCCCCTAGAATCCCTAGAATCCTAGATTGGCCGTATTGCTTCTAATTGATCTCCTCTGTCACTATAAATTTGCGCTTATAATGAACTTAAAATAGCCTAATTTTGACATTCCTCAAGTCAACGTGCATATTTCTCACAAGTGAAGATTTTAGGAACTCATGTATTACCTACAGTGCTCTCAAAAACGTTTTGACTCTGAATCAAACATTCCATATCAATGTACGCACTGAGTGTGCATTGTTCTTCACGTACAAAAAGCGAGGGACTTTTTATGCGCAGGGAAGGGG
Source organism: Stichopus chloronotus (assembly GCA_021234535.1). Taxonomy (NCBI): domain Eukaryota; kingdom Metazoa; phylum Echinodermata; class Holothuroidea; order Aspidochirotida; family Stichopodidae; genus Stichopus; species Stichopus chloronotus. Next base: position 18,050,122 of record CM037832.1, on the reverse strand, counting down.
GGGGGGGGGTAACTGTCTGTGCTGCTAGAGCCAAGCACAAAAAGTACTGGCGTAACTTCTGTACTACCCAGGATTCAGTATACTCACTGTCGGCTTTTTTTTTGGTGCTACCAATGCTATCCTTCATATAGTTTAAGACATATTCCAAGTAAACAATATCGAGTTCTACGCTCTTCAAAACTTTGATGAAGCATTACCGTGTGAAGGTTTTGGTCAAATTGCATAACGCACTGATTGCACCAACCCCTTATTCACCACCAGTGGGGAGTGGCAGCCTGACTGGGGGTGTTTGGCAGCACCAGTGAACGGGGGCTTGTGGAGCCTGAAAGGCAATTTTGGGTTACCTGGAGGTCATTTCTACCCAAAACTTCTGGAATGCTCTGCACCAACTGATGGTGGGGTTCGCTTAGTCTTCTCGCAATTCGTTTTTTTTTTTTAACGTTCTTATCATTATAGTCAAGAAGACTTGTTACTGACGATTGAAAATATTCAATGTCGATACACAGAGTATCGACATTGGAAACGTCAAGAAATATCTAGGTGAAAACTATGATGGTCAATGATACACAGCAGAAAATAGCAAAGAGATAAAAATGACAGGAGATTACAAGATACAACGGCTTAAGATTGTCTATATTCAAAATACACTCATACTCACACAGAATCTGCCCCATTTCTCTATTGTACTTGGTGACAATGTTCATGTTTGCATTCCGCTCTTAATGCAAAGCAAAATGTAAATGACTTTAAACATCTACACTGCAATGATCCTGAACAGAAAGTATACAGAACCTCTGAGAAAAAAAAACTCAGCGACCTGCCACAACTGAATATAACCCTTTGACAAATTAGCCTGCTCTGACCGACACGTTTATATGAGGTGAAGTATCCTCTAGTTGCAGCAGATTAAGTTGTTTCTTATGTTACAGAGACAATCTGTCAAGGTTTTGAGCAGGTGTTCGGCCAATCAAATGATACTACAGACCATTTCAAATTATCATTTCATTGGTTGAAAAACTTGTGAATACTGTATCTGGTGCCACTACAGCAGACAACTAATTTTCTTCATACCAGTGTGTTGAGAAGTGTAGGCAACGTTGGATAAAACGGATGGCCTACGCAGACCACTTTCAAGATCCTCTTGTGGTGTCCCGTATTTTCTCCAACTACTAAAACTTTGACCCAATCAATAACATGATATTGTGCATGACATCAGCACTCCAAACTTGTAACCGTAACATTTCCTCATGCCTCTGAATTTAATCTGACCTGTGGCATGTTATCAGGTATGTAAATACATCTCTTGAGAAGAGAATTTGAAACATTACAAAAAACAAAGGGTTTGGTGGCAAATACTGTCAACTTTGATAAAAGTGAACAATATCATCAGAGCAAAAATAAAGTCATGGCAGAAAAAAAAATCTATGAATAAAAATGAGCAGCTGGGCTGTCTGGGGAATTTTTAATTATCTATTGATCCAGTAGTATTACCCCTTAAAAGTTTTATGTGTTTTTACAAACTTTCAGAAATGACTTACATCACAGTTGTGAGATAAATGCTGAACATGATAGGCAAGACAATTCTTGTTTTCAAGGAATTAATCCTTTCATCACCATCTCATGCCATCTACTTGAAATTGTTTTTCATTTATTCCTAAAAGTGGAACAGGGTAATTTCTGAGTCATACCCGTCGGGTACCAAGGAACACAATGAAAATATGACAACTATCATTAACATTGTCATCTCTGTGGTCAGTGTGGAAAGGTCTTACTAATGAAACACACTTATCTCCTCATCATGTAGTTGTGTCACACGTTTCAAATCACTTCAAATTTTCGTTAAAAATCAAACCTGATAGGTACATCTGATACTGACCTACAAAAGTGCTCTTTAGTCAATTTATGAAGAAATTTTAGAACAAAGTAGTAAATGCGGGTAATCCGGTGATTTGGTTACCCCGGGTAGCGAATACCCATGAAAACATTCATTTCTATCTTTTGACAAATTAGCTGATCTTTTATCCAATATCCTTCTGGACCTCTACAGGTCAATTAACCACATAATGGTCACTTACTCATCACATGAGCATTTTAGATCAGTCTTCCTGGTTCAGTCCATCATGAGTGAATGGTACTGCGCATTTCACTTGAATGGACTTAGTTGTCAGACCAGGTTGTGATGCACACAACTTGTCCAAGATTTGGATGTCCTGTGCTTGGCTTAAGTCTAACCAATATCTTCATCTGAAATACTCCATTAGCTCTATACCAAGGCACATCACTGCACCATCATAACCTCTTTGGTACGTTGGTAATGATAGGCTTCGGCCTTGTTTTGAAGATGAGTTTCTTCTTGATAATTGCAGAGACGGAATAATAAGTGCCCGTCTGGGAAGACGACGACTGCTGGTCTGTGTCCATCTCTTCCATTCCATCCTCACTGTTCTCCTCCTTCCCACTTTGCTTCACCAGAACGATGAATGGTTTCTCCATAACAACCAATTTTCCGTACAGTATGTGGTGACCAATTATGAGGATGGGTATACCCTACGGAAATTCAAAGATGGAATTTGCCAAAACAAGCTCAGTGTGTGTCAAAACCTTCAAAGTTACACTGAAGTAAAATTGTCCTGAATAAGTAAAAGAGCTCATGGTACAGACAGGAAACAGATACCATTTATGAGGCAACACTTAAACTGCACAGAATTGAAGGCAGTGGTACATTCACAAAACATTTGTTGAATATTTGTTTGGTTTTACGAAAGAAGGTATGGCTGCTACTTTGCATAGCTAACAGGGATCTAAATTTCCACAAAATGACAACATTTGTGGCGAGGAGCAGTATGGCACTATAGAATATTAGCACCAACTAATTCATTGTTGGGGACTGAATAATTACAGGGATGTTTGAATAGATGGCATCTCTGTGTCGATCGAACCACGCTAAGTACTATGCTAAAAATATCGTAGGAAGTAACAATAGCCTATACTAACATCTGTGCAACCGTCACACTCATAGATACAAAAGAATTCAGATCACCAGAATAGATGCAAATCTGTAAATGAAATATTAGAGCATCAAACATGCCTCAATTAAATTTTTATTTTATTCACAACAGCTAACTTCGACTGCCATTACGTTGAAAAGACAAAAAAAAAAATCAAACTGGTAGCTACAATATGGTCATGTCTTCTATATTGTGATACAGCTTAAGGTATGACTTGGTTTGGATAAAAAATGAGACTCTTCATCGTAATCAAATATTGCTCGGCAGATGCTTTCATAAAAATACAATATTCAAGAAATGACTGCGAATGTTACCTTCTTATTAAAATGGAGGTCCCCAATAAATTGCCCAGAGAGTTGTTCTTCTTCAGGTGATTCAAGTTTACCCTGCATTTCCAACATCACCCATTCTGAGCCATGTTCTGAAAGGTTTCTGGAAGATACATTGGAAAAAAAGGACTGTTCAACAGTGTTCCGTGTTTAGCTCAGATGAAAACACACTGGCCATAGACATGTTAAAAAAATCATCTATCAGTAAATAAGTGTGCGATAACAGATTTACAGCTGGCAACTGAATGTCAGAAGTACTTAAACTATCCTCAAGTGACAAAAGTCTTCAGTGAAATGAATATTTCAAGCTTCATTGTGCACTTGTATATGTGTTTTTGATTACCACAGTAAAATGCAGTTATAGCGTTTAGTGTCCTTCACTTAAAATTTTTTCAAAAGTAGTTTCAGATATAATTCTGACGAAAAGCCTCTTCTCCGTTCTTGTCTAAAGAAGGGCCTCCTGTCACCTGTCTCAAATCAAGCATAGTAAGTCCAAGGATATGAAGTCTTTTGTGGAAAGGAAAAGCATAAACTTATGGAATAAGCTTAGAAAGCCCTACTGTGGATTAATTAATGGAATACATGCTTCTCATGAAAAGGACTCTTGGCCTCCACGGCACAAAAACAGGTTTAATCAGTTGTTTATGAAACTTCGGCATAAATCAACACTATACAGACAAGGCTGTGACAGTGTTTGCACTAAGGAATTGAACCCGGGAGGGAAATCCTTCTCTAAAAATCAAGGACGGATTTGCCACTTGGTAAAGAATTGTGTAATTACAATTGCAGCTGCAACCTCAGCTGTGGAAAAGTTGGCAGGATTTTCCAGCATAAGGTTTATCTTTGTGGGGGATTAAGGAGACAAATGCAGGATTCACACAATCCCTTTGTGTGAACACTGGTCTGTGAACCTGTATGGTTCCCCAAAATATGGAGATAAACATTTCTCAGAGAAAAAAAAACTGAGATTAGTGGGAAAATAGGGAGGATAGTGATTTTCAATTGAAACAATAACTGCTTTGTATACTTTTAAAGGAGTAGTTACGAGCAAACTCCTTTCCTCTTATTGACTTTGCCAAGATCACTTTTGAAAAACATTCTAAGTTCTATATGCACCACAGCAACACCAGAGAAAATACTTTTTAGAAGTGGTTTACATGCAAAGTCAGTGGGAGACAAATTATCTGATTTGCCTTGCCTCCTGAGCCCCAGTCCCCAAATTAAGAAGGAACCCATGCATGGGAAAGCATGAGAAAACTTTGAATACCCTATGGCCTGTCTAACTGAGTGAAAGTTTGGGGAGATGGGGTTATTCATTTGCCCACGGGAATTGAGAAATGTTTGTAGCTCCAACTTAGGCCTAGAACATTTTTCAAGAGATTTATGTGCAAACTCAATAGACATCTTAAACTTGGGGAAATGATGCAATGTATTGTGTGTAAAGCCTATGGAGCCTAGAGGGATGTTGGACTTTGGAAGATTCGATCACCTTGTTTCAAAGAGTTAGCCTATGTCAGCACTATAGCCTCTGCTGAGGAACTTTGGATCTTGGTAGTAAACTAATGTGAGTGTGAGGGTACCCGGGTGGAGTCTACTAGATGTACTAGATGTTCCTGGGTTCATTGTTCCCAGGGTTCAATGTTCTCCATTTTTGTGTTGTTTCATTTCCAATGGTTGCCAGTGAGCACAAGGTTCATTATTCCCAGTGTTCAATATTCAGAAATGACGGTCACTATAATTCTTGCCATTGTGTCCCGGGGAATAAAAGTTGCCTTTGTTGTGGGCTACCAGCCCTGGGAGCATTGAAGTTTGAACCTCTGAAACCTGAAAGTTAGAAACATTGAACCTCTATAATTAGTCTAGGACCATCAAACCCAGGGTAAACACTAGCTAATTAGAACTAAAGCTAGCCATAAGGGTAGCCTAAATGGAATATAGTGTAGGTTCAGTCACTTATTATTACTGTTACTTACACTTAGTAAGACTATGAATTAAGCGTAACAAGTACCGTACGTCAGCAGCCCTATTGGAGGCTAGGCCTAACTTTAATTGTTGTATGGGCTGGCATTATGTCATATGTGGAATCAAAGATTGTTTGGGTCTCCCATATGATTGAAGATGAGACCAGTCTGTATTTATTATTAAAATGGAACTCCTTACGCTTTAACAACAATCTGCATCTTGCTCCAGCAATTCCCTCGAATAATAAGTTAGCGTACAACCTTGAAAGTTAAAACGTTGTAGTTTTTTCGTTGGTGTTTACATCTTGTGTGTGTCCCGCGGAAAATTGTTAACGGGTGCATACGTGAAAAAAAGAGTCCTTCTACCGAAGGGGTCAGTCACTTAGTGTTCCAAAGCGATAGCGCATTAACTCTTCCGATATGGTAGTTTGACTACACCCTACAGAAAAAAAAAAAAAAAAAACTTACTATGAGGACAACGATGCGATATAGCCTCCGATAGGTTTTATAAAAAATCTAAAGGAATTACGCATTTCCTTAACTGGAAGTACGGTAATGTGGTCTTTTGTGTTCTGCACATATTCTTCTTTTAAATTGATGACTTGGTTTGTCCTAATTCCCGTGTTCGTGGTCATTGTAAGAAGCTGGTGAAATGCTTCTCTAAGCTTGATGTGAGAAAGTTTAGCTACTCTCACAGAGTTGTCAATGAGTGGAATAGTCTGCCAGGTTGGGTTGTAAATTCCACTTCAGTAAATAGCTTCAAAGGTAACATTGATTAGTTTTATTGTGACTGTGGCAGAATCTAATTATGCTGGGACTTGTTGGATATTAGTATGGTTAGGGTTTTTTTTTTTGGGGGGGGGGTCTGGATTACAGGGCATCTTATGGGGCTTTTGCCCTCCTTTGCCTTTAAACTTGTTACGTTATGTTATTTAAAGTTCCGACGTTTGTTTCGAACGGATGGAAATTGTGAATTGGAACTCTGGCTTAGGCCTTGGGAGGGGGACTTGAGTCCCCTTCACTTATACCCCTCCCCCCAGGACGGCGGTCAAGAGTCCATCTTACCCCTCACCAAAAACCCTGGCTACGCCCCTGTAAATATGGAATTTCTTGATTAATTTCAAGACGCAGGCCTATCTCAAACAATGAGTTCTTGGGGAAATAGCTTCGGAGCCACTTAAGGTTTTTAATTTCTAATTTATTTTAAATTCTAATCACTATAGAGATCAATCAATCCAAAATAATGTAAAACATATGGCATTTCTTGTTTTTTCCTTAGACACACAGTTTTCTTCGAATCTGAAAACCATGTAGGACTGCATGGAGCTCGATGCTTGTAACAAATTATTCCTATCAACCCGCTCAATGAGTTATTGTAACTGTAGTTTTGAGCAACAGAAGGCTTTTAATTTCTGTTTAAATTCAATTCTAATTGCTGTAAAGATCAATTAATCCAAAATAATAACGAAACTATGTCAAATCTTGGTTTATACTGAAACACACATTTGTCTTAATATTTGAAACCAACACAATAGTGCTAATTACTGTTATAAGGTTTTATGCCTCAAACAATACATGAGTTTTTGGAACTGAACCGTTTGAGCCACGGAGCTCATTAAATTCAATTCTAATTATTATGGAAATCAATTTATTAATTTAATTAAATTTCACTCAGTGAGTGCCTCCAAGTTTCAATTGAATCAAGTCGAACTTATGAATAAGTTATTAAATTTAAATCGCAGTCGTCTTAAACTTCAGTCATGACTATTAATTCTACCAAATATGGAATTTCTTGATTTATTTCAAGATGAATATTTGTCTTCTTATATGAAGCATCCATTTACACACACGGAGGCTCACTAATGTAAACGTGTAGCCTATCTCAAACAATGAGTTACTGGAAATGTAGCTTTGATCCACTTGATGTCATGGGCGGCACCAAGGGGGGGGGGGGGATGGGGAAAATGCCATTCCACTTAGAGTCTTTGCCCCCAAGAGATTTGCTAAAACCAGAGCTTCCGATGGCTTTGCCCCTGGACCCCACCAGGGCCCCTAAGGAGGGGTCCTGGACCCCATCTGTTAAGTTTCATGCTTCGCGCTCGATTTCGCCGTGCGAGCGAAATTTTTTGCCCCCCAAAATTTCGTTTGCCCTCAATTTGCCCCTCCCCCCACTTTTAAAATCCTGGTGCTGCCCCTGCTTGATGTCTTTTATTTCTGATTAAATTCTATTCTAATTACTATGGAAACCAATAAATCCAAAATATTATAAAAGATATGGAATTTACAAAAGTGTGTTAGTGCCATCTATATAAATATTTTTAATCTGTAATTACAGATTAACAATGTGTATTAACAGATTAATAATCTGTAATTACAGATTGATAATCTGTATTTACAGATTATTAATCTGTTATTACAGATTGAAAATATTTATCATGGCTTTCGTAGTTATTTGCAGTTTTCTATCATTAAAAAATCGTCCAACGCCAAGTCAATGATAAGACGCCCGGTTTCAAGAGGCAGAATTTTCAGGTTTATGACCATACAACAAATTTATACGTGACAGATTGGGGATCGTTGCCTCTTTATCTGTTCGTACAATGAATGCCCAGGAAATACTTAACCCCACTGCACCGTTACTGTACGGTATGGCATATACACAACAACAAGAGCCGACATCGTAAAGTTTGGGGGTTCTTTAACAAAGTGCTAGTTAGCTTCTTTGCCCTCATTATAGGGCTTCAGTATTTCTGACGAATAAATGTCACTTAAGGCTCAGCTGAATTATTTCCAAGTGAGACTGAGAGGAATGGTTTTAAGGCATATTGATGTTTCATTTCATTTCAGGATAATCATCTTTGTTTGGTTATAATTCATTTAAATTTTTTAACAATTGTCTCGTGAATGCCTTCGATTTTTTGTTGAAAAATATCGTTTAAGAATGGTTGTCCGCGTACATGTAGTACACGTGTTTCGTGGAACTAGCCTGACGTATTTGCATGCTTATATTGCTGTATCCATAGTGTATTAACTCAGTATGGTTATCTCAAAACATGATTTACTGTAACCTATTCTAAGCTGAAAACTTCATTCCAGGGCATGTATATTTAGTCTTGTAGGCCTAGAACTTCAACAATAAAATGTTTCAAACCTAAGCCTTCACAACTTGATCTGCATCATTTCATAAATGTAAATTAGTCCCTATGCCTTATCAAGTGAGAATTTGTTACTGAAGCATAGGCCAATACCTGAAGTGGATAATTTACTGTAGGCCTAGGCCCAATTGTCAAGTATGAGATTGTGTCAGCTATGGAGTTTTAATTCAGGAGTCTACTGTATTGCTGATTATGCTGATTAGCCTATACATATTATACATATTTATATGGTATGTCATTATCATTAAAGAAATATAAAAACAGTCTATCAAGCATTTAAAGACAAAAACTCATCATCCCAGGCAGTTTCAGTTCTCCCCACCACTTACAGTATGCCTAGTCTCTCCCTCAGCCTGCTTAAAATTCTTCCACATTTGTAATCAAAACAATGGATCCCTGTGAGTACGCTGTGTAATATGAGCTATTCCGCATCTTTGGAATTTGCTGTCAATCAAAGATACTCTTACTTAGAACCAGTTAAGTCACTGTCAACCTAAATAATTATAATAATTGGGGATAGCTTATTTTGCTTTGGGTTGTCGTTAAGAAGTGGAATGATTTCACCTTTGGTGACACAGTTTTTTGTTAGATGAATCTTCATTTAAGATAATACTGATACATAACAAAACATTCTAATTTGTAGGTGTAGTTGCCACAAACTTGGAATGGAAGATTTCCTTAACGGAGCATTTGATGGTCACCCCACAAAACAATACTTTGCATTTAACAGTAATTTGCATTTAACAATAATTTTTTTCATTGTAACCTTTAGATAGTCCAAGCCAAATCATGATACTGCTTTATATTTTTCAGAAGACTGAGCTTGTGCAAGACAAGGTAGTCATTGTACAAAAGAACTACATGCAGTACTTTCAGTGTATTAGGCAACTCTGCTGGCATTGTTGAATTCTTGTAGTGTGTTCTTGTCTTTAATTGTACCACTGGCTGTGGCAGACAATCATGGGAGAATTCAAGGTTCACAGAGCAAAGTTCTTTGAATTCATGCCAAGTGGCATTCAGTGTATGGTACACAGCAAAGAAATTGACTACCTGGCAGTTGGCAGAGCAGATGGCTCAATTGACTTGTGGAAAACCAAAGATAACTGGTATCACCAAAAGGTAAGCAAATCGTAATCAAGTTTGGAATGTGGTACTGACTTGATGAGCACATTAGTATCATTCAGTCAATCTGAACATTCAGAGTTGTACCTTGTGTGGGCGGCCCTCAGTGACTTAAAGGCAAACACCACCGTCATCAGAAGTATTGTTCATGCCCTTTTTGAATCCACTTTTAATCTTACAATAGTATTTCAGAGGTCAGAGGAGAGCAATTTTTTTTTTCATGTGGAACACTTTGAAAAAAAAAAGAAAACAGTGGTAATTGTGCATGCTTTTTCCCATAAATACTTTTTTCTGTTGTCATAAAGAAAAGATCTCTCACTCTCTCTTTGCATACAAAAGAGTGTTTATGTTATTTTTTTTTCTTTGCAAAAGTCCTGTGGATACATGCACTGAACCTCAGACTATCCATAGTGTTGTGTTTTGTAGCACTGATTTATCATTTGAGGTGGGATCGTATACTTGTCTATTAGCATAGAAAGAGATTATTAATGTGATTGGAAAAACACATATCCTTTAAATATTCAAACATACAAAGGACATGAAAAGAATGTGGAAAATTCAGAAGATGTGACGTTTCTGTTCTTGACTGCTTGCTATATGTTATCATTACTGTAGTCTTTTTTTTTTTTTGTGTTGCCTTTCCTTGTCAGACAATACCTGGCAGCGAGCAGAGAAATGTCAACTGTCTTGCATGGGTCAAAGGTCGACTGTTTTCTGCTGGTCTCCAGGGCAACATCACTGAATATGATTTGGTTAAATTGTCCCCCAAGGTGAGTGCTGAAATGTCTCTACAGTAGATGCAACTTTATATGATGGAACAGCAAGGGTCATTTTACATTCTATTGAATAGTGTCAGGAACTTTTGTTGCACTTTTGAAAATTTAATAAATTTTCACATTAGTTATTGCATTGTGATGTGGTATTGTGCTCACAATAGCCTTACATTTAACCGACGCTGGTTCTTGCTGTAAGTGTTTGCCATCTCTTATCAGTAATGTAGACATCATATAACATCATGACTAAGAGAAACAGAAAATAACCAATTGTGCAGACACTTAGCAAATGATCTTGCAAAGTAAGGGGATAACAATCTCCAAAATTCTTGTCTCCACTATGACAACAACAAAACTGTGTTGTTGTGAATGTCACAATAGCACTTTCATTCTGGTAAGAGTAGAAGCAGTGACACAAAATGATCTTTCTGAGTTGCTTCACATATATACACAATATGTATCCACCAGTGGCTCAGCTCCTGTGTTGAAGTTGTACAGGTTATGTTTTATGTACCATGTGACCAATTTTGGTGGATGATGAGAAGGGTTCATGCACTTTCAATGCAATCTGCTACATTGCTACTATTTTCTCAGCATTTTTTAAATATTGGGGATAGATCATAGGAGTCCCTTAAAGTAGAATTTGCAAATTTGGAAACAAAAGGAGCCATTAAAATGTAACAACAGTGAAAATACGTACACGTACAGCAGCTTTGGTAAACCAAACATCTTCAGAACGGCAAAACTTCTGATCCCACTGCAAAGTCTCCACATTTTTTTGGGCTCTTTGCACGCTGCTAGTTCATTGCTTCATGCACATGCTGTAAAGCAGATTTCCGCAATCAAATTGATTAGGTGCCACCGTGCCACATTAGGTGCCACATGGCGAAATTATTTTGCTGTAATGGGCTACTGATAACCATCCTAGGGGATGGTATAAGGGGGTTCCCTCCCTTTGATAAATGTCATGCACATTACTGTTTGAGGAAGCCTGCTCTAAAGTACAATCATTTTCAGACTTGTCAGTATTACTTCTTGTTGTTCTGTCTCTCTCCTTCAAAGGTGTCACATTTTTATGGTCACGGATTCTGGTGTATGGCGGCGAGTAATGACTTATCGAGACTAGCTGTGAGTTTAAAGTATCTCCTCTTTCTTGCTTCTTTATTCTGTCTGTTGAACAATTACCGTTTATTCAATTTACAAATAACAAACATCACCTTCTTAATTCCTCTGTCCAACGTTCAAAGTGGTTTTTGTCGTCTCGTCTTTTAGAAGTGGTTTCCCATCTGCTTGTTGACCTCTCAGTCTACTTCTCCCCCCATCCTTTTGTCTTCCTTTGAAAAAAATTTCCTCATTTCTGTTGGGCTTACAGTCACTGTGAATGCAAATCATTTTTTCTAGTGCAAATATTCAACTACATTTATTAGTTGTTGACATCTCCACCGAGGCTAGTAACATCTAATTTCAATAATTGTGATGCAGGTCGGCTGTGAGGATGGATGTGTAAGACTCTACAGAATTTTGGAAGACAAGGGTGTGGCCTTCGAGAGAGCATTCGAGTTCCAAAAGGAGAGAATCGTCTCTTTAGCTTGGCATCAGTCTGGTGAGGTAATCGTCACTGGTTCCATCAACAACATAAGAGTTTGGAACGTCACCACTGGTAAGTGATATCTCGTCGTGGTACCAAAACACAGTGATGGATCAGTGCTAAATGTGAGGAGTGTCAAGAAGAGTACTTGTAGGAAACTTGGTTAGAGATACTACTCTTTTTAGCATTCCCTTTCCAATTTCTTGATGGGGCAAAGTAAACTGGGTTTGGCACAAAGATTAGGAAAATGTTTCTGTCAGTTGACACATTTGTAGGATGAGATGGTGATGAGCATGCCAGCAAACAATGGCAAACAAGTATGTTTCATATTATTCAAGTACCACCTGTCATCGAACAAATGTGCAACTGCTCCAAATATTTTCCCATTTTGCTACAAGAAATGCTTTCGACACTGGTCAAATATCTCCAAAATGAGTTGGTCTCAATGCAATGGTGTAGCTAGTGGAGAAAAGGGGGAAGGTGAAAGAGTGCCCCCCAGAGAACTTTTCAGGACACAATGGATGATGCTGAAAAGTAAGGAGAGCAAGAAAAAAAAAAGCAATGAGAGTAGGGAGGAATGATAAGTTGACAGAGTTGGGGGAATGGAAAACTTGGGAAACTGGCCTCACATGTGTGACCTCTTTATGATACTGAAAACTACGATGAAGCAGATTAACAACACAATTGTAAAAAGGCGTTCATAAAGGCGTGAAATGATTGATTCGAGGATTTGATTGGCCATACACGCACCTGTTGCTGATACACAGTGTACAAGAATGCATCTGGAATCAGCAACAGAATGTTTGGCATACTTTTCACACATGGCGCCTTGACAATACCCCTCCCCCCCGAACAGTCCGTATCACAACCTTGGATGTAAATGATGTCAAAGATTCTGGAAACAATGTTTCTCTATTTTTTCCAACCCTAGCACTGAATTAAAAAAAAAAGCAAGTGAATCCCCCAAAGTATTGCTTGTCAATGCCAACTAAGTCTATTGCCAATACAAACCAATATTCTGTCATATTACTATTTAAAGGTAGGTCAATTGTAAAAGCACGCCATTTTCAGTCTCTTTTTTTAAATGTTGAATATGTTTTCACTACAGATGCATGAAACAAGCTTTTACCCTGGCATTTCCTCTACAAAATGTTCAACTGCGTACCCCAGTTTTCATTTATATTTTATTTTCAAGGTTAAAATAGGTCATTATTAACCAATAAAAAAAGTGCGGTCTAAAGGTATGTTCAGCCACCTCCTACTATTTGCCAAATGTTCAAAGAATAAATGAAACAGGAAGTTGTTATAATTCTTGTATCATCTTGACGCGCCTGATATGTATTCCCATTTTTCATACGTTGATTTTTATCTCATAATCGAGAAATTGCAGGCGTGAGATCCCTATTTCTAGGCTGGGTACATGCAGTTTGAAACACCCGGGAGGTGCTGTTTCCAGCCATCTGGAGGGTCTAAAAAGCCAAAATTTTTCCGGTACGCCACTGATGGTGGTGCTTTACTCATATAGTCCTGCTGGCACTCATTCCTCCAGTGTTTATTTTTTTGTCCTGTAACCTTTATTTTAGGTTTATGGATGCAGGTGTGAAAAAGTCAATTTTTCACCCAGACTGGCCAACTAAGAAGGGCAAAGCGATCTTTTTAAGGCAAAGGAGAGGAGGATACCCCATCCCTTGCCTTAGACCCCTCCTCATGCCACATATCTGTGGACTGATTGGTTTGACATGCTGGCATAAGCCCTGGGAGGGTGACACCCCTCCCCTTATACCCCCCAGGACGGTAGTCAAAAGTAAAGATGATGAGTCGATTTTGCCCCCTCAAAAAAAAAATGGCTACATCCCCTTTTTCAATTCATTGGTTGCAGGACAAGTTAAGCAGAGGATCACCACTCAACCACTACGACGCCACCAGGAGGTGGTAGTTTGGTGCATCACCATCCTGCGGGACTTCACCATCGTTAGCGGCGATTCTCAAGGCCTCACACAGTTCTGGGATGCCAAGATGGGTGTGAATTTGAAGGTATGGATCTCCACTGCTATCTCTGCCAATCTCAACTGGTCGATATGCCAGATGCTAAACGTCCGTCTGACATATCGTGCAGTCTAGTATCAATGTTGTGTTGTGTTGTTTGTCAGTTCTAAGTGGTTATGTTCTCAGCAAAAGCCTATGGTGGCATGGAACAATGTGCTGTTGATAGCAGCACCTAATGTCACCTTCACTTGGAGATCCAAGTTCCTTTGTTTGGGAGAAGCTAAACTAGTGGTACAGCGATATAGGGGAGACACTTAATGGATGGCATGTTCTATCCCCCACCCCCCATTTGGAAATTTTTGTGATATCTGAATGTCCTCAAATGCAACAAAGTATGCAATTGTTAAGTCAATTTTCTTCCATTTCTGTCATTTTGGGAATTGCAGTATAGGAATCGTAGTGAAGTACTTTCGTGTGAAAATCATGCTGGTGCAGCTTATTCCTTAAAACAATTTTTGGCCCACTTTTGGGTGTTGCCATGGCCTCCACTTCCCCCAGTTTTTTTCCCCCTCCTGTTTGGACTTGGATCCCTCAGTGGTCACCGTGTGATTACTTTGTTCATGTGTGACTTCCGGTATGCTTGAGTTTAATCTTGAAAGATTACGTACATAATGTTTGCTGGACATGGCAGTAAAGGGCCTACAGAATGTGAAGAGTAGAATGTAAAAGAATAAAGAATTCTGAATCTCTAATTGGCCAGAGCCCCCCCCCCCCCATTGTTTTTATTTGCTCAATCATCAGTGTGACCCCAGGAAAAAGAGTGAGAACAGAAGCACTTGAAGCAGGATGTGTTGTCATTGCTGCATTTTTCAAAGTACACCAAAGGACTGGTTATACTTGTTACGGTTGCAGAAAGTTATTTGTCCAAGTTTAGCCTAATTTCCAAAGAAAATGCATTTTCATAGGAGTTTCGCTATGGCAGTGTTCACACTGAACTGCTGCAAATTTACCGCAGGGTAAGGTTCCGCTACCTTTTTAGCCTGAAAAAACTGAATTGCCCTTCATTCTTCCACAATTAACACTCTAGTTAATGAAATGTTTAATGAAAGAAATGTAGCATAGCTGTTATTATCCACATTGGTATCAAATGGAAGAAAATGATGGAAGATCAACGGTACTGGCTATTACTATTTCTTCAAACTGCACATCCTACTTTTAATGATGTTCAATCAGTTTGCATGTCTATTTCGGAAGATATTCCTTCATGCTGGGATGATAATTGCAGTGATACTTTTTTGTAAACGTTATTTGAAATAATGTTGTAGAAACATCTGCTTTTCTTCCCTCCTTGCTCATTGTTATGGGTTCTGTAGTTACTTGCTTGGGTAATTCAGAGATATACTTGCTCTGCTGTTTTCATTTAAAGTATATTATAAATGCCCTATTTTTTCATCATTCACATGTTTTTTTTCTTACAGTCATTTACTAGCCACAGGGCAAGCATATTGGCCTTGTCCGTCAGTCCCGATCAGAAGCTAGTATCCACAGCTGGAATGGATCCCAGAATCATTACCTTTGGTATGGCCGCTACGGATGCGAGCGCTACAAAGTCCGAGTGGACGAAAGCCTGGTCCTCTCATGAACACTTTCATGATGTGAAAGCACTGGCCATTGTGGATGACCTCATAATATCTGGAGGTATAGCTATTAAGTTGAACATCACTTTGTGGTCCACGGCCCATCAATTTCACTCGTTGTTTATAGGCACCTTTTGGAAGAATAAAACAGACATTGTTCCAAATGTGCTCATAAAATCCATGAATACAAAAAAAAATCTTGACAAACAAAATTTTTGAACAGGCCAACCAAACCTGATGTAGAAGTTACTTGCAAGAGTGAAGAAAACCATTGTGCAACTGTAACTTCATTATGCACTGATTCAGAATTTTGCGTTGCTTTACAGGCTTTTCCAACCTGTAGATGATAGGAGTAACATGGCAACCAGAATAAATCAGTAGATAAATTGATTTCCTAGGCTGGTTGTTTGTTATGCTATAGAAAGTAGGCCAATGTTCCTCAGGAGTCTTATGGACTGTTTTAGATACATGTTAACATCCAGTTTCATCTGTTAGAAGGAAAGTCCCTGGAGAACAAGGTGGTTCATTTATGATGAACATTGTGTGTAGAATATTGTTGCTGTTGAGGAGTGTACAAATTTAGGTGCTGCTCGGAATGATCTGCACGCTGTAAACCATCTTGTCAGATGTTGTGTTCTTTGGAAATATAAAATTTCCACAGTTCAGTCTATAGGTAGATCATACCTCACAAATATGAAAAGTTCAGCCAAGTTTAAAGAAAAAGACTCATCACCCAAGACAGTTTCAATTCTACCAACCACTTATGTCTAGCTCCACCCACAGCCTGTCTGAAATTCCTCCACATGTGTAATCAAAACAATAGATCTCCTGCGTACACTTTGTAATTTGAGCCACTCTGTATCTTTTGAATTTGCTGTCCGTCAAATAGAAGAACCAGTTCAGAATTTTGCTATCCCAAGCCAAAAATATATCTTGGGGTGATGAGTTGCTGACTTTGATATGCCATTTGGGGTTGTTCAAATCTTCAACGTGATGTTACACTTTGCAGCTTGGAGAGCAGACATTGATTCATGTAAATATTCAGTGGTTTTGTTCCCTGTCAGATTTATACTCTAAGTTTGATATTCTCTGATCTTGCAGGAACCGACACCATCATGAGGGGAACGGCCCTGTACAGGCACGGATCAGACAGTAACTCACAGATACAACCCAAGAGGAGACGAAATCTCCCTTTCCCGATGGTGAGTCGAAAAGGATTGATCTCGTTGGGAATTGCAGATGATAGTACACTGTGCAGTTTACAGACTCTTTAAGGTAGTTAGAGGCATGAGATGACGTATGTTAACATGATACTGAATTGCTACGATGCCAAACTTAGAAGAGATGTTGAAATGAGAAAATGATCTTGTCCTCGCCTGTCAGTATTCGTTTTGTCACAGTTTTTAAAACGTAATTTGGTGTTTATTCAGAACTTGGTTACAAGCACCACAATGACACAGTATTGCTCAATGAAACTGGAGTGTCTCTCAAATGATTTTGTTCCCAGCCACATTGCTGTGTTACTTTGTGCCTCCCCCCTCCCCCATATTTGTGTCAGAAAAAAAAAAGGCCAAACAAATTGGAGCATATTTGTTTTTTTCCTTCTCTGATTCAGAAACCTCTCGTTCACACGGCACCGGAAGCAAATATGATCTTGTGTCAGCACCAGTGCAGCTTAGAACTTTGGAAACTTGGCTCTGCCACCACAGATGTAAAAGGTAGTACAAATAAACAGGTCGTGATTGATTACCAAGGGCTGTTTTGTTTGGAGTCTGGTCATGTTTGAAAGAAGAGCAATGTAATTCTCTAGTCAGTGCTTAAAAAGCAGCAAATAGGAGGCCATTTTTGTTTGGGTCTTCTGCATCCTTTTAACTTCTTTTTTTTTTTTGCTTGCTCCTCATGGTTGCATTATAAACAATATTTCCTGTTTCCACAAAAAAAAAAAAAAAAGAAAGTGGGAAAATTTGAAAGGTATGGTTTTGGTATCACTTGATCTATTTGAGACAAAGGGTTTATAGAGAAGGGGTCGGTATTGGTTTTTAAGTTGTGTCTGTACTAGTGATGTTGTCCAAGTGGGGGTGGTGTCATCTGAATGAACCAAGAACAGATGGAAAGGGAAACCGTAATGAAGCATCGTCGCAAGTATGGAACAGTGTCTAACGTCAGTCAAAGTGACTGGAATTGGAAGACTACATTACGTTTTACGATGACTGATAATGCAAATGTAAAGAGGCAGACTGTTACATCAGGCATTCGTTGCTTCTTTTCAACGAACCGTGACTTACTATGTCACAGGTACACACAAATGTAAATATCTGAAAATGTTGGAGGAGGAAGAGGATGGAGCCCGTCTATCATTTGAATGTCCTTCCATTCACGTTCATGCATGCATTGTTTAAAAAGGAACATCAAGTTGATATTGATAAGTCTGTCGGGATTTTGAAGAGTACAACCATGTGACAATGCTTAATATTAGAATAATTATTTAAAATATCCCGATAGTCATGAAAATTGTCAAACTTTTGCAAGTGTACACCTGGCTTGTACTGGCCGTGATAAATCAGTTCTAATGTGAGCAAGTATCTGGACACGAATTTTGAAAGCCAAATAGAATCATTATCTACTCACTCTTTCATGTTCATTTTTGTGTTACATGGTGGGGGATCATCTCAAGTTGATCATTTTTCATGGGTATTTTAAAAAAAGTGCTGGACAGGTTTGGAAAAAATTAGTGGATGTAACTTCGAAAATCAAAGTGCCCTTTTAACCCTCGCTGGTAGTTTTGAAGCTACTGAGGTAGCTCAAAGGACCATGTATCATAACACGTTCTTGATCACAACACCCCATCATGTTACAGAATCAGTGAACTGCGGCAAGAGAAATGTTTATTTCACGTTGCCAAAATGAAAGATTGTGATCTTTTAAAAGTTAAAGGAAGGCTGACAAACAAGAAGAAGCAAACAAATATTTTAACGTATGAGCAATGCGTGAATGAAAGGAACACAGATCTTTAGTGCAACTGTGTCCTGGTAATGGTGGTTTCCATGGCAACAGTTTTTCTGGTTTTTCCATGTCACAGCCTTGCAAGCATATTAAACATTTCTAAGAATGTTATATTGGTCGCCTGCCATTGATTGCCTTCTTGTTTGTTTTGCATTCTTTCTTAACCTTTATTTGATAGAGTACGTTGATGGCGATACAATCCCAACCGAATCTGGACCGAGTAAAGTTATTGAGATCAAATCAAAGGTGAGGACAGATATCATTTTCCATTTGTGTAAGATGCAAGACTTCACATGTTACCATGGTGATGTGGTGTCCCTTCCATCCTCTCTCCTTTTCATGGAGCACTAAAATTGGAGTTGTGTATTTAATGAATGCCAAATTAAGCATGGTACATTTTTGTCAAATTCAGACTTTTTAAGATTTTGCCAAATTTATCCAGTAGCTTGAAGTCTCATTTCAACTAGGGCCTTTTCAAATATGTGTTTTAGGTAATCAATATGTTTTTTACACACTGACCAATGGCACACATTCATAAAAGGTTATGGAAAAATTTTCTGATAGCTTGAAAAAACATGACTACACGCTTGGCCAGAAAGTAGATCGTTATAAAAAGAGGGAGGGGGGGGGGGGGAAGCAAGGAAGGGAATGTCCCTCTGTACCATTGTATGTCTATGCTTACACATGCAAGTCATTTGCTTTGGGCCATTAGATCTATGCATTTTGTAAGGAATACGGAAAAGCTAACGTTTCATTTTTCACTTTTGAAACAGAACATTGAGTATTACTTCATTCCAGCCCTAAATATGTTTGAGTTTACCTGCTAATTCCATCTTTTGTACACTCTACAGCTCAATACTGGACATATGAGTGTACTCTTTAGAAGATTAACATAGATTTACACACCTGTGTAAGAACTCTTGGGTGAACCAGTAATAGTAATTTCGTTACATACCCATTGCTCAAATGTGTTGCCATGCACATTGCAATATTTTCCCTGCATGGAGAAATAACCTAAGTCACTTGTTTATCGCCATAAACAAGGGGAGACTGAATGCCTACCTCAGACTGCAGTAATATCCTGAATGCACAGTCTGGAGAACAAACATCTTTCTCAAGTGACTGAGTATGACTAAAATAGAACGGCTCTAATACGAGAAGGTATAGTTTTTGGCCATTGATACAAATGTGTTTACAGTCATGCAAAGTTTGGTCACTTTAATTTGGTGCACCCAGGGATAAAATCCCGGGACATAAATTGCCACAGCTGATGCTACCAAGTAGAAATTATTGATCCTTCAGTAGATCCAAGAGGACCATTTCTTCATGTGGTGGTCAGGTTATTTAGCAGATCGCAGTAAAGTGACCATGATGGCTCACAGAGTCAAGTACTTATCAATGGTACTTTTTCTCTGCCAAGATCACTTTCTATAAGCAATGGCAATCAAATCTTTTAACTGTTTTCTTCTTTGAGTCTTCAAGGTGAAGTTAGTCTCTCGTTGGTCAATGCACATCTTTAATTTTTTGTGGCTTATTGATTTAGTCCAGACAGGAGTATGAACTATCTGGATTTAGAACTTGTATCAATTGAATGACGTTGACCTACCATGACTACATTGTTAATCATGGAATTATTTTAGTGACCTAGAATTCAGCAGGAATCTATAATCCTTTGTGCCATCAGAGTGGAGAACAGATCATTTGCAGCGCCCTCAGCCGTTGTGGTGGCTGGCTTGCATACTCCACGGTAGAAAAAATCAGGCTGTACAAGGTTACCCTCGATCCTCTCGTCCTGAATAAGGTATGGTGCTTTTGTCGTCATGGATTTTCTGAAATGGGCAACAACACATTGCCATTTCACGTATGCAATTGGTTCTCTTTGTTTTTTTTCTTTGAATTGTAGTTTGAATTTCTGAAGGGAATTTTCCAAGTGATTTCAATTTTTGTATCTGGCTGCAGAAAATAGCTGACTCTGTTTTGAATTTCTGATCAAAATGGGAAAAATGTGAATAAAGGAACACTGTACATTAATAACTGCATGAACAATGCATTGTTCAGGTGCATTGATTACTTTATTAGCAATGAATAGACCTGGTTTAGTGGACCATGGTTGTTTAGACATTGAATTGTTCTGGTTTAAGTGAACTACTTCACAAACATTTCATGTGATTGTTTAAAATCAAGCAGCCTTGTGAATGCCACTAAGAACAGATGAATTCAGTGGACTACCATATTGTACAACTCTTTCATTATTTTTTCAATGCCATACATGAAATGCCTGTGTTACTTGAAGGGTTAAAATGCTCGTCCCCTGTGGCATTTTGCAAGCAGCTTAGACATTCTCTTTCTATTGTCAAGTGTAGATTTGGTGCGATATGGTCTATGATGTCTGTAGCACAGTTGTTTGGCACCTTCAGTACCGTTTCATATTTTCAGGAATCACAGAACAAAAAAAAAAAAAAAAGACAGCAGCAGCTGTAGCATGGTTAGCACCGAAATGATGCAAACATTATGTATTTAAATAAAGTACATGGTTATAGCACTGGTACTGGACCTCTCTTTGTAGTAAGGGGTAGAAAAAGGGGGAGCAGTGAGGTGAGTTGAAGGGCACATTAAATTATTAAATGAGTCATAATGAAGTTTGAGTGTGTACTTATCATTTTTGTTACTATTGAAAGTTCCCTTCTTACTTTTTGGTTCCATTTCAGGTGCCTTTAATTCCCAACAGTGTACTGCCATCACACCAATTGAGGTTCACCCCGGACCTCACGAAACTCCTCTCAGTGACAAACCAGTCCTCGGTACAACTCATCAATCTCGACGATCTCCATCCGACACTGTTCCACACCTACCAGCCAATGGAACGTCCCATATCCAACATCGCTCTGCCGGTGAAGGGATCTGTTTTCGTCGTTGCTGATGAGAGTGGTCTCCTAAAGATGCTGAATTACAAAGATCCATCCAAAGAAGTAATTCATATTTTCGTAGAATTCATTGAATATTAATTTGAACAAAATATCTGCAGAAGCAAACATCTGCTCTCTGTGAAAAGTTTGAGCAATAGTTATAAGAAATTCAAATTTGTTCCAAGTGAAATTCATGAGAATGTAAAGTTATTGTGTGCACATGTTATTATCAATCATTCCATCAACTAAAAAAATGTTGATACTGCTCAGTTGTTATAGAGAAACATCTGCAGTGATAGTTTTTCTTGGACTTTTATTCATATTGCTGGATCTAAAGTTTAAAGCAAGGAAGGAAAACAGCTTTTATGGAAAAATGTGATTATAGCAGTATTTATTTGCATTGAATAAATAGTTAATATGCCTATGGTTTACTTGCCAGCAACTGCAACTTTGTAACTTCTGTCAGACAGAGCAATTTCTTCCTGCTTACAAACTGTTTCTTAAAAAAGACTTTCCCTCTTGAGTTCTTTTACACTCATTTGTGTTTCAGTTTAACAGCAGCATCTCTCCACCACCATCAAGTGAAATGATTGCTGGAAATTAATCTTGGGGGGTGGCCTTGAAGTATCCAGGAAAGAGAAATTTGTGTCAAAAAATTTGATATGTTATTATAAAGTAACACAGCTTGTGATCAATTTGAAAGGAATAACCCTTTTTTGTCATATTCAACCACAGAAATGTGGAACAAACTCTTCGTGGTGTATGATCTTTCCTGATCATAATATCACACTTACCATATTCACATCGATAACAATGTATTTCGCAAGTCATGTCGGATGTTCGAACATACGGCCAAGCTGCGTCCCCGCTGGTTTCAGTGCACATGTCAGGGATCCTTGTGATAACCACTTTATCATCCTCCATTCATTTTTCACCTTTGACCGCCATTTGATGATGTTAAAACCCTCAAGACCCACCACTCATTCTGGACTCTCTTTCATAAACTGATTACCCGCCGATTACTTAGTAACCCCCGATCGTCTTCCCTGCAGATTGAAACGGTCCTCCCTCGATTCAAACCGATCGTCTCGATGGCTATGAACTACTCTGCGAGTCTGCTGTTTGTTGTCTATGCTGATAGATCTGTGAGTGTGCAACATTTTCTTTCTGTTGAGAGGTCATATTGAAAGAAGAGGGGAAGTGTAAAGGGGATGGGAGAGAAGCAGATACTTTATTATGTTGTAAGCAAGTGGCAGAGTGCCCCAATTCAGTTTGTCCATGAGACTATTAAAGAGATTCAGGCTAAAGAAAGACAAAGTCAGTGTACACCACAGATTCTCAAGAGAGGGGAGGGTGGTAAGCAAGTATAGAAGGGAGTTAAATTCTACTAATAGAAAGTTTTTGAAAACATCAATTTAAGTTTGTCTCAAGTTCTGTTTTTGTGGAATGTTTTTGGTATGGGAGTTGCTTCGAAAAAGTCTTATTGAACCTTACATTAGGCTTACATTTGAAATATCAATAGCCCTCTGTCAACCATTTTCCGAGGCTGAGCAGAGCTGTTTAGGGATGGTCTCTATTTCAGGGGGCAGTTGCAATTTTTACTTGGTGCTGGGTACCCCTAAGACTCCTCTTGGAGGAAACTGAAAATGAGGGGGCAAGCAAGTTGAAGAGAATTTAATAATAGAGGAGTGTGATAGGAAGGGAAAGAAAAGAGTGAATCAGGTAACATAAGGGAGAGGAAGTTAAGTGAAAAGAAATTGATAAGAATTGAGCAAGAAGAAAATGGATTAGTTGCCTCAGCAGAGAGGTCAAATGTCCTTAGAACGTATTCTTTCACTTCTTGGCAAGTCAAACAATTTCACTGCTTGCCTCTGTACAGATGACGGAATTTTCCCTACACCAGCAGACATATTCCAAGCTCTCCTCCAAGCTGAAAAAGTTTTGCACCCGTCAATGGTTAGGTAGAAGAGAGGCTGTAGTACATGTGGAGTACAACTTGAAGAACGACAACCAGTTAATCCTGATGGACAACATGTCCTTGCTGGTACTCAATAAACAAAAGGTATGTAACTCCAATGCGGAGAATTCTGAGAAGAAATTACCCCAAAGAGATACAAAAAGTTGAACAAAGGAATGTGAGTTGACACATCAGTGAAGGATGAAGATCTTGTGGTATACTGTAAAGGCGACACAGTGATAGGAAAATAAAGACCGTGAGATGTCTACATTTTCACAAATTTCCGGGTTTTGTATCACATTGTTGCGTCCCCTTTTTTGTGTTGCAAGAGACTCAGATGTGCATTTTCTTGCTTTTTCTCTTTTATTTTGTCATCGATGTCTGTTACACGTTTTTTCAGGCATGAATTGCTCTTCTCATATGTACCCATGGTGCTAGCTCCCCCCTAAAAGTATCTGTTCCTCTATACTTCATTGCATGCATTACTTTTTTTTCATAAGGTGTAGTTGCTGACTTCCTGTCCGTTTCTGTTGGTATGTGTGGCCGTGCGATGAAAGAGCCTTTCCACTGTTTTGCCACGCTAAGTAGTGTTTGTCATTTTTCTCTATGCCAACTCACATTCCTCAAAAATAGGTGAGAATACAAACAGGAACAACAATGACCTCTGACAGGCAAAGTGTCCTCGGGGAATGAAGTGTCTGATGAAAATGTTTGTTACAGTACTTTTGGCCATAGACTCTTCATTTATTAAACCCATTTTCTCCTTCTTTTGTTTCTGTTTGCTTTGGCTGGTTTTCGTTGCTCTGTCCACTCTTGGTAAAAGCCAGCGAGAGATTTCTTGCTCAGTAATTTTGTTAGTATATATTGCATATAGTCGGTTTTAACCTGTTGGCTGTTACAGTTTTCTGTCAGCCAAAATCACCTCAAGTAGATGACAAATGGAGTATCAAAAGAGACAAGGATCTGGATGAGGCAGGGCTTGCAATAGTCTGTCTGTGAACTGCTTCATCAACACCTGCACTGACTCGACCTTATGCATATTCTATGGGCAGTTACATTTAAATAGCCACATGCCTGTAACATTGGTTTCCAACAGAGTGATCCAAAGCAAAAATATTCATTGGGTAGTAAGGAGTAAGTTCTAAAGTGAGATTTCCTTGCAATAAGTTTAATATTGCCAATTTTCCTCATTTAAGATAAATGTTCCACAGTGAAAACTGTGTTCACACTGCTTCACACAAGCCCTGGATTGTGGATCGAGATGAAAATTTTCGATGTAACTTTCCAAAGTTTCTTGCATTTAGAATGTCTTTATCCTGTGGAAGAAAAGAAAAGAAACAAAAGAAAATAAAAGAGAGCATAGAAGATAAACCAAACTGATAACCATAGCAGGCGTTAGGAATCTTCCTACAACTGCACTCACACATAGGTTGTCAGGCTCACCTACCTCCAATTTTTCATTCTACAGAGGTGTTCGGTTTTTTTTCCCTCTGTGAATGGTTTTGTGTTTTTTCTTGATGTTTGCAGACTCCTAATCGATGATTACGCAACTTAGAGACGGGAATCCCTGATCCTTTTCTAAATGTTTAAATGGAAGAATCAACAGTGTGCAATATGTTGCAGCGGTTAATCTACTTTAAACACAGAATCAGACAAATGTTTTCTGATACTTTCTCTTCTGGTTTTATGACCGCTTCCAGGTCACTATTTGGCAACTTTGAAATTGCCCAAAGAATCGGTTCAGTTTTTGCATCAACTGTTAGTACAAAAATGGAAAAAGCTAGAAAACGGAAAAGTAGAAGGCTGGAATCCTGACCAAAGAAAATGTGGGAATTGAATTTAAAGAAAATGGCAACTGAGTAATTGAAAAAAAAATGTTGAAAAAATAAATTGAGGGAAGCTGACATCAGGAAAAAAATGATAATATTGAAATTTTAATTATTAAGAAACAGAACAATGTTTTTGGATTCTAAAATGATATTAACCTTAGTAAACATGGACATACATCCCTTGTGGAATTAATACTACAAGTTGGTGGTGACTGTTTTCGGTTTAATGTTGATGGCGAATGTGTTGACATTCTCCATAGGTAGATATGAAGGAACTATATTGACAGTGTTTCTATAACCAAGCATCTCTTCTCTATGGTACAGTATCTAAATCCAAGACCCAACCTTCTCTTCAGGAGGGGTTCCATAGGACTTGTGTATGGTGTGGACAAACAGTTGGCATAAATTGGTAATACCTTTGACTGTCTGTTGTTTTACTGTGGTCTTGAACTATTGCTTTCCATCTGACCTTCAAGTCTGTCAAGCTCATTTGACCCTAGAAATATTCTTCAAGTACATGAATCATGTTTGAAATGCTGTGTTTGTGTTTGGTGGTTTGGTCATGTGGAAATATTTCACTTTACTCTGCTATCCATCAGCATTCACGTTTCTTTGTATGGTTTTATCCTGTCTGGTCATACTGGTGTATATATGTATATATGTGTGTGAATACTATTGTGTGTATGTGCATTGTGTATGTGTGTGGTGCATGTTAAAACAATACTTCAAGATACAGTATTTCAAGAAGATATCGCTTCGCGATTTTTTCTTGGTGATAGTCAATGGTCATTTTGCATCATCATGGGTCTAATTGCAAATACCTATGAACAATTTATTTAAAGAAGCGAATGCTTGGAGAGGTGTCATATGTGGATTATAAGTATCTTAATTCTATTGTGTTGTTGTAGGTCAAAGGTCATTTTAGGTCATTTGCTTCAAGTTTGCAAGTATTAGGATGGTTCAGTTGCCATTGGTCCCAGAGGCAAACAAAGATCTCATAGAAATGTGTAACACAAGCCTTCAGGACAATATAAGTATTTGGTAAGCATACAGTGAACTTTGACTGCACTGTGGTTGTTATTTCATCAAAGTTTTGGCACTGTTACTAGATGCAACCAGAATGCACAAATGCATTATGGTTTTGATGATGCAGTTGTTGGGATTTTCTTTTTATGAATCTGACATAGCATTCGTATATGTCTTAAGCTACCTATGTGCCATGTGAAACATGAAATCTGTGCAAGCTTCCTTTCTAAAGATTTGTCATGATTTCAAAGTTTTAGCAATTTGACCCTTGTTAACCAAAATGACCTTTGACCTCCATTTACCATGATAGGATTCTTTTACTCAGTGACATACACTTACATACTAAATATGAGATTGGCCCACACTTCTGTTCTTTGAAATATCATGTTTACAAGAATTTCAAAATGTGACCCTGTTGACCTCAAATGACCTTTGACCTTCACCAAAGACAATGTGATCCATGCACTCAATGAGATACACCTACAAACTAAGTATGAGATCAATGAAAGTTCCCTCCTTGAAATATGATGTTTACAAGAATTTCATAATGTGGCCCCTGTTGACCTCAAATTACCTTTGACCTTCACCAAAGACAATGTGATCCTTGTACTAGTGAGATGTGTCCACACAGTAAATGTGAAATCTGTCCAAGCTTTCCTTCTTGAGATACCATGTTTGCAAGGTTTTCACAGTTTGACCCATGTTGACCTCAAATGATCTTTGACCTCCACCAAAGGGATAGGGATAGGGATCTTGTACTCAGTGTAGTACACCTACTTTTCAAATATGAGATTTGCCCTAGGTCCCCTTCTTGAGATACCTTGTTTACAAGGTTTTCACATTTTGACCCCTGTTGACCCCAAATGAACTTGGACCTCCACCAAAAACAATAGAGCTCTTGTACTCTTGTACTACACCTATGTAGTAAATATCAGATCTGTCAAAGCTTCGATTATTGAGATCTTGTGTTCACAAGGTAGGTAGGTATCACTAACACACACACACACACATACACCGCTGTGTGATTACAAAAGTTAACCCACACAGCTTTTATCAATATCATACTTGAAAGCAGGGTCCATGATGCATCTCACCCACATTGGGTCGCTGCTGTGAACATCTGTGAAATTCAGTCCCATGTGATCTCTCGTGTGAATTAATTAACAATTTTGATGACAATTTCAGGTGATCTTGCTCTTCACAGCAATTCAGTGAGAATTTTAAACATGGTTACATCTAAGCTCCTGCTGTCCTATTTTGTGGAAATGATCAGGACTAAAATGACCCTTGACGTAATTTTTTTACACTTTTTCGGCATTCCAAGATCAGTGATGTCACACACGCTTGTGACATCCCCAGCCAGGAGGAGATGATCATAATAAGCTGCTTTTACTGACATACCCTTCAGAATAAACTTAACATCTGCTATGATCAGAGTTGTATGTGTAATCAAAGATATCCTTGATGGGTTAACAAGACTAGACCCCCTGATTGAAATCAGAAAAATGTTCCAAGATGAAGAAATAGCCCCTTAACATTCCCCAAGACGACTCGGGAAATTTAACCTGCTCAGAGGAAACAGTAGTAGAGTGATGTTATGAAACACTGAGATGTTGAACCAATTGACCTGTCTTCATCCTGGCCCTGGCAAGTGAAACATGTCTGTTTAGATAATTGCCTGGGACCAACAGATGTGAATTTTTTACAACATCCTGTGTCATACTGCAGCATGTTCCAGATGTCTGTAATATCTTTCAAATTATCTTTGAGTCCATGAAGGTTGAAGCCAATCAGGTCAAGTGTGAGAAGGCTTAAGGGTCCAAATGTATGTCCTTCTGGCCACCGTTACATTCTCATGTTTAGATCGCTGATTGGGAGTCAAAGAAACCTAACAAAGAAGGGTTGGGCGTGGAGAATCACAAATCGGCAGCCACCCATTGCAACGACGAACATCATACCTTTACATTTTCAAAACTAGGACACATTCTTACATTCTGTATCAAGTCACATGCTCCACCAACAAGTACCAGCATGTCTGTAACCAAGTGCCTTGGATTACAACTAACCATCATCGTGTGTATTTTAATCTATTTTTCTTTTTTTTTTGTTTATGTGATGAATGGGGTTGTTATGTCTAGACTGAGGGTACCTTCAAGGCAACATATTTGGGTACAGCTGCTGGTGAAATGCATGTTCGACTTCATGAACACAGTCTTCATCAGTTCGTTTTAACATTGGTAGGGAGACCTGAGATGGCACTCATTCCTGACATTGTTTCATTTCATTGTTGTGTTTCATTGACTATTGTTTTATCACAACATGATGTCATTGTAATGAAAAAAAGTGCAGCCATGTGGAAAAACAGTGGCATTACTCCTACACATTGTAGTGGGGGGGGGGCAGACCTTGGGCACCCAGCCTGGGGACACCCATGGTCTGGCACTGACAATGATACTTTGTTTGTTTATTGTTTTGCTTATTGTTTGCTTGTTTGCTATTTAGTTGAATGGCAGTCATAAGAACTATGGTATTTGAAATCATCCATTTCTCAAGACAGGTTGCGTGCAGTTGAAATAGCAGAAACAGGAATTCATGACAATGAAAAAAATGATTGACCAGTTTGCTAAAGAGAAATGTAAGACTGAATAGATCTAAGGTGTATCTTGCATTGAGATCAATGAAATACTCAAAATCAAATTTGCTGCTGTAAGTCAGGAGTTTTGAGTTGGAGTTTTTGTCATAAACTAACTGTCCGTTTTAACGTTCTGAATGGTTAGGGGTCATCGCTAGTTGGAACTGATGTGCAAATGCTCATGCCACATCATATTTTGCTTTCTGAGCAATTCGGAATTGTGGTACAGACTCGACCCTACTATCGTTACAGTACATTTCCGCAACTAGTCGCCAACTGTCCATCTCTAGCCAACACATGACCATCACTCTCCAACTGAATATGCCACCTAGTCATCTTTCATATGATTAGTTCTTTAAAATAAGCAAAAATTGGAGAGAAGAAATAAATGTATTGAATTGATTAATTATCATCCTAACAAAGGACATTCTTTGAATTACTATGGGATATTTTGATATGCAGATACTATATTTGAAAGGTGCTTTAAAGGGAGGTGCAACCCCCCTCTCTCCCAAAGAAAAGGATTAATCAATTGTCAGTTAAAACTCTCACAAAATCTGATTACTGTTCAGTAATCATCTGTGTCTTGGATTTTCCAAGTGACCCTCAAACCCTTTCTTAGTTTTTGAGTTTGTGTGCCCTTTTGCTTCTCTCACTTTATCATGTTTGGTGTAACATCTTGTTTACTAAAACACAACAGATTGTTTCCCCTAGGGATTGCATTTTTTCTTTCTTGGTTATTGTCTCTCGCCCACAACATGCTGGTAGCGGTAAACAAACGCCCACATTTTGCTGTGCGTTTAATTAGTGAATAAAATTATGATGTAAAAACAGTGATGAAAGACTCTCTTATAGATTTAGTTGTCGTGGAGACCTATTTGCAGCAGACTTTGAGGGCTGTAAAGAGAAAACTTTCACTTTTGTGGGAGAACGAGCAAAGCTTTTTGTCCATTTATGTAACATATCCAACAGCCAGTTTATCAAAATAAAATCTAATTGGATTGTACTTAAATTTTTCATATTTTGTAGCTCTAAATTTGTTCCCCATTTTTGTGGGGAGATATCATACACACTCAAATAGATTTAATGTTGATACAATGATATGTGCATAGTTAGGAGAAAATGAGAAAAAAAAAATTGCCTGTTACCTGTGCCAAACTTAGAAATAACTTCCCTTTGGTTTTTGAAACTGTAATTTGCAGTCCCTACCACAACAGCCTGCTTACCCCTCTCATCGATCAAGCCAAATTTTAAAGCAACTTTTACAACCTTTTGGGAGCTGTTTGCTTTTCTGATTGGTACTTATTACTCACAATCAAATTCAATTTCAAAGGAATGATCATGGAGAAACCAGCTAACAAAAACAAGAGAGAGAGAGACAAAGAAAGAAGAAGTTGTTGGGAACTTTTTCTTGTGCTAGTAATTTATACCAGAAGTGTAAGAGACAGTTACTCTTCTCGTTTCAAAGGTTGACGCAATTCGACGATAGGCATTTGTCACATATCTGTTGCTTAGTCTTTGATATTGAGTTTTCATCCAGGTGATGGAGTAGTGAAGTGAAAGAGGAACAGTCTATTTAACAATCATAGTATCCATTAATGTAAAATCATGTAAACGGACGTTTGCTTTTGCTTCATGTCTGAGAAATGTCTTGTCTTTCCTTTCCCAGAGAACTTCTAACCATTTAACCACTGAGTATTATTTATGCATTTGTGTAGTTTTCACCCAATTGGTTGGCTTTGTTCTCTCCTTTGATCTTCATAATAACAGCGTCCTCCCAGTGGCCACGAGTCCCTCTTCAAATCTTCTGCTAGGAGGAAGCGGCGACACCAAAGTAGCCAACCAAAGGCAAGGATAGAACATGGAATGGCCGTTTGCGAAAAATATAAGGTGAGACCTACCACCTTTTTTTTATTTGAGAGGAGTTGGTAATTTTGGTGGTGTTAATAACCCCATTTAACCCAAAAAGAGATCTTGATCTCATTAGAGGAGGTGTAAAAACTTGACCAATTCCAAGTATGCCTCTTTTATTTTTCCAGAAAAGTAGGCTTATTTCAGATGGAGCCGCTCCTTAAGGAATGTTGATGATGTGTCCTTGACTTGAGTGTGGATGTGAAAATTAATCAAAGGTGAAATGACAATACTTCATTATTGATTTCTGTGTAAGAGAATACTCGGCTAGGAACACCTAATGAAGTGATTTCTTCTTTTGGTTTCAATGAAATCATAGCCTTTGTAATCATGTGGGTGTATGTATGTATGTATGTATGTATGTATGTATGTATGTATGTATGTATGTATGTATGTATGTATGTATGTATGTATGTATGTATGTATGTATGTATGTATGTATGTATGTATGTGCGGGTGTGTTTGCGTGTGTGTATGTGTGTGTGTGGGTGGGTGGGTGCGTGTGTTTGTGGGTGTGTGTCTGTGTATGTTTGTAATGCCTACAGTACCTTGAAAACATGATATCTCAAGAAGGGAAGTTTTTACACATGTCATATTTGGTATATGGGTGTACGTTATTGATTACAAGGAGCCTGTTGTTTTTGATAGAGGTCGAAGGTCATTTGGGGTTAACATGGGTAAAATAGTGAAAACCTTGTGAACATGGTATCTCAAGAAGGGAAGCTTTTACAGATCTCATATGTGGTGTGTGGGTTTACCTCATTGAATACAAGGAGCCTATTGTTTTTGGTGAAGGTCAAAGGTCATTTGGTGTTAACAGGGGTCAAATGTTGGAAACTTTGTAAACGCAATATCTCAAGATGAGAAACTTGTACAGATCTCATGTTTAATATGCGGGGTACCTTATTGAGTAAAAGAAGCCTTTTATTTTAGTGGAGGTCAATGATCATTTGGGGTCAACAGGGGTCAAATAGTGAAAACATTGTAACCTCAATATCTCAAGAGAGAAAAATCGCACATGTCATATTTGGTCAGTGGATGTACCTTATGGAGCACAAAGAGCAAAATGTTTTGATGGAGGTCAAAGATCATTTTGGGTCAACAGGGGTCAAATATTGAAAACCTTGTAAACACAAATCTCAAGAAGGGAAGCTTGTACAGATCTCAAATTTGGTATGTGGGTGAAAGCTATTGTCTTTTGTGGAGGTCAAAGGTCATTTTGGATCAACACAGGTCAAATAGTGATTAACTTTTACACACAATATCTCGAGAAGCTAAACTTGTACAGATCTAATATTTCATAGGTGGGTGTACTGTATTGAATGCAAGAAATCTATTGTGTTTGGCGGAGGTGAAGGGTCATCTGGGGTCAACAGGGATCAAATAGTGAAAACATTTTAAGCGTGGTATCTCAAGAAAGCTATGTTATAAAGTTCTTTTATCTGGTGTGTAGAGGTACCTTAGAGAGTGCAACTAATTGTATTGTTTTATAAGGAGGTCAAAGGTCAGTTGAGGTCAACAGGGGTCAAGTCAAGACAACCTTGTAAACATGGTTTTTCAAGAAGGAAAGCTTGCACAGATTTGATATTTGGTATGAAGGGAAGCTCTTGGACATATCTCCTCTCTATGTATCTGAATAATATATTCAGATGAATACCTACAGTATCAGTCATCAACTTAGGTCAGTAGATGTCAGTGTACTTCTCAATTGGTGATATAACAAATTAATGTAATATAATAACCAAGCATCTTACATTTATATTACACTTACAATGCAGTATGTGAGATTAATGAAGAAAAATCCTGATGAAATCATCGAAACCACAATGCACTTGTCTATTCGTTTTTTTTTTTCCAATTTATTTTCAAAACCAGAGAGTTTCAACATTTGGTTTCATTGCTTTTCATAATAAGGTAATCACGATCAGGACATGTTGACTTTCAACAAGTTTTGAAGAAGTCTTTCTGCGACAGCATTGTTCAAGGTCGAAAAACAAATTTTCGCAAGGACGGAAAAAAAGGGGGTTACTGTGCTTTCGCAGGTGCTGTTTCAAGGTTTATGAAACTAGTTGGGAGCAAGTTGCTGGCACGTGTTAACAGTCGAATCGTGGCACAGATGAAACATGATTTAACTTTCTTTACGTTAATGCCACAAAGTGCAACCGTACTTCAGACTTTTGAAGCATGGTTGAAACGACTTTGGAGCATGGAACAGCTGTGCTACTTGAAGCCTTCACCTTCTTCTCCCATAACCCAATTTTTAGCTGCAGACCCTATGGCTTTGTGTTTTTTAAAGGTGCAGATAGCTATTAAAGCAAAAATTGTTTGGGCGTTTTTCTGAAGTGTGCAGAAATGTGTACTCTATCATGGTGCTATAGCGTACCGAACCATCATCTTTGAAGTGCAGTCTTTCTTGTTTGTAGCAATTTCCAGAGTGTCACTTTTTTTTTTGCTTTGTTTGTTTTTATCTATCATTTGATGTACATTCCTTTTGCTTTATGTTGCGTTAGTTTGTTTGTCCATGTGTTTACATCTCCTTTCCAAATTGCTAGATGCAACATGACATCTTCAGCTGAAATTTCTAAAATGCAAACAGGAAATTCCCTCTTTGAGTACTTTGTCCACAAGAGCTTTTAAGTGGGAGAGGGAGGGGGGGGGGTGGTAGGTGCTATGGTGTTATGTTGGTGTATTGGGGTAATTTTTCAAACAAGATCTCTTGATGATGCCATAAGACCGTAATTTGCCAAAACCCAGCTTTTCGGGTTTCGTTTGTGCCTTTTTTTTTTTATCAGAGGATGTGATTTGTGGTTGGGGAGAAGAAGTACAGAGTATTCTTGTAACCCCCTCAGTCACATGTGGCTCTCCCATTTCATGACCATCAATTTTTCACCGTTATATTTAACTGACTTTTGACATGCTCTCTTGTTAAACCTAATTGTTTATTAGAGGGTAGGGTCTGGAAATAATATCTGGATTTGGTCTCGCACCAGAGCTGCCAGACGATTCCCGTCGAAAACAGATGAGGCCGCAACATCACAGCAAAGAATTTACAGAGCTTGTCTGAATTTCTGTCAGATCCCACAAGGCTGTTCTCTGCTCGCTGAGTTCCTGATGAAAAAAGTGAGAGATTGGATAATACGAATTTTGTCAGGAATGTTTGGTCAAGCTCCAGTTGTCGCATTCAAGGTGTGGTCGTGATAATGAAGCTGTCCTGGTAGATTCACTTTGTTCATGTGTCTTTTCTTCTTGCATCGTATCAGGATTTTGCTTCGTGCCAACAGCTGCTCTCCTTTGGGCCATCTTTGTTTCCCAAATGACTCCAATCTTGGTATAATCTTGTAGGAGTGTTTTTTCTGTGGAATGTTCTGATGCTACCCTGTCGCAGTTTTCACGTCAATGGATACCTCTGCAACTTTTGATGGAGAATGCAACCCTTCCCTTTCCCCGCAGTCTCCCCCTACCAAAGAAAATGCAGATTGACCAGGTAGAGCCTCAGTTGGGTTGTCTCCAGATGTTTTCCTTCATGGTCTTTCAATATCTTTTTAGCGCAGCAATGCCATTGTTAATTCATCTTCAGCTCTTGCATGTGTTTGCTAGTGTGTGTTGATATCTCTGAGTATTGTAGCTGCTATATGTCATTCTTTATGGGTAGTTGCTCTTGTGTGCATTTTGTCTCGTGTGGTATTGCTCTTGCGACTTTTCTTTCGTGTGTCTTTTCACGTGTGTGATGGATGTTCTTTCCTGCCTTGCTTCTTTTGTGCTTTGTTTCTCTTGTGTGTCGTTTCTCGTGTGTCATTTCTCTTGTATGTCATTCTTCTCATGTCGTTTCTTGTGTGTGTCATTACTTGTTTCTATGATGTGTCGTACCTATCTGTTGTTTTTGTGTGTGTGTGTTGTTTCTCTCTGTGTCATTTCTTCTGTGCATTTTCTTGTGTGTCGTTTCTCCTGTGCCTTTTTCCTTGTGTATTGTTTCTCTTGTGGCACCTTTTCCTCACAGGAATACCAGAATGTGCTCAAATCTTGTCTCGAGAACACCCTTTCTGCATGATAGTGCATGAGGTGATTTTGAGACACCATAATGTTTAGGGTTTATTCCTTGGATTAAACCTTATCGTGCATGATACCATGTGAGGATTGGCTGCTTCTGTGTCATTTCTTTTATTTATTCAGTGTTCCCCTTGTGTGTCATTTCTTTTATTTATTCAGTGTTCCCCTTGTGTGTCATTTCTTTTATTTATTCAGTGTTCCCCTTGTGTGTCATTTCTCTTGGGTGTTTTCTCTTATGCGTGTCGTTTCTCGTGTGATGTTCCTTTTGTGTTATGGCTGAGTCAGGTAGCAAAAATTCGTAACCAGGTACACGTTTGCATTTGCTAGTGGGGTACTGGGTACATGGAACAAGACTAACTCTGAATTAAGACCTAGCCATGATTGAATGCAAACACAAACTTGATGCATACTGTAATGTACTTGGCCTTTGTAGGCCTACACATGAAGAGCTATCACAACCCTCAACAATTCAAATCTTGAACCTAAGTATCAAAAGCCTAAAGCCATGGAAGCTGAAATATCAAAAGGTTGTTCCCTTTCAGAAGAGATGAAACACACAATTGCTGATGTGGTTAGGCTATATGCTGTATATCACACCATGTTTATGAATATTGTAAATTTGCAGAAGACTTCACATTATCTTTTTTTTTTTTTACAAGACACTTTTGCATATTTTAGCTCAAAAAATCTATGACTTATAGTTTGGCTTACATGCCTTTTGTTACATTTATGGAGAATGTAAGTTGAAAGGCAATATCAATGACCTTTTTTCTAAGCCATGCTGACATGCTACACGTTGTAAGGTGTGATGCAGACTGCATTGTTCACATCAAAGATTTGATGGCACTGTGCAATTTCAGCACTGTAGAATCTTTAGTCTACAGCCACGTGGAATTTCACAGAATGTTAGCTGTTTGATCACAGAAAGTCACAGAATTTGATAAGTCCAATGCAGAATTTCCCCTTTCCCCCCCCCCCCCAAATTGGGATCTACTGTTTCTCTTATTAATTTGATTCAAACTCCGCCGTAATGTTACGGCCAGTGTTTTTATCTGTTGTGTAGCTATCATCATACTTACTGTATGCTTGTCAGAGATAAGAATAAAATCAAATCTCCATTACTCATGAAATATTGTAGAGTCATATTTTCTCTTTACAGATGGGTACCCCCTTTGCTCATTTGTAAAGTTTCAGGTACCCATACATTTGTTGGGTTACCAGGATACCTGACTAAGCTCTGTTTTGATTGTCATTTTTCTCTTTGTTTGTCACTTCTTGTATACATTGTCCTTCTTTCATTTCTCATTCCTGTTGTATGTCATTTCTTTTGTGTGTTTTTATGTTTCTTGTTTCTGTTTTTCGGTCTTGTTTCTTTTGTCATGTCTCTTGGTGCCTTGTTCCTTTTGTGTGTCGTTTCTTTTGTGTGACATTCTCTGCATTATTTCTCTCTTATATCATTGTTCATTTTTCTTGTTGCAGTGACAGGTGTTACAATCAACGTCATTAACACAACTCTGCATTTTCTTGCATTCATAAAGATTTTATAGTCATACAAATGTGTCGTTTACAGGCTGCCTGCTCAAAAGTTAATCTTGTCACCCTCATCTTGCTTCCTGTTTGTCACTTCGGTTCGTCTTTGCCCATCTTTTCTCTCCCGCTTTCCTTCCCCTCATAAATTTTTTAACATTTGCCTCTCTGGGGTTAAAAAATTTCACGGACCTCACGAAAACTATGACACAGGAGAAGTCTGATTGCGTCAAAAGCATTCGTTTCTTGTTTCTTCATTTTTTTATTTTCTTCATTTTTTTCACTGTTCTTCAATCCCAGGGAAACAAATCCATCATGTTGCTCCCTGTATCTGGCAAGGTGAAAAAGTGTCATGATTAATTTATAAACTTTCATTTTTCTTTTCGAAAGTATCAAGGGCATCATTTGGGATTGTTCGTTTCTGGAAACAATTTCACTGTTAACAATTTAATTGTCTTTAAAAACCTGCTGCAGTCTTTGCCATTTTTTGTTTGTTTGTTTGTTTTTGTTTCTTATTCGTTTAGTCAGTAGTAGCCTCTCTCGTGAGGATGTCACTGCGGCTTCACAGGGATCGGAGTGTAATCTTCAGAATGTCCGTTGTTATCCTTGCGTTTCAGAGAGAAAGTGTAAAAATGCTAAAAAGTACAAAGTTAAAAGACAAAGAGACAAAGAAAAGAAAAATTAACTAAGGTTCCACAAGAGCATCAAGGGCGGCATGGCTTAGTGCGGTTTATAATTTAAGAGGGCAAAACCAAGCAGTGAAAGAATGAGTAAAGAAAATATTTTTGGATTTAACTAGCATTTGCTAGGAAGCAAAACATTATCGCACACTGTTGGAGACTAACTGTCTGAATCAAAAATACATCAGTCAGAAGGTCGGAAACAGAAAACAGAACCTTTTCATTTCATTTCAGTGTGTGTCGACACTCTCAGTGTAAATACTTTACACCATGAACCAGACATTACGATCTGGTCACACACATTGTAGATTGCCATAGTTACTAGGCACTGAAAATTACAGTTGTGTTGCAACCTCACACATACATGTCTTGATTCCTATCCTGCTTGCCTTCATGCAACAATATTTTTGATCTTGTTGTTTCGTGCGTGCCACTTTGGTGCAACAATAGTCAGAGACAACCAACATCTCAGCCTGCTATCTCTTTACCCTAAATCTGACATTCGGCGTAAATGATCGACCAGCCTGTATGCACTTTTTAGATAAATCTACATTTTCTGACACCACAAACATTTCATGAAATGTGGTCGGCCCAAATCAACACTTGTCATGCCCATTGAATATTTACTGTCTACCTACAGCATTTATCACCATGTTACAATCGTTTGTGCGAGGTATGCACAACACCAAATCATTACAGGTATTCATGGATTCTCATTCAAATACTTAATGGTTCAAAACCATTATCAAATAAAACTGCAGAGTAGAAGTGTTTTATTCTTTTTTGAAAATGTCTCAGTTCAGTAGCACAAAGGCACTTTAATCCAGCCAGACACGATGTGGCCCGTGTGTCACTTTAAATTGCTCATGTATTACTTTGAGCGAGTCAAGCGAAGATTTGCCAAGCTGAGACGATCGGATAATGCAAAACATTTATTAAACGAATTCAAGGCTGCCATGTCCTCGAAAAAACTAGAAGTGAGAAAGAGAAACTGATGATAGTGGGTAATGAACAAGGACAGTTTGGCTTTGTCACCTCTGTCGTCATAGTTCAGTGAAGTCGGTCACAGACTGTGCA
Source organism: Stichopus chloronotus (assembly GCA_021234535.1). NCBI lineage: Eukaryota > Metazoa > Echinodermata > Holothuroidea > Aspidochirotida > Stichopodidae > Stichopus > Stichopus chloronotus. Next base: position 18,011,968 of record CM037832.1, on the reverse strand, counting down.
TGTTTGCAACGGTCTGCTGGTCGCCGGCTCAACTCTCTTGCACTTTTCGGAAACCTCCCACCTTCACTGATGACATCTCACGTGTACTTTGAAACTTCCCACTTTCTGGGATGACATATCTCCCGCAAGCACTTTCATGTCGTGACAGAGAAATGATTCCAGCGGGAGGGAATGCTGAGGGTATTAGCTGACAAGAGCAACGTCTCGCATCAGTGAAGAAGCACTGGAGTAACGAGACTGGCGGCGAAAGCACATGGATGGGGTTGAGGGAGATCTGCAAGTAGGGCACTCATGGGATGCCTGGCTGTGGATTCCTCACCCCTCTGTGTCCCCCCCTTGTGTCCCCTCCCTGTCCCCCTGAGTCAGATAAAGGATGTTCATACTATCCCTTATGTTCTACTGTGACAGAATGAAGGCAACAGGTTTGTTGTAGTGTTGGTACCAGGTGCCCAACAGACCATGTCACGACCAGATTCTGAAATTCCTTCCCAGATCCAAAGTTCGATTAGCAATCATTGTACATCTCCTCGCTTTCATTGCATGCTTGGTTTGGGTAATCACTTTTCATCACTGCCTCTATTGCTCTGATGTCAAGGACAATTTTTGTGATTATAAAATCAAGTTTCTATTCCTCCCAGCATATTTACACTCTAATAACTGTTTGGTTCATTAGGCAGCTGCCTGTTCTGGTCTTGAGAGGTAACACTGTAACTTCTCTCAAATCACTGTTGAACTCCAAATCAAAGTCTCCCCCCCCCCCCCCTCAGTCACTGCAAGTGATTACCAAATTTTTGTTGCTCTAAAGATAATCATAATCCAATGTAGTGATGAGCATTTTGGGTTGGAACAATTGTAATTCTCTTGAATTGTGAATTGAAAAAAAAAATGTCATCTGATGGACAAAAAGTTCTGTTTTTCACTGTCAATTGAGGAAAGCTCAAACATGTATTTGTTTTTTCTCGTCAAAAAGAATTTAGTCCATATGACCCTGAAATTGTCACATAAACAATAATCAACAACGATCGTGCAAATCAGTTTCCTGTAAAAATTAACTGGTCCACAAAAATGTTGAAAATGTAAAACATTTTACAATAAATGACTTTCAGTCTCATGCATCAATAGCTGTCACGTCACAATGAGGTGAAAGTTACACGATCGTTTTGCTTGTTGTTGTCACCGTGCAACTTCTATGTCATAGGCTTGGTCAGATTATTAAAAACTTTGGCACCCTCAAACAATTTGTATCCAAACACAAAGACTCAGAGCAGATTGGGAAGTTGTGGACGTATTGTTTCATTTTATTATTGGATTTTACAAGAATATTTTGAGCATTGTCGTGCGATCTTGAGGGATTTGTTCTCTGTTATCATAATTTTTTCTATGGGCTCATTTTCTTTCCATATTTTTTTGGCTGGAATCTGTTTCTTTCACAGGTGGAGAAAGACTGCCCTCCATGTTGCTGTTTGTGGCAACATTTTGCTTCAGTTAATAAAACACCACATTTTGATCGGCTTTTGGACTTCGGTCTGTGAAAGAAATGGCATGCATGATTACTTACGTTGAAAATCTCCTACTTAGAAAAGGTTTGCTTGGAAATGGAATTATATGTACATATTGCATTTCATGAGTCCTATCCAGTCTGTCAGTCACAAATCAAAATGTGTAGAAGGGCCCACAAGCTGTGTTAACTTCTCAGGAGATTTGGAGACTTGAAAGTTTAATATCTTTATTCGCCTCATATCTTGCTGTTTCGTACCAGAAGTATTCAAAAGCTGTTTCCCACCCATCAAACCTCATTGAAATGTATGGGTCGATGCTGCGCAAGAAAATTAAATGCCTCGATGAGACAATTAGTAATTGCTGGGTGGCAGGAAAGAATCATGAAAATATGACAGAAAGGTGACAAGTTTGTGGATTGCTTGGCCTGTACAGACAAAGTGAGGTTAAAGGATGTTGCTTTACAGAGTCAACATAAAAAGAGGAGAGGGTAGCAATGGGTACAACTTGACAGAGAAGGGGACCCCAGATAGTGACTCAACTTGCAAATGACTACATAAAACACATCCAGGCAATCCTTTCGCATTTTACATTTTTAAATGCGATAACCTGTGCACTCCTGAATGTTGACAGTGAATCGGGGCATCCACGTTGTCAGGTGCAGCTCAGAATCTGTCTTGTTGGGAATTTATGCCCTTGACCATGCAATCAGGCTGCCTGAGCTGTATGTACTTGCGGTTAACTGATGACAAGGAGAAAAAAAGTACAAAGCCTTAAAGTGGTGTTGTACTATTTTTGGGTGTAATCATAATCGTAATCTTAGCAGTGCTACTGTGTATATGCATTGGCAATTGTCCATCAGGGACGTTTGTATGAAACCACACATACCAATCGGGGACCCATCTGGAATTGGGGATGGTCCCTGTCCCAAAGTTGAATAGCCTTCATGTGCTATATGAGGGCACCATGAAGCTATTTACTGAATTTGAATTAGTGTAGACGAAGTCCCCATTGAGATAGTGTGGGGTTAGGTCGTCATTTGTAGGTGTATGTGTGTATTATTAAAGACACCATGTCCATGATTCCCTAGTGACGAACCGATACACACTCACTATTATAGTGATAAGTATTAATTTAAAAAATTTGAGTGCCCCCATTTTTTGTTGTGGCAAAGGGTATTTTGTCCCATCAATATAACCTACTACAATGTTAATCTACAGTTGTCCTTATTGTGTTGGTGGAGGTCAGATGCCATTTGGAGTCAGCAAGAGTCAAATTTCAAAAGTCTTACAAACAAAATATCTCAAAAGGAAAAGCATGGACAAATCTTAATATTTGGTACTCAAGTGAACTTCAAGAACTACAAGGAGTCTATCATTTGTGGTAGATATCGAAGGTCACTTGGGGTCAACAGGGGACAAAATATGAAAAACTTGTAAACACTAATCTCAGGATGCAAATCTTGTACCTTTAACTTAATATGTCGGGGCACTACGCTAAGTTCAAGGTAATGATTGATTTTTTTGGAGTTCAAAGGTCATTGTGGTCAACTTTGGTCACGTTGCAAAAGTGTTGTGAACACAATACCTCTTAGAGGGACTCCTGAACCGACCATATAATCAGTAGGTAGGTGTAGCCACTTTGAGTCAGACTTACCTGTTGTTTTGTATGGAGGTCAAAGGTCATTTTGAAACAAAACTATGTGGAAACTGTAGAAAGTCCATGAGCAATACTTTGAGCAGGATTCACAGACATATTTGATAATAGTTTGAATGTTTGTGATAATCCAATATGCATAACATGTTGATATTTGCTATGAGCTTGAATGTTTGTGATAATCCAACATGCATAACATGTTGATAATTGCTATAAGCTTGCAGATGCTGCATGTTGCATTAATTGAAAATGCTGCTCACTGCAGAGAAATCACAATGCTTTCTGGGATATTATTTTGCACTTTATAAGCAGCTGTAGATACCATGGTGGGGTGATGATCTTCTAGATCACCATATCCAACCTTTGACCAGAATAATTGCTCATGAAACACCAGCTTATCCGTATAGTAGTGGGAGGGGGAGAGGGAGAGTGATCGGAAGAAACGGAGAATTGGTGGGTGTGAGGGGAAATGGGATTTGGGATGTATCATTCAAGACTGGTAACACCTGAGATGGTGTGTTTGGTCTGTGCTATGGCACAGTCAGTAATAATGAAACATTCTCTGGTGTTACAATATTCATCGTTGATGTCTGTTTTGTGCATCACTGTCACTGACATGCAACTCCGCGCATCATCTTTTGGGTATCGAGATGCGGCGTCTCGTCTGCTCTGGAAACGCCCCACTGCAATCTGCCAGGTTTGACCTTGATATTGCCAGGTTCTCATCTTGTCTTTTTTCTCTTTTTTCCTCCCGTTTTCATCCATTCAGCCATTGCTGTTTGCAGGTTTCCTCTCTGATCCTCAGACGATTCTTGTCATGGAGAGGCCGGTTGAAGCCATTCACGAGAGACTGCCTCCTGCTTTCCACGAGAAGAAATTTGGAACGTGATGTAGGAAAAGAAAACAGGTGAGTCATCATTTCCGGCCTGCTGATGATATTTTTCCCCTTTCTCTCCCTTGAGCCATCTCATCAAACTGTTTATATCTTTCTTCATTTTTTCTCTCTCTTTTTTCTATTCTTGTACGAGTGGTAAAGTCTGTATTTGAAGGGTTGGCCGACAGAACTGAGCTTTATCTTTTATAATCCTTGTCAGTCTGTCTATCATTTAGTATGTCTCTTTGCCTATTTTTGAGATAGGTATTCCCATAACTAACAGTCAGTAAGTTACACTTCATATGCAAGAGTCACGCAGCCTGACTTGGAAAGCCAATGATGGGCCCCTAGACCATTCAGGACCTTCAAGCAGGGTCCGTTTATGGTCTCTCCAGATCTGAAGAAATTATCCTCAATCTTTCAGGTCACATCTTGATGCTGGTAGGTGACCTTTTTCACAAAACTTCCAGGTGTTGTTTTTCCCATATTGGAGAAATGAACACCACTTCATGGAATTTTGTCCCAGGCAATCCACAGTGACAATTTAAGAGATTCTTAAATGAGAGAGAATATTGTTTCGACGGCAGGGTCTCCAAACCCCACACAAATATCGTGTTTTTAAATCAAGATGCTCTGGGGGGGGGGTGACAAAAGACAGAAATGGCCAAGAGAGACTTTAAAATGCCTTTAAAAGGTTATAAAGAATGTCGTGCGACATTGGCAAGTTACCGCAATAAGCCTTTGTTGTTTTCTGAAATTGAAGTGCTTGTTTAACCTTGAAATGTGACACCATCACAAAGTTAGATTGGGGTTCTGTAGATCGGCCTGAAAATGTGAAAGGAAGGTCACATCTCTATCATAGCATTTCTTTGAAGACAGTCGAGATTATCAAGAAGAACATACAATATAGTAGTCGTTGTCTGGAGGCCTCAGATGTTCCAAGTTGGTAGTATACGTTGAGAGTTAAGACATGCGCAGTGTTATTGTTTAGAACTTTAGTTTTGTAGAACTTTCAAATTTGACAAAGTCGTGACAAGCATTAAAAGTAATGTAAAAGGGCAATGTGAAGGCCTTGTCGAAACCTAACAGGAACAGGTGTTGACACAGTATGTTAACTAAGTCACCTTCAGAAGGTCCCTCTTTGGCCGTTTTAATTCATGGTATCTCTTCGATCATTCAGCGCCAAGCTCGTTCTGTTGCTTCACAGTGACGTCAAAGCTGTTGTTTTGGACCGACTTACGGTAGCCGTACTGTGACGCAGTCGGTTCGCGAAAGTCGTCTTGTAGTCCTCCTGCAGGTTTTCTTCACCCTGTGTTTGTAACCCATCTCTCTGTTTTCCACGGATTTAATTTGTGCTACTTTGAGAAAGGCATGTCTGAACCTCACATGAATGGGTCACCTTGTTTTGAAGTGCAGTAAGTTCAGTGTACATGCGTCTCAATGTCATTCGCATTCGTATCCTTAGGGCTTCTGATATTGAGGTTTCATCAAAATGTACTGAGCACTTGGCAGTTCCTTTGCAAAAGTGCTGTACATGAGAGATGGATTGATATATGGGGAGAGGCAGGCAGAAAAAAAGGTGGGGAAAAAGGGGGGCCCTGACAGCGGGAAGATGATGTCAGAACTCCCTCTAGGGTCCCTGGTTCAGCAAAGGTACTCATCTGCAGTTCATACTTGTTGCTTTTTTTCAATGACATTTGATGAGACTGCTTCTCACAGCTGATATTTAGAAAACAAAAAAAAAAATTAGACAAACATATTCACCGGTTTGGAGATCATGAGTTTGTGTCAATTCATGCATGCATTGTGAGTCAAGATGTAAATGAAATTTCTTGCCATCTACCAACAAGTTGATCATGCCGTACATGAAAACTTGTTTCCGTTGAGGTAATTGAGATTGAGGAGGTTAAGGAGAAGTATGCCTTGTGATTTCTTATGACCATAAAAGAGACCTTGTCAAATGAAGTACTTACCCCTTCGCGACCACAATGTGCTTAGATGTGAAATGTCTAGGTTGCACAGTGGGCTGCCTGGCTTGCATGTCTGAGGTTGTTTTCTGTATGTTCTACACTTTATTTAAATCGTCAAATGCACCTTTATTCCTTCTCCCCCTTCCTTCACCCAAAATGGGTGCCAAAACACTGCCAAATATTTCTGTTCTCCGTGCAGTTTAAGTTTGTGGTCTTTACAGTTCATCTCAGACATGTTTTCATTTCTTAAAGATGCATCACTTGCTGTTGCAATAATTACAAGAGAGAACAAAAACATGCCACCTACAGTCTGATAAAAAGGGACCAAGTGACAGTTGTGGAGAATTTCATCCTTCCTGTCAGCAGCACATTTTCAAAACTTTTTCTGTGAGATTTGAAAGGTGTTTCTTTTAATACTGTAGTGTGGTAGCTGGCTGTTTTCATTCTGCAAACATACCTTATAATATGGAATGAGAAAATCACCGGGTATCAGTGATCGATTACTTACTCTGCCCTGGCTACGGTTAGTCATCTGCAACAGAGCATGCTGCAGAGAATCCCTGGCAAAGTGATTAGGTGTTCCCATGATCTTGGGTAATTGGGGGCCAGCTGGCAGATACAAGAGAGAAACTGCCCCATGGCTCGTCTCATGGCAGGCCTCCCATGAACAACGTGCACGCTCTCCTGCGAACGACAACCAAATATTCAGACGTGCACTTTCTCTCTCACCCGAAACAGGAAGAAAACAAAGGGGATATTGAAATGTTACTGTTGTTGCTTTTCTGAAGACTGGTAGTTCATTCTCATTAAATAGTCTTGATGGATGTAATTTTTGATTTGTGCAACCCCCGGAGGGGCTCGGCTTGCACTTTTTCGGAGTCTGACGTCGAGCTCTGGGACGTCGGTGCCACGCTGTGATGTCATTATGGCCACTTGTGCCGAATTAATTTTATCCCGGAGGTTGGGTAAAATGGTACGATGACCGGGATAATGAAGGGCCAAAATGCATGACCTGAAGCGAGAAAAACCTCTGAGGGAAAAAATGCTTCATGAAAGTGTATATGTTCTTTTTACATGCATGGACCTCAAACCATTAAGCGGCAGTGGGCATATGTTAAGGTAAAGTTGAAAAGAAATTTTTAAAAGAGACTGGAAAACAGGGATCACGCAAATTTTATGTGAATGTGAGAGTGAAAGGGAAGTATAAGGTAAGAAACGGGATCTTAATTTTCAAGGGGAAGAGAGGAAAAGTAAGAAAATGTAGAGAAGAGACATAAATGGTAGAAACCAATACCAGAATAGGAAAGTAGCCATGGTTAGAAAATCTTAAGACCTACATTATTTTTTTGACGGTTAAGGAAGAACAGTCATGTTTCATGTTTCTACTGAATGCTTGTAGCTTCTGATCTATACCGTTATGTCTGTCTGCTTTTGACTGTAACTTTGTGTGACATTGTCTACTAGACAAAAGCTGTAAGAAAAGGCTCAGACACAATGCCTGCATTGTTTACGTGAGAAGGAGAAATGCTTCAAAAGTCAAAAAGTTGTCACATAAACCTGGTTGCAAAGATCGACGAAGGTCGTCGACATCCCAAAGAACATCTGACGCAATGATCGGCATTGCGCTCCCTGATTTAATAAACAAGACCACAGTGGGGCTGGTCAGTGTAACCTGTCTGACATGCTGAATCAAACCTGCATGCAAACTGTCTCTGCAATGAAAAAGTAATGGCAAAATAAAAATACAACAACGCACCTGGCAAAGGTCTGTCAAAAGTCTCTCGCCTCTTCGGTTTCTATAAAAGACAGCATTTGGAAGCAAGTTCTGAAGTTTCTGTCATATGACAGTTATTATAATTTCATAAATCTCGATCACGTCCTCAAGCAGATGGCAGTAATGAAATGAAGTCAAATACAGTCCACCCTCTCTCAGGAAAAATCTCGTAAGAGAGGAAGAATCAGTTTAGTAGCTCGTCTTTGCAAAGATTCAACTGATGGTTTATCATCGTCTATTCAGATTTCAGACACCGGTATGTCTGGCTCCCCACAACTGAGATTCATATGAGCCTACGCATTTTCAGGAAGCTTTCAATCGTAATAGAAGTGACTGAAAATGTAACCTCTCCTCCCCATTATAGATGTCTAAATATGAGGGGACCTTCTAATGTCATGCTTTATGTATATGTTAGCTACCTTCATGAAGTCTACATCTCATTTATAGGTTCAGGTAAGTCACTGTATGAAGGGATCTTTTCCCTGGTTTGACAGTGTGACCTCTGTTTACCCTGATGATCTTTGATGGTCGTCCATGATCAGTGTACTTATGTTCAAAGAGTCACTCAACTTTGGGTGTGAAATCATTGTCCAAGCATCTGATTTGCTATAAAAACGTGTCGAAATTGTTCCTCACAATTAAACAGTGTCTCTCCATGCGTCTGTCTGAATATCATGTTTGACCTTTGTTAGACACGTTAAACCTTTGGCACAGCATATCATAGAGCCAGCATACTCAGTGTGAAATTAGTCCAAGCTTTGCTTCTGTAGAAAATCATGATTACAAATCCAGTATCGTAATCACTCATACGTACACACCCAGCACACATGCATACACAGCACATACTCGCACTCAATGCCTTACGGGGCACCGCAGACAGTTCCCTGTAAGGAAGTCACCAGAATTCCCTCTTTTCCAATGATCGCATGTAACATGTGACTCCCAAAAGAGAGGGTGGGCTCAGGGTTTCAGGTGTTGGACCTAGCAGCATTGTAATTGTTAGGGCGCTATTCCAGTTAGAAGCTCATCGTTAGCAAGAAAGGACGTGCAAGGCTCTCGGTCTCGCAAGCGACTGGGCCCTGCTGAGGCAGCGTCCGTAGGTACACACACACACAGCCACCAACTCATACATCATATCATGATAATATTTATGGTTTAACAATTTTGTATAAAACTTAAACAAAATAAAACATGGAATTCCTTTCAAGTTTACCAGTTTGCCCAATTTATGTAATAACAATGCATGCAGATTTATCATGATTTATTACATTTCTGGTCAAATGTTACAATTTTCGGTCGGGTGGTTCACGGCATTAATGTTTCCACAAAGAAACGATCTACTGGGTCAACATTTCCAATATGAGAATGTTAGATTCAACTAGAAATTTCAGTTCCATGGACCTGTGCTTGTACAGAGCACATAATGTTGCTCACACTGCTTCAGTTTGATGAACCAAAATGAAAACCTCTTTATTCCGTTTTCCCCGTGAACATCCGTGCGTCACATTGACGGATGGTTGCCTCGAAAATGGCATCATGGTGGCTCAGCAGAAACAGTGGTTGGCAGTAGCATGCCAATCATGGTTACTATGAAATCATAGATAACAACTTTCTGAAAACCGTCTTTACACTGCTAGGTTTTGGTAATTGTAATCAGCAATTATCATCAATAAAAATGACTACATTTTTTTTTAAGTGATTGTGAGCTTTCATTTATGTGAAAGTTTCAAAGTAATGGTTATCGATTACAATGGCAAAGTGCTCATAACTGGACCTAATTTATTATTACATTGAAATTACATTTATAAAAGAAGCTCATAAGGAGAAGTTATTAATTCATGTAGTTTATCCATTAATCCATGTTACACCTGAATTCAATACATTCGGATGTAATCTCCTCAAACCTGTTAAGTTGTGCCACGTCTCTCATCGTAGTTATTGTTTTAGATACTGTGGAGGTCAAAAATTATTTTGGGTCAAAGGTGTTTGGTATGGATGTCCTTTGTGCAGTGAGTCAGATGGTCCTAAAAGCATATTAATCATGTTACAGACATGACAAATTTGTTAAGTTCTGTAAAACTGGGATAAAAACATAAAAAAAAGCAAAATGCAAAGATCAGTTACAATGCTTCATGCTCTCCTCAGCAACAGAGTTATGAGTGCTTATGACAGCGTTACGGTAACATTTTGTGCTCGTCGACATACTTTATTAACGAAAGTCTCAGATCCATTAAGATAATTTGGTCATCCCTTTAGTACCCCATTTAACAATGGACACAGTGGCTCTGTTTCCTCATCTTTTGTTTTGACACGCTTTCATTTGGCACCAAAAGTCAATTTCAAGTTTTGTTCATCAATGTTGGTGAGCCGAGAGACTAAATGGTGAAGATAAAGAGAGACAGACATAGTAGAAGTCTCATGTTGCTTTTTACACTTTCTTGATGTAATGCAGCCCTGCGAAACTTGACAGATTGCTGTTCAAGAATCTGAATCTTGTTCCATTACCTTAATCTGCAGGGTCTGGATCGACTAAAAATGTTTTCGTCTGTGTCGTAAACATGGCTTTTACAAAAGACATTTGACAATTGTGAACTTTTTCTGGCTGCTGTGTCTCGTGTTGCGAGGGGAGTGGCGAATGCTTTGGAAACGTGAACTCTTGGAAGAGTGCAATCCACCCGCCTCTCACAAATCGATGAGACAATAAACATGAAGGGGGGGGGTTCAGTTTGAGTCAGATGACACGAAAGAGAATATTGTATAAACATAGGCATTGAAAACATCCTGGGAAATAAATTGACGTCCTGTTTTGTCTTTCATTTTCTTTGCTGAACGTTTACAACATCACCTGCTGTCGCCCCTCGTCATGCTCATAAAAGTAATAGTCTGAGCTGACTTTTGTAATTCCTCTTCATTGTGATCATCCTCACAACGCTGCTTGTGAATCGAATGGTGATTTTGATTTCGCCAATCCGGGTAATTCTGTACGACTTTGAATTTCCTGGAATTGGGCGTAACGACGGGAACATGTGCTAGGTTCATACAAGAGACTTGTCCCCCAATAAAGGCTTATATTACTGTCCGGCCTTAAATTTAACTCACTAGTAATTTTATATTTCATTTTTAAGCATTGTCAATCGTTGTTGTTAATAGTTAAATCAGTTCTGGTCTGCAAGTGGGAGAAAGATGTAGTAGATTAAGAACATTCTCGGGAACCTGACAAAATCATTTATCTATACACAACTGCTGCTTTAAGGATCTTTTGGTCGTTAACATCGATCCCATTGAATGTTTTTGCTTCTAGTCGAGGGATGATGAGGTTCTCATGCTGGGGGTTTTCCTCTCCTGAAAAGTGCACTTTGATAAAGGTGAATAGTTGATTTATTGCCTTTTGAAAGGAATCTCATAATCTCCAGATTCCGGCAGGGGTGATGCTGGGTGATATATGAGCCTTTGTGTTTGTGAAAATTAACACCCAGCGTGGCGTGCGATCGTGCCACCGTCCCGAATTAACATATTTTGCCTCTGTTCTGAGCTTTCAGTTCTCAGCATCTCCCTTTTCTCATTTTGCATCTGGATTTGTGTGTTGTTGGCCAGAATTCACCATGTACAAAGCTTTCTAAAGCTGAAAGTTGGCTGGTCTTAAATCTGTGTGTGTATATTCCCTATCCCCATAAAAATTAGGTCTCATTTTCTTGTTTGGTTCTAAAATCATATAGAGTCAAGAGAACAAAATGTCAAAGGCGTTCAGTCTTCGCCCTAAGCTCTATTTTTGGTGGGGGTTAACCAAAATTCTCCATTGGTTCTGCTGCTTGATTGACAGCAAACTCAGAAGATTGATAGTAGCTCATATTACACAGTGTACAAAGCTGCCCATTGCTTTGATTACAAATGTGGAGGAGTTACACACTGGCTGTAAGAGGTGCTAAAAGTAAGTGGTCGGGAGAATTTGAACTGGCTGTGTAGGTGATGAGTCACTGCCTTTAAACTTCACCACATGCAGCAGTCTCAATAACTACAGGTACGTTGTCGTGGGTGAATGCCCATTACCAGACGTCATTTAATAGATTACATTTTTACTCAATGCACTCTAATCTTAGAGGCCAAAGGTAAACTTGATATCTCTGTGACTATATTCTTGAATTTTACATGGTAACTGTGCAAGCTTGATGACTTCCATGATCAGGCACTAGAGAGAAGCCAGTATTGCTGAAAAGTTCTGCCAAAAGACTCTTGACTGTTTACTATTCCTACATATCCTAGCCTTTAATGCTGTTTATATCTTTTCTGGCATAAATCAGTCAGCATTTTTACTACAGCAGGGTCCCACATCCAGGATGTAAGTTTTCACACATGGATGCAAATGCTTCCAACTGCTTGTGTCCAAGGGAAGATTTTTCTTGCAGGTTCATTGATTCCATGAAACAACCTGTAGAGAATTGTTTTTATTTGCCTGAAAATATCCCCAAGTACACTGTGATAAAGTCATTGAGCTACCCTCTGATATGTCTTCTCTTCAAGCATTGTAATTTGGATCGGTTGCGCTATCTACCCAATTGTGAAACAGTATACACCATTGAATTTTACAAGTATGGGGTGGATGCAAGAGTTTTTTTATGTGGGACGCAAGCTTCTCTACGTTGCTGCATTCCTCACCTAGATGCATGCTTTCGATCACACAATCGCAGTGAAAACATCTGGTTCATGATATCTTACTATGCAGTAGGATTCACTTGATCACCAAAGAGTGAGAGTTGTAAACCTGTACAAGACTGAATGCCTTTCATCATCAGTGCCAGTTTGTCAGTGAGGGATTAATTTATGACTAACACACTTTTTGTGACTACTACATATTCAAGTTTGTACATTTAAGCATCTCTTTTTCTTTTTGTCTCACAACTCTTCAATTCTTTTAACCAGAGAACCATTGTCATGGTAGGCAGGATCACAGAATTTACGATTCACTGATCACCGTAGTTCGCTCAGATGGTACTACCTCCATTGAATTCCTTTTTTTTTACAGTTCAGTGCATGACCAAATTCTGGGAATTTCCATTCTGTTTAGCTGTGACAATGCTTTTGCTGAAACAGTATCAACTTTTGGCTCTAGAGGCTTATATATTTAGTATCATGGACTCAACATCAATGAATCTATCACAATGTGTTGATTTATTGTCGTGTTTCCACCAGGTGGACCCAACAGACGAGGTCAGGTCCCAGTTCTGAAATTTCTACCGGGGTCCAAAGTTTCATATCTGTTTATTTATTGCACATGTGACACACACAAAAAAAATTTTACATGTTCCTCCAAGATTGCATTTTTCATTAAACAAAAAATTCAGCATGTCTGTATGCCTAGCAAGGAACATTTGATGGTCATTCTCGTACGAAGATACTTAGTGCTACATTAATGTTTCAATCAAAATGTGCTATTGTGAGTTCACAGTAAACTTGCAACCTATCCAAAGGTTGTAGTTTTGAGTGCCAAATAGACTATGGACTGCAGTGTCCTGGGTCTCAATGTTGGAATGAATGCAAACGTTAATCTGCTGGTGTCAAACTTGTCAGTTTGCTTTCACATTAGAAGTGCTTGGATTCACAAACGTAAATTAAATTTGAAAAAAAGTGACCGTAATAGGTTACTGCATTTGGTTGAAAGAAAGACATCATCAGAAAACAATGTCAGTAGATAATCACTATTGTTTTTATGGAGGTTAAAGATCATTTGAGGTCACCACACCTTAAATTATGTAAATCTATTAAGGAAGATATCTCATCAACTGAATGTTGTTGGAATTTCAAACTGTCATTGTAGATAGCACATGATGAGTAGATGATGTCTGTCATTTTTTTGGAGGTCAAAGGTCATTTGAAACCAATAGCGGACATAGTTTGAAAATCTCGTAAGCACAGTATCTCAAGTCAAAGATGCTAGAACTCCAAAGTTGGTGTGTTGGTAGTCATTTGCAGGAGCTGTATCATTTTTCATGGAGGTCAAAGGTCATTTGAGGTCATCAGAGGTTAAAGTATGAAGAACTTTTGATGAGGCTATTGGTGCAACTGACTGTTGCTGGAACTTCAAACTGTGAACATTGGTAGCACTTAATGAGTAGACGATCTCTGCAATTTTTCATGGCAGTCAATCTCCATGTGAGGTCAGTAGCGGTCATTGTTTGAAACCATTGAGACCTAACATCTCAAGAAAGGTAATGTATTTGAACTTTAAAATTGGTATGTAGCATCCTTTTATGTTCATGCCTTTTGGCAAGTAATCACAAAGTCTTTTGACCTTGCGGTTCCTTTTCTATTCAGGATGTGGTGATCGTTTTATTTTGGCCATTTGACAGGGTTTTAAAAGTTTAGTTAATATCATAAACCAACTTAAAGTGCTGATCTAAGAGCATGCTAAGCAGACAGACTTGAATCCAGCGCAAAGTATATCTGTCAAAACCAAGGACTGCACATCTCTCGACAAAGTTTTTAAAAAGATACACTGCCAAAGCATCAAAACAATTTTTTCATGCCTATAAGTTTGGCTATTGAAGCCTCACAATGAAGCTTTCTCTTCACAAATTGGGAATATTGAGCATTGCCATTGTAAATTGCTACTACTATTTCTCTCTCAAATTGCATGTATGTAAATAGACTGTAATTAAAGGAACTTGAAACATGAATCCATTGGCTCGACTACTTTTAAGTTTAAATATTTTTAACGTTGCCAAAGTCTCTCAAGACAACTTGTTCATCCCCTTGGAGAAAGTTGACATTGCTCAAGCGACTGAATGTTGCAAAGTAACAAAGTGTTAATTTGCATATTGACAACTAATTAGGAATAACACTTCCACTGTCTCTTGCGCACAGAGGCCTAGTCATCATAATTTGCAAATAATTAGGTCATCCCCAAACTTCGCAGTCTGTCATTATTCTATGTTGGTAAATTAGGACAAATTTTAAAGAAGGAAATGAGATATGTGGGTTTCTGTCACTAAAACACTGCAAACTTTGTTTTTTGCATTTTTTTTTGTTACATCCTTTTCTATTTAATCTTTTCTTATTTCAAAACATGTAGTTGACACATTTCCAAGTGTTGCTGGCATGTAATTGGTCCTTTTATGTGTGCTTGACAAAGTGAGCTCATTTAAGATCAATATTAAAGTCAATTTGGAGCTTAATGATTAATAAGTCGGGGAGAAATTAGAACAGAGATCATGGCCATAAATATGCCCCTCTAGGTCAGAGACGAGTTTGATATTAAACTTAAGACAGTTTGTTCTCAACAATTACTACGACTCAGTGATATGTGTGTACAGCTGTTTATGATAACATAAACCGTAATGCTTTAAAGGGAAATAGTGCATTCAGAATACACCAACATGGCATACACAGAAAATAGCATTACCCATTGCTAAACCATTCAGTCACATCAATATTTATGGAAGCCTCATCTCCTCAAAACAACACACTGCAACACACTCTTTCCCTTTAGAAATGCAAAAAACTGTCTCTGTTGAAATAAAAAAAAAAAATTGCTAAATGTTAGTTTAGTTGCACAGAAATAGTTAAGTGCTTTTAACTTTCTTGTATTTGCTCATACCCATCTAGTTGGTACCCATTTGAAAATGGATCCACACCATTTGTTGCACCCCCAATTTTACCGGTTCTTTTATGGTTGTTGTTGCTTTCTCTGACCCGTGCTTGAGTTCAAGTTTTTGTTCTGCATGTTAGTATTTCTCTCTATTTCTCCCTTCTTTCTTTTCGTGTTATTCTTTGCTACGGTGATTTGTTGTAACTTCTGAATACTTTTCTTATCAGTCTCTTGTTGCCCCTAATTGGGGACTTGTTTAGAATGACAAAAGTGAAAAAGAAAAAAGCTGGAATTGTGGACACTCTCTTTGCAATCAAGAGAGTGGTGTCACTGGTTTTTGCTTGCAGATGGGGTATTCTATAACCAAAACATCAAATGTAATACCAGAAAGACAGGGAAATTATATTGTTTTATGGTATCTCATCTGATAATTCTTGCATCAAACTGGATGGACATATAGATAAAATTTGACTTAGCTAACTGCTGTAATCAGAGACGGCATTGGATATCTTACTCTACCCTCTCCCTGTCGTGTAAATCTTGACGTCTCGGGATGAAAGTGGTGTCAGTGTCAGTGCTTGGACTGGTCGAGAGGAAAGCTCAATTTGTTGGATGTCCTTCCAACGAAAACTTTTCCCCAAGAGGACCATAAATTTGAGCCCTATTGGGAGTTAGACATAACCTCTCTATAGCCCTTCCAGCAGATGCTTATACTATTTCTGTAACCTGTGGATCAGCCACTACTGTAAAAGGTCATGGCTTGAAATGTGTTTGGTA
This sequence comes from Stichopus chloronotus, assembly GCA_021234535.1. Taxonomy (NCBI): domain Eukaryota; kingdom Metazoa; phylum Echinodermata; class Holothuroidea; order Aspidochirotida; family Stichopodidae; genus Stichopus; species Stichopus chloronotus. The sequence continues at coordinate 17,995,838 of CM037832.1, read as the reverse complement.
TTTTCACATGGGATTCTGGATGAAGTTTGAACTTTGCAGGCTGAATTCTGCAGTAAATGTGTTATATTAGAGGATACCTTGTATGCCCATATTTCTTTTTCTCCCTCATGCATTCTTTTACACCGTAACACCCGATTGTTCGCTGGAAACAACTGTTTCCTTTGTTCCCACCAGCATTTGTTGTCTTTGATTGGCACGGTGCCAAACTGTTGCAAAGTTCAAGACGCTTCAATGAAATTGTAACAAAAGTATCAAACAGGAAATGACACTGCATTTAAACATTTGTTTCTCTCTTTCTCAGCGTGTTTGTCTACTTGTCTGTCTGTCTAGTCGTCTGCTGGGTAAGATTGCCCGACTGGACTCCAGGAAACATGAGAAAGACGCTTCAGGGGGAAACTCCGGGAAATACTGCTATCTATATGTCTGTCTGATTGTTGACAGACTGGGAGAGAGATGGTATTAGTAAATGCCTTAATCGTTTTAGGTACAGTTATCAATAGCTATGTAAATCCAGGTTATTATTATTTTTTATATGCCAGTCAAAATCAGTATGGGGCCAAGGTATCTTTGAAGCAATATACTTCAAGATGGACACGTAAACAGACTTCGTTGTCATAACCCAGTGCTTTGTTCTTTTATGTATCGATTACTGACAGTTGATAAGCTGGACAGTGCTGCACATAACGTTAAATTGAAACTCTCATTCGTCATTACGTCATCAAAATTGCAATGCATTTTTACAGTCTTGTCATTTTTGGTGAAAGGCATCCAAACTTCACTGTCTTCATCTGTGTGCATGAGATGGAATGGAACGTTGGAAAACAGCTATGGACGCCCTGTTGCATTCTCACTTATGATTGTCCGATCTGAGTTGGCCCTTTAACTTGCACATTGAATGGCTCCTTGTCTGGATGTATGTCTGTAGTTCAGATGTATGGTCACGTGTGTCGCTGCCAGAAAAGAAATCAGCTTTCTGTAGTTTATCCATCTTAAGAGCTGGAAGCACGTTATCTTAATTTAGTTGGTGTGGATCCAAGAATATCGCTGAAATGTCTAGTAAAGTGAATACACACAGAACCAATTATATGTCATACTGAGGTTTTTTTTTCAACTGTTTGCAGGTGCTGGGGGGAGGGTGGTATATATCCTCCCCATGAAAATGAATTGAGAGGATGCCATACAGCATATTCCTCATAATTTCTCTGGGCCCCTTCCCTCAGACCCCTCCCATCAACCCCACCCCAGAACAGAGTCCATTGATCTGACCAGGGTCTTCCTCTTACATTTTGCATCATATTCCCACTCTCTAAAGTGAATTTTTGCCTTTTGGAACAGTTGTCTTGGTCGAGATGTTTGTAATTTCCGTTCTCTTTCGTGTTTCCACATGCAATGCTTTTAACATAACATTTGTCAAAAATGGGGCATAACCATGTGCAAAACACTCAATCTTTTACTCATATAACACAGTCGCTTGTGTATGCAATGCTCACACATTCACAGCGAAGTGCTTGCTCATTGTTCAACCTGACTGGTCGTTCTCCTGAAGAAAACATGAATAACATGAAGTTATAGGGTGTGAACTAAATGACCAAATCTGATTGGTTTCTTCACATTTTGGAAGCAAAATGAACCTAAAATAAAGAAAAAGTTTAGATTAGTTTGCAATAAACTACAAGACGCTAGTGCGAAGTATTAGTCGGTGAGGAATAGCAGAGGGCGCAGTCAGCTCTGTACAAAAGAAGCATGGTGTGTGTGATACTACATTACTAGGGTCTTAGCAAGACTATTTGCACAGTGGAAACTGCAACAATTGAAGATGATCGTGTACAATATTGAGTTAAAATGGCACTTTCCCATAGTTTAGGTCCATTAGGTACTTTAGACCAATTGTTAATGTGTGGTCAAAGCCACAGTCAATGAGGCAATGCCTCACCAGTCTTTCAAGTATGTGACTGAGAACAAGGCCTGCAAATCTCCTCCCATCTCTTCCCCCTCCCCAACCCATTGCAAGCATTAAACATCACCAGGACTTTCTATCAATGCTTAGGTCAGAACAGATAGGACAGCAGGTGAATCTCGTCAGAAAGTAAATGTCTCCCCATGGCTCTGATGCAAATGTAAGATCAAATAATTAGATCAACAGACATGATGATGCGATAACAGAATTTAGTACCATTCAATCCAGACAATGGCTTGTTTTGCTGCAAACATATCTAGGGTGAACATTTTTGTTCACCAAACTACAGGAATTTATACATCATTAAAAGATTCAGTGAACAAGAGACGTCCCTAACTTGTGATATTGCAAATCTGTAGGTTTTATTCAACCATCTTGAAAGGACATCTTTTTTAGCACAGGACTGATGCTCAGTCACAATTTGTTTTTTGTTTTATTTTTTTTTTTGTTTAAGGCCTTACTGTCAACCAAGACCTTCCTTCATGTCAAATTTGGCGTTTGATTCTACATGAGATGTTTCTGCCACAAACCTCACATCTGCGGCAAAAATATCTTCCATGTGTGGATGGTATACATTGAATCATTATTTATTACATGTGGAGTCTTCCTTTTTCGTCTGCTAGATTGCGGCGAAATCCCAGAAGGTCATTGCCAACCCGACCAAGGATAGCCTTCTTTTGTCAGTGATCAAACCTGGCAGGTACGGAGAAACCATCAATCAACTAGGATGAAACCGCCAATCTTGAATGTGTCTATTTAAAGTGCCATTTGATGATACCTGTGATATATGGAGCAGGCATTGCATGTTGGGGCATACCGTGACTTCTTGATTAGTTGAGGCAAACATGCATTGTAGCTGGCAGTCACATTTTCATGTTGGAAGAAAGGATCCCAGCTCTGCTGGTCAGTAATCTTCAAGCTTTGGATGTGAGACGATGCATACGTTTTCTATAACAGGCTGTTAAAGTTTTGTTGTTGAGCAGTTCTCTTCCTTTGTTTTTTGAGCACAATTTCTGGTGAACTTCAAGCAAGTACTATGGTGTTTATGAATTCCACTGCACACACAATGACTTTTAAAAGTATGGATATTCTGTCTGCTCACATGCTCTGTTGATGGTTCCCATGGAAACCTATAGGGTTGCCTTCCTGAAAGCACTCTAGGATTACAGGGGTAAAGCGTCTGACTTTTTCTTAGCTTTGGGGTGATTTCATGTCTTTCGTTCGTTAAATGTCAGTGAAAGAGGTTTTGTGTAAGCGGAAAATCAAAACCTTTTCGATTCCTTAGTGTACTGAATTATGAATCAGACGTTGGTAATTTTGGGCTGTTAGCACGCTGGAGGGTATCAGATGAAAAGCAAAATGCTAAGGAAGCAAAAGTCAACGTTCGATTTAATCCACCCCACGAGGATACCGCTGGCTCACTTAAACCGTTGAGGAGGACTGATATGTTGTTTTAGACCCTCGGGAATTAAAATAAAAAATAACAAAATGCCCAATGTCAAGCGATTGAAAAATCCAGAACTTACTGCGAATAAAGTGAAAGAATCATTAACAATGGCATAGATCGCGCCGTGATGCTGCTTATTAACAGCAGGGCAGGCCTAATAATAAACCAGAAATGTGACTGTAACTCTCAGACTGCCCAAGGAAAGCTTTTGAACATTTTTCTTGACTTTGCCCTTGTAGGTGGTAGGGTTGTCCTGAGGGGGGGAGGAGGAGGGATAGCTGCTAGGAAGCTGTGAAATCATTGATTTTCAAGACTTAGTATTACAGTTATGTTCAGTAAGGTCCTGCCCTTCTTTTTACCATCCTGGTGAAGATCGCTTACCATCTCAACCAAATTTGCCAAACTATCAATCAGTCTGGTGGAGAGCTAGTCAGACCTTTAAAGCTCTTTGCAAGTAACAGGAAGACATAAACTATTTGAAGTAGGAAGCAAGGAGCATCGTTTGGCCTTGGATGGTGTGTCGTATATATTGTTTTGACCTCATTTTTACTGTTTTTACATGGTGCATGTGATACAAATTTTAGCCACAAGTTGGTGCTCTCTTTCTATATGGTACATGTATATATAGCAATGGAACATCAGAGTAAACGCCACTCTGGACCTTTTTTAACAGTATGTGTAGCACTTGTGCCTGAGATCTAGCAGGGTGCACATGGGGCCTGGAAAAACTTTTTGAAAGTACTTGAATTTGGGATTTGTCATTTTAAAACCTTGAAAGTGCTTGAATACTGTTTTGTTACATCAAATTTCGTGATAAGTGCTTGAATTTGATTGATTTGAAATATTATTTCACATTTTTAGCTGATACCAGCTAGCTGGTGTGAGCTATTGAGATCACAGGGCATCACCCTGTCTGTCTGTTTTGTCTGTCCGTACACAATGTTCATGATGTGATGGGCCATTTGCGGTGTTCAAAAATTTTCAGTCTTTGGCCCCATGTGGGTCCTCTGGCCCATTGTATGAAATTCTGTTTGAAATGCTGCTTCTCACACATGCTTTCATGGATTTGCATTTATCTTAGCCACTACGTTCTTTGGGTGGTAGTCCATGTGGACTGTCCAGGAATTTTCAGTCCAATGTGACTGTCCCATGTGGACTCTATGATCCATTTTATGAAATTCTGCAAGGTGTTTCTACTCCTACAGATTCTCTTGTTCAATTTTGATGTTTTGACATAGTGATACTCTATGGTTGTCTTAGGGTATTCATGAATTTGTAGACTATGGTTCCATGTGGACCTTATAGCCCATTGTATGAAATTCTGCAAAATGCTTCTCGTACTTTTAAAGTGCCCCTTTAAACTTTCATAGACATCTCGAATACCTCTCTCATGCATCAATGATAAGTGAGTAATGATTGATTATAATGAATGATGATTGAATAATGATTTAAATTGGAAACTCTATTGCCTCCAGGTATGTTGACCAGTATTTAGAGACATTAAAGAGGCACTTTGAGTTGTTTCATGAAATTCAGTCAGTCTTCCCAAACCTGTCAACTCTTTGTCGAGTTTCCTTGACATAACGCTTCTAGTGACAGATGGAAGGTCAAACTGTCCGGGTCCCCATTATGTGCCACCTACAATTGACCACTGATGAGCAACTAGTTAATGATTTGAATTGGTTTTGGAAAAATTGCAACTATTTACTTTTCCATGTTAATACTAAGTCATATGGCCACATCCAGTACAAACCATGGAAGAAATTAGTAAACTTCGACAGTTTTCGCAATCACTGGATGTGAATATTGATGCTAATTTTAAGCATTATTATTTAGTAGTACTTTTCCCATAAAAATTTATAAAGTTCAAACTTCTGCACTGTTGCTGTTCTTGTTTATGAAATTCTTCAAATTGTGCAGTCTTGCATATCCTCTTGTTCAATGTTGATGATTTGGTAAAATGATGGTGTTTCCTTTAATTTGATGCAGTGATATGTAAATGGTACTTTCAGGATGTTCAGGTATGAGCCACTGCACGATTGGTGCTACAGTTTGTTATTACTGCAACAAATGGTTGTACTAGGACCAGTTTTATTCCCTGCCAATTTCAAGTTTTTCTAAGAGTTTCCAAAGATATTTTTGTAGTATAATTTGATGTCCTTGAAAAAGACCTTGAAAAGTGTTTGAATTAGATATAACCCAAACTTTATGGCTGGCTGGCTAAACAGTTACAATTTGTTACATTTGTATTTGCAATGAAGTATTTAGGGAGCTCCTGTTACAGTTCTCATTCGGTTAGCTATATCCAACTTGATATTATTGCTATTATTAAATCACTGCATTGTCTCAAACATTCACAGTTCTGTAACAGCTTCCTCAAGTCTGGCCAACTTCCCGTCTTTCAAATAGGCTCTGGCGACTCCAACAATTTTGGAGTCGAGAAGCCCACTCGCAGCCAGATAGCCCCGACTCCAAAATTACTGGTGAATCCTAGTTGGTATTGGTTTCTGTGATGTCATATCTGCCATCACAAAGTATTTTGAGCGGTAATTATCATAAAGACAATGTAGGGCCCCAAGCAGTGATGGTGGGTAAAGATTGGACTCTCCTTATATAGTCTAAGTTGTCAGATATCAGCTATGCATAACTGGAAAACAAGAAATATGAAAAACCAGTACTAGAGTTTAATAATACAATTCACAAAATTCGACTAAGCAAAGAAAAAAATGTATATTTGAGCTCATCAACGCACAAGAAATGACCTTGTATGTTTTTTGTTACAGTTTTGGAAATTCTTCCAAAACTAGAGTAAGTTCTAAAGTAGGTCATCCATCCATGTCCACTTTTGAACCTTTCAGTCGTGCTAACATCACATCATGATTTGGAAAGGGTTTAGTTCTTGTTTTTCAAAAAGTTTGATGCAAAGTTTACTAGTTAGTATTGTATGAGCAACTGCACCATTGGTGTTTCATCTGTGTTTTTTTATTTTTTTCAATCATAATGCCTATATTCTTCCAGAATGCAAACTGGAATGAGTCTTGTCATTTTTCTGTGTCACTTTTTTTTGTTGACATTTATAAATATTTCATTATAGATATAAATATTTCAGTGGTAATTTAAGGGGTTCTTTAAGTGAGAGAGATTTTTTTTCTTCACTGCTGTCACTTCAAAGCCCAGACCAATATCTTTTTCATATCCCAACATATTAGTAGTGGAAAAGTGACTTGTGTAGTTGCCTCAAGGTTACACGGTGTCTTGTAGCAACCATTAAATAAGTGCAAAAGTGTGTCTTGTTCTTTTAAACTGAAATCAGTATCTGACCTTGAAATTTGACAACAGTAAAAGCTAAGATGGGTTCACGATGGATTAAGCTTAGAATGTTGTGAAGATAAAGATCACATCCAACCGGCATCGTAATGTTTCTTTTGAGTCTGCATTCTAAAAATCGCAAGAGATTTACAATTAGTAGGTATATCATGACATCACAGGTTACCCAGAGTGCAATGCACTGTGAAACAGAAACTTATTGAAATATCATAAGTTTCAAACAGAGCATGTTATTGATATCTGGTTTTCACCAATGAGAGTGAATTTTCCATAATTTCATAAAATTTCAATTCTCTTCACTGGCAAATTTCTATATTTAAACCGATTCTTGATGTTTGTCGGTTGATTCTTAGTTGATGAATAAATGAAAGCGGCTCACTGAAGCTCACTGTATTGCAGAATCATTAATGATTTATCACTCTTTCATCTCTAACATTTCTCTCTCCAAAATGTTTTAAGCATCATTTTATTCACCGTGGATTTGTCACATTCAGCTGTGCGTGATTCCCAAACGAAGCAGCTAGGACAAAAATTAACAAGGTCCCTGGATCATGCTTCAAGAAATGAAAAGTGTTTTGTGCATTTAAAAAAAAGAAGAAGAAACTACTACATCAGTGAATGAGAATAAGTGAAAAAGAGTAAGCAGGACCTAGAATGGAAAATGTGACTTTTTGGTAATGAAATGAGAAAGTTCTGTTTTTACTTTCAAAATGATGCATAGTTACAGTTTTTCAAGACCAAATGTCTGAAACATTTTTTGCAGCAATTGTAAAGATCACATGAAGACTTGCCAATCATTAAATGCTTTTGATAAATGCTTATGCAGACAATTTCTTGATTCCTTGCCAAAGGCAAAAGGAATCAATGTGATGGTGATGTCATGAGTGCATGTCTTTGTATGTGACGCCATGCTTGTAAACATGGTATCATATATAAGAAGGGTAACCTTGACTAATCTGATACATCGTGTGTTGACTGGTCATATTGACTAGATGATCCCTATTGCTTTTGGTGGAGGTCAAAGGTTATTTGAGGTCACCAGAGGTCAAAATGTGAAACCCTGCTAGACACTACATATCCCAAGAAGCATAGCCTTGGCTAATGTCATACTTAGTGTTTGGGTTGGTTTTATAGTCTCTACTGTTTTTGGTAGAGGTCAAATGTCATCTGAGATCACCAGAGGTCAAAATGTGAAAACCTTGTAAGCATGATATCTCAAGAAGGATAATCTTAGCTAATTTCATACTTAATGTATGGGTTGGTCATGGTGAGTAGATAATGCCCATCGATTTTGGATTAGGTCAAAGTTCACTTGCAGTCACCACAGGTCTTATTGTGAAAGCCTTTAAAAGGAGGATAAGGAGTTGTGAAATAACTCTTTGCACTTTCTTTCTCTAAATCGAGTAGAATCATACCTCTTTAAGTGATTTGTGATAAAAAATGATCTGACAATAAAAAATTTTGTTAGAGAGCCCTCCTTCCCAAAGTGAGAGATACACGTTGACAATTGAATTTTTCTAATGTTGTCGCCTGCAGGATAGTATTCATGACTATGTCGTTTATGTCTACCCCACTAGCTTGAACACGGAATATATTTTTGTCATGTTTACCTGGACTCTACTGGTAGACATTGATGGCCTTCATTCAACAACATTCCACCGACAAAGTTAAGGAGAGGCATAATACACATCCAGGTACTCATGAATATTATCTTGCAGGCCACAACATAGCAAAAATTCAAAAATTCCTAATTTTTTTTCCCTCTGCTGGGGCGGTCTCTAACAAAATTTGTCATTGGCAGATAATTTTGTGCCACAAATCTGTTAAATAGATATGCTTCTACTCGATGTGGAGAAAGAAAGAACAAAAAGTTATGTAAGATGTATTTAACAACTCCCTATCCTCCTTTAAATGCAGTATTTTAAGAAGGGTAATCTTGACTGATCTCTCACTTGGCGTGTGGGACGGTCACTTTAAGCAAATAACCCCTATCCTTTCTGATAGAGGTCAAAGGTCATTTGAGGTTCCCTGGGTCAAAATGTGAAAACCTTGTAAACATGATATCTCAAGGAAGGTAATCTTGACTAATATCATACTTAGTGTGTGGATTGGCCATGGTGATTTCCATTGATTTTGGTTTAGGTCAAAGTATCTTTGAGGTCACCAGAGGTCAAATCATGTAAACTTGTAAAAATACTTAGTACACACAGTGGTTAAAAGAGCTTATTGTAGGCGTGCTCTCTCAAAAAGGATAAGACGTTTGAATTTCAAAATTGGTATGTACGCCTGTACATGTTGTCCTTTGCTCTTCATGATTGCAGTCAAGGAATCACAAGGTTACACATGGTATGACGTGTCTTACATTATCCTTTGTTTACCTAAACCTTTATAGACACTTGAGAATTTTATATGCCCCAACAATAATTGTTTTGGAAGTATGCATTTACTTCTTCACAAATATTGATATCACTTGTCAATGCCAAACCCAGGAATTAAGTAAATTAAGAGAAAATATATTTAGGCCTAACAAAAGAAATACTGTCACTGTGCAACACTCCTTGTGATCATTTTAGCATTGTCATGAAATTTTAAAAAGCCATATCTCCAAAATGCTCATAAATAAAAAAAACAATTCCAACAGATTTTAATTCAGGATTTCACTCTGCAACTTTTGAATAAAGCCTGCTGTTTTTTAAGATGCATCTCACCTGACCTTTAAGTCTGCCCCTCAGCTTACTTATTCATTGATTTGTCTCTTTAACTTTGATCAAGGGCCCCTGGTTCCATTTCCACATACATTCATCAAGCCTAGTAATAATTGGAATACAAATGCTCACTTCCTCTCTCTTTATCCTTTGCAGAATAAATGCCTGTAGAAGGCATGGTACAAAAATGGTAAAAGTAGTAAGTCATTGCTGAAGTATATAAAAAAAAATTAAACATTATGCTGCTAAAATGGCAAAATCTTCAAATTTCTATTAAAAATGTTAACATTGTCGGCATCACAAGTACAAAAGTAGGAAATCTGCACAGCATGTTACAAGCATATGATAAGCCGCTCTCTAAAAAGATAAGATTTCAAGTCTGAAATTGTCACAGTGCTATGTAGATTATCATGGCAGTCAGGTACTTGTAATCATGCAGGATTTATTATTATGGGCTTAGCACTCTGAGTATGAGAAATGAGAAGTTTTAGTACATCAGAGAACTCGTTTTTGTCTTCTCTTTTTTGGCGGTGAACATGCATAATTCTGTTACCCACACAAAGTGTATAAAATTGTCGTCCTTCGAAGGTTACTTTTGCGATCAGTCTTTGCCTGGTGCATGCTCCTGCTCATGCAGTTCATGTAAAGTTACCAACACACATCTCCACCTCTCTACAAGGAACCTTTTGTGAAGTTCCAAGTAGCAGTATTATTATACAGACCATTTACTCACGGTGCAAGTTTCCTTCTGGTGAACGATCCGCCAACTTAGTGGATGTAAACCTCACAAATGCCATCAGCAGAAGATAAATCCCACTCTATCAGCAGATGCTCGTCACTTAGTTCAAGGTTGTCTCAATTTGTTCGTTTTTAGGAAAACCCCAGAAAAGTACCTTTCTCAAACATACATAAGTTACGAACGGTATATTGTGAAGGCAGAGTAAGAATAAGATAGGAGAGGCTACTTTCATACCACAAAACATGCAATAAAATTGCCTTCCATGCTGTGTTTCAGGTACACTATGACCGCAATGTTTTCTTTCGTATGTAGAATTATCTTTACTTTTTGCAGTTGCTGTGACTTCCGTACGGGGAACCGTTGGCAGTGACGGCGTACGGCATTGAGTGCGAGTATGTGCTGTGTTTGTTTGTGATGCCCAGCTTGTCATCACGATATCTGAAGAATGGAAACTCTGACGGTTCTCAAACTTTGTACATAGATGCCCTGTATCAAGAGAAAAAAAAATGCTATTGTTTTTGGTTGAAGTCAAAGTTCATCTGAGGTCATAAGAGGTCAAACACTGAAATCCTTGTCAATGCAATATCTCAAGATAGGAATGATGGATACTTCTCATACACTTCACATACTTGGTATGTGGTTTTGTCATATTAAGAAAAAGATCCCTTTTGTGTTTTGCAGAGGTCAAGGTCAAGCCATATTTGGAGGCTTTTAAGTATGGACTGCCATTTGGGCAAAAACTTTTGCAATGTTTGATATTTTAAGCATATATCATAGTGCCTTTGCTAATTTCATAAGCTCAGAACGAAGGAGCCATGACTCTCAAAACAAAGAAATTTCCTATTCTTCATGAGTCAAAAAATTTAAAAAAGAAAAAACTGAGGTATGAAACAAAGTTTTCCTCTGCAAGTGGTGGCGCTCTATCGAAAATATGCCACAGTAGATGCACGTTCACTGGGGGAGCACTTCCTAGGTTCAGTGAGATTCAATAATGAAATCTTTTTGTGATGACTAAAGGAAACTGGCCCTTTTGAAGTCTGTTGTTAATGTTTTGATGTCCTTTTTGATTCCTCGCCAAAGGCAAGTAAGGAATCTATGTGATGGTGATGGCAAGTGTATGTGTGTATGTGTGTGTTTGTATGTGAAGCCCTGGCTTGTAAACACGATATCGCAAGAAGGGAAAGGTGCTCGAACTTCAAAGTTGGTATGCTAGTAGTCCATTGTGAGTAGACGATCTCTATTATATTGTTCATGGAGGTCAAAGATCATCTACTCAGTATGACCAACCAACATACCAAGCATGAGACCAGTCATGGTTATCCTTCTTGAGATATTGCATTTACAAGAAGTGCCACATACAGTTTACACACACACGCACGTGCACAGTCATACTTACACGATATCACCATCGCATATATTCCTTCTACTTTCCACAAGGAATCAAAAAAGGATGACATCAGAAAATTAAATGGGTTCACAAAAAAATTTCTAGTTTCAGTTGATCAAAAATTTGTCAGTTCCACCACATGCTCTGTGTGTGCAATGTGCACAAACACCTTCAACAGCTTGAAATGTATTTCATCATGATCAACAACAACAACAAAAAAAACAACAAAACAAAAAAAAAACAGTTACTAGGACTAACAGATCAATTACAGTAACATCTAACAACCTGCATGTGATCACGTTAGAAAAGCAGCGACAACTCTGTGGTATCACAGGTCACTTCTGTACCTCAGTGGCCCTAAATTTACATCTACCCAGACCATGGAAATATGCAGGCCTTGACCGTAGGACTCAACTTATTTTATACCATTCGAAAAATTTCCATCAGTTTTGACTAAAGTTAATTTCAAACCTGACAAATGCATTCCATATTCACTGACGTTTGTGGTTGATTGTATCAAAATGTTACAAGCCGAGTCGCCGTCTGAAATTACCAGATTTTTTTCTTATTTTATTATACTCTTTCGTAAGAAGGTTTTCTGTTGGATATTTTGGACTATCACAAAATTAGTCAAAAAAGAATACCAAAAAAACAAAAATTCTATGCCAAAAAGAAATCTAGGATAGCATTATACCATCATCTTGCCATAAGTATGGATGGTGTGTGACTCTAGGATGATGTATAAATCTGAAATTCGGCAATAACATGCTGCATATATTTTGATCATAATACTTCCCATTTTCAGAGCATCACAAATCCTCCTTCATCCCTTTAAATTGAAACATAACCCAAGTTTTGCTGGTAGTATTTGTTCGTAGATATGACAGTAAATTAATTTAAAGGTTTCCATTCCCAAACGTGGCACGCTATGTATTTGTGTGATGAAGTTTACAGTACCTGTAAGAATATTGAAACACAAAAACTTACATAACTTCTTCTGATTTACATACAAAAATTCCATTCTTGCCTGTTTGTCAGTGAATACCATAACGAGAAAGTCAAAAGACTTTGTGATTTCTTGCCAATATCTCCTTTTTTTTTTTCCAAACACATACCATCGCTTTAGAGTGAAGGTACCAAGGAAGAAGAAAGGGACCATATCAAAAGGAAAAACAGAACAAAAGAATGTAAACCACACATACCAATTATGACATATCAGAAAGTTTCTGATGCCAAATGTGGTTGAAAGTTGGCAAAGGCAAACTGAAAAATATTCCCCTGCTTAAGGGTAGCTACCTTGGCAAAAGGTGACTAAAAGAAAGTACTTTGTAGGGTCGGGCAGTACCAGGAAAATCAGTACCATCATATGCAGCGCATCAGTACCGGGAATACTCAAAGACCAGGATAGACCGCGTGTTCAAAGTGCTTAAAACAAAAGGCTCTGTGCCTTGTTGAACGTGATAAAAACAACAGGTTTTGTGCTCTATATACTGTGCTTCATGTGCATCATGTACTGTCGTTTGAAGCGAGTTAGTCACTGTACTATTTCAATGGGAAATTTTCACCTTTTGATCACCTCCACAGTTCCACTCTGAGCAAGCGGTGTATGCCCCACCCTAAAGACCTCAGTGTCAAGTGACTTACAGCCTTGAAGTGAAAGATATTGTTTACAAGTTTCTAGATTGATTCATAGACTTTACTTCCTGCGATTTTCGACAGCCAATCATGAGTTTAAAATGCTAGTGGCAGGCCGGACTTATGTTCATAATTAGATGCAAGGAAGGAACGTTGCTTGTGATCATGAATCGCAATCCAGCTTATGCAGTGATGTGAGTGAAACTTTCATTATTAATGGCGTCAATTCAGTGATGTAAAAGTGTCCCTGTTTGTCAGTGGACAGGGATTTCCTACCTACCATGTAATTGGTAAATTGCCTGGCCTATCATGGCATTTCAAAATTTCTGTATGTCGACCGTTCAGATTTTGAGCCAAAAGGGGTGACAGTTTTGAGAGGTGCTCCCACCCCCTTGACAAGGCTCACAAACCTAAACATCACTACGACACCTTCAATTTTCTAAAACAATCTAAATTTCCTTCAATCTTCCTGATATTCACATTGTCTGTACTTTCAACTGCTCTTCAACATTCAAGTAGAAAAAATAATTATGATGATGACCGAAAACATGATAAAAAGGTGATTGCTATGGCTCATTTTAGGCACTATTTTCCCAAGGGTTACCTAAGCTGTGGATGTACAAATTCTAATGGTGGTATGGTACCTTCAGAGTTGTCCAGTCGCCATTTTGTTCTCGCATGTGCTCGTTGGAGTCGAAACTTTTTAAAACTTCAGTGAAAATGTGTAGCGATTGTCCTCGTTATCATTACACATTGGTATTACACAGACGACCCTGATCCACGTGTAAATCATTGCCAGATACATTGTCGTCTATAGACACAGGATGTGAGTAAATGTGGTTGAAACGTTTTAGCAAACAGAAATAGACCCACATAAATTGTAAACGTAAAAAAGCTTAGAGTTAGGGGATACGTTGGATCACAGTCAACGGAGCAGGATTTAGTATTGATCATTTTTTTTATCAAATTGATCCTGCCATCAGAATCAGAACCTGGTGCCCCGTCAACACCCTAAGATGGATCAGGATTGTCTGTACTACAGTGGTCATGATCCTGCAGTAGCTTATTAGCAAGTGTTCATAGGTCTTTGCTAAATCAACCTGTGTAAATAGTTTCTGTGGAAATATTTCTCTCTTATTTCTGCTTCCCCCCCCTTTCTTTTTTTTTTCTCCTTGATAGAATTGAAGAAGTTGCAGGGCAAGTTTTGCCAGGTAGAGGAGGTATTTAACCCCCAAATTTCAACATACTGCCCCCCTTTTTACCGAAAGTGCCCTTATTACACACATTAAAATTTTTTTATAATGCCCTGTTAGTTTCCCCACCCCTAAAATAAAATTCAGATTGCCCTCCACTAACTTCAGAGAGGGTTTCACCAGGTACACAACAGTTTAATTGTTTGTTAAGTTTATATCTGCCCAAATCCACCTATCTCTGTCACATGCACCATTTTGGGTGTCATCTCACGGTGAAAATGCCAGACTTCCGCGTAAAAATCACCTTGATGCAACCAGAGAGGTGTCACTATTTAGATCAAGATCAATGCTGTCTGTCACTATTACTGAATCGCAGATGTATGTGGTGTTGTCGTGATGGTGACTGATTCAGCAAAAGATTTCCTACTGGAGATAATATGTGTGAAGACTGCAAGCAAAAAAATCTTTGTATTCCTCAGTGTGAAGATTACTTTTCATGATAACATGGAAGCTTTTTTAACATCTCCAGGGGTGAAATGTGATTTCTAGGATTTCTTGCTAGAATCTCATGGTTTGCCATTTTGAAGTTGAAAGTCTGCCAGCATCCAGTAATCTGTAAATGTCTTTGATGGATGACAATATTGAAGTGATTATTTTCCCCTTTACAGTCTCTGTCAGATTAGGTTGGTGACTGGATTATGACAAAACAAAACCATTCCAAGTCCTCTCCTCAGCAAATTCAGAAACCAACCCCTTCACACTTTGATGCTGAATGTGGAGGGCAGCATTTGCCATTTAATTCCAGTTACAAAAGTACGTTCATTGAGGTACTATGTGAATTGATTCCCCTCTCCCAGGGCCCCTCTTTATCTCATCTTCCTAGGTAAGCTTTCGGATGATTCACAGAGCTAGTCTGTTCACCGTGAGGAGATTACGGAATTCGGAAGTGCGTGTCTTGAGGGTTCGTCTGGCTCGGTAGACTTTGAATAACAATTGGATTTTTTAGAGGCCTCGGACAGATTCATCGTTTGACCCGTCCAGATGTGCCACGTCGGGCTGCACGGTCGAATCCGCCGGTCCGTAGCTCTGGTGGGCCTCATTTTCCATCCTGGCTGAGACAGACCTGAAGCGTTTGCTAATTTCAAGGTGTGAGAGGATGACAAAGTAGGGGTTTGCCCACTGCAAATAGCACTGGAGATTAACACAGGCCAGCCACTTAGATTAAAGGAAAGACAAATAATTGGAAAATTTACTTTTGAGGGTCCTCTGGCTATTTTGATAAGAACGTTCTCTTCGGGTGCACTTATTATTTCTTTATTTTTTCTCTCTCTTTTTTTTTTTTTTACAGAAGAGAGCCTTTGAGAAATTAAATGTGTGAGAGACGTACAGGAAACAAAATGTTAAGTCTTCCATGCAAGGAAATTTGGTTCAACAGTGGACAAATTTGAAATCTTAACAGGAGATTAGAAACATTGCACTTTTTGAAACCCCCACAAAAGACGTACCCCACAGAAGATTTGCATGGTAACTTAATGCCGTACCTTCGAAAGTCGAAAGAAGAGCAGTCTGGAAGAGTATGACAACTTTATGTGATTCTGAATCCCTGCAGTACACATTGTTTTAGCGTTGGTTTGGGGAAAGGGTCTTCTTTGACAGAAAGAGGGGGATGTCATGTTAACCTCTGCAGGTGGTGGGGGTGGGGAAAGTGGGGAATCATGAGTTTTCTCAGGGAAGTCTCACATAACTAACCCAAGATCATCTTAGAGTGAGCTGTTGCTACCAATTGTAATAAGTATATCAACCAGACAGCCATGCTCCGGTACACACAAAGCTGCTGGCCTCATAGAGCCCCTGTCCATGCTGTGACATCTGTGTGCACTCAACCATGTGGGATATCCAGGCTGCATTTCCATCAGCAGTGTGAAGCTTTGTGGGCCTAAGGTAATCTTCGGTTAGTCTTGTGAGGCTTCCCTTACCAGAGTTGTCACTGTTTGTTCATGGGTCTCTCTTGTCCTAGAGTGATTGACCAAAATAAGTTGCTTTTGTAATGTGGTAGCATCCCCCAACTGAAGTCCTGCCTTTCAGAGCAAATGCATCTCATTTTTGCTTTCTTTGCACAACTTTTTTCTCTGTGCGATGACTTACCCATCTGATATTGAAACCGTGAGAGTGTTTCCACTGGAAATTCTGGATTAATAAACTGCTATCTGTCGACTTTCAAACGATGACCAGAATTTCAGTTAGTTTGGGATCTGTGAATTTGTTCTTTCTCCCAAGAAAATGAGATCTTCCCATTTTCTCATCTCACCCGAAATGACTAACCTTTTTTGCAGAGATGCTATGAAGAGAAGTCATTAAACAATGGATTAGAAAAGTTTCATTTTGCCATATTCATCTTTTGGGAGGATTATCAGTGACTTTTTGTCACAAATTGCCTCCCATCTCCGCATCACATCCAGAATCCTGGAGAAGACTCACTGCCTCGGCTCTTCTTTTCAATGTTAACTTCAGGATCGCATTTCACGGCATACGTTCCATTCACTCCTCTTGTGCGACATTTTTGGCTCCAAAAAGGATAAAGAGAACGCTCTCTGTGCAAAAATTATGGCTTTTGGAAGGAAGATTGTCGTAAACAGTGTACGTAAATGCTGTTTCACAAGTTTTGAGTACCTTTCCTCCCTAAAAATGTCAACATGTGGCACGGAAGCTTCACTGTGGCCATTTTAAAAAGCAACATATGGAGATCTGATTTAGGAAGGAAACTGCTCAAAAAAAGTTTGTAAAATGTTCTTCCAAACTACCTCTCAATCCTTTTAAGACTCTTATAGCCGATAAACTTTCCTTTCTCTTGAATGTATGAGTCACGCTTTGGAAACACATGTTTTTGAAGAGATAACCATCAGGGTTGTTATTGTTTTGAGGTTATCTAATGCTACCAGGCAAGACATTACCTTCATTAAATGTCAAAGTCGCTAGGTTTCTTAACCCCCCAGAATTGAAATTGTACCATGAAACCTCAAAGAGGTGTAATGTTCCTTTATTTGTGGGTGTGTGTTTTTTTTGGGGGGATGGGGGATGTGAGTCCAATTTACTTACAAGGAGGCAATGACTGTCATTTTCAGCAAAATTCTGAAAAACCTTGCCTGGTTTGTTTGCATTTGCTACCAAATTGTTTGTGGGTATAGACGGTCTCAAAAGATAAATTCAAGAGGCACTGTGTAAAACATACTTCATTAATCTGCTGTTGTGATGTAAAGAAACTTGAAATGCTGGGACACATGAAGAAAACCACAACAGTTCAGAAGTGGACTCACCCTCGACTCCGTCAACGACAGAGAATTCTGCTGTTTCAAAAAGCTGAGGAGTAATGAGGGATGAGGTGATGAGATATGAGGTAGGGGATGGGGTGGGGGATGAGGGGGGTGGGAGCTCAGTTATGGACTCTTTTAAACCCGCAGAAGTGTAGAAATGTGGATGTCAGCTCAACCATCTTGTTTGTTTATGTTAGCATCAAAGTAAAACCATTCTCTCTTAGTCAACCAGACCTAAAAGGCAACGCAACAATTTGTAAATGACAAAATGAATATATGTTGCATTTTGATGTTTATGTCCGATGTATTTTGAAGCGTAGGGTTCTTTTCACTTTAACTACACTGTCATCCAGGTCTTTGGCAATTTCATGATGACTGTTCTCTTAACCATGAAAAAGGTTTCCAGAAAGTTTCAATCTAACCTGAAAGAGGATCCAACTTTCTTTATTTTATGAAGCAGACAGACGAGACAGTTCCTACATAGTCATCCCATTTATATCTCTTAAGTGGACCATACTGTACATGGCTGATAAATCCAGATCAGATAATCACATTCCTTCATCCCCTCCTGTTGGATCTCCTTTCAGTAGATCCAGATGGGATCAAGCATCTATAGCCAAGCTGAGCCACACAGGATCATATGCTAATTGCTAAGGGGATCAACAGCTTGATTAAGGATTTAAGAGCAATTGCAGCTAAATATTAAAGCATGCTAGACCAAAATCTTGTTCCAACCTGATTAAATCTTCCTATTCATTCCACAAGATCTCATTTCTCTTATCTCTCCCCACCAGATCAGTTCTGATCCTGCTGATCCAATGCTAATTGATCCTCATCACTATTGCACTGAATGGATCAAATGATCTCATTCACAATCTTGTCTGCAACTAAGAGATCAAATTTTGAAACAACCATTTCTTATCACAAACTGCTGATGAAGGGCATGGGGCAATAATTATCCTCAAGTTTCAAAGGGGGAAAAAAAATGTCCATGAAAGTTATCTTCAGGCCTACCTGCAAGTCAATAATAGCAACCTATTTTGTGTGAACGAAAAGTGAACAGAATTACATGTCTGAAATTCAACAAAAAAATGGTAATTAGTAGAATTTAATTCAACTTTACCAGGACTGTAAACCTCTTGGTGCGTGACATCGGCAGCAATGACAATGGCAGCAGTGTGCGACATCATACACTACAGCCGTGGTAAAATGGTTGCTCTTTTACCTTTCCAAATTGTGTGACATGCCTCACTACTACTCCATTATTTGTCATGCATGGAGAGCTTTGCTTCCCAAGCCTCAGCTGACCCGATGTATGAATGCATCTTATATGCCGTCTACCGTGGAATGTTTGCAGCTTCATTGACGTCTGTCTAGACGGTTTTATTAATTAATGCATACACTGCATCGGCATGCTACTTGCCATTTTTTCCTATTTTTCTTGTCGTATATTTTTGTCCTTTTTTTTTTGTGCTCACGTTTACTAATGTGAAGGAAAATTGCATTTTTGTTTGCAGTTTTTTTTATTTTTTTACTGCCTTATGGTAGTGATTTCAGTGTTTGTGAAACAATTAAAAAATACTTTTTTTCTTCCACTGTTACCTATTGCTGCCCTTTTACACTTAAAACGTTTTGTCTCTCTGCATTCATTCATCCATTTCGAGTGACTGGATGATCAAGGTTCCACATTGTTACTTCAAGGCACATTTTGTGTATTGTTGTATTTTTTTTTATCAAAGCGTCGAAATCGTTTCGTCTCATTTTGTTGTTTTTTTTTTTCAAACATAATTTCTTTCTTTGTTGCTCCAGCGTCCTTGTTTTCCTTTCTTTCCCTTTTTTTTTTTATATTTCATTCGTTTCGAGTCTGGCGTAATTACAGGATACTTTGCGAGTGCGTACGTCACATCTACACAAACAGGGAAGGGAGAGCCACACAGACGTCATTCTGGGCGAAGCAAGTCGGAAAAAGAGAAATGCATTGTAATTGCAGGAAGGCAGCACAGGTAGTAAGACTGCGCTGTCTGCTGTGTTGTCGTTGACAAGGTCTGTCGTCTGCGTTCTTTTGCTGATTGTCTGGCTGAGAACTTTAAATGGCTCCTGAGTCTGAAGTATGTCTGCATGCAGTACTAGATCTGTACATGTTCTAACAAAGAAGAAAAAAAAAGGCACATGTTTACACCGTGGTCTTTCGTGTACTTGTCAAAAGCAATTTTAAAAGCAATTTTTAATTTTTTAATGATAGCTTTACCTAGTTGGTCCGAAAAATCTTTAGAAATAATACTTCTTAAATTCTCCGTTTGGTACCAATTGCGCTATTTTCTTTTTTGTTTTGTTTCATTGTTTTGCTTTTGACAATTGCTGGATCCTGTTGAATCCACCCATGCAAGTGGATGCATGTGTGTGCCTGTAATTGGCATGTATTGTGTGTGTGATGTTATGCCCAGTTTGTGGACATGATATCTCAAGAATGGGGGAGTTATGGTAGATTTTCACAAGTAGTCGCAAACTTAATTGCCAACTTTAAAAATGGCAAATCTTGAGGTTCTCAGGAGAAAACCTGGAAATCATATTCCAAACTTGGAAATTTTTGAAAAGCCCATATTATTATGAAAAGTGTTTGCTCAACTGGGAAGATTGATCCTTTTTTTTTCACCCTCTTAATCCCATACTTCTAGATATTTCACTAACGTAATCATTTTCCTGACAACGATACATCTGTGAGTCAATATAATAACTTAAAAAGTTAAAACAGCAATGGAATGCATTAATCTCGCTTTCAATAAGGAAAAAATTTCATATTGCATCAAAGTGTTTTTCACCATGAGTTGATGTCCAAAATGGGAGTGAGACTCTCATGTGAAACAGTGAGAGTAGTGACAAGTCAGTGGTTGTACCATCACATTGAGTGTATAAGTTACCACCATGTTGAAGGTCTGAGGTCATTTGAGATCAGCAACTAGGTCAGAGTATGTAATTTGTATAAACATGATCTCATAAAGGGAAATGTGAAGGTACACAACATTTAGTATATAAGTGCGTGGGTACCACATGTAGGACACATTGAAGTGATTGCATGTGTAGGCAAAAAGTAAAAACATTGAAATTTCATCTCCAAAACTTTGGTAAGGCTTTTGAGTGCACCACTCAGACAATCCTGGAAAATAAATAGGTTTCAGTTGGTTAATTCTGACACATGATGTCAAATTTTTCTAACACAACGACTAAAAGTGTAGAATGAGATAATGTAATAGTTGACAGTTCTCATTCAAATCAACGGTATGCTTCTTTGAACAAGCCAATGGAACTAGTAATGAATATTCAGTTAGTCAAAACAACTCAGGATCACTGACCAGCAATGTTGTGATCAGTTTGTAGGTTATTTGTAAACACAGTGCTCCCTTTACCAAACACTACAATTCCCGATACAGACCAAGGAGTGATGACTTGAGTAGTATGTTTTTGATACACCAGTGAGCACCCGTACTGTTGCATATTCATTATGTAGGCGCTTATAGAAAGAACCGTTAATTTTGAAATATGCTCTCTTGTTTTTTTGCTGTTTTAATGCCAGTCCCATTGCTATTCAAAGTAGTCACTGTCATTTTCCTTCATTGAAAAATGTAGTCCATCCATCCAAAGAAAAAGTTGAGATCAAACATAATCTTGTCCTTCTGGTTTTTCAGTACACATGCAATCACTTTAAGGTGAGTAAAGTCTTTGGCAGGGAAGATTATATATAAACTGTATGTGTCAACAAAGCATCTTAAGAGGTTCAATCCTGAAATGCAACATTTTGTGTCAGAAGAGAGAATCAAGTTCCTGTGCTCCCGTGTTTTCCTCTCGTCTCATCGCATGCTCCTTTTCATAGGACAAGTGGAACAGGTACCACGTACCTCTAACTAGAGCTTAACTACAGTACTTTCTTGTTTTGCGATTGTAATAGCTGGATGACTGCCTCTGTGATTGCGTACCAAGAACAATCGGAGTTGCAGCTAAATGATGTATATTTATTCTTTTAACAGCAACTGTTTCACATTATTTTTGACCCTGTCTTCTGGAGTGACTTTCTCATAAATAGTGCAGTAGTGTATTTTTTTTTTTTTTTCCGACGCATTCGTAAGACCAACATCCGTGAACTGACGCTCAGATTCCGACTCAGATCGCAGATTGTTGGCGAACAGATTGTTTGCTATTTCAGTTCATGTATGCCAACAATAATCAGTTACAGTAAGCAACCCTCGGTACTTGTCCTTAAGATGTAACTATGCATTTTTGAGCCAATCACCAAACATATAAAGAAAGATTCATAAACATAGAGACCTTGAATCTTAGACGAGACAAAGCTGTGTAAGTGTTCACAGCTGTGACTCTCTCTATACGTTTAAAAAACGGTACATTTCTACACCTGCTCAGAACTTGGTTACTTTGCACCTTGATGCTGTGACAAGTCTATGTACTCTGGGACATTGACCATAGACTCTGCAGAGTCCGCTTGGGCTGGAAAGTTTCTGTTCGTAATCTTGGTTCCGCCACCTTTAAAGGAACATCCATACTGTACTGCTCTTCCCAGAGAGTGTTTACTCCCCTCATTGACCGCTGCCCTCGCAGACTCTGGACACTCGTTTAATTATGCACACAACTTTTAAATAAAACCATTGTTTTTCGCTACCAAATTCGGTAGAAACCAATCACGGCCATTGTGAGAAATGATGGGAGTGATGATAGGGAAAGGACCTACCACTGATTAGTTACGTAACTATCATGGCAATATTCTACTCTCCTTCAACTGTTTGAGGCCTCTCTTAGCGATATCCTATTTCTGCCGTAGGTAAATCTGGTGATACAGGTGAAAGTTAGCCTAGGTACCATTATTTTCTCTCATTGTTCGATCGCTGCTATTGGCTCATTTCATGAGACCAACGTGTAGTATTTTGATATGTATTATCCGTAACGTCAGACGTGACTATTCATTCGTACATAATGCTGAGAGCTTGAAATTTTAGAAATTCCAGGGACAATTATTAACTTGTAAAATGTAGTCATCCTTTTTCAAAATGTTGTTGTCCTGGCAAACAAGTTATGTCATGACCTATTTCTAGGTTGATGTACCATGGACGCATGTACATTGTGCAGTTGACAAATGCATTACCACATTTTATGACCATTATTTCAAGTATTGTGAGTAACATCTTTAAGAGACTCATCGAGTTGTTTCATGATATTCACTCAATTATCCTTAAACCTGTCAAGTTTCCTTCACATTCTAATGACCAGGCACATAACCACAAAGGAGAATGTGCCCCCCCAAAAATGCCACCCCCCAAAAAAAATTGGATAAAAGGTCATGCTTTTATGGAATGTAAAGGCAGAGAAAAAGAAGGATATGTCGCACCATTTTGCGTATAAAATCGTTGAAAAAGCCAAAAATTTTTCAAGGGGGAGGGGACCCTTTTAGTTTCCTCCTGCAGGCCTGCAAAACTCCAGCATCGATTTGTCCCCCATAAATTGGTTAGTCTAACTACGTTGCCTGCTAATAGCAAATAGTCAAACTAACAGGATCCCCATGTTTCTGTACCAAGGAGCATTTATCAGTTAGTTATTAACAATTCAGTTGGGTTTTTGACCAGTTACAGCGCGTATTACCCCATCTCATGTAACCTAGTCATTACTGTATGGGAATTTGTGACCAGACACTTTTCACATTAGTACTAGTTCATATATACACAGCTAGTACATGTTAGGGTAGAATGCTAAAAATTTGTTACAGTTTTCATAACTATTGGATGTGAAACTTGACTAATTATGCTAATTATAAGCATTGTCATGTGGACATTGCACCTTTTAAAGCCCACACATACTTTTTGAAATGAACTCAATGAGCCCCTTGTTTTTAATTTGATTCAAACACTAACCAAATTTGGTTGTCTGAAGGACACTACTTTGTAACAAAATTTGGTCGTCCCACAGGATTTTTGGCGTCTCAGATATAAGGACTACCACTAAACCAGGCTCACTATAGACAGTTGTTATTACACAGCAGTCATTCAAGAAATAAGACCATCTGTTTCATTGTAAATAAGTTGAACACATATGTTCTCATCCATATTTTTCAAAAGAGGCTCCATGTCAAAGTGAAATTCTGCAGGAGTGTAGGCATGTACGTGGAACATGTTTTTCTTCTTCTGTCATCCCAATATGATTCTTTGATTCCAGTGCTCACATGGATGCACAGTGAAGTCTGCAATTTCAGCAAAAGGGCCAGTAAATGACAGGACAACATTTTCACTGTCGTAACTTTTACTAGTTGAAGCTTTTGAAAGATGCAGTTTACCATTTGACATTGCACGCACAAAATGCTGAAACACTTAAAATCTGTGATGTTTTTTGAAATGGTTCTCCTTTGGTAACGTGGTCTCTTTTTTTTTTCTGTAATATGCTCCAGGTGTGGTGGAAAAAAGAAATATGGAGGGTATTGCGTGTGAGCAGGATTAGGTAAACGGAGTCCCACCATTGGTTGGTGCAGAGCGTACGAGAAAATTTTTGGCTTTTGCGGTCCCCCAGATGGGCAGAAACAGCATTTCCCCGAGTGTTCAAAGCAGTAGTTACCCAGCCTTGAAAAAGGGATTTCATGTCTGCAATTTGAATTATGCATTCATTCATTTATTCTTGAAGCGCTTGGCAAATATTAGGGGGGGGGGGACAAAACACAGTTTTAGCCCCACTCACTTTTTTTGATTCCTTGCCAAAGGCAGGCAAGGAACCTGTGCGATGGTGATGAAGTGTGTGTGTGTGTGTGTATGTCACTCCTTGGCTTGTAAACACGATATCTCTAGAAGGGAAAGATGTGTGAACTTCATAGTTGGTGTTTTGGTAGTCCATCATGAGTAGATGATCCCTGTTTTTCATGGGGGTCAAAGGTCATTAGAGGTCACCAGTGCTTAGAGTACAAAAGCCTATTAAGGGAGATATCTCAGCAACCAAATGTTTTTGAAACTTAAAACACTTATCATTGGTAGCAACTGATGAGAAGATAATGTCTGCCATTTTTTGTGAATGTTAAAGGTCATGTGAGGTCTAAAGAGGACATTGTTTGAAAACTTTGTAAACACCATGTCTCAAGTAGGGAAAGGTGCTTTAATATCAAACTTGGTGTGTTGGTAGTCCATGGTAAGTAGATGATCCCTATCATTTTTCATGGAGATCAAAGGTCATTTGAGGTCACCAGAGCTTAAAGTAAGAAAACCTATTAAGGGAGATATCTCCTGGAACTTCAAACTCTTAACACTGGTCGCACCTATTGAGTAGATGATGCCTGTCATTTTTTGTGGAGGTCAAAGGTCATGTTACGTCAAAAGAAGACATAGTGTGAAAACTTTGCAAACACAGTATCTCATGAAGGGAAAGGTGCTTGAACTTGAAATTTCATTTGTTGGTAATTCACTGGTAGTACACAATCCCTATTAATTTTCATGGAGGTCAAAGGGCATTTGAGGTCACCAGAGCTGAAAGTATAAAAACTATTAAGGAAGATATCTCAGCAACTGAATTCAGGTAGAACTTCAAAGTGTAAACATTGTTAGCGCTTGATGAGCAGCTGATGTCTGTCATTTGAATTGCCCCATGGGAGTCTTGTCATCACTGTAATGTGACATGAAATAAATGTAAGTTCTATCATTCTAAATATCTTTCCTGGGTTTCAAAGACCCAACATGTGATACTTAGGAGTTTTACATGTCCTGAATGTGAACGTATGAATACGTTAAATCAATCATATGAGGAAAATAATGCATATTTATTTTCAATTGAAATTTGCCAAAATGTAGATCTGTTTCATCACAGAGGTTGCTGCTAGATAGACTTTGGTCTCATCTCTTTCAATTTGTGGAACCACAGTTTGGTGTCATGAACTTTCCATCAACTTGTGAATTACCTCCTTTATGACCACAATTGTCGTCAATGCTGAGTGAATGACATTACTCATTCATATTAGTACTTGGTGGACATCTAACCCATAAGTGATACAGAATGTGGTTATCATGTTTTCATTCTTGCATTTTGCTTTTCATTTTCATATGGTCCCTTCCCTTCTCCACTGCATTGCTTTTGTTTGTGATTGTGTGTGTATGAAGAAATGAGATATTGGCAAGGAATCACAAAGTCACTTGATGTTCTGGTTAATGGAGGGGCTGAGCCCAGCCGGTCCAAATTCCACAACCTCTGATATGCTTGTAGTATTTATAGCATGCACCATTCCACCCTGCTGGGTGCTCAAGTTGCAGTAGAAATTAGGGAGCAAAACAAGGGATCAATCACTTAGACCCTTTAGGAGTAAGGGTGATGTTTTGTGGATCAACTGCAACATTTTTCTTTTTTCCTTTGAAGTTCTCTTTCAGACACACTGACACGTCTGCAGGGGCGCATGGACGGGAAACATGGATCAACTCCAAGCTCCACGTCATTTCCACCAAGTGTGAGAGCTGCTACACGAGGAAGCCTCACCGAGACGTAACTGGCTCCATTGTCATTATCTTCCTCTCACCAGCTCTGACTTGCCATCTGACAGTTGTGCCACACAAAGAGTTTCTGTGTTATTTCAGCTGGCATGTGTGATGTATCACAAATAGGATATTTTTGTGGGGTGGTTTGGTAAACAAGGGCAGAATGGGCAGTATTCTTTTTGGTCACACTTTATGAGCCCATTCAAACAAATCTGAAAGTTCTTAAAATTTCTGGAAAAAGGGAAAACCGACTTATGGAGTGCTACCCTATTAATCAAAAAGAATGACTGTTGGTTCACGAAATTTGATTCTTTGAAGTGGTGGAGAGGTCCATGCTATAAGGGGATCATTGATCCGTGAACCGAGCATACCCTTCGGGTGGGGGGGTGTTGTAAGTCAGTGATGGGGATTTTATGCTTCTTATGTATAATCAGAGACTGGACACAAAGAAATACATCTGCTAACACTGTCCAATGATGAGCAGGGGTTTATTTTTTTTTATTTGTAATCTTTTTTCTTTTCTTTTTTTAACTCAACAAATGAACACAAAATAAGCTGGAGATGTTTTCATTGTGCAGAGCTTCCTGTGACCTCACCTTGACACAGGCTGTGACCCCATATAACCATATTTCTTTTTTGTCTTTGTTTTCTCATTTTGATGTTTGTGGATGGTTGTTGTATCTCTCTTTAAAAAAAAAAGAACCCTTGCCCTTAAAATGATGCCATAACCACTGCTCCCATTCTATACAAAATCTTTTTTCATCATGTGATTTTTTTTTTCTCTCCAACATTTCTCTAAGTTCTTTTCCTTCAATTTAGAATTATGTTAACATTTAATAAGGTCACACACATTTTTTTTTAATGAGCCGCTGTCTTCATCGCAACAGCTGCAGCTAGAGCATATTTATAAAGGAAAAAGAAAAAAGCGTTTGGCTCAGGCCGTGTTATCATTATTGTCATCTTATTTTTTTCCCCCGGTATTTCTCGTCTTCGACCATTGTTTTGTACACTTACAAAAAAGAAGAGATCGTCATTTCATCGACACGATGATGATCGCTTTGTCTCCTCCATTGCACATATTGCCACAAAATATTGGAAATGCAATCCATGAAAAGAATGGAAAGTACTCGCTTGTTTTTTTGTTTTTTTTTTTCCTTTTAAGTCTTTTTTTTCCTTTACGAGTTCTTGGTCGTCATACCGATACTTATGCGGTTATGAACATAGCAGCTTTACAAAGCAGATACCATTTTGATGGCTTGATAAGAAAAAAAAAAAAGAGAAAAAAGAAACGAACAAGATGAAATATCCACATACTCTTTTCAAAGCTTTTACAAAGCGAGAGTCAAGAGACAGAAATATAAGACAAAAGAACAGCAATGACAGACAGATAAATTCACAGACAGATTGACAGACGATGGCCGACTGCACAAAGGAACAAAAAGGGGACCATAGATGGCTTCCTACATTCCCAGTTTTGCTTCTTCTTTTTTTTGAAAGATGCCGAACATGGTCTAGTGGGTCCGCTTACAGCCCTCCAAAGTCGATGGATAACCAGAGATAACCAGGCCTATGCAAAGTCACTATAACTCTCTAAAAATAATTAGACAGCAATATTGTTCTCAGATAATATTCTGCAAGAATGTTTGAAGAATCTAAAGAGATATCAAAACATGTTGTTCAACAGCCTCCTAGCCAGATAAAATAAAGCACATACATACACGCATCAATGTCTGTGTGTGTATGTATGTATTCTCACACAAGACATGGGATATCTGTGTGAGAGGTACTTCGATGCTGTGCTACCTAACACTGCCTGCCTGCCTGTCTGTCTGCTTGTGTTGAATAAGTCTAGTGCCCTCTATTCATTCAACCACGTTAGGGGCTGGTCATTGTTATCGAACGTCTTTGTTTACAGCATGTGTATGTATATGTATATTTGCAATGCGTATGGTAGATTGGTCCTGAACTGTTCCATTCATTCACACAGCCAAACTTTTCCAGTTTCTACCGTAACTCCTATGCCCACCTCTGTTACATGATGGATGAACCACTAGCAATGAAAGTCCAGTGACAGTTGGTTAACCAAATTTTTACTTCCTCGCTTGAAATCTAGCGAGGAAGAATATCTAGAAGGCTATCGCTCTGAACAAACTTGAGCGCTTCATCACAGAGGGCTTTCAGCATTTTCCAGTGGCTACTGCTATATTAGATAATTTAATGGGCTCTGATGAGCCTACATCTTGGTTGCAGAAAGGATGTTAAAACATATGACCATAATATGATCATATCTAGCATCTTGTATTTGCAAGGCAACACAGTTAACTTAAGTTACACCATAAAATCTCAAGCATGATTTTATCACCCCCCCCCCCTTTATCCCCCAACACCCCCTGGCTCCCTTCTACTCTCTCACAAGGAATCTAATGTATCAGTGAACTGAAAGTACGGTGATAAGTAACAACGTAAAACATATTATACTGGCCAGATGATTCAATGGCATGAGTGTCAAGAGCATTCTATAGAAGAAATATGCTTGATGATATGATAAGACTGTGTGCATTGGCAACTAATGCAGCAGTCTGTTATAAAAGACCTTTCTTTTGCAATATACTTCTTTCAAAAACTTTGCAGAAAATGTGTAAAAAAAAAACAATGACAGAAAAATAAAGATATGATGGCATATATAGTTCTAGGACTGAAGTTTTTACATTTAAAGATAAGCAGTATCTTCATAAAGTCCTAACATTTAAAAGATTACTGTTGTCCTTTTCACATCCAGCCAGCACTGGCCAACATTTACCACAGGGGTTTAGGACCGGAGCAAAATCAATACCCAACCAACATCTCCTAGTCATGTAACCTGAGATTTTGTTCCATACATTTTCTTCTGTGGTAACATTGGCAAGCACACAATCCCTTTTTTTTTTTTTTTTTTATAGATGACTAAATTTTGTTAGACATGGCCAAATAGGAAAAACTAGCTCTCAGATCAGAAAAGTACAGAGACTGACATACATAGAAATGTCCAGACGTAACCAAATGGTTTGGATGTGAGGAAATATGTGTATTACAAACATACATACATATACCTTATACCTTGTATGTGTGTGTGTATGTGTGCATGCATATGTATGCATGCATGCATGTATGTATATGTATGTAGGAATGTATGTGTATATGTATGTATGTACAGATACATATGTATATTCACTCATGGATTGTACCTTTGGTCGACACACTTTGCTTTAAAAATGTACATTAGGGCAACGTTGTACCGTAGGTGGACAGTTTGCTGTAAACCTCACACACCAGGTACCATTTCTAAGCACATTTTTACTGTTGCAAATACTTTCATCTCATTCTACACCATTTAAAACATACAATTTGATCTGATTAGGTTCGTTTTAGAATATATATACCACAAGATATAAAACTACAAAACTATTACAATACAACTATTACTCCCCAAAGTTGAATGCATCTAACTTCCTTTCTGATGGCCTAACTTAATGCTACAAGCACACAGACCGCAGGTAAGTCATGTTTTTTTTTTTTCTCTCCCCACACAAAGTGTAAAGGACAGATTTCATCGAATACCTCCATGCCGTAACAGCATCCATATGTGTGTGCACTTGTTGTCGAAAGCAGACAGCAGACACTTATCTGAGGTGACACATCCGCTTGTTGCGTGCATGCACGCATTTATTTGACTGACAGAATAGGAAAAAGGATGTGTACAAATTTGACGAGTAGGTCATTAATGACATGGTTAATAAGGGAAATCCCCACAGTGTACAGCCTCCTGAATTTTTATTTTTGGACAATTGTGATAAAAAACTGAATAATGCTTTCTACTAGCCGTAAGGTTGACAACAGTTTTTTCTTTATTCATATCCTGGTGATCATATCCATCTGTGTAGAAAGTGTCAGGAAACAATGACTATATATAAGCAGTACCTTTTTCATGAGTTATCATGTAATAACATTTTCATGTAATGACATATTTTAGCAACATAAATTGTAAGGAACTCCCATCAAATTAAGAAAATAAGACATTCTTGCTTACAAAATGGAATTTTCCTTACTTTCCACATCCTTCCAAATTCCATTTTCCTATGAAAGCTCTCTAGTCTCCCAAGTGTACATTTGTTAATATAGCAACAACCCATCAGGTGATCTATTTGACTACAGTCGCAGACTCCATGGTCACTACTTTCACAAAACTTCATATTTTCCGTCTCTTTCTAACGATGCCCGCAACCTGCTACGTACCCTCGTGTACTGATCAGCTTTGCAGAGCAATCCAGTCATGAATGAATGCAGCACAGAGAACTCTCTGCGCTAGTTAGCTTTTCTCGGAAATTCGTCTAGACTATTTTTGAGTGGCAGTTTCGGGGAGACAAGGGTACTTACTGCAAGGGACTTTTTGATTCGATCCAATCAAATATACGGCAGGATTGTAACTAGGTTTAATAAAGCAATTGGCACAGACACATGTTGCTGTAAACTGTCACGGCTAATTCAATTGTCTGCACTTGTAAGCAAGGGAGGGGGGATGCCTTCTCTTCCGATTTAGGGAAGTGAATGAACCAGTGTGTAGCTGGCACATGCCAACCAGGCTCTTTCAAAGCACAAAAAAAAAAAAAAATCCTCCAGTAACATTGGCCCGAATCATTTTCCATTGGTAGCCTAACTTTCAGAATTGAGTACAGTAAGAGGAAAACCTAAACAACTTTACACTTTAGTTGTTGTGAGTTGCTAGCTAAGATAACACTTTTAACTAGATTGTATGCTCTCATATAGTTTGCTTTTTAGTAAATCTTGTTTGGTGTCTTGTAGGAAGGGATCTGGTTGTTGCATGTGGAAAGCGTTGAAGATTGTACGCAGCAAGCAAAAAATTGAGAGTGCAAGCTACTCCATTTTCCATCTGGCAACAGAAGTGCAGACATGGGATGCAAAATCAACCTAGCTGAATCGCATGTCGAAGAATTATTATCCCACATGGGTTGGTTTCAAAAGGAGGGGGATGATTTAAATATCAACGTACATTTTATTTTTTGATTATCTTCGAAACTCTTTTTTTTTTCCTTATTTAACACTCTTTTGATTTCTACATTTAACACTCTTTTGATAATTTGAAAAACAAGTTCAAGCTTTTTTGACCAGCTGCTCTGGGAGAGGAACAAGTTACCGACTTTTCGCCAAAAGTCAGACATTGCCAGCAAACTGTTTTGTAGTTTGGTAATCCCTGAACCAGAAAAGAACATTAAATACATTTTTGTGATGAGTTACATAAAGTTGGGAACTTGTTTTTTCAACAATGACAGCAAACAGCAATTCAAACAAAAGCGAAGCAAAATCACAGCCACGCAAACAAATGAGTATACGTACGCTCTGCAGAGATAGTATTTATCATTATAGGAGGGTAACATTTCAGGAAAGACAGTAGTAGACATGTTAACATAGACCACTGCGTTATATGGTGAGCATGCACTACCCGTAAGAGAGTTAAGTAGGATCAGAGCAACATTTAACAGCAAGAAAGATCCCTCGACATGTCAACATCAAACTTACTACAAAAAGAAAATGTGTGCGAGATGTTTTTCCACATCTACGATGTCATTACCAGAAAAAAATTCTCCAAACCATTCCCAAACAAAACTGTACCTAAGGCTGTTTTTCTTTGATTGCAAGTTGATTTGCATGTGAATTAACTATGTGGCCCAGCAACCCTATGACATGCAAGTTCTGTATTAAAAATTGATGATATTTTTCTTTTTGTAATAGGCTTTATCTCTCACACAGAAACATAATCACCCAACTTTGATGAATGATATGCATCACATTATTTTCTTTTGGAGCACGCAAACAGCTGTTAAAATCTATGTACAAAGACATTTCAAAATTCATGAATTTTCTGTCAACCAAGATGGAAGTCGAATGACCGAGGCAATAAAGAGAGAATGCAGAAGGGTGGGCCATGACCTTGTTACTTTCGGTGAATGTATTAGGGAATTTTTCTCTTTTGCTTCACTTTCCAAGATTTTTCAATTTGAACTTTTGATACAACAGCAGGGCCAAACACCAGATAAGATTTCAAAAACACCTTGAAAGCAAACACACGCTGGTATTTGCCGGCCTTTCTATCCCTCTCTTGTTTGTTTGGGTGGGTATCTAATCACCGACCGACCAGCATAAGCAAAAGTGTCTCATTTTTGCAGGGTTGAGACTGGCAGAGTTCTCTGGCATGTCTACTATAGGGGCATCCACAGGCGCAATCCTTTCCAAGCGTAATTTTGATGTTTAATATCCGGGCCACTGTTCACTCTTTTGTAGTGCGGTGGTGTACGGAAGGAAACCTGCAGATGTTTAGGCCATTTTTTAGAACACAATGATGAAGTGGCTTGTCATTCTTGTGGTCAGTGCTATCTCAAAACATGTACTGACAATCTGTCCCAAAATGGTGTTAACTCCCAATCCTTTCAGACTCTTTGATTGAAAAAAAAAAAAGTCTCCAGTCTGGACAGTCGAATGTCGTAACATTTTTCCCTGATTCGTCACCATTGATAATTTTACGATCTACATCATTTGTCAACCAGATGTTCACAAGGACTATTTTATATGTTAAATCAAAACAGTAAAAGTTGAAGTAGAACTCATTAATAGTTTTTCCCCCCAGAACCAATGGTGGTATCCTTCCAATACAAATAATACCCAGAGAGATAAGCAATCTGATGTCATATTGTACATGGTTTCCATGGGACATTTGTGATACAGTTGAAGCATCACTAGGAATGGACAACAACCATGTGACTAGCGGTTTTCTGTCTTGTCGTACCTTGCCTTAGAACATTCTTTGAAGCACGGTGAAGAGCACACAAACGTACAAAAAAAAAGGGGGGGGAGATAAAAAAAACAACACCCCCAAGTATATTTACACGAGACAAATTTTCCAAGGAGTTACGGGGATGACTTGATATAAAAGACATAAAAAATATGCATTGAAATGTGCTTGTGATTATAAGGCGAACATTTGTTTTACAATACTTCACCATCATCATTGGAAGTGTAT
Organism: Stichopus chloronotus; assembly: GCA_021234535.1. NCBI lineage: Eukaryota > Metazoa > Echinodermata > Holothuroidea > Aspidochirotida > Stichopodidae > Stichopus > Stichopus chloronotus. Next base: position 17,962,567 of record CM037832.1, on the reverse strand, counting down.
GCAATCATGAGGGGAAAAAAGGCAAGAATGAGAAAAAAGGAGCACGGTTGGTATGAAGCGTACAAGAAAATTTGTTTGGACTTCAAAACAGACCTCCCAAATGACCACAAAATGGCACTTTCCAGATGTCCTAAGCTGCATGCACCCAGTCTCAAATAAGGATCTCACGTCTGCGATTTCCCAGTCGATGAGGAAAACATCAATCCGTCTATCAATCTATGAAAATGGTAGCAATTTGGAGCGCTTTAATCTATGATATTGCCACCCAGAAAATCTCCTTTCTCATGAACCTCTTTTCTCTCATTTGCACGTTAACATTTCAAGCAATCTTAAGAATGGAGGGGCCAAAGTCTTCAGGTCACCTGCATCTGCTATCGACCACCATTGGTTGGTGTGGAGTGTACCAAAAAATTTTTCGAATAAAAATGCCCCCTACATCACCGGAAATTGACCTTCTTAGGGTATGCAAGTAAGGCCCTGGAAAAAACCTTTCTACTTAACATTATTTAGTGGAAGAAGTCTATATAGACATTTGAGGTAAATTAGTTGCAAAAATTTCACCACAATCATTGGTTCATTTTATTTTCCTACCACTAGCAATATCTGGTAAACTAGAATATTCTACAGTTCCCAGCTGGATTGTTCACCCAAATTCTCTCAACCTGACATTTTCCCCAGGCTCGCTGCAAAAGTGGGGGAAATTCTCCCCCCCCCCCCCTTCTAAGCATGCCTCTCAGAGAGAGCACGAAGCCATGGCTATCTCAAAATGAATCGACTAAGGACACACAGTGATTGTTCTTCATCCAATCTTATTCTCCTCACAACATCTCCACAGATAGCTCTCAAAAACTCAAAATTTTAAATGTCAATCGATAAAGGACTGCACCCAGAGATCCTAATACAGTCTTGCCTCTTTCTTTCTCTTTATTAAAGTAAATATCAATTAAGCATATATAAAAAAATGTGATTCATAAATACATGTTGTTATCTTTGTCAATGCTGACAGATGAGCATTCTACAGTCACACCTTTCTAATCAATGGTACTCATTTTGCAATCTTTCAGCTAAATTATCACCAGGAGGGCCAAAGTCCCTTTTAACAGAGATATGCCTTCCTGAAAGTGAATGTGTGGGCTTCAGAGCATATCGCCATGGCAATGCCATCCATCAAAACTGTTGACACTCATATGCTGACACAATAAATGACCATGCTAATCTTTCAAGCTGAAAATAGTCAAAAGAAGACCAACAATGGAGGTGTGATTGTACCGTCCACCCATCTGCAATGGAATATGCAATTTTTTTAAAAATTCTTTTGTTAGATGATCGAATGCACTTATGTACTTCACAGGATCTGGTCAGAGCATTGTAGGATTATGTCTGCAATAATGCACTTGTAACCACAGCCCACCCCCCATACCTGAGCATGGTGGGGACTTTGGCCAGGATGTGATTTATAGAAATGTAACAAGCGTGGTTCCTTCCCAGGTACGTTCTTATAGTCACAGTACAGTGGACAACATTTAACTGCACATCCCAGCTAACTTTGATGCATATCACCCTGTATAGTGGCTACTCTTCATGCACATCCTGTGGTTAACATCCTGGCCCACACATCCTGGCTAAAAGTCCCATCACATTCGTGGCATAGCGGGGACAAACTGACCCACACATCCCCAGCAAGTGTTGCAACTACCCCGCTATGGCCCAGGTATAAGGGTTACGATTGGCAAGTGCGGAAAGTGAAGAGCAAAGAATAAACATGTTTAGCAACGACTGCATATACTTTGAACCAGACTTTACTTTCAGCCTAAAAATTACAAGCCCTTAAGATAGTCATTTTCTTCATGCACCAGTTTTGGACTTTGTTGCACTTCAGGGTTCAACAGAATTCAAATGTGCACATTGTCTGAAACTTACAGGACACTCCTGACACTTACAACCAAAATACCTAACCCACCCATTTTTATATATTCTGGGCTGGTAACCATTTCAAGAGAGGACATGCATATATCAAGCCAGGAATTTGATACAAAGGAGGCCGGGGGAAAGGTGGGGTACTACAGGAACGATGATAATCAACAGAATAGTCTCAGACATCTCAACATGTAAATTGTTACTAAGTCGATGTTGTCGAGACCACGTCCGGCAAGAACAACAGCTGGTCTACTAAAAAACCTAAGGAAGCAAGTGATGCCAGTGAACAAATTGCTTTGTGTTAAACTTCAGAAGACACCCTTATGCAAAATCCTCCCCCACCCCCTCCCCCAACACAATTACCATCAACTGCACTTGAGAAACTTGTCCATATTGTAGTCTGCCCCCTTGCCAAGATACAATTTACCATGCAATTAACATTTTTCTCATTCTGCCAAGTGCATCACAAAATATCATTGCCAGGTAACATGAAGAAGCCAGAGATCTTTTTTACTTGTTTATGTAAACTTAATGACGACAGCGTTTATTGTATTGCCACCATGCAAACACTAAGATCTTACAAGGAATGGCGAACTGTGATACAAAAGATATGCATCCTTCTTGTTGCACTTCTTCATATGCACCCAGATTCAATTAAAAAAAAAAAAAAAAGACTAACAGCAAGATCAAGCAAGGGTGCAATTTGCAAATCGTCATGAAAATTTGATAAAGGAACAGACAGGCAAATGTTGGCCCTCACCCACTGACATGTCCCTCTCCCCATCCACCAGCTGCACTATCCATCTGAACCAGGCCTCACCTTTGGCGTTCTTCAGTCACTGACACACACCTACAGCATGTTCACCAAGGTTGCAAACCACATTGTGAAGATTGCACTTCCAACGTCAACATTTTCATTATTACAAACAAGGGGACAGACTTTACGCAAAACAAGAAAAAGTTAATTGTAAAGCGATTAATTTTTTACACGTGAATGATTTGATAGATTGGATATGACATGAATATTCCAAACAATAATTTTCTTCATGTCGTCACTGGGCCAACATATATTGCAGTTTCTCATAAGATTGGACGCAACAGGTAGAAAAGCTTTGGATCACGTGCAACGCCACAAACGATAGCAACAAGATATTGCAAGGTTCAATTTTACCATCGCTACCCTAAGGGACATTTGATAGGACAAAGGAAAAGAACAAAGTGCTACGATAACAGTCAAAATGTCAGTGTCAAAACTAAAGACAAGATTTTATCGTTTTGTAAAAACGTATTTCCATTTCCCCTTCCATTTTCTAAATTTGATTCGATTTCTGTTTTGTAGAAGAAATTTCAAATTGTGAAACGCTAGAACTCTGCACCGTAATCCGATGGGACACAAACGGATTTCACTTTTGGTGGAGTCTGACATGCTGTTCGTTCGAACATAATTTGGAAAATACGGAAGTGTCTATGCATTTGGACTCTTTTTCATTTTTCACAAAAATGTTTTTATTTTCTTATCAATTTTTCCTGATTTCTTTTTTGTACAATCACTCCTGTGATTTTTTTTCTGCAACGCTGTAAAATCTTGTCTTTAGTCCAAACCCACGTCTTTACGGTCTGTGTGAAGAGCCATTATGATTGAGTTTAAACTGATAATTAATTCAGTGACTTTAGGTTTTCACTTCTTCATATCTGATAGGATGACAGCAGGCTCACAATCACCGGTTCATCACAGCAGAATCATATCATATCAAAATTTATCACATTTCTGCATCCTCCTCTCATTAGATGTAAAAAGTTCTTAACAGCAGACAGCCTTGACCTCAAAAGTTTCACAGGAGGTATACTATAGCAGAGTCAGCTTTAATAAGGTGTCTGTGGTTAATCTGATTTCACGTGATCAATGTGACTTCATGTGACATACTCTACTATGACAAAAGCAGATAACTGAGCAGGAGTCTAGCCAGTGAGCAAAGCAAGGAACTTATTGAGGGGAATTGTTGTCTAATTCAGAATTGATTTTCACCTGAAATCACTTTAACTCATTAACAAAATGATATCGCAAAGCTTTGAATGTGACCAAACACCATCACGAGATGCCAGCGGCACTGAAAAAGTCCTGCCCATCATAACACCATGGCTCTTGCAAGCATACCAGATGAGCTGATCAAGAAATCCACGCATGGTTTGTTTCCAAGGAGGGGACTTTTTCAAGACAAGAAAAACATAAGTTAATCTGAAGATCCCGTAGGAATGGATTGCATCATCACAACACTAGGATGTTACAGAAACTGTCCTCTGTGATATGCAATGAATTTCCCATATTGGATCAAAGCCACAGCCATTGGATGTTAACAAGAAACAGTGATATCACTACTTGATTTCTCCTAATGATGCTTGATTTCTCCTAGTGAAAAAAAACATTTAAGGGGTCTAGTCTGCTTAACTTCCCTACCTCAATTAAGGGTACATGTATAAGGCAACATAACACATCTGAAGACAAATCGAGTACAGGGTGAGTGCAATCTTAACTCAAAGTCACAATCAATAAAACAGTCGCAAAACAATTTACATTAAAAAGCTATATTGCATTGGGCAGAATGAACTCTCTTAACTGCAAGCAAAGTTTACTTGGACGCTATCGACTGCCCGGCTTCACTCACCACCTGGGAGTTTCCCCACATTCATCTTTAAAGCTACATCCATGTTCATATGTTTCGACATTTGTACACAAACTGCACACTTCCCACAGGCTGACAATATGTCCACGATATTTTAACAAGTGGGCAAGCAAATTTTTGTTGCTCTTGGAAAGCAGACATACCTAAAATGACTTACAAAAGTCACAGTTCCTTTTCTGCAAATGGCATTACGAATAAAAGCAATATTTTTCATTGGCATCCACTTTATATTGCTACAATTAGTCTCATAAAAATGTTGCTTATTACCCTTGACTGGTAACATTTTGTTGGCAAACACTGAAAAAAATGCATTTACTTTAAAGACTCAGACCTTTGGAACAGTCATACGTCCATGTGATGCTAATGTACGAGAAAAATGAGCATCTTAATGACAGGATATGTCGATTCATTGAAATCATAAATGATTCACACAAAATGATAGTAACTTAGCATAAAATATGGTAGAAATTACCTTTAATTTAAAAATTACCATGAGATGTGAACAGAAGGTCCTTGATTTGACGGACGGCTCTCTAAAGTGCTCAAAACAGATTGTATCTGTTTGTTCAGTTCATCAGGAATCCAACTACTTTAAGACAAAATGCTGCCTTCCCAAGCCACCACACACCTGCTGTACATTAACATGGAGACAGTGCTACCATAAACACACATAATCTCTGTCATGTAAACAAGGTCCTCAACATGACCACTGACACTCACTGTGTTAAGGGTTACTCCCTTCCTTCCACTATCTCAAAATACTGCCACGTTTTCAAGGATAAACTCCAAAAGTGGGTGCAGTCTCGCCGTAAATTACGACCAACATCTGACCCCTTGACCATGATGAAGGAAAAAAAGTCAAGCAAAGGATAATTTTAACGATACCGAGCTCTGAAAACCTTTCGCCTTTGAGAACATTTACAATTTAGGAATGACATTGGGGGGTGGCAAGTTCCGAATGCTTGGGACAGGGCTTTGGATGGGTGGGTGACATGGGAGTGCCACTCAGGGGCAAGGTAAATTAATTACTGAAACAAAGCTGGTCATGACTTATTTTGCTCTTGAACTCTCAAAGTCAGCTCAGACTGTTGTGCTGCACTAGGCCCAAACTAAGCTTGTTACACTGTTTTTTTTTACAATGCTCAGAATGTTGATTTGAAATTTTCCACAACAAGTGAAGAAAAACGCTGCTGCATAAGTTACGTATGTAACCTACCAGTCAGGATGCTCTCCTGAGGTGGGCTACGCAAATAACCTGATACCTGAGAGGGAATTTGCTCTCCTAAGGTGGGCTACAAAAAGTAACCTGCTTACCAAGGAGGCAATACTCTCTCCTGGGGTGGGCCCAAAATTCCTGGAGACAATGCTCTTGAGATGATAGACATGCTCCCAGGGAGAGACCGATACTCTCCTGAGTTGGGCTACATATGTAACATTCTACTTGAGGAAGCATTAATGCTCTTCTGTGGTTTCAAAACAGACGCTAAGCACGGTGAAAGTGGTGCACTGCTGTACTGCAGACACCGCTGAGGTCAACGTTCTACACATAGTGGGTGTAAAAAATTGGCTGCAGAAGTATGGCATAAATGGAGGCCAATTCAGCACATTTTCAAACATCCTACGACTGAGGTAAATTGCATGCTACATTTTGTACTCAGAGAGCATACTTTACTGTGCACGCACTTTCAATTCTAACAAAATTCCCTCTGCAAATGAAAGACGACATCTCCAGAACAGGTTATGCAAAGCATGGAATCAATCATATAAAATTTGCAGAGAGAGGCCCAACCCCCTCCCCCCAAAAAATAATAATTAAAAGGATTCTTAGATGTGCACATAAGTAAGCAAGCTGACATGAAATGCTGTTCTGCCGATCATTTCAATGTAATGGCCTGGTGACCAGACACCCTTGAAAGCGATTTGATCTTTCTTACCATTGACGAAAGAAACAAAAGATATACGTATATATATAATAACAGGGTGAGTTAGCGAAGAATCTTACAAATATTGGCTGTTCCACTGAAAGTGCAGTCTAGATTACACATCAGATGGAAAAGGTGAAAGTATGCTTTGCATAAAAATTGACACTTCCCACCCAGGGGATGTCTGAAGGAAACATGGGTACACAGAGAGACTTGACTTTGTGAATGAGAGAATGGAGCCAACTGCCAAGTCTCTGCTTGCCAGGCTAGGTTTTTGTGTGAATTTTTCTCCACATCATTTGGTGGTTTTGAGGCTTTCGTTCTCTCCTGCCTGCAGCATACTACCACAGAAGCAAAGTACTCTGGGCCAGCAAAACGAAAATGAGATTGTGGTGAAGAGATTCAAGAATGTGTTTTGTACATTTTAAAGCACAATATTCCTTGCAGGAAATAGAATACAATGTAGAAAGAAAATTCGTCTGATTTTTGTGAGAGGTTCGGTTTGTTTTGGTCTTTGCCATTGAGGTCTACGCTCCCTGCAAAGGGATGGCATGTCAGCCATTTTGCTTCTTCTCACAGCAGAGGAGACACACACCAGTAGACAAGCAAAGGTGAACATAACAGTCCCACTCTGTCTTTAAGAGGACTCATTTTGGATTGCCCTCAAATGAGGAATGACGCGACCGATTTTTGGAGCACTCAAAACCCTTTAAAAAAGTAAGACATGCAGAAACTCCCATGCTTAGCATGGCCAATAAATACCTTTGTTTTACTTTTCCTTTTTTTTTCTTTTTTGCTGTTGTTATATGTAGAGACTAAGATCTTTTCTTTTTATTACCCAAATTTTAGAGACGCAAATATTTATTCTGCGTACATATTAATATTCCCAGTTAAAGCAATCATCCCTACTACAAACGAATCTGCTTTTCAAAAGCCACAGTTAAATTCTCTTTAAGCTACTAATGCCATAATGCCACAACTGCCCATAACTCTGGGTGAATTTGACTGGATTCACTACAGCCACGTCCGACAGTCTTAAAAGATGAATCTGTTTTATCGTCGTCTTCGACATTGTCACTTTAGGTTTTGATTACACTTTTACAGTTTCTCATCTCTGACCCTCTCCGGCTGATTTGGTCTGACCAATAGCTGTCTCTTGTATACAGCAGAAAAAGAAAAAAAAATCTGCACTTTTTTTCCCTTTAAGACACACAGACGCAATAACATAAATAAAAACATTTTATAAAATGAGCAGTAAGAAAGACATTGGCACACCCACCTACAAGCACCATGGCACATTCAAGTAACAACTGGGGCACAATTAACCTTTGACCTTTATTAATATTTTTCTTTTTTGTTTGCCAAGATTGCAGCTGAATGAGAAAAACCCCTGCTGCTGCAACAAAATCCCATCTCTAGATACTTTGCAAAAGATTGCTAGCATATTTTACCATCTGTTATCTCGTTTCTATTATTTTACTCTTTTCTCTCCCCTTCTCTTACTTCTCCCTACTCGATACACTTCGGATCATAGAGTCCGGAAAGTGCGACAAAGACGTCGTCGTCGTCGTGGGGACAGACCTGCTCTGCTGATCCAGTGACGTGATGTGACGTGACAGTGTAGTAGTAGGAGGAGGAGGAGGTGGGAGAGTTCCCTCGGGTCTCGCTGCCGGTCTGCCCGTCTGGGGGCTACCTCTGTTTTCACACACACTCAATAAATTGTTATTCACAGGGGCTCCGTGAGGAACAATGCTTGAATACGGTGGCGGTGCCTCGTCAGAGTCAACTATTTCAATTGGATTATTTGTTATACTATCGACTATATGAAAGTTAGACCTAGAAATGAAAGGAGGAGGCGGCAGAGGGCCGCCGCCAGTGGTGAGAGGATGACCAGGGTGGATGGTGAAGTGTTCTGACCGGTCCGGTCTTAGGTTTCTGTTGCCGCTGCTGCTCGTGAGTGTACATGTCACTGTCATATACGGTCCTGTTTGGTGGTCCCCTGACCCCCTCTCGCCCCAGGTTGTGGTCCGAGTTGATGTCCGGGTTCAGTCTCTGGTTCCGGATGTGTGGGGCCTCGTCCTCATCACGTAAGGAAATGGAGACGGGAAACTTTTCAGTCGACGGACGGCGTCTGCACACCACCTCCCGCTGCTGCCTTAGCGTGTCTTGGTTCTGCTGGGCAGACAGAGTACTGGTGGTGGGAAGCAGTGGAGAATTGCTTGCCTGTTGGAAAAAAAGAAAGAAAAAGAAAGCAATGTAACAAACCATTGCTATTTGAAAAGTAAGTCCTGGACATTAACCACAGGACCAGGGTCTGCTATAACTTTTGTTAGCTTTCAAACAAGAACCAAGGGCCCTATGGTTCCTTGCTTCAAGATGTAGTCAAAGAACTCCAATGTAGTCATTTAGTCTGAACCAAGTTAATCCACGATGAATCACATCCCTCCCCAAAAGAGTTTAGGCCCAATTTCGTCCCTTAGAATGCTGATCGGGCAAAGTTAGTCGACTACCACTAGTACTAATCCGAAAAACCCTCAACAATGTTGCATGTAATCTGTTGAAAAGTTATCATTCTGCACAACATAATACTTTATGGCCCATATCACCCATTCTGAAGTTGGACCCATGAAGGTTGACCACTGCAAAAGGTTCCTCTACCACAATGCTAATTTGACAATCCTTCCACATAGTAAAGCAAAATATATGCAGAAAAGAAACATTTTGCATAATTTCATGAAATGGTCCATTTGCCCATGTGGGACCAATTATTCTGAACAACCAGAAGGAACCACTATTATAGTAATAATGTGACACAGTTTCAACTTGATACCATACAAGTATGCAAGAGAAGTGGCATTTTGCATGATTTCTTAAAATGGCTGATATGGTTCACTGGGGCCTTGGACCCGTAAGTCTTGAACCCTAAAAATGACAAACACCCAGACGGAACCACTCACATGATACTAATGTGACAAACCATCAACAATGTTGCATACAATCTACATTCTATAAGAGAAGAAGTACTTCGAATGATTGCATACAAGCCTTAGAAGGGCACTATGGTCCCTTGCATGAAGATTATTTTAACTAAGTCATTTAATTTCAACAAAGGTTAATCCAAGATTAATCACATCCCAGAAATTAGGATTGGGCTGAACCAGTGAACACCGATATACTGTACCAGTACCCTTCCCCGTCCATGGACGAGTATCGTTACTAGTACACAGGTACTAGTACAGGTACTAGTACCCGTACTGTCCTCCGTCCACACCTGCATTTCTAAAATGTTAACTTGGAAAATAAGTTATAAATTGCCCCACAAACACATGTTTCCAAAATCACATATCCACTTTCAATCTTAAGCATAAGCTGGAGTAAAAGTGTATGTAGCACGTGATTGCCAGAAGAGAGGGCAGACTCCAGTTATCAGGCCTCCTTCGCAGCGTTGGAATTTTTCAGGTAGCTACGCCAGTTACGAGCTCCATGTGAGCGAGAGAGAGGAAGAATGTGGCACAAGACAATGTGGCAAATCCAAATAAGTGCCCAGGATGCTTTACAAAAATGTAAAACAAGAAGGGAAAAAGAAACAGTAGAAAATAATGAACATGGCCAAGAAAACGGGCCAAGATGCAATACACATAAGATGCTTTCAATTTTTTTCTTGTAAGTGTCAATTGATTCTGAGGAAAGAACGCTAAAATGGTAAACTGTTCCAAAGTCCTGGAGTGGCCATAACCAATGATCCATCCCCCATGCATAATTTGCCATGTATTCCCCACACCTCACTGGTGTAGGTATTCACAAGTGGATATATTTTACCACTTGCTTCGCTAATACATCCATTTAGCCCTGCTCTAAATGCCCTCGAAATCAATTCTAGCAATGCGCCCTCTAAGTAATTGATTTAGGAAGTGAATTTGGTAGACAGATATTTTGAGATTTATCTCTCAAGAGAGGGATTACAAGTCAGAAATATAGCAAGGCACACAGACATAGCATGGAATGCATGTCTGTCTGCAACATGAATGCGAGATATTTTCCACACGAAAATTAGCCTAGCCTGAAAACATTGTGTCCCTTAGTGCAGGCTATTCTAGCTACTACATATCGCCAACAGAAATGGCAAATTTGAGGGGCCTGTCATTTTGCGAAACTTCACAGCTGTTTGCACAGTATTAAACATATAGAACAGCCCTTTGCCCTTGGGAGCTCGCTGATACAAGTCACCTATGTTGGGTATGACAGTAATGTACAAACTACACTGGCCTTTTACGTCCAAAACCAACCAAATTTATCACTTTTCCACGTTAAGCATTTTTACCTTTTAGAACAATCTTTGTAATAATGGTTTACAGCACCTTCTAAATTTATGTCTCCAGGGGTGTGCCTATTTCATTCTGAATGCTGGGTAACTTTAGCGGTCAGACTTTGTTCAATCCAGCTGAAAATTAGCTTTTCATGAAAAACATTCATACTGTGTTTAAAGAGCTAAAAACAGTATTGTGTAGCCTTTGCTCATTTTTGGATAAGTGCCGCATGAAATATGCAAGTGCCAGGTAGGAACAGCTAGTGCCAATAGACATAGGCACATCACCTGTTTACAGACAATCTATGCAAAGACCTGCAGACACAAGCTGGATACTGATTGACACTACTAGAGCAAGCCTGAGTCTCATCTACAGCACAAAATAACAGCAACATCTAAAAATCCCCGCTCCCCTTCCGTGCTTGGAGACATTCATAGGGCCACCTGATTTTCCCATTTTGCAGAATGGCAGAAAAAAAAATGGAAATTGAACTTTAAACTATGGAAATTCACGGAATTTATCAATTTCAGAAAAATTTCCTAAAATAAAATATTTTTGACAGAAAAAAGTAACATTAATGAAATGTACACACAGTAGTTTACAGTTTAAAGTTTCCTGCATAAACTGTACAATTGACATATCAAAGAAACTACTGTAATACGAAAGTCGACTCCAGCAGACCAGCAGCAGCTGGGCAAAACACCACCTGATTGAATCAACTGAGCATTCCCGATGAGCGCTAGCACTGACTACGGTATGCCTAACCCTTGAAAACTTGAGGATGGTAAGTTACTAATGTTAATGCTACTGTTGCCATCTTTCTATAAATTCAATCTCAATACTTTAAGCCTCTTGGACTGAAAAATAGTGAATACATTTGACTGTTTATTAAACAGCATGAATTCTTTTAACTGACAAATAGTCGGCTGTTCTTTCATCGGCAATGAAATATGCACGTAATCTCTGAGGTGGTTAGGCTACTCCCTATACATCTAACTACATTGGGATATAATTTTCACACAAGTAACTTGCAATTGCCACTTATGTTTGAAATGGAAATTCACGAAATGGAAAGTTGAAATACGCAGAGTTTGAGAAGTGGAAAACATAATTTTCCATTTTGAAACATGGTAAATTTATAATGGTTGTTGGCAATTTGTATTTTCTTACAGCATATTTGTCATGCATACTTATTGACTGAAACATTAACTGTGTCCCTTTATAGGGAAATGGTTACGAGACTTGCTGGTTGGAAAATTATGTGGGTACACTTACAGAAGGCATACATCTTCTATATTACAAGGGGAAAAAAAATTATAAAGGTTGCTTCACCTTGTAACTGCGAGGGTTGATCTTAAAGGGAAATAGGGCATTTACAATATATCAACAAGGCATACAAAGAAAATAAATCATTGCTAAACCATTCAGTCTCATCAATAAACATCTGCAAAAGCTTCATCTCCTCAAAACATCATGTATGTGATGAGTAACTGAAGATGCATCATTTGAATTTTGAAAAGTTTTGGTGAACAAATTATTGTTCAGCAACAAATAAGTGAATTTCTATCCATGAGAAACCTATTTCTTGAAATAAAGGCTACTGTCATTCCTGATTTTGAACAATCTATCATTCTATGTCCATAAAAATTGCTTTAAAAAATATGGTTGTTTACTGTAAAACAAACAGTCTTATTTCCCTTTAAAGGTGCTCATAGATTTGGTTCACAAAATTCATGGTATTTGTCACACCTGTTGAGTATTACTAATATGACGATAGCAAATAAACCAAGAGATTCTGAAAATCTGACACACAAGTGAAGCAACAATAATGACCGAGTAATTAACGATCAAAATCGCTACGGTCATTGAGAATCTGGTGACCAACCACTTTTAACATAAGGTACTATGCAAAAGCAACCCCTGTTCATACAATTTCTCACATTTTCAGTGACTGCAAGAATGAGTGCATGACTTAAAGGGAATAGGGCATTTAGAATATACCCACGTGGCATACAAAGAAAATAGCATTTGTCATTATTAAAACATTCACTCTCACGAATAAACATCTGCAAAAACGTCATCTCCTCACAACACTATGCATGTGATGAGTAACGGAAGATGCATCTTTTGAATTTTGAAAAGTTTGGGTGAACAAATTATTGTTGAGTAACAAATAAGTGAATTTCTACCTGTGAGAAACTTATCTCTGGAAAAGAAGGCTACTGTCCTTCCTTATTTTGAATCATTCTATGTCCAAAAACACTTGGTTTCAAAAATACGGTTGCTTCCCGTAAAACAAATGCCTTATTTCCCTTTAAAGGAGGCTAATCTCAAGTATTGGCAAGCAAGGTTTTCCTTTAACTTTGTCACAAATGTAAACGATATCAATTCAATGAGCTTCTTCAAAGGGGCAAGAAAACGATGGCAACAATTGGGAGACATGTAATACAACATATGCCAGAGTTTATTTAACAGAAAAGCAAATAGCAATGCCTCATCCCCCCAAAAAAAGGAGACTCTGCTGGTGAGCACCCCCCAAAAAAAAGAAAAGGAAACTCTGCTGGTGAGCAATGCTCAAAGAAAATAGCCTGACTCTGCTGCTGCTGCTGCTGCTGCTGCCAGGAACAATCTCCCCGATAGGTACCTCCCCCTCGCTCACCCTTCTCCCCCCCCCCTCTTGAACGTGCCCACCTAGCTGTTTGATACCCACGCCAAGACTTGCTTCCCCTGGCGAGAGTCAACAACACACATTCTTGTCAAAAGGTTACGACGTTCTTATACAAGAGGTCTACCAATCCAGTTACGGAGATCGATTTACCGCCATATCAAACGGGTCAATCAAGCACATCCTGCAAAGTCCTTGTTGAGGATACAATCAGAATTATCTGACAGTTTCAATGAGGAAAAGAAGAGGGCACCAACCATCAAACTTTCGTTAAAGTCTCCAGAAGATGTTTACAGAAGTATTTACGTGTTTTGCATCTACAAGTATACATCTGATTTCGCCCAGTTTGAGAAATGATCCTCCATCCTGCAAATTTGGTAAGGACCTTGTCAGCAAACAATTACACCGAAACTGCCTCAAACAACACAGACAGAAAAAAGGTTGACAGCCTTTCATAATCTGAGATTAAGCAAAATAATTAAAAAAAAACTTAATGAGAATAAGGTAAGAAAATACCTGTTTTTCCGCCATAATCAGACAAAAATCCACAGTGGAGTAGAGACCAAAAAAACCCTTTGAATGTCAGCAGTCAAATGCCTGGACTGTTTTTAATTGTCCATGGTAATGGTTATTCAGTGAAATGTGAGTCTCCTTTTAGGTGACACCTTTTTATTTCAGGGTCTTTGGCTCATTTCTTTTACTCTCAGCCCCCCCCCCCCGGTCCTTCTTTTTTTCTTTCTTCATTACTTCTTTCTGATACGGGGGAGATGAAAATCTGAACATTGATGTCACTGATTTTACCAGGCCGATGACTGATGCGCTTTGCACTGGAGCCCAGACAGCGTTGCCGGTAATGGGACATAAGCAAGCTTTAGCTGTTACCATTTCCTGAGAGTCTAACTCAATTAGGAAGCGTTCGGAAGCCCTCGGCTCGGAATGCACCGTGTCCCACGTCGGTGCAATCTCTCACCACGGTGGCTTTTTTAAAAATTTTATGTCTCCGTTTCGGCCCCTCTGGGGTTAGGATTCCTCACAACGAAAACTATTTGTCTATCACAGCCAAAGCTGCGACAAAGAAAACACTTGCGATATGTTAATTCAAAGGGGCAGACAGAGAGGCTGATAGGGTCAGAGAAGTACTTCCGATTGGTGGGTACCGTTGAAAGAGGAGGCCATACTTTCCGAGGTTCTGGCAGGGCCCCTGTTGATCCAAAGGCCATGACCAGGCCTTTGTTATTACCTAAGTTTGGCAGACTTCATAAAATATTTACCTAGCGATTTTATCGTGCTGTAGATGTAGATAGAAAAGGAAACCGTAGTGCACAAATGCACTGTGGTTTCGACGATGCAATTATGAGCATATTTCTGATTTAGGTGATAACATGAGGATGTGTCACGACCCTGGTCTCTGTAATATTAAATCAGTAATGTATCATCTAGGGGGGGGGAAAACCTTGCTGAATTTCCCGCGAACACAATAGAAAATCCACCGATTTCCCGCTGACTTTTGTGTAGGGGTGGAACCCCTTGTGGAGGGTTCAGGGGGCAAGTTCCCGGAAGATTGGGGTTCCTGGCACATCGAAGGGGAAAAATCGTGCAGCTGAGCACAAAAAATAGAACTGAAAACTTGTACAATATTTGAAAAATCAATCACGAAAACTTAACGTTAGGCTATTTGCTTTGTTGCAATATATGGTACCTTTTTAAAGGTGAAGAAGTGTCAATTACAAAATGTCAGAAATGAGTGAAACATGAGCCTGATGTTACGCTATATAGATGTATGCAATACGCCTAGAATAAATGTCTTGATCTTAGACCACTATACATTGTCAACTCCTACAAGCTGTGCTACTTACAAACAGTTTGCTGTAAAAAAACCTGGCAAACCTCCAAGAAAAGTTTTTAACTGCAAAAATGTCAACACCTGTCCCAAAATCGACGTCACATTCATAACACTCAAATTCAGCCACCTGTTGCGGCTACGACATTTGTACCAAACTTTTTTATCCCTGATATATGTGACCATTAACAGCCAGTAGAAATTTGCAGCAAAATAAAGTTAAAAATAAAAGTTGTCCCCCCATATTTCAAAATGGTTTAATCGAAGCAATTTTTTTTACTGTGTGTAATGTTATGTTTTCCAGAAAGGTGTTTGATGCTACCATTGAATCTGGGTGTAAGACAGTAAACGTAAGGAAGGTGCAAAGGTCAAGCCATTCTGCGTGGGTCTGTTCGAGCCGCTACTGTATGTACTGTATGCTGAAAGAATCTTGAACTAAGTTAAAAAAAAAAAAAAAACACAAAAACCGATGGAGATGAAATTGTGCACGAGCTCTGCGCGAATCATCCTTGGGCACTGGTATTCACAGGGTATGTAGGGCGGCTGAAGTGTAGCCTAAAAGCAAACTGGAGATAATTTCTGGTTACTCGTGTGGTCGTTGGGGATATACTGGACATCGTGGTTTATAGGCATACTGTAGAGGTAACATGCGCTATTTGCCTATATGAGTATCGTAAGCAATAACGATCAACAGAGCTTCTTTTAAATATTTATTATATTTATCTTGTTTCTCTGAAGATTCAGCGGTTTTCCCCCGTTTTCTTAAGAAACAAAAATGTGCCCAAAAATGCAGGATTTCCCGAGAGCGTCGCCGATTTCCCGCGAACCAGGTTCGGAAGGTTCGCAAGGTTTTCCAACCCTGGTATCATTTCACCAATTAAATTATACAACAACAATACACACAATGTCTGTTGACCTAATTGCTGACTGACAGACATTACGCATTCAACATTCAGACCATGCATACTAAACAAGAGATACAGGTGTTTGTCTCACAATTCCATATGAATATGGTTTTCACACATTCATCCTTTTTGACAAAAATAACTTTCATCGAATATAAGAGGCTTTCTCAGTTCTCACTTAGCATGGTCCACCACTTAACATACATATCAACTATCTACACATACACAGCAAATATCACATCAGTGCAAGTGTCCCTTCTTGAGATATCACGTTTACAAGGTTTTTACAATTTGACTTCGGTTGACCCCAAGCGACCTTTGCCCTTCACCAAAAACAATAGGGTTCTTTTACCCAATGTGGTACACCTACATGTGCAGTGTGAGATCTGTCCGAAATTCCCTTCTTGAAATAGTGCTTAGAATGTTTTCACAATTTGACCATTTTTGACCTCAGATGACCTTTGACTCTCACCATGATTGAGTTGTTCCACTCAGTGTGGTACACTTCCATACAAAGAATGTGGCCTGTCCAACCTTCCCTTCTTGAGATATTGCGAATTGCAGTTACGTTTTCTAAAATGGAACCCTGTTGAGTTCAAATGACAATTGACCACCACAAAAAATATGGTTCTTTTACTCTCTGTTGACCGCAAATGACCTTCACCAAAAACAAAAACGATCATAGTCGAGGCTATGCTTCTTGAGATAAAGTGTTTTTAGTGTTTACAAAGGATTTCAAACTTTGACCTTGGGTGAATTCAAATGACCTTTGACCTCCACCCAACACAACAGGGGTCATCTACTCAATATGACTAACCCACACCAAGTTTGAGATATATCTTGTTTATAAGCAAGGTGTTACATACATACATACATACACACACACACACCCACACACATACATATACACAACATCACCATCACATAGATTCCTTTTGCCTTCAGGAAGAAATTTACAAAAAGGCAGAAACTTAGAGCACCAATACTGCAAAACCTCAACATCTAACTAATATTGGACTTCATGTTTGACTTGGGCCAAGAAAGCTGTCACTTTCTTGTTGGATGAACCAACTAATACAGTACAGTGCTTTACTTTTGAACGTACTTTCATTTTGTGCCCACCATCGACGCAATGATTCAATCCGTACAAACACGCAGAGACCAAAAATGGAAGATACTCACAACTGTGGTGACATCAGACTGAGATGGCGTCCGGGGTGAATGATCCGACGACATTGCTGGGGAATCAAAGCAGCTGCTTTTCTTGCGGCAGTGGTATATAAGAATAGCGCACATGCAGAAGATGGCAACAGGGGTCAGAATGGCTAATACAATGATTGCCAAGTGTTTCAGCGAGTTTTCATCTGACTGGCTGCTACCTGTGAAAATGAACGCAAAAATGAGGGGAAAGAGACGGTGAGAGAGTGGAACAATGGGAGGGTCTTGTGGATTAAATCGTGAAAAGGCAGGTAATAGAAATGTTATTCATAAACATGGATTGAAGGTTAATGTGAGACACTAAAAAAAAAGGTTGTATAATGTTACCCACTTTATTGTAAAATTCTTTCACCAAGTTCCCAGTGACACAGTAAGTTCAAGTGCTCAACTATTTCAATTCATTACCAAGCATATGACGACTGTTAGACAGGTGAGGAGGGAGAGGGGAAGGAGATAGACTGGCATTGTAATGGATGAATGGATGAATAAATCAAAACATTGCAGGTGGTTGTCCAAGGGAGGCCAAAACATAACAAGCTGTTGTCCTTTTCACAATAAATCTGTCCTACTCATAGACAATGCATGTCACTCTATTTACAGATCTCATTCCCTTTGGTGCTGTATATGTTCTTCGCAATGCAAATTCATCGCAAAAAGTCATTAATTTGCTTCATATACATTCAGTTCCAATTCAATTTATTTCTACCATCATCAAGTAATATCAGAGATACAACAATACATACGTCAAATCTATAAGAAGTTCCTTGAGAGGTCAAAGCAAAGGAAAAGTACTTGAGCAATTGATGGTTACGGGGAGCCAGAAATAAACAAAACTTTTCTAGTCTGGCCCCTTTAAAAGAAAATGATAAGTGAAAATAGTTACAATTAACAAATGAGTGATCACAAAGAAATTAGTAAATTAAATCTGGACTTTGGCACAATGAACACCAGTGGTGAAAAATTATTCACTTGGTTTCTGAAGGGAACCATTGTGACAAAGTCTGGTTGTAATTTTAGACATTTTAAGACAACTCGGATGCGAGAACCAGCACTTAACATATTATTTAAAAGATTCTAACATCCACACTAAATGCAGACTTCAAGAGGGCTGTATTTACGTAAAGAGCCCTTGACACCCCACACTGGGTGTCAGTCATAAAGCAAATAAACCACATTCATCTAGTTGTTCAACAGACACCTAACCAAACATATGCTCAATGTGGACATGTGGTTATCCTGTCCATAACAAATTAGAGTCCTTAATACAACTTAATATACTTTTAGTTTACATATGACTGACATGCTTGCATTGTGGCTATACACAAGGAAAAAATGCTTGCCACATTTCGAAACGAAATTGGTATGTTTCAGAAAGAGAAAATCTAATCAGCATTTGATAAACTGCCATCTGATTTGGTCTTTTGAAGGACCAACCCAGAACAAGCAGAATCTTAGTCCTCCTTGGCAATTTCATGCACCTCTTGACATTTAGACTACTGCTGAACTTCTTCACTGAGTGTGCATTGGCAAGGTCACCATGAAAAAAAAGTTTCCATATGAAGAACAAACAAGAATCCCATAATATGTTTTACTTTTTCTCTGAAATAGTAAAAATTTTGATGCAATTCCATGAAAAGATGGTATAGAATCCCCACAATTCAATGGTGTGGGTAATATTTACCCCTTGGTAATAAACACTTATCAGGCCTTTGAATTCTGAGGCATGCGAGTGCGATCGCACACCATCACTCACCTAAAATCACTGTAAGAAGTGCGATTTTTTGCACACCCAGAGGAAAAGTGGGAACACAGGCAATCCATGGAAGTTCTATCAAACAGCACACCCATCACACTAATTAATTTCCTGAGAAGTGTGATTTGTAACACACCTAGAAAATCTAAAACTCAAGGCCTAACTTAGGTATAGTTTAACCAAGCTTGGGAAGGTACCTGAATAAAAAGTTCGAGCACAACCTCCTCTATGCTCACAACCATCCTTGTTTGGCTTTCGCTTCAGAATTGAAACTGTGACTCTGTTTGTCCTTTATAATTTCCTCTCAGAATGGGAGTTTTGGAATCGAAAATCCTCCAGTAGTTCTTATGTTTCTCCCTAAGTCACTCCTTTTCAGTTCTACATTACCATTTCAAATTCTAGCCTGGTTCCTTTGAGTTTTCATATTTTGCTTCTCTGAAATTATGAAATGCTGATGCGATTCCATGAGAGGCTGGTATAGAAGCCTACTATCTTTCTATCTTTAGACATTTGAACTGGGAAAATATGACAAAGACATCAACGCAGACGGATTCTCTTCACCACAAAAAATCTAAACATTAACTGATCATGGTTCTTTTACACCTGCAACTACTGCTGAGGCAGCAGCAGTCATCATACACAACTAACGGCAACAGTGAAACGTCAACAACTTCAGTCTTTTGCCACACGTACTCACGCGAAAACAGCAAGGATATTAATTTAAACAAAAAAGACTGGAATCTCTTCAGAAAACAGGAAAGTTGAGAAGTGTGATCTGGTAGCCCAAGTCATTATGATCCGCTCAGACAATGGATTAACTTTGATTCAGACCCACAACCATGGTCAACAGTGAATTACCACTCGCTGTACTTCCACCACTAAGTATTACCATCATCACACAAAGTCCACTGTATACAACATGCTGTGTGCAAAGCACTGCATAGGTTGGGTTTATGTGTCTAACCTGTCCTGTTGGCTTGCCTGCCTGGGTGGCTCTACGGATTGTGTTAATTGTACTGTAGTACTGGTGTTTTATCATGTAAGCTAAAGGGGGATAATGCGCAATACATGTAGCGAGCATGAAGTTTCTTGCTTGGATAAACAGTGATTGTCTAGTTAATATCCTGTGCCCAGATACTGAACTCCTCAGTTCGCCATCCTCCAAATGTCAGGAAATATACGCTTTTTTTTTTTTTAAAAAGGTCATCTAATGTATATTAACCTCAAATACTAAGCACATAAATATAGCCTGACATTTTGTGAAAGTGCTTTTCTGCTGGTGGTTTATGCGGAAAATGTAGGAATGCAGGATTAAAATATGGCACAGGTTAAAAAGTAAACAACTGCTGTAGGATGGCAGGAAAAGAGTGGTGACAACTTTTCCAACCAAGACCACCTCTGCAATCCTGTCACATTTGATTGTATGCTTCATGGGACAAGGCATAAAATAATCTTTGATTAAAGATACAAGTTTACCATTTTGCAAACACTCATCTCTACTTTCTATTCTGTTTATAAATTTGAATTGATTTCCATTTTAAAACATAAATTTTCCATTTTTTAAGTCAGAATTTCAAACAGTAACAGTGCAATGTTCGTTGCAACAAAATGGTTATGCTTTGAGAAAACCTGAATTCGTTGCACGTGTACGGTATGTACTGTACATGTAGTGCCTCTTGTCATATGGCTGTTCACGCTGTACCACCAGAGTACAGTACTAAATCACCACATGAAGGAAATGTTTTTTGTAGAGAAGATGAACACAAAGATCGCTCGGACTCTTCATTTTCCATGAGTCTGGAATCACACTTAACTGACGTGATACTTTGTCTTCTCAATTTTTTTTTGTTCTCCAAGTTACACTGTAGATTTCTGTGATCTTTTGATTTTCTGCAAACAGTGACCTTTGTCTTTGAAAATGAGTCTGGCCAGTCCACTAATGTAATTCAAATCATATGTGACTTGTTTAGGAGGTCACATGAATTTATTTCTCCGGATCAATTGTTTATCACATCATTGTCCAACGAATGTTCCACCATGAATAAGATGCAATGCCTTGTCGTGAATATAACATAACAGCACAAGTCGAAGGACGGACGAAGTCCCTCCACCACACAGTGCCAAATGGAAGGGGGTGGTGGTAGGGCATGGGTAGGAAGAAAGCCAGGGAGACAAACTACAAAACAAAACAATCGTTCACTCTCGTCTCCTGTCCAGGAATGGTCAAACACATTTAATTGTTGTCAAGTCTTGTGCACATCACACTAATCGGCAAACTGAACGTAAACAAGAACTCACACAAGTACGAAGCAACGATTCCAAAGTATCATTCAAGGGCTCGACTGGACCTTGCAAGTTTTATATTGTATTTACACAAAATACTCCCCAACTGACCCCAGTCATCCCAGCATTGGACTGAATGCCATCACAAGGGCTAAGCACAGGACAAAAGGACTTGACTGGCATCGCACAAGCCTCACATCCTGACAGAAAGTCGATAAAACATGCCAGAACTCAGACTGACAAAACCAAGGGACTCAAAAAATCTGATGATACCAGTGGAAGGTGGAGAAAACATGAAACTGTGTTACAATTTAACCCTAGAGAATGTCTGCCTGTTTGAGGCATAAATGTTGCCTTAACAATCAAAGCACTGAATTCTGATACAACTTTAGTGAACAACAATGAAATATCCCTAGAGCTAGCAAATCATCTAACAACATGTAACAAAGTCAGGAATCTTTCTCCAATTTCTCCAAGATGGCACATCCAGGTAAAGAGAGAATGTCCCTCCCCCAACAGGGGACAAAAAGCTCTCATCATTTTTTTTATCAAATCAATGTTCCATCATAATCACTCACTTTTTGCTTCTCTTTTTTATGCAGCTCTGCAAAGGGAAATGGAAAGGGGAGAAAAGGTGAAGTCCACTGCAATTAATCCTTTACAGCAACATTCCACTTTATTTTTCCACCTTCCTTCTTTTTTCTCTTTTGTACTTCCTTTTCTCTTTTCTTTTCAGTCTTCTTTCACTTCCTGCTCTGGAGAAGAAAGGGATTTTTCTTCGTGGGAGTGACAGTCCCAAAAATCGGCACTCACGAGATATAATTATTAGATTCTGCTCATATGTAATGCTATTTAGTCTAGACAGCCAGACACAACAAACTGAATTCAGTTCCGATGTCTATCAACCACTGTCGTCGTAGTCGCAGTCTTCGTACACCTTGAGATTACTGCAAGGCAGCCAAATCAGCATAGATAATTGCGAGGAAGCTTGATAAAGGTCTGCAGAATAGAGAGCACATGGGGGGACATACATGTGATCAGTACTCTATGATATCCTACAGGTCTGAGAGTTCTGTCTGTTCAACTTATTCAAATAAACCACAAACAATAAATTCTTGCATTTTTTTTTCTTTCCATTACCTGGAGTTTTGGAGTGTTTCAACCACAACTATGGAAAGCCAAACAGACAAAATGTGACCTACACATTCTGCAGTGTGTGGAACTTCTTCAGATTTTTTATGCATCATGTTATGGAAACTGGCCTATTAGATTACAACGGAGAAAGGAGAGTTAGGTTAGGGTGAAAAGAATTGAGTAGAAAAACAGTCAAGAAGATGCAAATGAAATCAAGTGTTGCGGTTAACACTTAATGTCAAATCTGAGATAAGATAGATGATGACGGTTTTGACAGAATTAATAAAGTCCTTGGGAAATTCACATCAAGTCAGACGATGACATCTCGTATCAAACTTCACGAAATCACGGCTGCAAACGAGCAAGATGAACCAGTGACACATACATAGGCTTGAAATGAAGTTTTAGGGGAAAGTCAAAATGCAGGGGTCACATTAGGAGTCAAACTGAAAACCACTGTAGCAAACAAGACAGATGGACCTATGATACATGACTTGTCTATCTGTTCACAAATAATTTCAAAATATGTGGATGATGGTAATACACGATAGTTAGGTGAATGTACGGCATTGAGTTGTGATCCATGAGTGTTTTAGCCTACGTCTGACAACTCACCGTAGATCATTAATTAGCCACAAACCCAATTCTAAGCCATGGACAATGTATGGCTCTACACTGCCTATGATAATCCCTGCTCAAAATATGTTATGTGTAGGTGCAGTTATGACATCACTAAAACCAATACTGGCAAGTAGGAATGACGAGTAGCCTGCAGAGTAGCGACTATTTAGACAACGAGTATTTGACGCTAAAAAATATCAGTCACCCATGCTTACTGCGCAGTATTGATAGGCAACCAACCTATCTCTGACATGACCATTCTGGGTTACAGTCAGATAACAATCCACTAAAAACATCTGTCCATTTGACCTAACAGCTTACATGGTTCTTTCAAGCCACAGCTCCTCTTATCTGTGTACAAATCACTACCATAAAGTGTGCCACTGAGAGATTTCATATTACTGAACATTTTTGAAGAAGGGGCACACAGATACCATCAGTTACAATTGCACACTTCATTTGTCTTATGTATTTCAAAGAACATCGGGAAGTTTCGTCGCAAACTGTAACAAAGCATCAAACTAATAGCTGATCAAGGTGCTGTACAACACTCCCCTTCTTCATTGGAACCAGGTACAGTCGTTCCAGTCCGGCGCACATCGCAGGTCTCAGATTAACCCTTCCACGGATGGAAGTTTTGTCTGCAGTTTGCATTTTCATGAGTCCTAACACTGACTGAAATGTTAACAATAACAGCTGATCTCTTCGTATTCATACTTGTGAAGTTAAAAAAGCAACGTTACTTAATAATTAAGACTCGCTTTATCATTCTTCCTTGTAACTGTTGACTCTCTTCTGCAAAGTGACATGAGCAGCTATACTTGTGTGCTGGAAAGGCACTGTATGAAGCCAACTTATTGTTAATATTATTTTCTGAGGGTTACTTCAAGACACTACTGTAGTTCACAGATTAACTTGTCCAGCAAATTCAACGTAACAGACTGAGAGGAGTCTACCCGATGTTCCCGCCGTCCATTGTTTCCAGGGTTCGATGTTCCCCGTTTTTGCATCATTTCAATGGTTGCCGATGCGTGCAAGGTTCCAATGTTCAAAGAATTGTCACTGTAATTCTATGGGTTTGCTGTTCACGTGGTTCCCGAACAGTGGGAACATCAAACCACATGGCAAAAGCAGTGCCGAGAGGGAATCAAACCTGCAACATCAACCTCACAGACCCGCTGGAGAAACCCAATGAGTCATTTTGTACGTAGAAGATTGCATAGATCTAAAAAAATATACAAAGACAACCACCCAGGAGGCATGCAAAAGAAAAAAAGCACCACTGGAACTATACCTAATTGTAACTATTTCTGTTTCCACTTCTGCATTGCTGAGTTGTTCTTCTTTAGTTCACTTTTGTTTAGTATGACACACAGATGCTTTACTCTTCGCTTACAGTAAGTTAGTGTTAACAAATAAGGCAATGTGTCTAGACCTAGCCTGCATGGTTTGCATGATTTTACCAACGCAATGGAAAGTAGCTGCTTTATCAGCCATAAGACAGTAACTGCCACTGGGTACTGTGTACCAGGTTGACCACAATTTTTTACGGCGATGAATACATTTACCTTCAGAAGAAAGGAGGCTTACTTTTGTTAGATATTGGCTAAGGAAAAGTTTTAAAATGGATCTGGAATTTATTTTTGGTCCGTTTTGATGTTGATAGGTAAGTATCGCTGCTACATTCGAAAAAACAAATTTTTCTTGATTTGCTGGAGACAGGTACCAAGAATGGATCATGGTACCGGTACACATGGATGGATCATGGTACCGGTGCACATGGATGGATCATGGTACCGGTGCACATGGATGGATCATGGTACCGGTGCACATGGATGGATCATGGTACCGGTGCACATGGATGGATCATGGTACCGGTGCACATGGATGGATCATGGTACCGGTACACATGGATGGATCATGGTACCGGTACACATGGATGGATCATGGTATCGGTACACATGGATGGATCATGGTACAGGTACACATGGATGGATCATATTTAGAGACAGGTCTGTAAGGGCATCATGAACTTTTTACTGTGACATTCACATAAGCTGTTAAATAATATCGAAGGCACAGGGGCAGCTGCCATGCATGTACCAAGTAGGCTTGAAGTGCTTAGGAAATTCTACAGACTGAGGAGGTGCACAGTAATTTGTACATTATCAGAAAGTTTTCAATGGCAGAAAAACAAAGTGTCAAATTGGCACAGCATAGAACTTTTGCAGATATTCACTGTTACAACTTTTTGCAACAAATCCACACTCTGCTTACTTTTTCTAACGACATATTCCACCCACAAATCCAGCCTCCTTAACTGGCAATTTCCTCCTCCAATCTACTTAGTTATATCAAGTTATTTTGGAGGGAACAAAGTTAAATATCCCTAGAACATTTTGCAGAATACATTATGAGTCTTTTCTAGCCTCCCCCCTCACAACAGATACAGTAGTATGACATGCGGATCCCACCTTCAGTTCGTTCTACCTGTTCATGCTGTTGATGTGTTCTCCTGTACGGTAGGGCAGATAATTACCACAGATTGCCAAGAAGTACCAGAAAATGGTCAAACTACTTAACGTGTAAACACCTACATAGACATATCATGACTAGTATGCCTAAGAAAATCATGGTATAAGTGTCTTGCTACAGGAGTCAAAGCCCATACATAGCAAAACTATGATACAAGATGGACCTGACAGCCTAATAAGCATACATGTAATGGTTATTACATAGCCTGTTCCTACAAAAGTTGAATTAAGTTATTTATTCTGCTATGACTTAACAACTTATTTACCTGATACCATAGGTGGTGGTAAAATTCTCAGACCCAACTGTAAGGTAACCCTCCACACACCATTACTGCAACACTACTAAATACTACAGCAGGAGGCTAACACACATAACGTACACAGAGCATGCTGTAGTAATAGTAGCAGTACTAGCACTGAGTAGGTATTAAACACACTGTCTGCTCAATGTGAACTATTTTGTGAAGCAGACAGCCCAACAGACTGACCTTAGTGTGTTGCTGGGTAAATGCTGCTGCCAATACAGTGATATCATTGAAGAGATATATGCCAATCAGAGTTAGCAGGCTAGCTAGCTAGCTGACTGGCCAACGGGCTGGCTGGAGAAACATACAGTTCCCTGTATGAAGTACTACCCACACTGACACACACACACACAAGAGCAAATCTAAGTAGAATTTATCTGTTTGAGAGCCTGGCTTGTGTTGTTGCAAGGCTAATAATAGAACCCTTGATGTGCTGGCTGCAAAGAGTTTGTCAATGTGTGGAGTGCATGTGCCTGTGCTGCACAAAAAGCTATTGAATTCACAAATAGATTGACAGGGCAACAGGGAAAGATAATCTGTATCACCAGAATGGAAAAAAGGGATTATTAAGGGTGAGGTGACCTCCATTTGGCTGAAGGATTTTCAAGGCTGATACACTCTGCTAAAGCTGATAACAGATGCATTGGGCTTTTTATTTTTTTTATTCTGGAGGCCAGACAGACAGACAGACAGTACTCATTAGTGAGGTAGATTGGAGGAGTAATAAGGTGTTGAGAGGGAGCTGTTTGCCAGTAACAAAAGGTAAAAAAAAAAGCAGGTTTGCAGACTAAGAGTAAGCAAGTCCATCAACCACCAGTGACATAAAAAAGAATCCTCTAAAATGTACCCTTTAAATACATCACAATAAATAATTTACTAGCAAGACAATGCAGAAACAAGGAAAAGGAATGCCATGACAATTTACTGAGGTGAAAAATTCAAATTATGACATATAGCCTGTAGTACAGTCTAATAATTACTTTCTCTTAGTGTCCTTTGGATATAGCTGTTGCTTCAAGCATTTTCAGTTTGACATCAGGTTCACTACCTCAGACTGACAAACAGGCAAACTGACTGACTAATTGATTTAATTTCATTGCTACGAAAAATGGTGGTGGCTCAGGGTTCTGCACAAGTTTCCAAGAGGCTGGCTCAGTTATATTTAAAAGACTGCCAGGAACTGGATTTGAAACGGGCAGGGGGACAGCAAATTTTGACATTTGAGATTCCTCATGTCCTAACCTTCACACACTGCATTAGACAAGTACATGCACCAAGCTGCTACCTGAATTCTCAGGCCAATCAATGATACACATGTGTAATAGCATTTTTACGGGTAACCCAGCTTCCAGCGTGGCATTTTGTTCCCCACAACTTCCTGGTGTGGGTATTCACGAGTGACTATACTTACCCCTTGCCTCACTAATACATACATTTGACCCTTGCTCAAATCGTCCTCAAAACTTATTTCTAGCACTGCACCCTCTAAGACCTAGCCCCCCCCCCCTCATTTGCCTTTTGCCCCTAGAGTGCCTTACACGCATCTTCCAGTCCCCTGCTGTTTCTTGCCTTGCAAAAAGGTGGCTGGCTCGGAAACTTTATATATGCACCGGAGTGCTTCATGAATACCAAGACCAATCAACGACACACCCTTGCAAATAGCATTGTCACGGGTAACCCGGCTACCCGCATGGCATTGTTTTTACCCTGGATCCAAAATTACTACCCAATTCCTTCATAAAGTGAAAAACAACACTGCTGTGTGAACACACTGTGTCAGACAGCCACATTTTACACAGCAGATAGCATAAAATAGCCTATGATACACAGCAAATAGCTCAAAATAGAATATTCTTCTTTTTCTTTAGGAAACTAGGTGATCCTATTCATAAGAAGGTGTAGGTGAGTGTATGAAGTGTACTAGTAAGATTCCTCCAAACAAATGTGACGCATGATACTGTGAAATACCAGTGCTAACAACAAAGCCACTATCTTGGTCGGGGACCGGGTACCCAACTGGTATGAGAAAAATTACTCGATTCCGTGTTTTAGGAATCGACGAGGACACTACCTTGCAAAATCGTTTGCTGTGTGCAGCCCTAACCCTGCTATGTGTTCACTAGTTCCCCCGGACGGATATGACTTTGTATGGTGATGCTGCTAAGGTATTTGGGACACAAAAGTGTTTGTGAAAAGTGTTCTCAAAGTGCACTCAAAATCAAGTCTGACACCACCTCCCTTTAAGCCCAGCCGCCCTCTCGCTGGTCTAACGTGTTCAAAATTTGTGCTTGGATCTCCTCCTCCAGCGAAGCCTAAGGACTGTAAACCTTGATATGCTAACTGAACACTGCATTAGATATAGGCTATATAATGCTATCATTATGTATTAGGACTTAGGCTCCTATCCATACATAATTTCTCCTTACTGGGGTAGCAATTCAAAAAAAAAAAAAAATTGTGTTTCTACGATCTCGGGTTTACACACTGTCTAAGGGAATAACTTCAAGGTACAGACATAAATTATTCACTCGGTTCAGGAAGAATTTTCTTTTTTTGTCCACCAGTTTTACAGTTCTGTTGTATTTGCTTGATGTGCTGTATAGAATGATGATGTCACATGTACTGTTTAGTAAATACACATGGAACAGTTGCTTTAACTGAACAGTCTTTTTTGGAATGTCAGGCACCTTTCGTGGCAGCTAAAACAGCACTGTGCATTAGCTCTCCAGGTTACATGCTCATTACGTATTCCGGAGATTGGTTGCTTACTGCATGCCTTTGTGAAGTTTGATTCTTCTTTTCAAAAAAAAAAACTTCTGTAACAATTGTAAAACATCCACATTTTAATACCAACAGTAATTCCTCTGGGTTTAACCTTCCTCTGGGTTTAGCACTGTAACCGCCGAATAAAAATGAGAAACTGTGGAAAGAACTTGAAAGAAGTAAATCCTGGAAATCACGCCAATTAGCAATACCGACGAGTGATTGATGCAGACCGTAAACTCAACTGATGGACAAAGAGCATGAATCCAACAATGTAATGGTTTCTATTTTCAGATTATCATTACAGCATGCCATTCAACTCCCCATCATTTCCTACCCTCCCAACTCTCCCCCCCCAAAAAAAAAGACAGACTGTAAAAAACATTTTCTCCTGTTCCTTTACACCAAACGTTAATGTGCAATATGCCTATCCAGAGAAAGAATCATCCTGCCTCCTTTCCATCAGACAGCAGTGGGGGAGAAATGTTTCACGTGGAGACGTGTCGCCTGTCATTTCCATCAGCCCTGTCTGATGAGAAGTAGCCATCTCTTCCCTTATCAGAATCAATAGGGATCACTTTTCAAAATGAGTGCTACCAGCCCGTCTTCAATATTACCACAAATTACCAAACAACTAGCAGTGGGACCAGCAACCAGGTTATACCTGATGACCTTCACGGAGTATACCAAAAGAGTCCCAGCAGTAAATTCCGAGAAAAAAAGACAAGAACAGGTAAACCCTAATTCTCCAGGAATAAATCCCAGATCGACCTCATTCAAATTGATGAAATTTGTAGTAATGTAAATCCACAGTTTTCGCATCAAGTCTGGAAAGCATACACACTAGGGTTGGACAACATCAACGTTTGTGGAGTTGAGTACTCCCTGGTCTAAATAATCTTGACTAAGATGTTAGTCTCGACTCCTAACTTGGTATTGCCTTGAAGGACATCATAAATGCCACCTTAACATAAATAACATTATATTTTGAGCAGGAATTATCACGCAGACAACACAGGGGTCTCAAACAGTAATGATGGGTAAGAATTGGGTTTCTCACTTGTTAAGAATCTAAAGTTTCAGACAAAATTTCTGATGTTGTATTCGGGATAACTGACAACTTTACAAGTGAAGAAAAACAGGTTTGTATTAAATTTTATGATTAATATAACTTGGAAAAGAACAGTCATTTCAAACTGTTCAGGTCACAAAAAAGATCTCGAAGAATGTTCACAATCTGAAAATTCCGCAGGAATCATGATTCCCAAGGAAAGTGATCTGTGACTCCTGGCCAGGAATTACAACATAAAACCGATTCAGATGACCAAGCTTAATTCAATGCCGGATCGTCACCCTTGCATGGGCCCACTACGAGAAAACACGCATACACACACACATTCAATCTTGATTCCTACCACTTATTGCCTCTGTTGTTGGAATGCTAGTTTACAGAGAAAGTTGACAGTTCTTACTAATACAATTGTTGACATAGGCCTACAACTGACAGTACTCCTACCTCCCTAACCGTGACCAAGCTCATGCCACCAGAGGAAACCAAGTTGGAACTAGTCACCCCTCGACAACTCACTCAGAAAGTGAGAGAGTGCGGATGTGGACTGTGTCCACGTCGATACACAGGTACTGTCGTGAGTGTACATACAAGGCTGCTAGGCATGCGGTAACCTTTAGTCAATGTGACCTACATACCAGTGACCAAAGAAGAAAAAGAAGGACATTGAGAGGTTGCATAGGAGAGAGAGAGGACCGATTGGGGGTCAATCAACTCCAGAGAAAACCAATTGCCTCCCTCCAATCCCTAACCAACAGATCACCTTCAGCAAGAACCAGAAGTTAAAATATTAAAAGTCAAAAATAAAAAAACAAAATGGATTCATGAGAACCATCACCGAGGTAAATCCCAGGTGTACGCAGACAAAATATCACCTTTCACACAAAGGAAAGTACTGTCGGTGGTTGTTGTCGTCGTACGTTAAATGTGACAACTGAACAGAGGGGATTTAACTACGAAACATGACTTCAGGGCAGAGCACTGTTCGTACAATGACATGTGCTGTAATTAAGGACAGAAACATTTAACACCAAGCAGGTGCGACATAGCCTACCTCTCATCGGGTTGATCAAATATTCACACAACACGACATGACTTGCAGTCTCTGAGACTAAGGAATGCCCCTTTAAGAGCTAGGGGCAAAGCAAAAAACATATCCCATGACAAAAGAGTGATTTGGTGCAGGCCCCTAAATTGCTTCTTCTCTTGAAATGAAGCAATTGCTTTGTAAATTCCAGATTGCTCTCTTTCCTTATCTTGTGAAAAAAAAAAAAAAATAGCGACAAATTTAGCCAAACTACAGTGCCATACCTTCTTTGAAACATCTAAGGTACCATCTTAGTGGTGTGCACCACTTGCCACTCTGGCAGGAGCTCACAGTACTTGCCCTGCGACCTTAACATTGAAAATCAGTGAATGATCAGGTTTAGGAACTAATATGTAAGTTCAGTCTGGAAATTACAACCCAGACGAAACTTACTGACTCAATTTAAGCAAACAGGCAAACAAGCAAAAGGTTTCTGTTTATTTTCACTTTTGCTTAGGTAAATAGACTTGCAAATTTGTTAAAAAACAATTGATGGAAGAAAACTGCCCCCCACAGGAAGGATCATGAAAGACATCAGGAGTGTGAGTAATCAATGTCAACGCTTTACGGTCTATATACTGAAATAGCGCCACCACACTCCAAGGGCTATTTACCGGAATGGCTCTGATAGCTATTTTTAAACCAGTTACCAGGAAATCCCCACAACTGATTGGAGTGAGTGCACTTACCCATTGTTTTCAATTATGCATTAATTAACATGATGCAATGACACCTCAAATACCTTTCTTGCACCACACTCTCTGTGATCCAGATCAGCCTGGTTGGGCTTGAGCAACCAAGAAAGCAAAGTTGTCATTAATAACCAAACATGGAGCAATATCACTGCTTCATTGACAAAACCTCATGCTGTTAGGGCAATGCCTAAAATACAGTTACAGTATATCATAACTTTACATACTGGCATTCCATAGTGGTCTTCGAATGGAAAGATATTAGCTTGTTAATTCTGACATTTCTGGTCTCAAAATCGTCTAACGATATGATGCTGCCCACATATAGTAATGAATTCTAACAGACATCTTTGTTTTTTTGGCACCCTACAACCATTGTGTTAGCCTAACACAAATAACATCCGCTAAAAAATCTTAACATTGCGGTATTTCGTACATGAAACTTCAAGACGATGTAAACAACATCGGTCTACAGGCTACAACATTTACTTCAG
The DNA here is from genome assembly GCA_021234535.1 of Stichopus chloronotus. Taxonomy (NCBI): domain Eukaryota; kingdom Metazoa; phylum Echinodermata; class Holothuroidea; order Aspidochirotida; family Stichopodidae; genus Stichopus; species Stichopus chloronotus. The sequence goes on along the minus strand of CM037832.1, from coordinate 17,930,377 downwards.
GCTTCCTAAAATTGATAACACCTGTCCGTGGTAATATTAAATGTGTAAGAAAGACCCCTGGTATGCATCCAACAAACTTTTTTTGGCCCAGTCTAAGAGTTAATTTGGTAAGGTGCACGATATTCAAAGAAACAGCAGAATTCTCGTAAACTGCAGTACTCCAACATCACACAGAAATATGTAAACTGGAAGGTAGCCATTCACACACTGATGAAGCAGAACATAAGTGGCATCCGTGCGCCGTACTAAGGGCAAAGCAATTCTGCTCCTTCCACTGCATATGTACCCAATGCGTCCTCCACTACTGGCCTGATGTCTGTCTGGTGTATTTATTTCTGTGGCTCTAAGCTACCGTTTCAGTAACAGGTGACAGATAAGAATAGGGCCTACCTTTATGACGGGCCAATGACAAGTGCCTAAATTTTACCAAATTAATTTATAATCTCAAACATGCAGTATATTTATGTACAGCAATGAGCTTTTACACTATTTTCAGGTGTTAAGATTACTCTGTAACAATCAAGTTAAGTTTTTCGGTATAGTTTATGACATCGTTCTGTAGCTAAGTTACCTAGCACAGTGACTGCCTAGGTGCCTAAAGTAGTATAATAGGAATAACACTTGGAGATAAAGTATGCCGTCCTATGCAACTTCGTCAACTTTTCATGAAAACAACAAGCTGTGTATGAATATTTTGTTACAATTTATTTCTCAGGATTTCTCTGCATTTATGGGTACACATTTACAGTGATTGTAGAAATGCAAGCTACGAGTGGGAATCTCGTTTTTGTTACTTCATACGCCATTTTCGAATGGATTAGGCCTAGACTGTACTGTTTTACTTCGTCCACAAAAGAGTAGTAATATGCTAGAAGTCAGTGAACATCGGCTTTGGGCGGTAATGCCAAGGCCTTTCCTAACGGTAAAGTAGTGCAAGCCTTGGGCCCAAGAAGTTGAAGAGAAGGTGTTGTTGCCGCAAAATACACGTTTTTACTCTGAGAATTAGGATTGTGTAAACACAATAATCTACAATCTACAAGAATCTACAATCTATATAGTGATGAAAAGAAAGAATTTGAAAGAAACTATTGCGTCATTTTGTTGGAAGGCTAGCGCCTGACACTGAGTCACTGTCATTATGTATGTAATGCTTACCACATTATATTCACTGACATTACGTATATGTAAAAGTAACACCTAGCCAAGGCTACATCCCATGGGGGGGAGGGGGGGTATTTTAGCCTCAAGCTGGCCTCAAAGAACCATCCTGACAGCATTTTAGTAAGTTGAGTGTTTTTTCTAGTATTGCATGACTTTTTATTAGAGAAAATGGAACAAAGCTTTTAGAGAAAATCAGAGAAACAAATACTCACCAAGCTGAGTATTTCTTATTTATTGTCTATGTTTCTAATTTGAAACTATTTAATGCACAGAGTAAATATTTTTCATCATATGGTTAACTACGACTACTAATTCGGTGGTTTCCAGATTTTCCATTCACTTGGACTCTGAAATCTCTTGTTATGCTACAGGACACATGGAGCGTGAATTTCTTAATTGAGTAGCCTGGAAATTCAGTCTCGAGAGCATACTGCAGTGTGTCACAGAACTGGAGGTAGGGTTGAAATCTTTGAAGAAAAATTGTTGCCAGTATCTCTCCCTTCCATCATTGCTGATTCACACAGTGGGTCGGCAGGCTAGTGGGGTATGCACACAGGACTGTCTCATGCATGGACTTCAAACACTACCTTAATGACCTTTTAACCCAAAATATTTACTTGCAAGTAACTTTCCTGATACCTTTCCTTCAATTGCTGTTTCCCTTTTCTTCTTTCTCTCCCCCCCCCCCATCAAATCCAAACTAATTTGGTTTAAGACTCTCAGGTTGTTTGTTTATTTGTTTGTTTTTGGTTTTCTTTTTTGCATCTTCCTTAGGTGAGCTGTAACGTTGAAGAGAAGCTCAAAATCGGAGCTGCTTACCTTAATAAGTCATTAGCATACATAGCTTGAAGGGAGAACGTGTATAAAACAGTACACACAAGGTCTCTCCACAACTTGGAAGAAAAACAGGGGAAAATGCAACTTTTCAATTAATGAAGGACAGGCAATTTTGAAAAAGGTACAGAACTTTCCCTTGCAGCTTCTTTCGTATATATGTAAGCTGTTGAAATATGAATCACAAAATTCCTCAGTTTCACTACAAATTCCTCGTATCCATAGAGATACTGTGCTGTCATCTCCCAGTGTCTAGAACGCCAAGTTAGTAAGGATTTATTGTGACTTGCCTTTTCCTTCCTTTCAAATGAGTGACTGACCATATGTTGTCTATGAAGTGAATAGGTCGTTTCATTGGATATTCAGATTAACGGCACACAATCATCATTCTTTCAGATGGTACAGAAACAATAAAATTGGAGACCCAGAACACCTAAATGCATTGTGATTTCAATGATTCAGTTATGTATGAGTATTTTGTATGAACATAACAAACTGCATAAGGTATAAGATAATGACTTCAGTCAGCCAACATGAAAAGAGAGCTACACAGGCAATTAAGGAATATACCTCATTGCTTAATGATATAAAAACAATACGAAAGTAACGAGGAGGATCCCCCTTAATGAAATAAAAAGTATGCGTGCAAGAAACGTTAATGGTAAATTAAAAAAATATTGCACAATCAATGAAAAAAATTACATAATAATGAGACTACAGGCTACAGCTCAACAGCAGTATGGCACTATGAGCAATCTGACCTAGGCTCCGTTGCGCTTCTAAAAAACGTAAGAATTTAACTTAAAAATACTTGAAAGAGCAGGAGCAAATGAAATTTTACGTACAGAAGAACAAAGACTAAACCTTACAGTAAAGAAAAAAAAATACTCAAGGTTTGCCTTCAGGATAACTTTCTCAAGAGATGAATTCCAATCATGTTGATGTCTGAATGTTGACCCCAAATGACCTCTGACCTCTACCAAAAGAATACACTTCTTTTACTCAATGTGGTGCATCTACTTATCTGTCCAAGCTTCCCTTTTTCAGATATCATGTTTACAAAATTTCCACAATTTGCCACCCACTGACCCCAAATGACCTTTGACCTCCACCAAAAACGATATGGCTCTTGCACTCCGTCTGGTACTTACACACTAAATGAGACATATGTCCAAGCTTCCCTCCTTAAAATGTCCTGTTTACAATGTTTTCACAATTTGACTCCTGCTGACCTACAATGACCTTTGATTCCCACCAAAATACGACATATGCAGCTTTACCTCTTGAGATGAACACACACAGAGAGACACATACACATACATATGCAATCTTGATTACCAGGTTACAACTCATCAAAACCAAAAATGACAGAGATCATCTTCTCATCAAAAGCTGTCAATATTAACAGTTTGGAATCCCAGCAACATACAGTTTGCTGACATATCATCTTTAAAAGGTTTTCAAATGTTCACCTCTAGTGACCTCAAATGAACTTGACCTCTACGAAAATCACTTACACACAATGGATCATTTACACACAATGGACAATCTTCACATCCAATTTGAAGTTCTAGCAACTTTCCCCTACTGAGATAACAGTATTTACACTGTTTTCAAACTTTGACCTCTACTATACTCCATAGGATGTTTGACCTCCCCTAACCTTGACAGAAATTGTCTAATTATGAAGAGGTACCAAGGACATACAGTTTGAAATTCTAGCACAGGTCCAAGATAGGTATTAAAGAACACTGTATGACCTACAAACTGCCTCACTCTGTGAGGTATGTACAGTCATCACTTTGATTATTAGCAGACCTTTGCTGTTGAGACTAGCTTGAATCATACCTGCCAACAATACCTGTATGCATAGAAAGAAGCTCAGTATCCACAAAGTCAACAAGGTTTGAGAAACAGCTATAAAAAGGAGCAAGAAAATATGTACCTGATAGACACCATGCAGATGTCTCTACAGTATGACAAGGTTGTAAAACAAACCAACCTGACCAAGACAGAATGATACAAAACCATTTGGTTACAAAATAAATTCATTGGCTGCACAACAGGATCGAACAGTATTCAGACCATTTCGGGGATCAAGACAGAGCAAGGTCATACTGCACTTCTCAAGGTTGACAAACTGAGGAAGGGGTTCCAAGGGAGATTGATTCTTCCCTCTGAGATTTGATTGGTCCAGCGCGACTGAGGGACGTCCACGTGTGCATAATGATGTAGGGAGAGGGAGTGCCATTTCCTGGGTTCACTCACAGATCTACACTGTACTGTATCTTGTGTTTCTGGGCACGCATTAGAGGCCTGCATTACTGATAACTCTCCTCTGTGCTATCCTAGATTGGTTGCAGTTGAATGTCACGCAGAAGGAGCATCTCCCGCTATGGCTAATATCTCAAAATAATGTTGGGTGAAGGGGGGTGAGAAGAAGAGAATAAAGGGAAGGAGAGAGTGTGGGGGGTCTCCACACCATAGCCAAAACGGTCGGCCACCATTCACATTTTGGGGAAAAAAAATGTTGATTATAGGTGAAGAACTTTAAGGTACACAGGTATAATTTTTAGGATTAGAGCTACCTTCTATGGTTAATTCTGAAAGGTGACCAATACCTCCATCACACAATTGACAGGTCTGAGCACTGGTATTTATGGGACAAACAAACACTCTTATATGAAGTGAGGACATTCATAACATGACTTTGATTAGTCCAATGGGAATGTAAGTTGCATAAACTGGAAATAAAACGCCATCTTTGAAGGGATGTTTCCTTATATACGGTACACTGTCGATGCCATCTCAGCCCATTCTATCTTGATAAATTCACTATGGCTATGTTAGATCCCACTAAGATGAATGAAGCAAGGGTCGTAGTCCTTATTTTCTTTTTCTTCTTTTCCCCTTTCCCCAGTTGCTGGTGAATCGATGGATGAACTGGTATGTACCAAAACGACTCTGAAAAGTTGGCAGCAGACTGAAGAGCAAATCTTACATGTGACAGGATAGGCCACACTTAAAGACACTTTTTGCCAGACCATTGAATGCCACAGACAATTAAGTAGTTGATCATTCGCACAGCAGAATGCCATTGACTATTGAAAGTGCACGACCCTGTTTGCCATTTGCAAATTATGCCAACTGTGCACAGTCATGTTTTTACACAATACATGCTTAATTAACATGGAAGGGACAATATTTTCACCTATGAAGCAAACCATTGTATAGAGCAGACAATAAAATATATGGGAGCCAGACAGATATAACAGTTGAGCTTCACTGAAGTGAATTAAAGCAAAATTTGCGATGAATTTTAAAGAGACAACCAGAGTTCTACGTCTCAAACACAGCAGTGTTTGATTCCTTCACGACAGTTTCTGCCATTCAGTCACTGAGTCTGTTTGAAACCATCCAATGAGCAGGAAGTGAGAATAGCTCAACAAAACTGAAAATTTAAGTAAGTAGATACAGAGGGACATGCATGCTATGTTAACAGTCAGTCAAGTTCTAGGGTAGGTGACACATCATGCTCAGCACATGAAAACAATACTCAGTGCTCCCAGGGAGGAGGGGGGGGAAGGGGGGAGGGGGGTTGGGCAAGGGGAAAATAATCCCCCAAAAAGAATATTGCTAACCCTCTGCATAGCAACCACCAACCCCTCCTCCTCCCTTCTGAACTTCCCACCCCTACAAATGGCTGGAAAAAAGTTCACAATAGGCTACTGTTACTTTCAAATGGGCCACCTGTAAATCCTCTCTAAACCGCACCATACTGCATCATCTCGTCGTCTAGCTTATCAAAATCTGGAAGTGACAGATACCCCTTCTTTAACCCCACCCCCCACCCCCGGGCAATTGCTTCTGGATTGCATGTACACACTTTATGCATGACTGCCACCTCCCCTCTCTTGAACATCTGTTGAGAACACCAACTAATTATGGAGATGAACACAGCATGAAAAAGTGGCACTATATTCACAATGCAGGTAAAAGGAAGCTGAACGGTAATTGAAACATATCTGATGTACCGGAAGTGAGAACTAGCATGGTATGTTGCTAAAGTAGCAATTTGCATTTGAAAAGTTATTTCATGCCATTTCATCACGTCCATACATTTGCACTACAATGCTTACAAGGGCTATCAAACTAGAAAAACTTACTTTTTTATCAAGATAGGCCTAAGTGTACTTTTCTGTAACTTTAGAAGGTGATGGGGTATGCTTTCATCTGTCCCTCCAGGGATTTTTAGCACACTTTCCTTTTGACAACAAGTACTGCTAACAGGATGTAATTTTTGTAGGTATGATTATTGTTGTGAAAAGGAATAAATGAAATGAAACCCTATCATCCTTCCCTACCCCATCAACTCCTCTCCAATTTCTCCTCTCCAATTTTTCTAATGCCACCCCCCTCTCTCTCTCTTTCCGCTTCCAAATGGAGCCATAATATGTCAATCTGATTGTGTATCTGTGGAGGGCAAGGCCAATCTACAAAGAGCCTGGATACTTTCATCTATTACATCAACCCTGGATAAAAAAAAAGAAAGACCTTTGACCACCATATGATGACTGCCACTCTGCCATGTCAACATGATGACATTACCCAAATGCTAACAGACTGTGTATGTTCAACATTCACTGTTCAAACAAACATTACTCTCTCTCTCTCTCTGGTGTACCTGACCCTTGGCACTGTAAATGCAGTGCATCAAATGTACAAGCACAATAAGTAGCTGTGTGTGTGTGGGCAATGAAATTCAACTTGGACTACCTGAATTAGTGTACAGTGTGTGGTCTGTGGACTGATGGAATACATGTACGACGACAAGCTGTACCAGCCATCTGTAACACTAAATTCAGGATGCAAAAGTAAACCTGTTGCATTGTTAAAAAGCCTTCCCTCACCGTGGGGAGGGGGGGAGAAGAGATCTTGGCAGTTGTTTTCTCCTTCCTTTCACAGAAAGTGCAAAAAAAGGATCTGTGACATCCCTTCACTGTCCGTCATGCAAAAACACAAAATGACCAAGTGTAAAGAATTTTGTAGTTGAATTCTTTCTAGAAGTATACTTGGCAACAGGATATAACAAAATGTTTGATCTGTCTTGCTCTTGCCTCTGAAATCATTTTTCTTGAGTCCACCTGTTAACAGACGCAAGTGCTTAGCAAGAAGTTTGCTACAAGACCAAAAGGCTGGTAATTACGCAAGGGCGGTGACCAGATACACACACACACACACACAAAATTGCCAGATGCTAGACCATAGTCAATAAAGTAATGCATAGGTTACATGAGATGAGGGAGTATGAGCTGTTAATTCCATTTTGTTTACCATTCACAATTTTTGAGAATGCTATTTTTACAAGTAAACAACATCTGCTACATTATTACATAGTATTTTACATCTAGCAGTTTACTGACTCAGTGGTAAGTCCTCCCATCACCCCTCCCCCCCCCCTTATTCCTGAAAACATGACCAGGAAGGCACAACATCAGCACACCAAGAACGAAACTCACCGCTTTCTGGATATGAGTTGTGTCTTGCTGGAGTGAGACCTGCTCGACTTTCGTTTACTGTCTTATGGGTATCTCTAGGAAATCTGCACGAGACACACAAATGATCGGAGTCGGGTTCTGTGGATGAAACAAAGAAAGGAGAAAAGATTAAAACCGACTCCACTTGGTCATCCTGAGATAGTTGAATTAAACAGAAATAATACTGCAAAGCATTCAATTCATTGTCTTTAAAAAAGTATTTTATCATCAATCTGGGATTGTTGAATCAAACTTCTAGAACAATTCACTTTTCAATCTTGCTCAAAAAGCAATGGTGAAGAAAGATGGCTTTTTTGGGTATGATACGAATCTGGTGCATCGGTGTGACAAACAATATTCAGTCTGACACAAATATTTTGAAGAGACATTCAACGCTGTTTACGAGCAAGTTTCTTTCCAAAAATAAAGGGTTGAAACAACGAACGACATGCCAAAATTATCGAAAGAGGGACTTTTTACGTCAAGTTTACTGAACGTCACATAAAAGATCGGTTTTGCATCCAGTCTTCTTTTGGTGGCAACCAAACCTGAGGATATTTTGAACATAAACTGTGGAAAAATTGGAGGAAATTCCACAAGAACACCTGCAATTCATCACTCTTTTATGTGTCCAAGATTAATTTCATTTTTTGGGCTCTCCATAAAAACATGCTGACAAAAAAATAAAGTCATTTCAGATCATCTGATTCTATGAAGAGGGACAAGCCGAATGTTACAAGCTTTTTTTTATTTTACTTTTTTTTTTCAATGGTTGCTTACAACCAGTTTTGGGAGCAAAATCTGGATTTTTGTCGTTGACCTCCCGATCCCACACGTTCTGTCGTCGTTGACGACCTGGGATGAGGTTTAGAGATACTGAGATCTCTTGGATCATGTAAGCAGCGCCAAAACATGAGATACGTGAATCGCTGAAGACATAGCAGTTGTCAGTGCGACACGCTGATTCTCTCAAAAGTTTAATCTTTTCCAATTCAGGTTTCTAGTGACAGTTACATGAGAGAAGAACACTTATAAGTGGCTTACTACCTGCTCAAAATGGTGACAAAAGCAAATTAAGTAGTGTTGATAAAAAGGTTACCAGCACTCTAGACGCAGGAAATGGAATAAGAGCTGTTGCACTGATACAGGCACATGAGAAATGGAATTAAAATATTTTCTTCCCTAAGTACAAGACAAGTAGTAGATGAATCAAATTCTCAGACAATTTTCAAAATCATTGCATCATGTCATTTTGTTCATGAGACATTGAATTTAAAAACACAACTCACCTGGTCTGGTTATTAACCAGTGACTCACCTATCTCAACACAGCAACAGCACTCTCCTCTAAAACATAGAAGTTTGTTAACCCTTTAAAGATACTCTTCAAAATTCCCATGGGACAAGGTTCAGAAACGACCCTTTTTTCTCATGCTTCCATTCACAAGTTGTTGGGGGTGTTGAATCTTTTGTGATTTGTTATTGTGTGAATAACGGCTACCAGACCTCGTGAGCAAACATTTCAGATGCCAAAAGGACAAAACTTCAATGCCAAACTGCTACTTTTTAAAAAAAAAACAAAAACAAGAAGCAGTACAACATCTGAAAATGAAAATAAAACAGTTTCTCTCCATCAGTGATGGAAAGAGTATTGTCCCTAGTTCTATAATGAAGAGTAAATTTTATCAAACCAAAAGGCTTCAGGATTGTAAATCCATCTCCCTAGGTGTTCCTTTAAAAGCACTCCACAGCATCATCCTTTACTACAAGGAGGTTCTGGAACAAGACATTGCACGCTCTGTATCCCCAGTGGAGCAAAATTCAATGCTAAGCTTTACACACATGACAGAAGCTGCAACACAAACTTTCCACCAGTGTGGGCTTTTCTTTTACTAAATCTTTTTAAATAGTTGATTAAGCACTGCTCTCCAAATTTCTTAACTACAATCTCTATACTCAAATGTAGAAATGCTGCTCTTCATTACATCTGTCCCTGCAGCTCTATCAGACAAGACGGTTTTTTCAGAACTGGTTGAATTAATAATTAACCCAAACCTCAGATGGTTTTGGTCATTTATGACATTCATCATTTGATTCATGCTTCTTTCAGGAGTAGATCTTTGTCAATGCTAGTGCGGTAGACTACAACAGTTGAAACATATGAGGATATCTTCCATTTCTGTGAATATTGCCTGTCTGACCCAATTAATGCTAGGACTGGCACCAAAACAGTTCAGCCATAAGAACATTCATTGGATGCATATACCAGGGAACTTTCTGACCCCCCATGTAATACCAGAAACAGTTGTTTGGGTTTCACGATCAGTGAGCCAGTTTGAGGTTACCGGTACTCAAGGAAAAATAGATCAGAATGCAGTTGATCTGTTGAGTCAGATACATGAGGAGTGAAGTCAAAGAGTGGTACAACTTTCAGTTATTCACATTGCAGGACATATCAATTCCAGTTTGTCAAGAAGTGCAAAACACTTTGTAAGCATGCATGTAGATCACACATAACATCAACTCTTGGATGAGGAACAAACAAGGCATAGGACCAACTGTTCCAAACAAAAAATGGCCAAACAGAACCTGTGGGAGCTACACGCAAGGTATTGAAAACTTGATATTGCCTTTTTCTGGCAGAAGCAAGAAAGGAAACCTAACTGCAGAGGACATGGAGAGCTCAGTGCAGAGTGAATGACAGCTTTACTTGCTCATCCCTATGGCGAGCGAACACATGATCACGTCAGACAGTAGTCTTGGATTAGAGGAGCCTTAGTGATTAGCTGTTTCTATAGAAGTACTTAAAACTAGAGCAGCAATGCTGCTGAATCTCAACATGTCTGGTTGTTTAATGTTTATTACAAGGATGTTCTGAATGTTCTGAATGTGTTAGAAACAGTTCAACCGTGATGGAAGGCATTGAAAATAAAGGGAAAAAAAAAGAAACAGAAGTTTGAATCTGGTTGATGTATTTGGTAGATGAATCTTGTTTATTTTAGTTAACAAAATATTAGACAACTGCCTCTTCAGTTCACTTTCATGCCATCCCTTTTCAGAAAGGTAATAAGCAAGGTAAGTGTACCCAATCAAAAAGTTGCTTCGAGTTTTGCGTCACCGCCTCTGAAAATGTGGGCTGCTAAACACCTGGAATCAAAGCATTGTTCTAAGCGAGCTAATTGTGTAAGGATTAGATGAATTAAATGATGTTGCCAGGTGAATGATATTGAAGTAGAACCACCTAACAAAGAAATGAAATACCTTTGAGCTAATTGAGCAGCTTATCTTACTCAAATTGGTGAGTCTTAAAGCATTCACGGTAATTAAATTAAAAGCACACCTGGCATGCATCATTCTCCTTTTGTACTTTATGTTGAAGTTGAGATTACACACAATTGAGCTGAAAATGTCAATAGCCTATTCGTCTGTTCTGCTATCACACACTTCAATGAGGGAGGAGCTTAAAAAAACTACTGCCCAGGGTCCATCAATCCAAACAAAGGATCAATTCATCTATAATTTATGCAAATACTGTGTGCAAAGCGATGGGAGCAGATCTATCTTTTCCACGTTTTAGGCACTTTTTTGGTCAATAAGTTGCAAAAATGACTTATTATACATTTTTATTTTATGATTTTTTCTCCACACCTTAATGAGTAACATCTTTTGCTTACATCCAGGGAAGCATAATGGAGAGAAGTTTGATGTACACTGACATTGCAATGAGACCCTGACACCATTTTAAAGGAGAAGCAGAATGTCCAGAGCTGACCTGACAATATACATGTAATATATTGAGATTTTAAAAAAAAATAAAAAATTGTATCTGCATGGCACAAACAGCAGTTTATCAGGCAATGTTCAAAAAAAAAGAAAAGTACAGCCACATGGGGATTTTTTTTTTTCTAATACTTAATTTCACGAGGGACCAAGACAACTTTTAAAAATACATTTAATGAACCAGGCCCCTGATAGATCAGGAAGAGAGAAATAAGGGATAAGGTCAGACAATTCTGACTTTCCCCTTGGAGACAGACAGCAACAACTCTGCATGAATGACGTCTCATCCATGGATTCTGACAGCTTCCTTCTTTCACTCTTTTCCTATTCTGTTTCCTTAACTTCTTTTTTATTATTGCTTTCCTTTCACCAGACGGCCAACTCAAGGTGACAGATCTTTAAAAATTACATATCTTGCATGAAGCCTTCAACAATTTTATCACCATGTTTGTTACAACTGAAAGAGGGAAGGCAATTTAAACCAAATTCTTGCTTGAACTTGGAGAGGTGGTAAAATGCAAAAAAAAAAAAAAGAAAAAAGAATCCCTCCAGGGACAAACTCTTAATTGCATCACATACATTAAATATTGTACCACCCCAGTGTGTGCATGCATCTCAAATCATGTGATGATAGTATATCATCTAATGCTGTGTTAATCAGGATCAGCACCAAGTGAAGCTATCGAGCTGTACCTTTTGGTGTGATTTATAAGCTAATGTTCAGATCCCTTGGATGTTCAACAATCACCTCCTACAGCTCTCATGTACGACCTGATCACATTCCACCGATGTAAACCACCTTCTCATCAGACAACAGGCCATTATTCCAAAATCAGATCAACCCTCTTAATCGTCATCTCGCGGCCTCCTTCTCCTACCCCTTCAACCCTCTCGCTGTATCAGATCTAACCATATTATGATCTTCCCATCGATCAGGAAGTTGCTAAATTAGGTCAGATATCCAAAAACTAACCTGGTTTCTCCACAACTTACTGGACATTTTAGAAATGACAAACTTGCCTGTCTCCACACAACTACTGCATGACCCACTACTGAGCCAGGAACAGCCAGTAGCTTTAACACCGCCTCTATTTTCGAACTAACCCAAAGTGGAGACTAGAGCTTCCTTTCCCAACTACCACCCCCCCCCCCCAAGGATCAAGCTGATGTTAATGTTACCTCCCTCCTCTGTCAATTTTCAAGTGTTGATTTAGACCCTCTTGCCTGTAGGTACCGATAGGGAAAGTAAACTGTTTATGATCTAGATCAGATCTACTGATATCATCTGTTTCATGATGCTACTGATCCTGGATCATATCTACTGACATCATCTGTTCATGATGCCCACTGATCCTGGATCTGACATTAGCACCTTTCCAATTAAAATTTAATTTCCCACTGTACATCTGCAGAACTCTTTCATCTTTCAACCGTTCTTTAAATCAGTGATTTAATGTTAGCAACACACACTTTGAAAATCCATCCTCTCCCCACGCATGAAATCATTTTCACATGCAACAAGTTGCAATTGAGAAGTCACCAGCCATTACCCAGGTCACATTTCGGAGGTCCAAACAATCACATTTAAAATGAAAAGATGATTACTCCACCAACAATTCTTGACTGCAAAAACTAGATTGATCAGTATGTTACCAGCAGTCAAATATGCGCGACTGATCAAAAATTCGAACTAAAGCAGTTCTGTCAGTCACAATATCACAGTTCATGATTTTCTTGTGGATCAAGAAATGACATAAATACATAACAGCAATTGTTCAATTAATCAACTTCAAACTGGGAGGTTGAATATCAGCACTGCTGTAACTGAAAATACATTTAGAGTGTACATGGATCTGTCTGCGAAACACCCGTGACAAATTTTAGACGACTATGTCAGAATGAAGGTACTACATTGTAAGTACCAATCAACCAAAATTTAAAAGCTTTGCATTTCGATAAGAGAGCAGAACTAGTAGTGATTTTTCCTGGTGAGAGAATTGTTTGGTTTTGTTGCTGGTACACAGTTTTCACCAAGGCACAGACAGAATCAGGCTACCACAGACCAACCTACTTTTCGGAAAGTCTCCTTTCTCAAGGGCGTCTGAGCGAGAATCACTCGACAAAACAATATAACGTCATTATTCATGCATGCTTGCAAAGACAACACCGGCTGGATTTGGGTCTTGTTCACAAGTGTGTGGGCATTCAGCACAGGTGTGCAGAGAGTGCTTGTAGCTTGGCCATTTTCTGAACTTGCTTGGCTGTCACAAGGCTGTCACAACAGCTAGGAAAGTAAAGTGCATCAGCGTGACTTCACGACCACACAAATGGAAAATTCAGCCTCCGTCTATCAAATATCAATCAAATTTGTGTTCATACCTATGCTCCCATCACAATGGATGGAGCTTCCTCCAAAACGCAAAAAGACCTTGGATGGCCCGATATTTCCACTAAAGTGTTTCCACTAGATCCACAGTTCTGGTACCCAGTCACTGGTAAATGTAACTTCCATTAAGTACAAGTTCCATATAAAGTCACAATACAACATTTTGCTTTGCATGTTAGTATAACACAATATTTTTTATGCACAGACGTGACGATGAAGTATTCTTATGCATACATGCTGAAATTTTTAACACATGACAATGTACATTAGTGATACTCTGGATCTAGTTAGTGCATTTCAGAAGTAGGTCCTAAAATTGTCAGTCCCCAGTGCAAACACTAATTTTCATCATACCAAAACAGCACATTCACAGAGCATTTAAAGGGAAATAGGGCGTTTAGAATACACCGACATGACATGCAAAGAAAGTAGCTTTAATCATTGTTAAACCATTTAATCTCATCCATAAACATCTACCAAAGCTTCATCTTCTCAAAAGATTATGCCTGTGATGAGTAATGGAAGATGCATCATTTGAATTTTCAAAAGTTTGGGTGAACAAATTAGTGTTGAGCAACAAAAAACTGAATTTTGATCTGTGAGGAGCTTATTTCTTGAAAAGAAGGCTACAGTCCTTCCTTATTTTGAATAATCTATCATTCTACGTCCACAAACATTGGTTTCAAAAATACGGATGTTTTCTCTAAAACAAACGCCCTATTTCCCTTTAAAGGTAGACCTAAAATTGCTCACTGGCACCAGGTGACCGACACAGTTTTTTTTCCATGCAGCTTATCCCTTATAAAACCAGAAAGTCAAATAAATTTATGAATTCTTGCCAAAAGGCATGAAAATAAAAGGACACTACACGTATCTTTGACATAACTTTGAAGTTCAAACACCTTACTCTTCTTGAAATGCTATGTCTCATAGGTTTCAAACTATAGCCAGTGCTAATCTTACAGGAAGATTGACTGCCATAAAAATGACAGAGATCATCTACTCATCAAGAGCTACCAATGATAACAGCCTGAAATTCCAGCAACATTTGGTTGCTGAGATACAGTTCCTTAATAGGTGTTCATACTTAAACCTCTGGTGACAGCCCACAGCCATGAAAAAAGGGACTTGAAATTTCTCACCTGAAGATTCTTTTGCCAACTTGTAAATACTGTTTTTTTAATACTTCTTGTTGTTTGTAAGAGGTCCATGATCAAGACTTCCTACTAAATAACATACTGGAATGGATGCAGCACACGTGTGGTTTAAGACAAATTAGTGGTCAATTAACATATTGAAAAGATTTGAGTCATTGAGTATCACCTATCACATGAATATTCAGTCATCAAACTTTGGGGGGGCTCTGTGAAATGAATTCTCGGCTATCATCAGCAGGCTTTTCACATTCCCAGCCAGGGAGGGGAGGGGGGCTAGAAAGGCTAACTTCTCACTGCCCTTCAAATTTTTTCATGTGAATACCAGCCACTTTCACAAACACATCTACAACACTAATACTTAAAAGTATCACCCAAAAATTGGTCTACCTGGATGGTCAACGTGAGGACAGCTTCATAATCTTGCCACCCATTTCACCAAACTACAACCAGTGACAAAGGTCTATCAAAATATCCTTCAAAATTGAACGCTTGAGTTACCATGTCCCTCCCTATTTTTAGCCGATGCTGTAGAGATCTTACAATAGGTCTATCACCCAAGGGGATCCAATAAAGGACACTTGCTGTAAAAACGTAGGACTTAAATGGATACAAAGTTGAAGTCACTTGTCACCTATTAACAATGGCACCACTTGGAACAAATGATTAATGCTCCACAGGGGTTCTCGCTCACCAACACAAGGTAGGGGGAGCAGGGATAGACCATATGTACGATTTTCTTATGAGGATCTGCGGTAGCACTCGTCCCTCCCACCTGACAATCCATACATTATGCTGGATGGAAGAAATGAATGGATATGGTCTGATTCAATGTATGAACAGTGCTCACCAATTGTTTTCCGCCTCTGTACACATCATGCAAAGAACTCATCTTTATACTTAAGATCAGAAAAAGTAATCTAATAGCAAATCAGCGGATGATCTGCAAAATAGCTGTTTGAATCAAAGCCCAGAGGTTCATTTTACAATCAGTGCAGGCTGACTCCTCAAGAACCACAAATTCCAAGTGGTACATGGAACAAATGAAAGCATTTGGTTCTTTGCAAGGAAAAGGGGGTTTGGGAGGAGACACGGCCAAGAGGGGTCGAAATTGCATAAAACCTGATAGTAGAGTCAGCGCAAAGAGTGGAACCGTCAGCGAAACCATGATGCATAGGTTATATGAGGTCAGGGAGTATGGGCTGTGAATTGTGAATGTTTTAATTTCATATCTGTTGCAGGATTTTAATTACAGAAGAACAAGACCAGATACAAACAATTGCCAGTTGCTAGATCGTAGTCAAAACGATAATGCATAGGTCATGAGATGAGGTAGTATGCACTCTGAATATACGGAATGTGAACATATACATGTACTCATGTATGTCAACAACTGCCAGATGCTAGACAGAAGCTAGGAAAGGTGATGAATACGTTAATACACGAGG
Source organism: Stichopus chloronotus (assembly GCA_021234535.1). Taxonomy (NCBI): domain Eukaryota; kingdom Metazoa; phylum Echinodermata; class Holothuroidea; order Aspidochirotida; family Stichopodidae; genus Stichopus; species Stichopus chloronotus. The sequence continues at coordinate 17,914,078 of CM037832.1, read as the reverse complement.
GAGTATGTGCTATGAATTTACACTTCATCAATGTGCATATCTTGTCATTCCTTCCATTGTATGTTGCAATGGAAAGCTTCTACAAATCTTTCATATCATAAAATGAAAGATTAAACCAGAATTTACCTGTTTGATGTTTGATATTGATTTTAAGAAGTAACAGTACGTGAGATCCCCTTTGCACATGCTCAGTCAGTCTTCAAAGGTGAGGTCTGAGTTACTCAAGCCAATAACAGCATCATCTGTCAATATGGTCTTTGCAATTACCATAGCTACAACACTGGGTGGGGGAGAACGGTGTTCCTTTGACTTTGTTCTTATCTTTGTCTCCCTTTTTCTTCCCCTTCGATTCCACGGTCGGCCTTGGCCGAACGCTGTTCTTATTGTGGTTCATAGCCTTTGGCTTAACACTAGGCTTTGATACACTGGGCTGTACAACCCCACCAGCAGTGCCAGGTGTCTCGTTAGGATAGGCAGACTGCTCCATAGGGCTATGCCTATCGGAAGCAGCGACATTAGAATCAGACATAATCACTGTTACAGTGAATTCCAATCCACCAAAAATCTGCCCAAAGGCGGTACAAACGACAATTTTATGTTACATAAGACGATTTCCTAATGTGACCGTACAGAACACTGAAAATACTGGTGCAAATTGCAAAGTTGTGGTTAAGTTTGCTGATCTGACATTACATGGAACAAACTGACTGAGTATGCACGAGCATTGCACGAACAAGATCTCATACTATGTACGGATCAAGTTGCTAAATAAAATTAGTCTTCTTACAGTATGAGACAATTGGCTGAAACATTGTGTGATTTTCACAAAACTTGCAGACATGCACACAATCGACTTCACAATGGCACAGCAAACACGATTTATATTTTTTCGTCTTCACATAGAATAGCAATTAGCTCCATTCATTGTTATGAATCTGTCATACACTGTGACAGCACAAGTTCACTGTGATGTGGTTCAACAAATCTTTAAAGCTGCACCTCCAAAAATATTCCAAGTCTCATACACTATTCCACACGTTTACATCACGCAGCAAAGAGGCCCTCTTCCTCATTGTGGTACTGCACACAAGGTCGATTCGACATCAAATGTTACAACAATTGCTGCTGATGTTCCGTTCATTTCCAGCTGACCAAGATGGCCATCTGCTCAAAACATAAAAAAAACAAAGGAACTAGCCATTGATCAACCATTTTTATTTCATCATGCCATCATCACTGAATTCTTTTCACAGAAGTCTGTCAAACATCCTCATACACTCATTATGACGAATTCAAGTTGGGTTACCATGGTAACAGAACATTTAATCTATGTCCCAACCCAAACCATTTTCTTCTCAATTTCTTCTCCCTTTCCATCACTGATTTTGAAATTGGCCAGTCTCTGTCAAGATTCTCTCTTACCTCCCCCTCACTCTTTCCCTCGCTCTCCTCCTTGTGATAACTGTTGCAGAATGTCTGAGCGAACATCAAAAACGAAAACACAACGCAAAAACAGAATAGTGACACACAACAAACAAAGACAAGAGGAAGCCTGAAGAATGGGGGGTCCTATTTTGCACAGAGGGGCATCATTACATAAGCTCCAGCAGAGCAGACAGAGGAAGGACATGTACAGGTACATTTATCAAAGCAGACAAGGAAAATTTGTAGTGCACATGCGGGTTACAAAACATCTTTTGCAGAAGCTTTATTCATCATATTCTGGAGTGACAGATTATGAGACTCAATCAGCCAGCCATCAGTCACACGAACCGTTACACGCCAAATTTACGTTGAAACAGTCACGACCTGACGGGAGTCAAGCTAGGCAAGATGCTCCCTCTTTGCAAGCAGATGGTTATAATCATACAAAGCCATCAGACATCTTGAAATTACCTGTCTGAATCTCGAGAAGTATTATCAGGTGCTTACTAAAGCAACATGTTTGATCGGTACTTGCCAGTTTCACAACAAACTTTTCGAACGTTCGATGGCCATCTAGCCCCATTTCCAGCACTGTTCCCTTCTTGAGATATCATATTTACAAGCCAAAGTGTCACATACACACACAAACATACCTGCACACACACATACACACATATGCCATCACCATTGTATAGATTCCTTGCCTGCCTTCGGCAAGGAATCAAACACTCATGAATTGTGAAAATTATGAACCCGAGATAGTTCAGAACTTAGCAATCACACTATATACAGGCATGTGAAGGTTTGCAAAAAAATCTGAAATTCCACCTTTCTCTGGGAAAATGGCGAGCAGCATGCCACAAAGCTCTAACAGGTGGGGTCCAACAGCAGAGTCCCTGCAGGGCCCGGGGGAAGCGTCCCCAGAAGCTCCTAGGCTTTTTTGTTTTAACAGTGCCAAGAGACTCTTCTTCTAGGCATTATTTCAGTTAAAACTGGTGTTGGAAAAACTAAAATTTACCTAATGACAATGCAAATTTCACCCCCTGTTTTGTATAGATAGGACAGTTAAAAACTCAAGTGTAGCACAGCCAATTATACAACCTTAAATCAAATAGAAAATGCTGAAATCAGTAACATTTTAAGAATTGCTTTTATTGTTCATTCAATTTAATGACTTGCCCAGTACCTATAAGGTTTATATTATACATCCGATGCTTGTTGCAGTACGTAGAGATCATACACCTGGTTTCTAAAAGGTTACTTCCCAAATAACTGGCGAATAAAATCCATCCAACCATTTATCCCAAATTCACCATCCACGGTCAATCTTTACCAAAATATGTAATAAATCACAATCTCTGTAAATAAATGTCCTGTATTTTTTACTCATAATCTATATTTTTCAAGTTATGTAAAAAAGAAAACATCTTTGGCGAATGTTTTCAGAAGATTTTACTTATACCAACTTTACTAAGGACGATGTCAATTAAAAAACAGAAGCTTATAGGCCAATCTATGCACCATCTGCAAAGTGACAGCATTCATAGGTCCACGACAAAAGAAATGCAAATAGGAAGTTGTGAACATATATTTCTACGATCAAAACCCTTCACGGTGCCAACAGGCTACGTCAAACATTTAATCTAAACATTTCTATTAGTGAGTAGGATCAATGAACAAAACAAGTCATGATTAAAATTCACATTTGAGAAGATCTGAATTCCGACAAAAATAGGGAATTTCACCGGACCTGACTATACTAACTGTAGTCTCCACACACAAAGTTGCGTTTATAGCGAGGCCTCAGATGCTACTGTATCTCCAAAGATGGTTGACATAGATCAGTGAAATAGAAGGTCACAGGTCAATCAAGGGATGAGGACAGAGTAGAGACACAGAACAAAATGTTTTAAAAAGTTTGTCAACACAACATACCTTTACAAAAAAGGGTATAGCATTACAGGAGAGTTTGCAATGCAAGGAAGGTCAGACAGTCACATAACTTTCCCATGAAAAGTTACTAACTTATGTACTGACAATAGTGAGTATTACCAAAAACGCTTAAAAGAATATGTTATCTGCTGGTAAAGACGGGAAAGATCTTTTCTTTTTCTCTACTGATTTTTTTCTTTGTTTGTGTGTGTGTGTATATGCAGTGTGTGCAACGAGACAAAAGAAAATAAACTTGAGTGGCTGAGTATTATTTTTGGGGCTGAGAGAAAGAGGATTTAGCAGCCAGTGATGCTGGAAAAGAGCTAACCAACCGACGGAAAAAAGTTGTATCTTTGTTGTGTAGTTTCTTCTTGGGCACTAAGCTCGTTAAACAATTGTTTTTCTAGTGTCCTGTCTGTTTTATGAATTTCACTTTAAATTTGCACAGACAAAAATGAATGAATAGAAACTGAAGCAGATTGTACTGCACACTGGGTCTTCAAATCCACAACCATACTGTATATATACAGACGACAGTGTTCACTGACAGATAATCCGCAAAACTTACTGGGTTTGGGAATTCGCTAGCGACGTACTCACCTCATACTGTAAACCTATGCATTACCGTATTGACCATGATCTAGCATCTGACAATTGTGTGTATGTAGGTGTGTGTGTCTGGCTCCCTGGCCCTTCTGTAATTGCCAGCCTTTTGGCAACCACAACCAAGCTGTACATACAGATGACAGCGTTCACTGACAGACAATGTTGGTAATGTACAAACCTCTGTACTAAGTTACTCTGTACCCTACATGTCCTCTCTCAACATACAAATATGTAGTGTACCTGATTTGAGTTCCTGCACATTAACGAATCAATCTCCTGCAAAACTTGGGTAAAAAGGTACAGGTTGTAGGTTCTTACTCTCTCTCCATGTGATGGTATATATAGCCTTACACCAACTCGAAGGAGGGTGACCTACAGGACAAATTTTCTGCCAGAGATCCATTGGGAACAGATCCTTCAAATTCTGGAAAGTAAATACTTCATATTTACTGTTCCAGTATCAAACAGATTTCACACTCAATGAACTTCAAAAACTGTTGGGCCTGGTAATCATAACTTCAAATTTGATAAGGCGGGATGTGTGGGGTCAAACTATTTTTACAGGTGGTATTAGACTTTTTGAAAATGCAGCACATGAAGCTTCCCTTACTTGACATGTTCTATGAAAATCTGGGACATAGAATCTTGGTTTACACCCAAGTATTGATAAGGGGATGATGTCAAGGGTTGGGATACAAACTGTCCTTAGATCAAAAATAAGCAACTGAAAAAAACTGTCATATTTCCATGAAGAGAGTTCAATGAAATCTGGGGCATAGAATCTTTGGTAACTTCAAAGGCTGATAAGATGTCAAATGTGTGGTTGGTGCAAATTGCTGTAAGCCTGTCAAAAATGAACTACTGAAGATGTTTGTTCAGATGTTTCCTTGAAAAGTGTTTAATGAATATCTGGGACCTAGCCTACTCCAATCACACCTGTTAGAAGATGAATTTAATCAACCCCATGGAAGACCCTGCTGTAACGAGGAGGAATTCCTCCACATGAGCTCAAAGTGTGCAGTTATTTTACTTTTGATGAGCGCTAGTATAACTGCCAGTTTGTAATGTTGGGAGTTCTAGACATACCATAAAAAAAAGCATCATGTGGGATAATTGTGTTTGAGGGTTTTGTCTCTATTAATGTTCTTACATCAAGGAAATTTGCAATCTATCTGATGCATATTTATGTGAATGAAATTTCCCTTTTTGATTGGGTCAATTCAGTGATGTAAAAGTCCCTGTTTGTAACAATCCATAGCAGCATAGGTGCCGGAAATCTTCTCTTCCACCGAGTGTGACTGTCTGCCTATTGTTGAAGACAGGGTTGCCAGTTTGGCATTTTGAACGCCAAAATATGCAAATTTGGTTTGTTTCTTACTATCTTTGTGTGCCAAGTAAAAATTGAAAGTGCACCCCAAATGGCATTTTGGGGGCCTAATGGAAATACCTATAAAACACATGCTTTATCATGAAATGTCCAGAAATTTTTTTTCCCCAATTTTAATAGTCAACCAAGTGGGACATTTACGGGTTTGCAATTTACTCTCCACTTGCAGCAATATAGATTGAGTATGTATTGATGTATTGTATAACTGTGTGTTGAAAACTTTGACAAGTGTTATACTGGAAAAATACAGGGGCAAGTTTCCTCTACTGTTTTGTTTTGGCATTTCTTCAAGTGGTTTGGCCGGCAATTTGGCCGGTCACCCCACAAGCAAACTGGCAACCCTGATTGTAGTAACTATGAGCCAACTGAGTAATGAAAACCTGGATTAGATGGGATAGCTATAGCAGCAGGATAACCTAGAAAAGTTGTGCCACAGACATAGGAGGCAGAAAGTTAACATTTTAAACACAAAATTGCTCATAACTTGAAAACGGATGGAGATACGGACTTTTCCTAAGCAGAGGGAAAATTTAAAAGTATGTTGAGCATGATCTTTCCATCTGTGCAATTTCTGTGTTAACTGGAGTTAATCCAACAGAGTTGCAATGACGTGTACCAGTTCCACGAAATTCTCTTACAACACATTTCTGATGTAAAATTTTTGGCTAGAATTGTCCTAAATGATTCATTGGGGGTTTTTTGATAATGAGCACTGTTTGCATAGATCAATCAGCATCAGTTCAGCTATACCCAAAACTCCTTGGTTTGGGAACTCGCTAGCGATGCACTCACCTCATATAACCTATGCATTACCGTATTGACCATGGTCTAGCATCTGGCAATTTTGTAAGTGTGTGTGCATGTATCTGGTCACCGCCCTTCCGTAATTGCCAGCCCTTATGGTCTGACGGGGAAGTTCAGCTATACATAGGTCACCGACTTTGTGCCAATATACAGTAAAAAGCAATTTTCAAACATTGCAAACTGTTTTTTCCCTTTTTTTTGTCTCCAAGCAACGTGATTTCCATAAAGTTAGGCCTATGTAGCATGTTTCAGCATCTTTAGCGTAAATGTGATAATGTACCCCCCAATTAAATGTACCCCCAACAACAACTCAGAGTCACATTCCATCTCACGGTCATAAACAAAAATGTCAAGTTGTATAAAACAAAGGGCGGCTGCCAGAAAAACTGGTTTTATCTTTGTTTTGGTTTTTTGTAATCTTTGTTATTGTTTGTCTTTTTGTTGCTCCATTACTGAAATCATTAATTGATACAGACTCAGTTATAATCAGCAAAATAGGGATGAGGAAAGATTTTCAAACCAATACATTCAACAATAAAGAAAAAGAGAAAAAGAAAACATGACAAAAGCACTGCCAAGCGGGGACAAAACCTGTGACATTACAGGACCTGCTAGAGTAACTGGATGAGCCACTTCATTCTTAGTTGATTTCACTGAGCAAAAGTAGTATGCAAAGATGAGCTCTGAGGAAGCATGCAACCAAAAAAAAAAAAAACAGAAAGCCAAAAGGCTTTGTGATTCCTTGCTACATGGTTATATTATAACAAACATAAAATATCCACATGACAAGTATAAGATCAACTGCAGTTATTTTTCTTGATACACCACAAGCCTTTACCCCAAAATGACCTTTATTTTGGTGACCTGAAATGACCGTGACATTTGACATCCACCAAAAGCAATAGGGATCACCTACCCAGTATGGCCAACCAACACATCAAGTATGACATCAGTCAACATTACCCTTCTGGAGTTAATGTGTTAGCAAGGTTTGACCTCGGGTGACCTCAAACGATCTTTGACCTCCACCACAAACAAAAGAAGTCTTTTACTTAGTATTTACAATCTACACATCAAGTAAGACATCAGTCAAGGTTAGACTCCTAGAGATATTGTGTTTACACATTTTTACAGTTCGACCTCTGGTGACCTCAAATGACCCTTGACCTCAACCAAAACAATAGAGATCTTTTGCTCATTATTACCAACCCACACACCAAGTATTACATCAGTCATGGTTACTCTTCTGGAGATATCATGTTTTCAAGTTTTTACAGTGTGACCGCTGGTGACCTCAAATGACCTTTGCCTCTCACCAAAGATGATAGGGATCATCTACTCAATATGACCAACCCACACACCAAGTATGACATCAGTCACAGTTACCCTCTCGGAGATAATGTGTTTGCGAGGTTTTCACAGTTTGACCTTTGGTGACATCACATGACCTTTGACTTCCACCAAAATCAAAAGGGGTATTCTACTGACAATATTCAATCCACACACTAAGTATGACATCAGTCACAGTTACCCTTCTGGAGATACTGTGTTTAAAAGGTTTTCACAATTTGACCTCTGATGACCTCAAATGATCTTTGACCTCGACCAAAAACAAAAAAAATCATCTACGTTATATCAACGACCCACACACTAAGAATGACATCAGTCACAGTTACTCTTCTGGAGATATTGTGTTTACAAGGTTTTTACAGTTTGACCTCTGGTGACCTAAAATGACCTTTGATCTCCACAAAAAGCAATATGGATCATCTGCACAAAATGAACAACCCACACACTAAGTATGACATCAGTCACAGTTACTGTTCTGGAGATATTGTGTTTACAAGGTTTTTACAGTTTGACCCCGGTGACCTCAAATGACCTTTGACCTCCATCACAAACAATACGTATCATCTGTTCAATATGAACAATCCATACACTTAGTTTGACATAAGTCACACTTACCCTTCTGGAGATATTGTGTTTACAAGATTTTCACACATTTTCACATCTGGTGACCTCAAATGACCTTTGACCTCGACCAAAAACAATAGGGATCATCTACTCAATATGACCAACCCACACACCAAGTATGACATCAGTCACAGTTACCTTTCTTGAGATAGAGTGTTTACAAGGATTTCACATTTTGCCCTCTGGTGACCTCAAATGACCTTTCACCTCCACCAAAAACAATAGGGTTCATCTACTCAATATGGGCAACCTGCATGCCAAACAATACAATTACTCAGAGTTACCCTTCTTGAGATAGAGCGTTTACGAGCAGCGTCACATACACACGCACACACACGCACACACCCTTACACACACATACACACACACATACATACACACACGACATCAGGACTCCATAGATTCCCCTGCCTACGGCAAGGAATCAAAAAATGAAATTGCTAAAATACTTAGACCTAAATGTAACTATTTCTACTTCTACAAACCTGAGGTGTTCTTCGTTAGTTGACTTTCGTTTAGTGTGATGCACAGGTACTTGACTCTTCATTTACAGCAAGTTAGTGTTAACAAAATAGGCAATACTGTATGTGTAGGCCTAGCTTGTACCATTTGCATGATTTTTATATCGTAATTAATGCAAAATAGCTGCTTCATTAGCCACAAGACAGTAACCGCCACTGTGTACCAGGTTAACCATGATCATTTATGGTGAGGAATACATTTACTTCTACTTTCAAAGGCCTCAAGGTTTGTTTCCGTGTGATACTGATATGAAAAGTTTTAAAATGCTCCATTTGAGAAAGCCAATTTTTGTTGATTCATTGGAGACAGTACCAGTGCCGATAATTTTCTGCAATACTGCAAAGAATTCAAAAGTACCGGTACTCGAAAAACAGATTCTGCTGCCAGTTGTGCGAGCACCGGTACAGTGAATACTGGCACTGACTTGTCTACTGGGATACTACCCAACCCTAAGAACTACAAAGTATGCAGTGGCATGTCTACAAAGTCTGTACGCAGTCAAACCTGTCAATTCTTGTGGATCTCGAATAGTACAGTACATGTGGCAGCAGCAGCAGCAAAAAGCATATTCCAGGGGGATAACTCAAAATAACCAAAAGGCTGGCAATTACGGAAGGGCGGTGACCAGATACACACACACAAAATTGCCAGATGCTGGACCATGGTCAATACCGTGATGCATAGGTTATATGATGTGACGGAGTAAGCGCTTGTGAATTAACCATTCTTGTAAGTGTAAGCATAGTTCGTGAGAGTGCACTGCAAAGTTAGCTAGAATGATTAGATTTTAGCTTATTTCAGATTCCTGACCATGATGCATAAATTGCATTTCAAAAACAACTTGAAACAGCGGTGGAAACCATTTATAGCTTGGTCTAAATCAAGTTTAAGGAAACATCTCTCCTTTTATCAAAGTGTTTCTCATTGTGAGCTCTGGTACATTCACCATGAGACAACAACTGAAACTGTAAAACTCATGGTCAAACTGTGAGAGTTGGCAGGTCTGTGAACCTTTCTGATATACCTCAAAAAGATAAAAACAAGACTGATAAACAATTCTGCTACATCATACAGAGAAAGGGTAATATATGTGTACTAGTTCTGCAAAATTTTGGGCTATGACAATACAATTGCATTACAATGGCACAGGCTGCTCTGTATGGTCACAATCCTTGAAAGAATTTGTCAGACATGCTTAAAATGCTACACCATAGTATTTTCCTGATCTCACAAAAACCTTTGACCAACACAGAAGAAAAAAAAAAGGATAGGATACGATAACATACAGGGTACCCATAGATGCAAGAGGTCAGATGCCACTGGATAAAAGACTATACTGCCCAGTATCTTGGTTTTCATGTGCTAGAATACAACAAGAAGAAGTATAAAGTGCAACTTATAATACATACATCACACACAGTCAACCATATTCTAAGACATTCACCAAAACCAAAAATATAATTGCAACAGTGGTTTCCAAGACAGTATAAGTGTAAATTAGCACTTACTTAGACTGGTAATGTTCACAGTTGTCACAATACTATGTCCACAAGTCACATAGGTCAGCTTTGAGTCCAAGCTTTGCTGGAATGCGTACCACTCGTCCCCTGACCTCCTCTTGCTGCCAGTGCCATCTATTGTGCCAGTTTTTTTTTCACATCCTTTCTGCACACAAATTTATGTGGTTCAATTACGAGTCATGTACTGTAGCAGTTGTTTCAATGTACTGTAGACTCTAGCTTCCTCTTACAGCATTCAATCTGGCTGGCTGGCTGTGCAGTGGATGATGTGCTGGTAATATAGAGTTTCTTTTCACACTTCAAAAAGTTAACTCTTCCTCTTTCACTGTGTGTGCATGCAAAGTGATGCAGACGACACTTTCGTCAGTTCCTTTTCCCTTGTCTGCACATTGGCGTCTGCTACGACAGGGCAAAACTTCCACTCAGGTGAATGGGAATCCTAATTTTGCTATTTTGCTGCATTTGTGCAGCCAGGAATGGTACTGAAACAGTGCCATTTACAATACCTTACAAATTTCATGCTCTTCCCCCCCCCCCCCCCATCATGCATGTTTTTTGCTCAAGCAGTACCATCCAAGGGCTTTTTCTTTTTTTTTTGATGCCCAAAAGGATCCCTCTCCCAAACCTCTCACCACTCTCTCTGCCATCTCAAAGACAAGTACAGCAAATCTGGCAGCATAGGATCAATTGCACTGACGGGTACTCCCTACAACTCCCTGGCATTTGTATGAACACATGAGATGAGGGAAGACTGTCAAGACAATTTGATCAAATCAATCAACACCTGGGCTTTGTTGCAACTCTCTGCCTTTATATTATATGGCTTACTTTTTACAGGGTTCATTTTTTACAGGGTTTATTCAACAGCATGACTAACTCAGTGAAAGTAGTGACTTTGGGCATAGAATGTTATCATGACTGAGAGGTGGGTGTTCAGAGAAACATGAAGAATAGAGTTTGGCAACGTTTGAGAATTTTACCAAATCACATTTTTCTTTTTTTGTTTGCAGAGCAGAAAACACATGACGTAGTAGTTGAGAACCGATTGTTGGTTTTGGTCCACCACCACCACCTGTAGCAGATCTGACCTTGACCTTGCCTCAGACAGACAAGTCATGAAGAGGAAAATTGCTACCAAGCTATACTTAGTACATATGGATCAATGAGCAATAAAAATGACTTCCTTCAGGAAATCCAATCTTCCTGATGTGAAATTGTTCTGTGTCATTGCTTCTTTGAAAAAAAATTTATCCCCGACTGTCTCGAACTTTTTCCTTTTATTTGTTGCCTTTGCGCTAAACACTCTTTTCTCCTTTCCCCTACAAGAAGCAAAGCAACAGGCTGAAGACACGTCCAAGGAAGTCCGAGAGTACGCCACGTGTGTGGCAGGTTGGCACAGTCGTCTAGCATGCCACCTCTGTTACTGTGTGTCTCAGAGCACATGCATGCATACAGAGACATGCCATTGCGTATTCAAACCAGCCGTCTGGACCACCCACCTGTTATTATGTAATTGCATGTCCTTTTATAGTTAACATCTTTTCTGAAATTCTATCATGAATTCTATCCATGAGGCAGACGTGAATGTGGATAGAGCCAACGGTGGTAATTTGTAGGGCAATCTTGGTTACATTTTCTGGTAGTTTTGATATATACTTTTTAAAATAAAGAGTTGCATTTTGTAGTACGAACCAAATGGAAGCTCTGTGTAATGATCACTGTAGGATACTTCTGGTGTTCCTAGTATTAACTGTGACAGGATTTAAATCACCTTCCTTTGAATAGTGCATTTTCGAATGTTGTGCCTGAAAACACTGTCGAAAGATTCAGCTGCTACAGGATGTCCTCGGAATTGACAACTTTTGTCAAAATTGTTTTAAGTGCATGTCTACAATGTGAATTTCTGAATTGTCCTAAACCTGCCAAGTTTTTTTCACATACTAATGACGAATGGTCAAACTATGAGGATCACCATGTGTTACATACAAAGGAAGCTTTATGAGTAATTAACATTTCAATTTCATTTTAGAAAATTCATGACCAGACACTTTTCACATAAGTTCTAAGTCATATGAACTCAACCAGTACAAGTCAGGATAAAAAATTCACAATATTTGAAAGATTTCATCACTATTGGATATGAAACCGAACTAATTATGCTAATTAGTAAGTATTGCCACGTGCTTGTAGCCTTCAAAATCCTCACATACGTATTGATATCAACTCAATCAACCCCTTTAAAAATAGTGACCTCAATCTAGCAACTGGCAAATTTTATGTTTGTGTCTGTGTGTGTGTGCGCATGCGGTCACGGTCCCTTAGCTGTTATTGCCGTGAGGGACTCACCTGCAGTGAATTCCCCACAACTTCCTGATGTGGGTATTCATGGGTGACTATACTTACCCCTTGCCTCACTAATGCACACATTTGACCCTATGCTCAAATCGTCCTTGAAAGCAATTCTAGCACCGCACCCTCCAAGGCCTAGCACGTCCTGCATATCAAGAGTGCTGTCAAATATTTAAAGATGTGAAGAGAACTTGCCATCTGCCACCAACCGGACTGAGCGACCCCTTCCCATCATCATCCCTTATACAAGCAGTTTGTTTGTTTGTACTGTTCATTTCTAACAAATAATATGTACAATATTTACACTCACAGTCAGGACAAATGCAAAAGATTCCCTGCACTAATCACCATGGCACTATTTCTCAATCTTTGCCTCGACCTCCTACGACCACTTTTCATTCTCCGACACCACAGGAAATTACGGAACAATTTACCTTTAAATGTTTATTCATCAAAGACGATTCACCATTCTGGGAAGTATGTAAAATTGTTATCCCATAATGCACTTTTGGCTCAAATTTAGGCCTCTTCACCACTTGACTTATCTCTCTTTTACGTATTGCTTGTTTTTGCATTTTTGTATTTTGTAAAGTGACATGTGAATAGTAGGTTTGGCACATTATAACTTTTGTTCTTCTTATTATTATTATCGTCATTATTTCAAACTCAAAAACGATCCACCTCCCCAACCTCACACCTTCTCCCCCCCCCCCCTTTCCCTGGTTATAAATTAGTTCTTTTAATGTTAAATGGACATGTACATGGGATGACACCAAATCTACTGACAGCAATATGGCAACTATCGATGATTTCACTCACTGATCATTTCACAGCAATTATAAAATTGATGGAACTCTTTTTACAGTAATATACAAGCTTAAGGTATATTCATGAACACACATACATGGTGCTGGCTGTACACGCTGTTGACAGTCCTATTCAATTCATATACACTGCAAGTCAGTGCCAGGTTTCAATGTTTACTTTTTAGTAAAGCATCCTCCATTCACTAACAACATACAGTGCTGCATGAGATAGTATAAATTTACCAACAGACAATCGTGTACAAATGGCAAACAAGAATTTAAATATGCGATTATTTATCTTATTTTGATATAGATTCATCCATGACCCAGTTTTCCTACCGGGGGGGGGGGGTTTTTCTATTCTTTTTTAAGCTTCATCTATCAGACAGCTGGACTATAAGGTTTGGAAAGAAGGCCATGCACATATCACACAGCATGTGGGCTGCCTGCCAATCTGAACTTCATGTGCCTGGTGTTTGGACAATCAGTATTGCATATCAAACGCCAAGCCTTGTAATCTGATACATCTGGAAAGGGTGGAGCACTGCCATAAGCAAGCACAGGGGCAAGGTGGAAGTCACTTCCAAAATTTCCAGATGGAACACATTACACAGGTGTACAACATACTGTATGAACTACAATGTTCAACTGCAAAACTGAATGCTAGTAATTATGTTACTACATAGTTTCACTGACATTTAATTTTGTTACTACAGGTGACAACTTCATTTTAATAGGATCACGACGATAGCCTAACTTGTGTTGCTTACAAGACAGACAGAAGGGAAAGTGCCTTCATATTCAACTAACATTTAAAAATGGCAAAGGTCAAAAATATATGTTGCTAATACTGTTGGACTATGGCAAGTTTGTAACATTTTATTAACATTTATGTCTCAGAATTTTTTCTTCCATCACTTCATTTAAATGAATAGCAGCACGTTGTAATCAACATAACAAAGAATGGATGAAAAATTCAACTTCGAAATGCAGCAAGACGCAAAGAAAGAAGGAATAAACCAAGGGATGGTTTAAAGAGTCTGCTGAGAACAATGGAACCAACTTACAACAAAACTGACAAAGGCACCTTAATTATTTTTCTGAAGTTACAGTTCATGTTGACTTCATATAATTTCAGGGCCCACCACACCCCCACATCTACTAACCTCACTCTCTCCTCGCCTTCTTTGCTAATCAATCCGAGAAAAACTTAAATAAAACACCACATGTTGTAACACACTCATTTGTTATGTAATCAAAATCCTGACAAGAAGTAGACACCTGAACATTCCTCACAAGGCAGCATAAATAAAAAGGGTTCCAATGATAGTACGGTCTATACATGTCTGTGTTTGAATTATAAGAAGCAATCATTAAAGCAAGACAATCAGGGAAATTTAAAGGCTCTGAATTCTATAGAACTCCCAACTCTTCTTTCATGAAAAATGTATTGCCATTCGTTCCTCTTGCACGATTTGATCAAACTGGCAGAAACCTTTCACACCATAAATCAAAAACAATGAACAGAGTTTAGACCATAATGGAGCTAGTATCACATTTGATCACCTTGCAGGATTCGAAATAACCTATGGTACAGACAGCCTTGGCTTTCAGGCCCTTACTGATGGCTGTGGTGCCCCTCAGTAACTGTCCTATGAAATAATAAAGATTCGATATAGATTTACAGCCAATTTGCTCATTGTGGCTGAGCCATTCTACAAGCTTGCTTCAAGCCCTGGATACCAGACATTTTCTCAGAACTGGTTCATACATCACCAGCAACCATAGGTAACAAAGCAGAGAGGTTCTTTACTGTGATTTTTTTTCCAACTTTCATAAGATTACCAGTACAAAGGTTTGTTGCAAATTATGAATTTCTGATACATTGTCACATCATGATTAATCAATGCACTGTTATTCTCTGTTGAGTAAAGCCATTACTGTAGTTTACAACCCCCTGATACCTTAGTTTATAATTTTAAATATAGGCTGGGATACCATCAAACCTGTCAGACGGACTGGTTTCCATTCAAGTCCACCGGTCAATTCTGCTGCATGATTGACCTTGTGTAGAAACAAGGTTAAACATTCAAATCCTGTAAGTTTTTTAAAAGCATCAGAGCCACATGTTGACAAAAAAAACCAACCAAAAAATTGTCTTTTTAAGTGTTGTCACAGCAGATGGTCTATGAATCAAATAATTACCCATATTTAACTCTCAAAATCATTCCTTAGAAACTATTACAGCGCCACCGTATACTGACAAGACGGGTCTTACTATTCTAAAGAAGCTAGTGTGATGGATCTTGGTTTCTTTCCAACGTTAAACTATTCAGTCATTCCTCTTACTTTTATTTATTTTTGCCGAGGTGCAGTAATTACAATTACAAGAAGAAAATTGCGTAAAAATGGCGACAGATTTCATATTATACAGCTGTATGTCACTGCACATAATGGTACTCACCCTGCTTTGTATGGAAGGTATACGTGGCAGAGAATCCAGAATTTTGTGAAGTAGAACCATAAAAGGTAAGTCTAAGCTCATTGACATCTGATTGCACAACTAAAGGCAGAGGTTCTGAATAACTGCAAAACGTTCTCGAACTAGGCTTTCTGCTGTGTTTGCTAGCACTTGAGACGACGACGAGACGAGGGAGGCAATTCTGTAAACTGTTTGTTGCGAATCCGATCAGTCTCGTGATATTTAAAAGAATATAGCGATCCCCAGGAGCACGAACGAAGTACCGACAGACGTTCCGCTGCTCCCCGGCATAAAACAGATCGCTCAGGTTTCCTGGCGAAGCGGTAAATATCTTGGTACACTCTGAGGAGAGAGAAAAGACAAAGGAAGGCTGGATAAAGAGTGGATCTTTTGTCTTAACATAAAAAAAAAAGATGTTCCGGATCATGTGACTTGCCTTCGCACATCTGCGTTTCTAAGGCTTCCTCCTATTGTTGTTAAAAGGCTTCCTTCCCTTCCCACTGACAGCAGTGAGCAAGCCCTTGATAGCGTTGCGTAGATAGATGGATAGTGGGTGGCTTAAGAAACCAAACTGCTATTACTCAACAGCTTTAAAACAGACAGCACTCAGTCCCCTTTAAGCAGAATGTGACTTTGATGATAAAAAAAAATTAGCATTTACTGCTGATCTTTGATTTCTTTTTTTGTCATAGGAAACCAACCTATGCCAAGTTTCTTTCAGGGGAGATTTCACTAATCAGAGAGTTAACAACGGTTGAAGCGGCTTGAGCGAAAGTTAAACACGGGAGGCAGCCTAGGCTTAGAGGGGGGCTATGCTAAAATTGATTTTGGCACACATAAAGCAAAGGTCAAATGAATGCATTAGTAGGAGCAAGGGATAAGTACATGTCCACCATGTGACTTGAGTTTTTTTTTTCGTTTAAACTCTTATGCAAAGACTAAACAGTGCATTTGCACAGAAATTCCGTACATTTACCACAGGACCAGGTTCTGCTAAAATTATTGTTTGGCCTCAAGTTCGATCCTTTTCCTTTTTTTTTTTCCTTTTTTTTTTCAAAAAAAGATCACTGTATGGTAGTTTTTATAGCTGTAATAAGTAAAGCCAGTCCTTCGGTGTACTTTTGAAAACTCAAGAGAAACACCATCCTGCTTTTAATCACCTGCTTGTATGGAAAGTCAGATACCTTTTCCCAAAATGTCTCTCCAACCTCATCCCTTCTCCAGGGTAGAGAAAATAAGTAAATCACCTCTGTTCACACAGCAAAAATTTTTTTTTCAGTGGGGACACACCAGGAAGGTCCTTTCATATAGTTCCGATGAAACAGCTTTGAGAGGAACGACGTTTATAGAGGTTTTGCACATGATGTCGTAATTAGCAACTGTCGTCACGCTGCCATAATGGATGGAATCAGTTTTTTGTGTAACTAGTACCAAGCCGCACTGTTTCAGTTAACACTGCGTGATTTGAAATTTTCCTATTTTTCATCGTATAACCGATCACAAGAGGCAAAAGGTCGTTAACAGTGTGGCCGTAGGCTGTACGAATCAGAGAAACAAGGAGCCCAGGATGATATTCCACCTACTTCCTGCAAAAGAAAAAGGAGCACACGCTTTGGTAACAAGCAACAGTAACTCACCGAAAGGTAGGGTGTGGCGCGACTCGTACGTATGTGAGCACCTTGTTTTGCTTTCCATTCAATAAGGTGTTTCCATGGGGAATGAATGACGTCACTGCAAAACCTCTATAGAAACATTCTCTGCTTGCAAATTTACTCTGCCAACATCCCACTGGCAGTTACACCCCCTCTCAATTATCCCACACTTCCCTTGCTGCGGTGTTCGTAAACAATACTGGTTGCTTCTGTCGCATTTCAATGAGACACTAATTAGGATCACACACATATTTCCTGAACATTGTTTGCTGAGTTGATATGATACTCTGAAGGAGTTTAGTCGATGTAAATTGCAGACAACAGAGAGGATGTTGAAAGTGAGGCCAACATCCACTGGTGGCTATCACTTCCCCTCTCCTTCACCTCCACTCTCTTACCAATCTTAAAATGTGACTACAGAACGACAGCGGTGAAAATAAGATAAACATGCATCATCCACTGATGCCATGTTCTCTCCATAAATCACCCCAATCCTCTGCCCTCTCTTCTTCAGCTGTCCAGCGTGACTGCAGAAGGAGGAAGGTGGAAAAGTGACTACCACCCACTGACTGGTGTCCCTCTTTGTTCTCTCTGTCAACACCATCCCCTCGGCCCCCTCCGTTCAAGTCTCCCAATGTGAATGCAGAAGGAGGGCGGTGGAAAAGAGACTACCACCCACTAAGTGCCTTTCTTTGCCCTCTCTTACCCTGATACCCCCCTCCCCTCAGACGCCCAATGTGATGGTGAAACAAGATAGGTGGACAGGAGACTGACACCCACTGGCATTCATGGAAAAAGGTGGGAAGGTGGGAGACTCCTTCAAGGGAAGTTTGTGTATTCTGAGGAAAATTTGGCACTTGAGGGAAATTTCTTCTATTTTGCCCAGAAGTATTATTGGAAACTGGAAAATGTAGACTCCTTTCCCAAGAATAAACATTTTATCCAGCACTGCCCACTGGTATCCATCTTCATGGTTGTATGTAGCTAGACAAATTTTTTAGTGCCAGACTAAGGCAAAGGAACTCGCCACTTCTGGTGCAGTCCCGAGGTTTGCACCAGAGCCCCAGGTGAGGTCTCGGGCAACACCACAGTAAGGGCCCAAAAAGCAGGGCCACCAAAGCACTTTCCATCTTGTAAGCACTGTTTTGGAAAAAAACTGGCAGAATCTTCAAATGCCAGCTAAAAAGGCCGCTCTTTCCATCATATTTGCTACATTTTTGTGAAGGAAGTGCCACCCAGTAAGGCGTAAAACTAATCCCGAAGCCAGGACGTGGGTCAGTAGGTACCAATGAGGTCCATCCAGCTTTGCCCATCATAGCTACAACCTTGCCCATCTCTCTATTCTTATCCCGATACTCTCTCCCCCCTCCCCTTCCCCATCTTCCAAAGTGAGTGAGGGGTGGTGAGGTTGTTGAATCTGATCATTTTTTCTCCAATTAGTTTTTTCTCTTTGTACTGTCTTGCTCTTCTGATTTTTTTGTATTTTTTCTTTTTCAGAGTGCTCAAATTACATTGAAGCCATGGATGCTACATACAGCCTTCACCTACAGGTGAACACAGCTGTCTGTACTTTAACATCATGTATTTCAAGAATACTCAAGGTTTGTCACGAGACAGCCGCCTTGCACGAGGCAAAAAACAGCGAGCAGTTTGAAACACGTTGTACAGCACTCGAGCGAAAGGCAAACGAGGGCGAGCTAGGCCTTAGAGGGCGTGGTGTTAGAATTGACTTCGAGGTCAGTTTGAGCAGAGGTCAAATCATGCAGTAGTGTGGCAAGGGGTAAGTATATGTCTATGCTGTAAATGTGGCTCTTCACTGACCTGCACACATAATAACCCTCAGTCGACACTGAAATAGTCTCCTCACTTGCCTGTTGTTGAGCATTAACTGGCAACTACTTATAAAGTAGTAACAGATTCAGAAATTTTTCAGTCCGGCCAGCCTGCTCATTCTGAATGTGCACATCCCAATGACAACGAAAAACATAAGACTTGTGGGAATTTCTCTTAACTTTTACTGAATCACTTGACATACTTGTTGGGATATTGCTATGATTTTAAAAGACTCTAAAAGGCTAACATGAAATGCAAATATTCCTCTTGAAGTACATCCGTCACTAATCAGCAGACTATTTTAGGCAGTTATGTGGAAGTAATCTGCCAAATTCTGTCAGTCATTAGCAGGACTTATCCAGAAAAATGAAGAGAAAAACTTCGTACTAACTGGCTGATCTAATGACTGGAAGGGTTTAATACCCTCTCTGGGTTTCCTCAGGAGACTCCTTCCACCCCCCCCTTCTCAGGGGACAACAGTCATGAAGCTGACTATTCTACAACACCATTGACTGTCAGGGGAATAAACAGAATGATTAAACGAGTACCTGGAGTTAGTTACAACAAAAACGAAATTGAAAAACGAGAAGAGAGTAAAGTACCTTTTATCTCACTTTCAATCAACAGGCACTTGATACAAAGACAATAAAAAGAAAACAAAACACACAAAAAAGATTTGAGTTTCAATAGGAACATGTAAAATGTATCTAAGATAGATAATCACAACAAAAAAATTTTGGGCAATGTCTCATCTTTGAAAATGTATCATTTCTTTTAGAAAAAAAAGGGCTGAACCAACCAGCAAGCAGACATCCCGGTCAGTAACCCTCAAGAATTCAGAAACTTGTATTTATATTGTATACATATGTATAACATGTTAATAAATGGGTAGATGACCTTGTGACATGTATGAAAACACAGAGTCAAAACCGGTTTGATTTCTCGAGAGACATCTCCATTCCCTCCCCTCCCTTCCCATCTCTATCCATCCCCTTTACCGTCCTCTCCCCTTAGTCATCCCCTCCCCTTAACCTAGACTTGCATATATACTGCATACGCCCCCAACTAACAAATGTGATCTTGCAGTCCACAGGCTTTCCACAGAGCAACCTCCGAGCACAAAATTTCGACACAGAAAAATCGTAGCTAAAGACAAACAGGGGCAAGCTTTGACTAAGAGGGCAGGGTGTCAGAATTGTTTTCAAAGGCACTTTCAGCAAGATCAAACTGAATGCAATAGTGAGAAAGCGGTAAGCATACAGTATGTCTATGAGGTGAAATCTTAATCGATTGGCTCCTAAATTCACGCACCCATAAAGAAGATAACGTCAAAATTTGACACATAATGTACACCTTACATGAACCAGTGTCCCGCAGTGACTTTCCTCTCAAATGATGTCTTTATGTTGGAAAGGTCTATTCACATCTGGATACACGATTCTTGCTTTATGCCCTGACCATAGACTCGTGGCTGCATATCACTAACCAAGATACGCACCAAATTAGGAGCCTTTTGTGATCAAAGTCATTAGTGGCTTGAGGTAACAATAACTCTCCAATCAGATGCAGAAAAATACAGCATTTTGCAGGTTAGTGTAAACAACAGACTCCAGGGAATAATATGGCCCAATTTGAAAGCTTTATGTTAAAGGAATCATAGAGGTATGATCAATTTCATGCCTTAAGATTCACAAAATGAAATCACCTGTCACCATACTACGTGTTAAATTGGGACATACTGTGGCTTAGAAGGATGAATGCTGAGAGTTTTACCTTCAACAAATTCAAAGCACCATTTATTTTAGATGTAATTTCTACCAACTTGCCTTACAGTTTAGGATCCAAACAAATGGAAAACACAAAATATACATTACTGTAAGTCAGTAAGACATTTATAGCAGCTAGTTTAACAAATATATGAGATCAGTCCAAGCTACTTTTTTTTCGAGATCATTTTCATGTTAAAATCTTCGCACAACTGCACCTCTATTGATCTCAAATGACCTTTGACTGCTACTAAAACAAAAACTGTACTCGTACTTCAGTGGCACTATTAACATGTCAAAGAGGGAACTCAACAGTTTTCAGCTCCTCACTTACATATACAGACAAGGATTTTGCTATTTCAAACCTATGTCACTCCACATTAAGTTTCACCCTTAGCTCTACCAAAATTATTTAAGTCACACATGTGAAAACACATACATACATATGCACACCATAGACAATTGACACTAATTGTTTCCTAGATAGGTATCTGTGGCTGTGACTTTCCCATCTCTTCTCCCATCCCTTCCTCTTCTCCCACTCCCTCCTCTTCTCCCACCCACTCCCCCTTCCAACAAATGTATAATGAATACCCAAAGTCCAAGCATTTGCATATTGGACTATTATTTCTTGACAAGATGGGCAACTGTCATTCCTTACTAGTTTTTAAAATCTGCATAGCAGTTTTACCATTTCTTGTATATTTTGTCACGAAATCAGTGAAAGCCCTAATGTTGTATGAAGCCCTACTGATGTATTTTGCCATAATGTTGTTTGTACAAAAAGTGCTACACAACATTCCATTTGTGTAGCTATTTGACCATTTTGCATACCAAAATGAGATGTGATTTTGGATAAACTATTCCCTGTACTGTGGAATGATCTCTTATTCTGTTTGTGTCCACAAGTAATCTTTTTCAATATATGATTTTTCCTGTAAAACAAACAACTTATTTCCCTTATTTACCTTATTTCACCTCACTTAAAGTTGTGTATCATGCATCTAGAAAAGAGCTGGCTTTACTCAACAGTTGCATAGTTAGAATCTTAAAATGAAATTCCATTGGAAATGAGTTTCTATCTATTACTGTTTTTGAAATACAGTTTTTCAAAATTTGATGAAAATGCAAAACTGATGACATACAGTAGAGTGTTGCAGTGTCGATATCGCCTTTGTTAGTCCTATACTGGGTTTCACATTGGTAAGTAATACCATCACTTGTACAGGAGAAAACATGCTAACAAACTAAACCCTCCAGACATATAAAAAATCTCAATTGTCCTTGAAATAAAGGTTAAGTGAACTAAAGTCAACATCAGATATATCACGCCAGGCCCTGTATTGACTTCCTTAAATTTGCATACTTAGCCAGTAGCCTAAGCCAATATTTATTCATGATACAGGTATACGACATGAATTTGTCCATTAAATCGTCACTATATGGTAGGTAAATCACCGAATTTATGGCTGTTTTCAGCATTTTTAATGATTAACACAGCCAATATTCCAAAATCACATCATTTTCACATCACACAACCTTTAAACTTCCTCGTCCAGATACATGGGCCTGGTGTAACAGACTGTATACCTCACAATTCCTTTCTTCAGATCTGTGTTTACAAGGTTAACTTACATAACCAGAAAGTCAAAGGACTTTGTGATTCCTTGACAATATTTATGAAAAACAAAGGATAACCAACGTACCAATCTTGAAGTTGAATCACCTGTAAACCCTTCTTGAGACACCATGTCTACAACGTTTTCACAGTAGGACTTTTGCTGAACTCATGTAACCTTTGACCTCCCCAAAATAAGACAGAGATCATTGACTCATCAAGAACAACCTATGTCTACAGTTTGAAGTTACAGCAACATTCAATTGAGGTTGATAGATTTTAATCTCTGGTGACCTAGAATGACCTTTGACCAACCAGGAAAAGAATAGGGATCATCTACTCAAAATGGACTAACTACATATACCATCCTTAGAATTCAAGCAACTTTCCTCACTGAGATAATGTGTTTACAAGGTTTTCAAGTTATGTATTCTACTGACCCCATGTGACCTTTGACCTCACCAAAACTTGACAGAGATCATCTACTTATCAAAGGCTACTAATACTTTACATTTGAAGTTCCAGGAACGTTCAGTTGCTGAGATATCCTCCTCAATAGGTTTTCAGACTTTCTCCTCTAGTGACCTCAAATGACATTTGGCCTACCTGGAAAAGAACCTAGGGACAATCTACTTACAATGGACAGTTACCTTAATACCAACTTTGAAGTTGAAGTAACTTTCCTCATTGAGATACCGTGTGTACAAGGTTTTCAAGCTGTGTCCTCTACTGGCCTCATGTGACCTTTGAACTCATCAAAACTTGACAGAGATCATCTACTTATCAAGTGCTACACACACACACAGACACACACATGCTATCACCATCACATAGATTCCTTGCCTGTCTTCGGCAAGGAATATAAAAAATCATGCTGCTCCCAAACAACATGACATGGTACAGTCTGCATAATCCTCATATGTTGACTGCAAAGGTTAAAGTGCCAAAGTCGCACAATATTGGAGGATTTGGAATGTAGAAATTAGAAAGGTCATGAACAAGTTCAATCATTGCATCACATCAGTATGTGCAGACTGTGCACATTCACGAGGTAACTGTTACACACTGATTTAGAGCGAAACCTTTGCATCCTAACAGAATATGAGTTGGAGGGGAATACCCTGTCAGTATTAAGTACATTTTCTAAATATCGGCATTTCATTCACGTTCATATCATCAGTACTTTGTCTGGGTTATACTGTTGTCAGAGGTTACCTCACTACTGTATCGATATGTATGCCACTTGGAGAGGAGGAATAAATGTTGTGTCCACTAAATAACATTACGCATTCTTTTCTAGTTATCAATCAGTGATACACTGTAGAATGAATGAATTACCGACAATATGGCAATCCGATATTTTCTCAAGTATATATCTATATTTTCCACATACCAATTTTCATTTACTGGCATAAGTGGGATGACACTATATCAGCACCGGCATGGAAAAAAATACCAGCATATCGGTACACCGACGGAGCTTACCTGTGTGTACCACCATGACTATATGTTCACCACATAACCGTAGTAGAGAAACAGAGTCACTCACAAATAGTGGCCCTTCTGAGTAAGATACAAACCAATATTGATGGATCAAAATGTAGCTGATGTTTGTGGGGTTGAAAAACACAAACCTGGTCGTTCAAACTTGTTCAGACTTTATAGGCACCTATTCTTGAGAGGCTTGATAGGTACCATGGGTGTGGATCATGGAGGGAGGGAGGGGGGAGAGGAACACGGGATGCATTCCACACACTCTGAAGGAGGACATCTCCCATACGTTTCCCCACTTTTTCAAAAATTTCAACCTGTGATGAATGGTTAAAATACAGAACACTGAACACACCTGACTTCCAACATCGACATTCAGCAATTTTACTGTGTTATAACTCAAGGTTGTAGCAAATATGAAAATATGTTTTCCATTGACAAATGGACTGAAGAAAGGGACTATGACATTTGACAGCATTCCTTGTTACTGCTAACAAGTTTGTCTGCCATGTAAAGGCCTAGAGTGCAGTTTTGTAAACTATTTACTCACTTAACACTAGTCAGGGTAAGTGAGGAGCGAAGTAAATACAAAAGGCTTTTTCACGGATTTTTTAATGATTGTAAGTTTTGACGATGCCTACTGAACATCATCCAATATAATCTCTGATGTGGGGATTTTGGAGAGGATTTCAACTTTTTTACCAAAATGGTGTGGACAACATAATGTAAGATAGACTGCCAACTGACACTGCATTTTCAAGCTAAATTTCACCCAAATACCGCAGCATTTCCAATATAGACAACTTCCAATTTCCATTTGTGTTTCAAAGGAAAGGGGCAAGGGTTGACCATCTGAAATGAATACAACTTCATATTTTAATTTTTTTTTACAAAAAAAGGGAGGGAGGACTACTTCCCCTCAGACCCCTAACACAAGACAGCGACTTACAAACGGTGAAAAGTCCCCACCCCACCTTCAAAGATGGATTCACACCCTTGACAGGTACTGTAGGGGAGATGTCACAAAAGTCACCTGGTTTGATTCTTTTCAAGCATTTCAACAGTGTCAAACACAAAAAATGCACTCCCATATATCATGCCAAAAGTACTCTGGCGACTTCTACTGTAAGTCCATTTGGCGCAATCCTGCTTTGCACCAGACTTACCACCTTCTTCGAATTTTGCGATCCTGGTGTGTTAGGAGTGCGGATGTTGCGCTAAATATGTTTGAGACAGGAAAGTGAAGGGTGAAATAATTACAGCCTAGACCGACCTAAAGAGAAAAGGGACACCTTCACTACTAGAGCAAGGAGACAGTAACAGCATCCTGGTGGTAGTCCTGTACAGGTCTCCATCCATTTTCAGTACATTTCCACTAAACAACACAGAATCCTGAAAGGAACCACAGAGACACTGAACCACACATTCATAAATATGAATGTGGAAAGCAGGGAAGGAGCATAAAATGTTAAAAAGAAAGACAGATCTTGGTGCCTGTTTATCTAGGAGTCTGTTTCCTTTGGCACCATCATCCCTGGCTCAGGAACTGCAGCTTTATACACAATATGAGGCATTGTGTTTCCTGAACACAACCAGTGAACTCTTCACCTGACATGTCTGTCTCAGGAATTCACAAGCAGATCTGGGAGAACCCTTGCCCTCAACTTTGCCCTTCCCTCTAAAGGTGTCTTTTACATATTTTAAAGGAGTAACTTGCTCCTTTTTAACAACAAATACAATATTAAGGATGGTAGGGTTACTTGTTTTCCCCCTTGCTGTTGGTGTGTGCACAGAGGATAACAACATGTGGAGAGGAGGGCAGGATGGTTTGACAAATCCAGACAGCAACATAAAATCAAGGTTCCCTGGTGATTGCTTATACACTTCTACATTGTTTAAAACAATTGTAAATGGTGTTGAATGTTGGCACATGTAAAAGGGTTACTCTAATCTGCAGCAACTGAAAATGCACCCAAAATGTATTTTGCAGATGGGAATAACTGGAGACTTGTCTGGAGTCAAAATTATGCAACTGCTGACTTTATGTGATCAGATGTTAATACAGAATATGTAATGCTTAAACCAGACGTTCGACAGTGTTGTGGCTTTGATAATTCCATTATATTTTGAATCTGACATACATGCTGAGAGCATGTTGACCCCAAATGACCTTTGACCTCCACCGAGATCAAACGCTTTTTGCACTCAATAAGGTGCATCTACAAATCAAATAGATCTGTCCAAGCTTCTCTTCTTGAAATATGGTGTTTACAAGGTTTTCACTATGTGACGGTGACCCCCGTCGACTCCACATGACCTTTGACCTCCAACAAAAACAATGGCTCCTTGCACTTAACAATGTAAAGATACACATCGCATACAAAATCTGTCCAAGTTTCCCTTCTTGAGATACTGTGCTCACAAGGTTTTCACAATTCTACCCCTGTTGACCCTAAATGACTGTTGACCTCCACCACAAAAAATAGGCACAACTGCATACTAAACTGGATCTGACTTCCCTTGTTGAGATATTGTCTTTACAATGAGGGCACCACAAATATACATACACACAAACATAAACACATACACACAAATACCTGTTTACTGTAACAAGGGAGGTAACAACTGAGAAGGAGATACAACAGGAAGGTTAATTTATGTTAATCCTGTTAGATTTTCTCTGGCATGATAACTTTCAGTTCATAAAGGGATGAAAACAGCTTTGGGTGCCTCTTTACTTTTGTGTAATGTATCTTATTTGGAGGGACATCCAAAAAATCTTCATTCACACCTGCTTATAATCTTTGAAAAGGATTGCCTAGTGAAAAACTTTAAAGCAAGGTTCGTTGCCAACAGTCAACTTAGAACCACTGTCTCAAAAATCAAACGACTGGTTATCTCTTTAGAATCATGATAGACTAGTTTATAAGAATAAGACATAGACCTTTCACCAAAAGCAAATGATGAAAACCGTCATAAGACTATACTTAACTGCAACATTTTATCAATGTTTGTTAACTTTCTCAAGTTTGCAGAGGGTGTATACATGTTCAACAAGTTATACAACGTCAATTTTCCCTACTCGTCAGAAATCGTCAGAAGCTGAAAACTGATTTTCAAGAACAACTGCCAATGTTTATGGACAAAATTTTCCAATAGGTAAGTTAAATTAGAGCAGATAACATGGACTTTTACAA
This sequence comes from Stichopus chloronotus, assembly GCA_021234535.1. Lineage (NCBI taxonomy): Eukaryota > Metazoa > Echinodermata > Holothuroidea > Aspidochirotida > Stichopodidae > Stichopus > Stichopus chloronotus. Next base: position 17,886,714 of record CM037832.1, on the reverse strand, counting down.
TACGTTCCTCATACCCTCAAATCCCATTGAATCTGTGAGTGGTGAGCAAAAGAGGTGATTTTGGCAGCAAGTAGGCTAACTTCAAAGGAAGGAGTTTCTGTTGTATCTTCTTCTCAATTGCACCTCCATGCTGCAAACATCGGGGACGTGGGCTTTTTATCACATGATCAAAGACAACCCCATTTTGCAGATGATGTTCCCAGTTTACCACAAGTATTTAGTATTGCATGTACCCCTGATTCACACCATACAGTACACAGACTCCCCACCACTCACTGGTGTGGGTATTCACAAGTGACTACATACTTAAAACCCTTGCTTCACTAATACGTGCATTTTGATGAGACTTTATGAGGAATGGGCTAGAACTTCCTCCTTTTCATTTGGCTTTGTTCTCTGAGGAATCTACAATTTTACTACATGCAAGGCAGACATCAGGGGGAAAAAATCAAGGGGGGTTCATTAGTGACAGTAGAGTAAATACAGTTGGACGATTTGTGGTGTGAAGGGTGTATGATAACATTGAATCATACTGAACTTGAACAATATAAACAAATGGCAAGATGTAATTGTCATAAAAGAGGTCTGTGAATAAATTTGGCCCACAACTGACTGCCAGTGTGGGTAATTCATGAGTGACTAATACCAATTGCTCACACTAATGAATTCATTTTGACCTTACTCAAAGTGCACTCAAAATCAATTCTGACACAGTGTCCTCTAAGCCTAGGCATACCCTCCTTTGTCAGGCATTAGTGCCTGCAAGGGGCAAGTGCATGAATGCAATGTGAATTCAGAGATTCCAAACCCTGCATTAACACTTTCATTGTTACTGTTGTGCAGTATTACAGTTATAATGCATTACTGATGCACCTACACAACTCACATCTGTAATGCAGGGAATATGACGAACACAGGTCAGGTTGATTCCTGTGATAACAAAACCCGAAACGAAACTGTTCCTCTTACTTAGATCTCCAGCAAACATTGGTATCTAGGTAGGGCTATACCTTTGCCTCAAATGAACTATACCATAGGTCCCTTATTAGCTTGTATGAACTTATCACTCAGGCAGAGAGATTGTGGGAGGTGTGACAATCACCATAGAAATGAGCATTCCTTCAAACAGAAATTCTTTAGCAGGTGATAAAGATTGCAGCCAAATTGAAAACGAGACCACTCCTTTGGGTGAATTAGTACTCTTGAGAGGTAGAAAGAGAGAGGATGAGGGAGGGGTGAGTGAGTAGACTAGCCAAATTGTAGCTGGGAATCATTACAAGCATTGTCCAAGTGCTACTTAGTCCTACGATAAGCTATGCTCAGTACTGTACCAGATGCAATGTACATTGCACACAGAGAACAGTAAGGTAGGCCACAATAAAACATCCATGGCTTCCATTAATCACAGTGCGTTTTAACACAGAACTACTATCTATACTGCTTATATTACACTGCTTTAACAAGATCAGTCACTTTGCTAATGACTGGCATAGTAGCACATTGTATGCAGGAATAAAATTTGACTGGCATAGAAAATAAAAAAAAATCTCCCAGAAGAGAAAAAATGGTTAGTTTGCCTCCTGGGAACAATAAATTTTATCTGAATATTTTTAAAGTACTCACTGACAGACTGTTAGATCTACAATAACAACAATCCAACCAAAACAGTTGCTGCTTCATTTCTTTTCTCTCCTTCTTATCTGACAAAAATCAAATTCAACATGAATCAAGCCCATGTACCCAAACATTTGGACGGTTACAAGTCCATAATCCTGCAGGAATGAAGTCCTACCTGAGGTACCCAGGTGCTCACTTTCCCAGGTCCTAGATGACTGTAGATCACTGTACCACCAGCACAGCTGGGTTTCTTGTTTGGACTCTTTTATATGAGGTGAGGCAGTACGCAGTTGTGAATTAAGAGAACTACCTTAAGATCCCTCCAAACGAGACTGTTGTGGCAGACTGAGAAGCGGTGGTTAATTGGTTTGGTTGCAAGGAGAAGAAAGCAAATATCAGGGAGGGAATTTGTGTTTGACAGTGCAAAATGGTACCTGAAAATGATGACTAGAGGCAAGCAAAAACCTGAGGAAATGGGGAAAAACAAACCACACAGTCCCAACCATCCCTCCCCCCAAGCCACCATCCACAAGTATGCTGAATACTGCATGGGGGGATCTCCAGACATTTGAACATGTTATGCAGTTTATGTACTATTCGATTACTGCCAGAGTAAAACACATTCTTAGATGAAAGGAGAGCAGGCAAACCTTTTGACAATTTACCTGACATACTTGCCCAATACTTTCTGTTATTTCTATCTCCTCTCCAACACACCTTTCATTCTGTCTATTCCGCAGTGCGAATGGAAATTGACCAAGGTCTCAGGACTCACCCCCTCCTTTAAAGCAGAGTGCAAAAAAAAACATGAATACTGCTTGTCTCATTATTTGAGATGTCACCAGGTCATACTTTCTGCTGTTTTTACCCTCATGTCATCACATGATTTACAACAGTATATGAACTTTGGATAATTTCAAGGCCATCTATATCTCCCCCCTGCCTCCCTCTTCAATTCCAAACAGAGAAATTCTCTCTCAAATTTTGCACCTATATTTATGCTGTAGGCCTTGGGGCAATTCTTTTTGATGGTATAAAAAAAAAAAATCATCCCTATGTGACCTTCGTTCTAGGTCTCACTGTAATTTTTGAGAGTGAGAGTCAGTGTGGCCTGCCAACAGAGAGACAGGAGGGAGGTTTTGAAAAACTTTTCCTGCAGAGTTCAACAACATCAAAATTTATGAACAAATATTTGAATGTGCTCAACTACAGGGGAAAATGACATGAACATAACACTAAGGCAGCAGTCTTTCCTCATACAGTCTAAGCACGTCTAAGGGACATCGAACCACACTGAAGTCGCACCAGGGGGTAGTAGCGATGGCTCTGCTCAAAGCCAGCAGAGCAAAAAATGAAAATCTAGATATGACCAGAAAATTAAGCACTGTAAGAAATGTGAATGATGTTATGCACTGGTTTGGGCATTCAACAATGGTAGAAATTACCTGTCGTAAAGAGCGATAAGTACCATCCTTATTGAAATCAAATCTTAAGCGTAACATATCTTTGCCAATTTTCTTGGACACATATTTATTAATTTCTTGATTTTGATTTCTCTACGTGTTTTACATTGTGACATGGGCACTTTGATCGAGTTGGCACATAGGTCTTGTTTGATTATTGCTTTTTATTATTCACCTCAAACACCAGTCAACTGGTATCATTTTTGCAGTGGGGGGAGAGGGGTAGGAAAGTGACATTTACACAAGGTCACTGACAGCGCCATACAAAACGTATTTACACCAGTTGCATTGTACGTGGATGAAAAATGCCCCAGTTGGAGACAAGCTAGTAGACTGCAACAATTTACTTACTTTTTTTACGATACAATTGACTACAATGACACAGGTTAGAGGGCGATGTAAAATCAGCTTCAGTTTACAACACACTCTCTGAACCTTCTTCATGAGCTACACAGGCACACGCCCCTCTACAATAAAGTGTGGAACTGAAGCAATCTCAACACCGCCCCCACCCTACCCCTCTTCACTCAGAACAATACACATGCTTTGCACTATGCGACTTTGCGTGCTCGTCCACCTCTAACTTCGCTGACACACATACATCTGGTCCAGGATCATTCTGCATTTCTCTCCCGGTTAGCAGAACCACTCATGTCTATGCTCTCCATCTTTTCCCTCACGTTTCTCTCTCTTTCTTTGCACTTTTTTTCCCCCCATTCTTTTACTGACAGTCTGGTAAAAGCAAAAATGAAACAAATAAGTGGCCTTCAGACTCTTGTCATGTCTGTGGCTATGACAATATCTTTTAGACATTTTGCATTGGATGTCCTTTGCTTTCTTGTTTGTTAACTGTCTGGGAATTAACTCTGTGAATGTACACACAAGCACAGCATGTGGACCAACAAAGCATAAAGTACAGCCAAAAAGGAAGGCAGTGCAGACTTTATCTTCAAGGCCAACCTGTTCTTGCACCTCTCTCAGACAACAACCTTGAAGAGATATTTGCCTTAAAAAAAAGAATCTGTAGATGAAAGCAAGTAAAGGACAGTGTCTCTCCATCCACCAGAAACTCTTCAGTACTTTACTTTTCCCATTCAAGTACATAAACCCAACAATGCAAACACAGACCAGGGGGAACTTTGCCATTTCACAGCAACTGCATGGACAACCAAAAAAGCTTTCACAGGAGCACAATGGGCCTCCTTGGTGGGGGGCAAACTGAGCAACATTTATTTTCAGTTTACCTGAAAAAGTACAAACTTATTTCCCCCAAAACCATCCTTTTGCTAGAATTGAGGGAACAGATGCTGTGTCAAACTTTCCTTGCTTTGTCTTTAAAACTAGTGTAGTTCACTTCAGGGTTATAATCCAGTAAGATCACCTTTTTAAGACATTAGCCATAATATGTCAATGACAGATTTTCTAACGAAGAATTTGACCCTGCGGTACTCGACATCAGTAGTATGCTACGAGGAGGAACATTGAACATATATGCATAATTCAGATAACAGCCACTGCTCATTGTTATCCAGACTATTGGGAAGGATGGCTATCATACATACGACCACGCTACTGACATGCCTCCTTACAATTAGACCCAACAGATACATCAAACAAATGCACCTGATTCCCAGGAGTCTGGTGGCTGACGGAAAAGAAGAGCGGGATGTCAATGGGCAACATACCGGGGGTTAGGGCATTAACCAGTGTCACTGAGGAGAGGGGAAAAGAGAGTTGAAAGACGAATCAGTGGCATGTAAACCAGAAAATCTGGGGAAAAATCAGAAAATGCAGCTAAAATTTCACCAGCAAATTTGGTACAGGTGAAATATGGGCATGTTCAGAATGGCGTAAATTTAGAGCACATGTATGGGGAACCAAAACTCTTTACAGCTTAACTTACCGCAGCGTAGACTTGCGTGGATTTCAAATGTGATAACACTTGTTGATTTATTTTCAACCTTATCTGTTGCACTGTAATATTCAATAATAGCAGTTATGGCCTGAATTCTAAATGATTTACAGTGTGAACTTGAGTAAGATTTCTGGAAATGTTTAATCATATATCAGACAAGACAAAACATGAAGCGGTCATGTTAGAAATGCAGTTTACAAATTTTTATGTAATGTTTTACTTCCTGAATCCTCTGACCAAAACTGTCCTTGTTTCCTGTCTGCAGTTCAAAAACCTGACCAGAGGTCCATATATATCAGGAATAACTGCTAGAAAACAATTAAGATAGGAACAAGACATAAGAACACTCAACGTTTTGGAGAAGGTATGGAACGTCTTTGCAAAAGTCAAAAGCAGGAGGACAGTAACAGACACGCTGTAGCAACTCGAGCGAAAGGCAAGCAAGGGTAGGCTGGACCTTTAGAGGTGTCCAAGAAAGTCTTAACTTCGCCTCTTTTTCATGGACTTGAACAAAAACGAACGAAAGAAACTACAAGCTTCTCCGATGAGCGTTACTGGCCAAGAGATGGCTGAATGTATTCTGCCATTGCACATTTACACAAAACGAAAGGCTACTCAAACAACTGCACACAAAATGGAAACAAACACAAAAGGATTGGACGTAACTTCAATTCCACAATACAATTAACAGTGATGCAGGGCATGAGATTACTTACGAGCGGAATCTTTGGCAGAGGGCATGGTGCTAGAATTGATTTCGAAGTCACTTTGAGCAAGGCTAAATGCATGCAGTAGTGAAACAAGGGTTAAATTTTTGTCTATGATGTGAATATCAGGACTTTAGAAGTGTGTATTTCTGTAAGGGATCATTTTATAGTACTTGATAGCATGTGTACATTTTGCTGGAAGAAGAGCAATTCTAGAGTCACACCAAAGCTCTGTTTAATGCTCTGAGGATAAGATGAGCCATGGCAATTGTTGCTTTTGTTTCAGTGATCCCTAGTCCAAGCGATTCTGAATTTTCACGATCCTAGAGTTAATGCCTGATGCTTGAAGTCGCATGTATTAGATTTCAAATAAAAAAGAAATCAAACCCAATCTGAAACAGGTTGTTCAGGTGGCCACTGCTACAGATCACTCGATCCATCTGGATATTGTGGATTTATATTGCATGACTTTGTGCATGAAGGCAGATACATGGATGAGTCTCCCCACAACTCACCGGTGTGGGTATTCAAGAGTGACTATGTTCAACCCCTGCTGACACTAATGCAATGTTTAACAATGTTCCTACATGCGTTCCCGAACAAAGGTCAAGCACTGTCTCCCTATGCTCCAGATTGGCCTCGTTAGGCTGAGTGAAGTGAAGGTCCTGATATTAAATTTATGTACACTTCTGTGGGATCTCAATTACGCAGGATTTTTATTACACATATGCATAACTTTTGTGATGCCCTGGCAGTTTAAAAGTCACAACCATAAAAGGCCAGACATAGTGATCTTCTGCAATATCTTTGTCTACAGTAACCCAACTAGAGCTGTTAAAAAGCTCTAATTTGCCCTTTGATAAAAGAATCTGCATTGCCCTAAAGTGTAAAAGGTCTCACAACCTTTGCTATTGAATAGCTGTAGTAGCACCTGCTGTTGCAAAAGAAATTATGGATAAATACACATACCCTAATTTTCAGCTTCATTCAATAAGCAGGAAAATTCCCAGTGCTAGGATTGATGTATCTACCGACCCAACCATTGAAAAAGTCTTATTGACATGGAATGCAATACCATTGTGTGCGAACAGCAATGTTGACTGCCATCAGTGACAACTTTCAGATAAACATTCCTTCAATGAAGCTAAAAAGCACAATGAACATAGAGGAAAATTTCTGAGACTTTTAACTTTTCCTGGTGCTATATGGTATAAATATGATACATGTCAAAGTAACAGACAAAAAAAAAAAAAAAAAAACATGGTTATTTACAAGCCACACCCTTAACTGCTTCAGTACAACACTCACTGATCATCATGTTTCACTTGACACTCACATCTGGTGTAGTCTCCCCACAGCTCACTGGTGTGGGTCTTCACGAGTTACTGTGCGTACCTCTTGCTTTAATACCCATGATGTGATTGTCATAAAAGAAGACTGTGACTACATTAGGCCCACAACTAACTGCCAGTGTGGGTAATTCATGAGTGACTTATACCACTTGTTCACACTAATGAATTCATTTTGACCTAGCTCAAAGTGCACTCAAAATCAATTCTGACACTGTGCCCTCTAAGCCTAGGCTAGCTCTAATTTGGCTCTTGTTCAGGCAGTTTCAACGAGTCTTTTTCTAGTGCTCGGACTTTGCCTCTTTCAAGAGCTTCTCTACGAGCAAACCTTGAGTATTCTTCTTTTCTTTACTATTAGGTTTCATCTTTTTTCTGCCTTATGTAAAATTTCAGTTGTTCCTCGCTCTTATGAGTATTTTTTAAGTGATGCTCTTACGTTTTTTACTAGAGGGACCGGCCTAGGCCACATAGCCTTCTGTGCCATTGCGCTATAGCCTGTAGCCTCAATATTACTTAATTTTGTTCGTGTATTGCGCAGAAGTCTATGTCAATGACTAAAAAAGTCCTCCTTGAGTGAAATTCTGTTTACAATGTACCACAATTGTACATGTTAATCCACGGAAGAAGATTCAAACTCTGTTTTCTGGTGATTTCTCGCCAGCAAATGAAGAGATGCCAATGATTACTCCACAGTTTTCATGGCAAAGGAATCACAACTTTAGGTCCTGATCAACTCTCAGTTCCTCAAGGCCTACTGCTATGAAGTTCATTTTCTACAAGACTGTATAGGTCACACATTCATAAGGCCACTAGCTTTTTATCCCTTTCTAAAGGGAGCAAGAGGGAGGAGAGGAGGGAGGAGAGGAGGGGGGATCACTATATTGCTCTTTTTAATCTTGAAGGATGATAAAATGTGATTGCCTTCATTGCCTATGTTACACTCCACTCTTTGATTGGTGGTGACAAATCCAAGTTAAAATTTTATTTCCAAAAAACCTTCAGATGCCAAGCATCCTCTGCACCCCTGCCGTATCTTGGTTGCGGCAGTTACATCCTCTTTGTGAAATGGTAGCACTTAGCAACAATCTCTTCCTAGTCTTCATCATTAATTTCCTCATACTTTATTTCTTGCTAGCTGTATAGCTTGAGCTGTTGTCTAGTTCCAGCTGCTGCTCTATTGCTCCAATGTTGCATCTTTTACTACTTGCAACAATTATCATCTCTCTCTCGTGCTTTCTCTCCTCCTCTACCCCCCCCCCCCCCTTCATTCCATCTCTACCAGTCAGGCACTGACGGTAGTGGAGGTTGGCAGGCAGCAAGCAGTAAATCATGCTAGCTGGTGCTACTGCTAAACATGATCTATTTTTTTTTTTCACATCATGATAACAGACAAAACAAAATGAGTCGGCTCTAGCTAATACGCACACACAAACAGACACACATAGGTATACCTATACCCAGAGGAACTGACAAACCACCCTTGCCTGTTTTCCATCAAAACATTTAAAGGGATGCTGCAAGACAGCCACAGATGCTTCTACCTTTTCTTAAACAATGCACACACACACAACACACACCTCATATGAAACAGGCAAAGAACATGTACAGCTACAGGACTCAACCAGAAGGGAAAGGATAGCTGAAACGTTTTACAGAGCTGGTACGGTAATCTTGTCTGCTAGAGAGGCTCACTGATTTGTGTCCTCACAACTCACTGGTGTGGGTATTCACGAGTGACTGTACCTACCCCTTGCTTACACTAATGTGTAGTTAGACAAACTAGCTAGATAATCTTGCACCGCGCCCTCTATGCCCAAGCTCGGCCTCTTTAGGCTTTCATTTTACTGGCTCTCACATAGTTTTTCCATAGGTTCCACTTTCCCTTGGAGAGGGAGTCATAAACCGTTGAGTATTCTTGATTTGTGTCTTGAAATTCAGGTAGTTTTTCTAAACCCGCTAAGTGTCCTTCACATCCTTATGACAAATAGTCAATCTTACAGAATCACCAAGTGTCACATACAAAGAAATCATAAATCTGTGAGTAAAGAATGATTCAATTAGGTTTTTGAAAATTCCTGACCAGACCCTTTTCACAACAATGTTAAATTCATACCCAGGGTCAGGATCAAACATTCAAAATTTTTCCCAGTTCTCATAACTATTGAACATGAAACTTCACCACTTAAAACTCCTTGCAAACCTCTCAATATCAACTCAGTGAGCCCCTTTAATTTGTCTTTTAGTCATCTCCACCCCCATCCTTTCTCTCTGGTCTAATCAAGTTTTGTAACATTAGCCTACAATATGAAACAAAGGCAATAGCACTTCTGGTCTGGTGTTGTTCAAATAAGGACTACTGCTTCAAGTACCTGCATTTACTTCGAGTGACTGAAGACTTTTCTCCTATCCCCCACTACCACCCCATCCCCAAACCACCACCCCTCCCCACACGATCTACCACCAAACTCAACATCAAATATATCAACCTTAAGCACTTGAAAAGAGAGGAGGAATGGTACAGCCAGGTTTCAAAATGAGACCCAGCCTGGGTGGTCTTTCCATAAAATTAATACCTAAATGGTGATTACCTGGTAAGAGCATTTTCACAGAACTAGCACCTGCACCAAAAGCAGGTGTGAACCATGACGGGGAAAATCCTGTGTGAAAATCCATCAAGCCAAAGTGAGAAAGGACACCTAAATGTCGTGATGAGGTTTAGAGGAACTTTTATGGAAATTTGGTCCAAAAATCACACATAGAGCGATCCAAGAACCAACATTTCCCAAGAATTATGGAGACCTGTACAGTTTCCCTGGTTGACAAGTATATGGCACTTTTGAGTTTGGTCCTTTGAAAAGAGGGAGGGTGGAGATCTAGACATGATGAAGATAATGACAAAGAGTTACCAGTCATTTCTAGCTAGGCGGTGGGAGCTTGAGCAGTAGCTTACATGTTCCCACAGACATGAATGAGGAGACGTGAATGAGGAGATGTGAAAAATCCACGAGAGGCTGCTGTGGGAGGATGCAGTCATGTCTGCACTCAGATGCAATTTCCAGACCTTTGTGGTATGCACCCTGTAGGACAACATGCCTACTAGGCCCCCTCTCATCCTCCTCCTATCCCTTCCAAATTGCACCATTCCTGTGGGAAACATTAGCAATCACTGATGAAACCGACATGCTACTTTTAGCCATATTAGTGTAGGCTTTCATCACCATTTTATTCGTAAACTTCCCTCAATCTGTACAGCTGTATAGTGATAATCTCTTGTTGTGCTTGTGTATCATGGACTGATCGCCTGGGTCATGTTGTACTGTTAAACCTGAACTAGTAATAAATTGCAGTATGACACCATTCTGGCAGCTATATCATCCCTACTTACACTCTTCTTCACCCACAAGATGCGCTTCCAAATTTAAGTTGTAGCAACTACACCATCTACATGCAGAATCGGCCTTGTTTGGCCTTTCCCTTCCAATCTGGCAGTTGCAGGGTACACAAAAAAAAAAAAAAAAAAACAGGGGAGGGTGCAAAGGGGGGAGGGATGTGAAGGGGGGTGTAAACTTGCAAGAAGGAACTGAGAGTGAAGGATGCATTGGTGTGAACCAAGAGGTAAGTAGCCTGCCTATATGTAGTAAATACACGAATTACAACAGTATCCAGCTCTTCATGCGTTCCTACAATTTTTAGTGCTCTTTACCTGAATTTTCACTCAAACCATGTCACCAGAACTATACTACAGAATCTTTACAATGGCAAACTGTGTTGTTGATGCTGATAAATTTGTGAGGACTTAACAATGCCTACAAACAGTGTAATGCGTCAAGTTTCACATTCAAGAGTTACAAATAATGTCAAAATTTTTAAACATTTAATCATGGCTTGTACTGGTTGTGTGCAGGAATACCTAAGTAGTAATGCGAAAAGTGTCTGGTCAAAAACTTGGAAAAACCAAATTGATTTTTTTTTTTTTAATTTCTCACTTTGCTCAGTTGTATGTGACTATGTGACCAATGGGGATCCTCTCACTTTGACTGCTTGTCATATACATGAAGGAAACTGGACAGGTTTGATAAGCTTTGGTGAATTTGTGAGACAACTCAAAACAGAAGGAAACTGTTAGACAGTTTTCACTATTTGGCCAGCCAGTAGCAAAACCTCCAAAACCAGTTAAAGCCCCGGCAACTTAAGGTTATTCAAAGTTCCCAACAATACTTATTCTGCAATTACCCAATTCCTTTTTGTTTTGTTTACCCTCACAGCTGATGTGTTAGTTAGCCGAGCTACAAAGAATTTCTTTTTTTTCCCCTGCAATACAGGGTGGGCAAATCAGGGAAACATGACAAATTCCCATGGTGGCTCTCCAGCAGGTAAATGAAATGCTTTCATTTCATGCAGTAATGTAATGTATTCCACACAACTTCCTGGTGTGGGTATTCATGAGTGACTATACTTATCCCTTGCCTCACTAATGCATATATTTGACCCTTGCTCAAATCATCCTCGAAACTAATTCCAGCACCGCGCCCTCTAAGACCTAGCCCGCCCTTGTTTGCCTTTCGCTCGATTGCCTCTTACACATTTTCCAGTCCTCTGCTGTTTTTTGCCTCTTGCAAAGGCAGCTGGCTTGAATACCTAAAGTATTCTTGTTCTACTAATGGCTGAATGTAGTGATTTATCCAACTTAATCACCAGCCTCCTATTGTATGAATCCTTGTTCGACCAGCTGAAACGAAAATTGGCTAGTGGAAAAAGAAATTTCATGACTAGTTGCAATGAAAGTTGATAAAATAACTTTTCGAACAAGCACTGGGTGGAAAGCTTTTTTGACATGTCCATTTCTGGACCATCAAAAAAGATCATGTCTTCATGAGAGTCAATGGTGAGGGCAAAACACATGAAAACTTCTGACCAAAAGCATTCCGTCAATTGACAGAAAATGCCATTTGAAGCCCCCAAACTCCCTTGTTTGGGACTTTGCTCGCGACGAACTCAACTCATATAACCAATGCATTGCCGTGTTGACCGTGGTCTAGCATCTGGCAAATGCATATCTGGTCACCGCCCTTCCGTAATGCATAGGTTATTAGGTGAGAGGGTACACACCGTGGTTTAAAGTTTTCATATTTGCCTTCCACATTCAAGGAAAAATTCAAACTTACGCTGCTGTCTGTTCATTACAAGTTTTGTATTGTCAGAAATTCTGGTTGTCAACCCTGCATGTTTTTGGGTTCCTTCTTGGGAAGTAACTTGAACAGACACGTATTTTACCGTCTTTCTCATTTCAAACAACACACCAACGTGGCATACAATGGAAACGGCTTTAACCACTGTTACACTATTCGGGCTCATCCTCCTCATCAACAACAAGCAATTACGTACAGAGCTTCATCTTCTCATAACACTGTGTGTAAGATGAGTAACGGAAGTGGCATCATTTGAATTTTGAAAAGTTTGGGTGAACAAATTATTTTTGAAGCAATAAAGGACTGACTTTCGGTTTGTGGCAAATGTATTTCTTGACTAGAACGCCACCACCTTTCCTTATTACAAATAATTTCGTATTCTGTGTCCACAAATATTGATTTTAACTATACAATTTTTTTTTCTGTAACACAAACACCTCGTTTTCCCTTTTACTTTATAGCAGACAGCTCAACTGTGGAAGAAAGCAAGTCAAGCTCATTTGTACTATAGATCCCTTCGTCATTTTACTATCATCTTGGCAAAATTAATTTCAAAGTCGCTTAAATTTCTAGCATGCCATAGTCCAAGACACCTACTACAGCAGCTATTAAAGGAGTGGTGTAAATTCATCCTTTAGCAAAGTTCATACATACAGATCTACTTGACATTCATTCATTATAGATGTTTGTCTGGCCATATGTCAGTATGTCTGACTATCTCAGTCTATTCTTACCCCACTCATAACACTGCCTGCCATACAGCTGTTTGAGATTTACAATCACAGAATCAATTCATACCACAAACCTCAACTATGTTTGTGCAGGACCAATGGGTCAGCCATTGAAAAAAAAAAAATCTGTCTGGGTGGTTATGGTTTTTAGAGCATAACTTTGACAACAAATGAATAAAGTAAGTTTTTTAACAAGGAAATTTGTCTTTCTCCTTGCAGTTAAATTTCTTTTCTTTTTTTGGTTTAATTTCCTTTTTGGGGGGAGGGGTTTCTTTGAATCTTGTCCTTTTGTTTCCAACAGAGAACTGATGAAGAGATACATACACATACTTCCTTTTGGGAGAGCACCAGCTAAAAAAGGAGTTAAAAATGCATACATCACAACTACCTTTACCGAATCCTTATTAAAAGGGATGTTTAAAAAATTATGCAAAACAGTTCTTTTTTGACTAGCCATGCTATGTGGAAAAAAAGCCAAGTCAAGCTGATTTGTACAGTAGATCCTCCTTTGAAAGGCAAACGATGTAGGCCTACTTTCATGTCAATTATGACACAGAAAGATCAAAATGTCCAAACCACCTTGGTGCTGAGTGATACTGAGGAAAATAAGAAATAATAGGTTAGCTGAAGGAAAACTTGGAACTACTCAATTCATACAAAAATGAAAACTAGACTATGACTAACTGTTACACTTACCCAATGCCTCTTAAAACCTATACCTATATTGAAGAGGAGCGTCAAACGTTATGATTCCTATTGTTGTAAGTTTGTCAAAGATTTCAGCTCTATTCTCTGGAAAGTTTCCACAGACTGACGTAAAGACATTGAGGAAGGAAATATGACAACAGACATATCAATGAAAAAAATACTACAAGACAAGAAATGAAAGTAAGGGATGAGAGATCGTTTAGATGTATGCATGTTTAGTAACAATGCCAAGTCATTTTAGCCTTCCTTAAAAGACTTCCTCAATTACAGCTGGAATCAAAGGATGAAAATGTCAAATAGGTACCCAAGCAACAGACAGTGGAATAAATCAAAAGGTTCAACATTTTTGTGACCTGTCTACAACGTGAATATGTGCAATACATTCTAGGACACTGATAGACGTTTCAACGAAACTCCTCCACAGGCTTTCCTTGAAATGACCACCATTTCCATGGCAAATGATCAATGAGATGGAATTGTGCAACGGATATCCATCACCGACGGGCACCTCCAGTTCGACCGCCATCTGAAGTTTGAACTGTCAATTTCTATGAAGTGTACCAGTAGGTTCATAACCTGTACATGACTAGTTAACTCACACAGAGGTCATTTGGAGTCAGAAAGTTGGCCAAGGAAAGTACAGTAGGGAGGAGTACAGGAGATGAAGTGTAATACAAGATTTACTCTGGTAACTTTCAATGACATTTCAGTCGTTCGTCTCAAAAATAAGTCGATAATATCACAGGAGACTAGGGTGAGATCTGCCGTTTTGTCAGTTCAAGTGCAGGAGTTGTGCCACCACTTGACAAGGCATACCACAAGAAATGAGTCTGTCATATTTGCCCCATTAGATGGGAATGACTCTTAATTAGTACCCCATCTGCACATCCTCCTTATGCTTGCGTACATGTCTGTTGACTGTTATGGCATCATCAACAGGCATGACCACTCCACCTGAAAACATGGAATTTGATCACCATTCTACACTTTTTGTTCTATAAATAATTACAACAAATTTCACAGCACTGTCAGTAGTTACCATCTTACACACTTGGTGAATAATTCTACGTACAGACTTTGTTCTGTGGTGTTCATTTAAATACGTTATGATGCCCATCAGACACTGCATGACCCTTATTGACTCCACCACCACCATGGCACCTTAGATTAAATGCCTTCTATTATGCCCTTCAGGAGTGACCACACAAAATTCTAGTTACACGGTTACGTTTACGTACCGTACTAGTAGCTCTTACAAATAGTGCTGGGCAGTTTCAATCAACATCTAAACAGTTGTCTTATACTTCTCCTAAAAAGAATGATTTAGGGTCTGTGAGATTCATACATTAAATAATATCTAACACAAGAACTCATTTCCCAAGCCCTGATTATCATTTAAACTGACCACAAAGATGTACAACTTACAAAGCAACTGCAAGAAGTTATTAACTCATCAAACCAGATGATCCATCCAGGCCGATGAAGAAGGAGCTACTGCAGGACAGACAGTCGACTGAATGATCAAAATAATGACTAGGCCTACCTGGTGACTTGTTCTGTGACTCTTGGATTCAACTTTGGCGATACGATACATCCACTGAAAGGTACAGCTCAGCAACACATACAAACTATAGCACTGCCAAGGGAAATGGGCAAAAGCCAAACTGAACAGCACCAGAAACACTTCATAAGGTGACAGATTCCCCGACAAATATTGAAAAAGAAACACTCTAAATGGCTAGAATCCAAGAAGGATATGCATCCAACATATTTAAAATTCATCAGGGTTCAAATGATAGGGGTGAAAAGTTCAAACTTTTAAAACTCAAAAAGCTAAACTTAAAAAAAAAAAAAAAATCCAGCTGCTCTGATTCTAAGAACTGTCCTTTTGGCCTTGAGGTCTCTCAAAGTTCAACCAATGTTAGTTAACCCTGTTTCTCAATCCAGCATCATTGTCACAGGTTAAGTGCATTGTGCAAAGCTGTACGCAAGAAGAATTCCAGCAGAGGCACTAACCAAGCCAAACATGTTTATCGAAAAACTGTTGAGTTACAGTGACAACAAGGCCACCCACCCTTCCATCACCCCTGAAGATCAAACATGTAACAGAGAGCAATCCATCCATGTACTACTGTACATGTATGTACTACTGTGGTACCAGCATTGGCAACTGAAGGAAAGATGTACATATTGCATCTATCCTTCGTTTGCATTGAGTCATTGAACTGCTAACTTGTGGTTTTCACTGTTCCATATGTCAAATATTTGAAAAGGCAGGTAGGCGGGCATGCAGCCAGATCGGCCTGTCTGGAATAGTAGGAAGTTATTGGATAACAAAATACTGAACCCTAAAAAGAAAGTTACTTGTTGCCCTCCACATCTACAATCCCAACAAAAATGATGGGACGCTTGTAGACAAATATAGCAATATTGAAGTAGATTCATTTATCTTTGACAATCTCCTCTCCCCCCCTCCCGATCAATGTTAACTCAACCAAAAGGTACCCCAAATTTCAACAATGAATGGGAGAGCGGGGTGGGAGTGTCCAAAGTATTTTTGTTGAGGAATGTAGCTTGGATATCTACCCAATCTCAACATCACAAGAAATTTCCTATCCGATCCTTCTAAACAAGTTCCTCATCCCATTTTTTTTAACCCTATCCCTCTTCTTAATACCTGTTAGAATCCCACTAACTGCTATACACTCACAACGGAGGGGAAGAAGACAGTTTCAGGTAGAGTATGAAACAAGTGATAATAACAGTACTGGAACTGAGGAAATTTGCCTTGACTACTGGTGCATTTGTTTTTTTGGTGACAGATTGACGGAGGCATTTCATGATATCAAACAGCGGGACACAAACAGATACGTCTAGACTGCCCTCTCAACCACTCAGACTAAATGAACTACACTCATGATCAATTCAACAGGTGCAACAGTACTGCAAAAAGTGAGAGGCAAGTCAAATATGCATATCTTGAAAGTTATCTTTACACTTTAGCTTTATACTTCCATTGACAGGAACTTGTCCCCAATGTCAAGCATGCTATAAATCGCTCAAACTCTAAAAAGCTCTTGAGTCAACACAGTTGCCACACTGCTAAATTTAGGGGTTTAACACTTAACTGGAAGATTCACTGGGACAAATTTCTCCCATATTTTACAAACACTGAACACAGTGGATGAGTCCTCAACAGTGTGACCATAATTTGAAATCTAGCATACTTCTGGTTCATCAGAGTGGTCACAGCACTTAGTACAGCAAAACTTTCTGTTACCCTGCACAGTTGCGTGACTGCAACGGTCACCTTACAATCTCAATGAGTTGCTATTTCACATGCCTTTCGTCATGGTTAACATTGTTGTTCCCCTTTCTTCCTCAATCTTTATCATACTTTTGATTTTATTTTTTTTTGTTTTAGACAGTCTCCTTCCACTGACTTATGATAGCCAGACTCATGCTGTGAAGCTGGTAGCCAAGTTACATCTTTGAACTCTGCATCCATATTGAGAGGGATCGTAAACTGATTTGTAAGACTCTCTCTCTCTGCCCTCAGTCTGCCCTCACATGTTACGACAGCCCTGCAGTTCCTATTGCGCAAGTCTCACAACCATACTACCGATCTCTGTCGGCACTCTGTATTTACTCAAAATGAGGTCGGCGGCAGGAAAGAACTAAATAGTTCAAGACTCTTCTTGAACTCAACGTCTCAACTACTAAAAAGACAAATGGAACAGGAAAGGCTGAAGTACTCATATTGTTTTCTTCTTCCCCTTCTTCACTAGTAAATGAAAATGATCTGTAATTAAACAGATAATTTCAGCCATATGTAACAAGGAAAGTCCAAACCTTTGGTATATACTTCAAGTAAGCCAACCTCCAACTGACTTGAATAGACACCTGCTAATCCTATTCAGCAGAGGTTATTCAGTCTATTCATTTCCCTTCTGATGTCTATTCCCTTCAGCTTGAGGCTGGCTAATACATGAAGTTTATCTACCAAACTTTCAATGAATACGGTTACCAGCAAATTTCATTGCATTTTTGAAGGCAGCAATTGACTATTGTAAGAGAGATGCCATTGAGGAAGGTTTGGATAAACAACCAAGACCAATTTGACAAATTCATGAATCTTCTATTTTGAAATTATGACAATGAACCAGAATGCAACACAGAACAGAGCCAGAAGTTGAATGACTTTCAGATTCCTGGATGACATTCACGGAAAACAAAGGACAATAGAGACTAATTTTGAAATATACACACCTTATTTTTCATAAGGTAACATGACCTACAAGTTTACAAGTTATGAACTCTACTGACCTCACATGACCTTCATAAAAAAACTTAAATTATAGAGAACACCCACTGATAAAGAATCATCAATGTGATAAGTTTGACGTTTGGGCAACAATCAGTTCTTGATACACCTTCCTTAATAGGTTTTTTTCTTACTTCAAACTCTAGTGACCTCAAATGACCTTTGACCTCCATAAAAACATTAGGTATCTCATTTCCTCAGTATGGACTACCTACACACCAACTTTGAGGTGTCAGGCACTGTTCCCTCCTTGAGATATCATGTCAACAAGCCAAGGCATTACATACGTAGACATACACACACATACACACCATCATGACCACATTGATTACCTTGTCCACTTTTAGTGAGGAATCCAAAAGCAATGCTGTAATTTAGTGACCTGTTTCTTCATGACATAATGTGATGGTGTACAGGACACACAAACTACTGGAGTCCATTGTGATAGCATAGATGTCAATGCAATACCTGCGAAGCCCTCCATAGTGAAATGTAAAGGGTTTTACAACCACAACAGGCTAGCATAGAGACTCCACATTACTTTTGACCTTGACTAAAGTAAAATACTGTGGGCTTAGAACTTTCATTTAACATATCCATGGTCCATAGTCCATACTAAATGAGAGATGCCTGT
Source organism: Stichopus chloronotus (assembly GCA_021234535.1). Lineage (NCBI taxonomy): Eukaryota > Metazoa > Echinodermata > Holothuroidea > Aspidochirotida > Stichopodidae > Stichopus > Stichopus chloronotus. The sequence goes on along the minus strand of CM037832.1, from coordinate 17,868,077 downwards.
AGTTTTGTTTTCTTCTTTCTTGAGATACTGTATTTTATCTGTCACTTTTCACAAATTCATATTATTGAGCTCAACTGATCTTCAACTTCTTCCAAAAATGATACAGTTACAGTAAAATACTCCATGGGATACGCCTCAGCAACGGCTGCACTTGTACTTGAGATGTCACGTATCACACACATGAACACACAGACGAGTGCACCCACACAGTACACACACACACATAGACACAAATGATATTATGCTCAATTACTACAGTCTGTGGCGACAACACTATATATGTCATCAACAGCAAAAAGTGATGTAATGTAATATTTGAATAACTACTTCAGTTACTAGGAAGTCCTCCAGAACATTGAGAATGGAGATCCATAACGTTACTGGTATGATTTCGTACGGTATGAACATTGTTCCTAACTGCCTCATTATCACCAGTCTACTGTGGTCGTAATATAAAGTATTCAGCAGTGTAGACAGCTCTTTTCATCAGTGTTTATGTAGATCTGCAGTACAAGTGTACTACTGTGTGTTGTAATACTGCCCTCCTCCATGATACAATCTTGCATGTTCGCATACATCAACCAGTTCTATTGCTGAGAAGATGTCCAAAGAGTTGTCATAGAAACTGATCACCTGTGGCAAGATTACCCCAATGCAGCAAACTACCTCCTCCTCTCTCCCTTCTCCCTTCAATCTATTAAGGAAAGAAGTGTTCAAAAACATGAAGAAAAGGGAGCCATGGGAGTAGATTATTTACTTGGAGCCATGGGAGTATTTACTTGAAGCGATATTAAAAATTGTTGGAACGTTATGCTTATTTTCAGGGATTCTGTTGCCTTAATCAACAATGTGGAAATCTGTAGGAAGTCAACAACACCAACTTAAGATTGATTATTAGTGGAGACAGTAATCCCAACAACAAAACTGCCTGAACCTTCTAATACCAGACAGCCAGATTTTCTGATAAGGTTCTCTTCTCCCTTTCTCTACCCTCTTTGACTTCTCTTCCTGTTTCCCTCTCCTCTTCTTTTGCCTCTCCTTTTCTCTCCCCCACTGTTCTTCTTTTTCACTTCTCCTTCCCCCTTTCTCCTCTTCTCTCTCTGCTATCTCTCCTTCACCCTCTTCTTTTCCCCAATCTTTTCATCTCTCTTCTTTTCATCTCTCTACTTTTCATCTCTCTCCTCCCTCCTCCTCCCTCCCTCTTTTCCTCCCTCTACATTCCCCTTCTGTTTATATTTTACTTTTTCCTTCTCCTGTTTCCTTTCACCTGCCATCTTACAGTATCCTTCTCGCTCCTCTCCCTCCATTACTGCAAGCTAAGGCAAATCTTGGATTGATCAAGGATGTAAACCCCCAAAACAGCCAGATTGGTCTAACCATAGAGCTACTGGGTATGGCATAACAAGCCAGCATGAATGCCATGAATATAAACAGAAAAGTCAGAGGACTTTGTGATTCCTTGTAAATATTTATGAAAAACAAATGATAAACAACACACCAATTTTCAAGTTGAATCATCTTACCACACACACCATCACCATCACAAAGATTCCTTGCCAGCCTTCAGCAAGGAATCAACAAAGAGAATACAAAACAGCAAAACTGCTCAGCCACAGGAACCAAGATCATTAGACAATTTGATTAAATAGTTGGAATGCTATCTGTGAAACTTTCTTTTCCCAGTTGTGAAACCCCAACAACATTCCCCTCGTGACCAATGAGACACGAAGGCTGTCTGCATTAACAGTGAAGACACAGTATGATAGTATAACCATGCATCATCCATCCATGGCGCTCTGCTCTTATAAAGTTCTCTGTTTTGTTTGTTCAGACCACGACAGTTGCCCAGAAACTTTACAGTAATATGTCTGTGCCTGTCATTCATTACCAGTTTTCTTTCTGCTTTGCTGTATCATCTTTTTAACTGGTGTGGTGATGGTGATGGTACTTGGGTTGGGAGCGAAGATTACAATTTGAAAGATTCTGAAAAATTTCTGCTTTCACCTCAGTTAGTACTTACTGTTTGCTTGTCTTATTAAGTATTAAATCTAACCAAAACAATCTTTGACACCAATATGTAAGTCTTCCCATTTAAGGGGACGCAAGTGGCTACTTGACTCAGGCAATTTGTAAATAGCACATTTATGGTCTCGCTTTGAAATACTAAAATATTCAAAACAAGATACTTTTATCACATTGTAGGATGCCATACCGTACTTTCAGACAGACAATCAAAACATCAGCTGATTGGTGATCAAGCAGATCTGCACTTTCAAAAGAACTTTAACTTTCGGCAACAACCTTGGCATCAAAGCATTGGTCTGTGTAATCCTAGTCATTCGGTATAAGCAGGTGTGATTAGAGATTACTTGATACCAACAAGAAATTGGATATATCACACAAAAGTAAAGGGCAACCTCAGCCATAATCATCTGTTATGAATTGAAACTCTTGTCACACCAAAGAAAATTTAATAGATTTAGCATAAGTGGAACTTTCTGATGTACCGTATCTCCTAGATTACAGTTCCTTGGTTGTTGCAGTCAACATTCCATGCACACAGAATTTCTTTTCCATATTATCAGTTGAAGTCACATGCACTTCTTCCAGAAAAGGCCTCCGTCCCATTACAATCATTTTTTATGTATCACACTCCAAAGTTTTACGTAGAAATCAACCTCAGAAACTGTTAAATACTAAACTCAAACAACGGGTGTTTGACTCATATGTTGCTTTGAACGTGCGTATAGCCACTGTGGGTACAGTGTGTTTTGATGTCAATCACACACTGAACAGGGTAATTCAGGACAACCAGAAAGTCAAATGACTTTGTGATTCCTTGGCGATATCTCATTTTTTCATACACACACAAATCACTTACAAAAACGCAACCCAGTGGAGAAGAGCAGGGACCATATCAAATTAAAAAACAAAATGCGAGAATCACAACCACATTCTGTATCACTAGTGGGTTTGATGTTACCAAGTGCTAATATAAATGAGTTAATGTCATTCACTCACCATCGATGACAATTGTGGTCACAAAGGAGGTAATTCACAAATTGACAGAAAGTTTGTGACACCAAATTGTGGTTACAGACCTGACATTGTGCAAGTCAACAAAGGCAATCTGGAACAGTCTTCCCTCACAAGGGAGTGTTTACTGTAACTGCGACAACAAAGAACTGTTTTAATCTTTGAACTCAATGAAAAGCGATAGGGATCATCTACTCTTGATGGACTACCAACATACCAACTTTGCAGTTAGAGCACCATTCCCTTCTTGCAGTCACTGGGATGCTATGCCCATTTCGCACCGTTGCTAACGTCAAGGTAATTGGATTACGTAACCTTTGCAACGCACATAGCGGATCGTCCTTGGAGCTCACCAAGAAAGAGCAAAAATTTAACATTTTAAATCATCCGAATCTCACAATTTACAGCAAATTGTCTCTTAAAACTCACTCAGAACATTGGGGACACATGATCCAAGAGTATGGCCCAATATAATCGTTCCAAGTTAGACAAATCGCACAAATATTTGATCCAAACGAAGGTTGCACATCTCAACACACTCGCGAAAATTTTCCCTCTTGATCGTCGAAGAAAATGTCGAAAATATCCGCAATGGAAATCTCGAACGTTATCATACTTCACATTCACAAAGGTAATTGAGTTTTCCACACGAAAATGACAAAAATGATAACAGAGGTGCCGTGATGCACTTCCGTGACAAGTTTTAAAATCTTTTTCTGGTTGCTAGGGCTACACTGTTTCTTTTCTACTCCATATACGTACTGTATACGTACTACTGATACGTAGGCCCACATGCAAGACATACTCTACCCACAATGCAATACTGTAAACTAGTTAGGACTTGTTCGGATTTTGACATCGTGTGATGTCATTACATGTTATTATCATATGACGAAACAAGAGTTGGCGTGGTTTGTATAGAGCAACCAACTGCGAAGGCAAGTGAAAGTGATGGGAGTTGTTTAGTATGTAAATATCACTAAAATGTCTTTCAAACAAGGGGAGATTATAACCGTATATGGAAACAAGTTTCATGATTGACATGGAGTAGCTTTGGAGATTGACGGAGTGGTGATGCGGTTCCCTGACATGTTTTACTGAAGGTTGTTTGAAGGCGTAGTCAAAAGCTAAAATCATCGATATCTCTGCCGGATGATCGTGTATGGTTGCAAAATTTGGAAGGGGAGTTGGGGAGTGTACAGAGTATGTGCTGTGAAAATATTAGCGTGATCAAATGCACAGGGGCGAAGATATCATCGTTTGAAAATTTGACCGCGCAATTGCGTAAGCTGGGCAACCGTAGCATTTTCAAGGTCACTTTTCAAATAGAATTGTGTGAAGCGTCGTAGTTAATTGCATAGCAACCAGGTGACTGTCTTGAGCTATCATGTTTACAAGCCAAGGCATCATACACACACACACACCCGCCATCACCATCCCATGGGTAGATTTTGCATTGTCTTTGGCAAGGAATCAACAGTTGCCACAATCCAATGCCACTCTGTATCTCACTTCATTCAACAGATCAGCCTTCCTTTGTGATATTAATTCATTACACACACTTACTTTTAACATTCAGGTTGTTGAAAGTGCTGTACAAATGTTTCTCCTTAAGAGGTTAGATCTTAACTGTGTTAGCATTGCTGAATTTAGTGGCTAAATTTTGGCAAAGCTGGTGCATAGCATTTTTGGCAGAACTGGCCCAGTTCTGCCAAATCTGGTACATATTTGAGCAATCACATCACAGCATAAACATTCTCAAATGTCAATTTTCTTGGTTTAGAAGAATCCAGAAGGTCACATGGTTTGGATAACTACCATTGACAAACTTATCTGTCTCCACACAATTGATGCACATCTCGTTACCTGACCAGAACTACTGGAAGCTGTTAATCCCACCTCTCTCTAACTTCTCCCTAACCCAAAGCAAAAAAGTGCTTTCTTCCACAAAGTACCAAGCAAGTTATGTCCACACCTTTACCACATTTACTGCATTGAAGTGGGGTGCTCTACTGACAAAAAATGTCATTAAGAAAAACTGTTTTTGTTTTACAGCTACAATGCTTAAAAAAAACACTAATATTATCAATAAATATATAACCTCTCTGATCAAAACTAGGACACTTTATCTCAACACAAACACTTTCAGTTTGATTTGTCCCCTTCGTGACCCTACTTTCGACACAACTGACACCATACATCTTCCTTCTGAATCCACCATTTGAGAGACTCAACAGTCACATAACCTCCACTCTTCTTAGATCTTTTGCTCCAAGTTGATAATGGCTCATTGGGAATCTTTTTACACAATTTCACCCAGGGGCCATTTGTTTTTTGAAAAATATCCTTTAGACATTTTTCACTGTCTGGTTGCACAGGGATAAATATGCCCTCTTATGTAAACAGTCCCAGCAATATGTGCTAATATCTTAGAATTTTGAGGAAACTCAAATGGCACCCTTCTGTCTTAATACCAGATGTCATTCCATATCAACAGAGTACTGTAGATTAAAGAGATGTCAAAGTTTCATAACGTGATATTTTTTCCTCGTTCTTAAAACGATTAAGAAAATGCAAGCTCATTGCATAATGAAGATCAGAAAGTACTGTAGAGAACTTAAAAGACTCGGCTCAGTTCATTTTACTCCAAAACGGGTGGAGGTTTCCCCAGGAGAATGTTTCAAGCATCTACACTGCATCATTTCAATAGTTTGGTTTCATATTCCCGGAAATAAAAGCATTTCTTGCATTCAGGTAATTTTGATGATGGAGGAGATTAATAGTAAATTTCCTGAGAAAATTTCCCACAATTCTGCAACTTCTTAATCAGCACGGATCAAAACTAGGGAAATTTCGAATAGACTTTAAGGAGCAATGGACACCGCACTTTGTGATTTTCAGTCTGACACTTGTATATAAGTACAGACATTTCCTGCCAATGCCGAAACGCAGCAATCCCAAAAGATTTCCCACAAACTTGGTTTTAGGTGGTTTCAAAAACACCCAGTTTAATTAAACAAAGGATGTTATGAAGGATTTTCATTGGTCACAAATCCACACTATCTGGTGATGCTAACATAACTGTATGCAGACAGGTTGGAGTGCAAAATTCAGGAGACATCTTCCACTTTCGTGAGTCACGGTACTGTCTGCCTCAAACCTTTTAAAGAGACGCATTGTGTTCTTTCATGAAATTCATTAATTTTTTTTCTGATTTATTAAATTGTGCTAAACCTGTCAAGTTTCCTTCACATATTAATGACAAATGGTCAAACTAAGAGGATCCCCATGTGTCACTTACAAAGGAACACTAATGGGTATTCAATTCACATTTCCATTTGGTTCCTGAGAATTCACGACCAGACACTTTTTCACATTAGTACAAATTCATGTGCACAATGTCAGAACAAGTCAGGGTACAAAATCCAAAATTTGTGCCAGTTTAATAACTACTGAATGCGAAACTTGACTAATTATGCTAATTATAAGCATTGTTTTGTGTTTGTACCCTTCAAAATCTTTACTAGCATATCCATATCAACTCAATGACATCCTTTAATACTTTTGGCAACTACAGCTATCCAAAAACACTGTTACTTTCATTTGTGCCTATAAAATTGACCTTGATAAATTTGTCACCAAAGAGGTCCTTGTAACAACAGTGATATCGGGCAGTTTTCATTTAAAATTTCTGCTTTCAATTGATCAGAACCTTAAGAAAGTAAGTGAGGTACTTGATCAGCCATAGTGCCACTGCAAAATGAAGATTCTGAGTTTGGAAATTTAGTTCTTTTGATCGCCATATAATCGTCTTATTTGCAAAGTGGTGCCAACATACTGCATACAGCCCAACAAAAGCAAATATGGCCTTAGCAGGCTCTGCGAAGACTCCACGCTCCTTTAAAAACACAAGACAAGAATGTTGGTCTATTTATTCACAATTCAGAAAGAAAATTTGTCGCTCTTTTCTGGAACAGACAAAAGATTTTGCAATCTACATTCGGTTGGGTGTGACTATTTTGGAAAGGTCAGAGACAGTGTTATACTTCCTACAATAACACTGAAATAATAGCATGTTTGCAAATATAAAGATAGAAAAAAAAATGTATTCACTATTTGATGTAATTTGCATAGATACAGTTCCCCTTTCAGAAGATCCTTTGAACTTTTCACCTTTAACATTTCAAAATCAGACTGTTACACAACATGGAACATACAAATATAATGGCTTCTATCTGGTGTGGCTTTTCCCTTCTCCAGTTAAATCTTTGTAAGTGGCAACTTTTCCTGGAAGTTTGTGAACTTCTGGGACTCTCACGCTGTAGGCATACCAAGCATACCTCTATGCTGTCGCATGACAAACCTGAAGGAGAGCTTGGACAGTACAGGGAGACATATACATACACATGTGCACTAAAAATCTTACAGTACAGATCTGCAAAAAGGGTGACTATTGAGGACTTCGTTACATGTCTAAACACAACATCTGCACTTTCATTTGTTTGCACCAGAAAAAAATGGCCAAGGGAAGGAAAAGGAAGACACTGACAAATCAGCAAAAACAATAAAAAATAAAGACCTATACATTGTAGTGGAACTCAAATGCTCTCGAGCAGACTTTGGGTGGTAGAGTTTAGGTGTTGGAGAGAAATGCAGAGGAAACTTGTTCAGAATGAGGTGTGGTTGTTTGGGTTCAGAATGTCAGAGAGAAAACGGAACATTTTAAGCACAGTAGACTATAATGAACTTGTCGTGGTGATCAGAGCGATAACAAAAGAAGCTTTTATACTGATCTGCAAAAATTCAGTAAAGGATTGAGAGACATTCAAATCAATCAAACAAGTACTCATGAATATTATCCAGGGGACGTCAAGATAAGAAAGATTAAAAGAAAATACACGAAAATTCCAAAACCAAATCAAACAAAACCGGTTTTAACCAGTTTTCAAATCAAAACCAGTTTTCCGAACAACCTTACTTATAACCGATTTGGAGAAAGAGCAAAACCTCACGTAAAATGTACGTCAAAACTAACCTGTCTTCCTTTTAGAAACATTGCTGTAAAGCTTGAGTGGTAGAATCAATTCAGAGAGGTTTGCCACTAGCCCTGAAATATGTCTGTGTGTGAGGGGGGGGGGGGGCAGTGCTAAAGCAAAGACCTAACAGTAAAACTGTTCAGTAGCAGCAGCAGATGCGAGTGCAGACTTTGTCAAGCTAAGAGAGGGCACTGTGAAAAAGAATTAATGTAAAGATAGCGAGATGCTCTGAATGTCGGTTTGAAATATGACCAGAAACGTGTTTGGACAAGAAATGTACTGATATCTGACAGGATAAGCCGATAGAGGGTCAACAAACTTTACAACTCCTTGTCAATATTTATGAAAAACAAAGGACAACCAACATGTTTTACACTGCAGTTTTACAGACAGGCCTACTGTAGAAGGCTTGCCTGTCAAGTACATGGTGTACAGCTGAGTACATTGCAGTATATGCGATACACATACCCATTCCACCCATTGGTATGACGAATGTGATCGAATAAGGGAATAAACTTTGGCACAGGGGCGGAAAAAATGTGCGACTTTGGTACGACGGATATGGTCTAAAAGGAGTGCAACCTTAAAGGTGGTGTGACATGCAGATTTAGAAAAGAGAATTGCTTTATTCAAAAGTTACAGTGTGAAACCCTGAATTAAAATAACTTAGAAATGTTTCTGTCTTCTACTGCCTTTGAGATATATGGCTCTTCTAAGCTTGATGAAAATGCAATATGATGACGTGAAGTGTTCCAAAATGTTGGTATTTCTTTTGCTACGCCTATTATCTCTTAATTACTGGGTTTCACATTTGAAAAGTGATACCAATATTTGTAAAATAGTAAATTCATGCTTTCAAAACAAAGCCCTCAGGGCAGTCATAAAATTCTCGATTGACCTTAAAATAAAGGCTTAGCAAACAAAGGACATTACACAATCTGACAGATTTCCAGCCAATGTTTATTCATGCTGCAGGTGTAAGACAGGCATTTGCCTGTAAAGTCATCCATATTCGATGGATTTTGCTGGAACTTGTGGCTATTTTCAACATTTTTAATGATGAATAATGATAACTACAGTCAATATTCCAAAATGTCATTTTCATGTCACACCACCTTTACAGGTGGAGACATTTATGTATGTGTGTCTTTAAGAGATCACATCTATCGGCACATGTTACATCAAAATTACGACACTTCAGAAGAGGATCACTTATGAATATTCATGAAACGGGATGGGTGGGTTATCATGGGACACAGTTAGTTTGGTACATAAGAGAAAAATGGGTCTACAGGAATGGCCACATCAGATGATAAAGCAGATACCATCGGCTGTGCACTAGGATTTGTGAAGTAAGCTACTGTACTGTATTTCGAATGTTTGTGGAAATTACCACCATATGCACTTACAAACACACTAAGATATATGAAAATTAAATACAGATAGTTCATATGCTGCAATTCCATACATTATAAGCAAATTATAGGCATGCCCATTGTTGCCTGTTGCTATGAACCAACCAAAGGACCGAACCACAGTGCAGCAATGTTGAAAAGTTTAGGAAAGCCATTTAAATACCAGTTGCTTCACAGTAAATTATTTAACTACCGTCTAACCTCGATCTTTCTGTGCTTCGCCAAATTACATACTACCGTTTGGCTCCCTAATGCATTTTACAGCCCTCATCGCAGACATATCTGACACAGATGTTTTGATAGTTATGTACTCCACAGGAAGTGTAGAATGAACCAGGGCTTCCTCCGCGTTTTTTAAGAGGTAAGGTCATACAGTACCTGATATACAGCATGCATCAGGTACACCACTTTGTGCCTTCAGATGAATAACCATGCAAGGACACAAGACAGCATGTGCAATTCCACAAAATGGGAAATTCGGAATTGCATTCCTTGGGCTCAGACATTTTGCACATGTCATAGTGTCAAAAGTGATACCAACCTTCAGGTAATCACCTACCCATCACTGATAAAATGGAGCTGGACACAGCTCTGACACATGCAAGTATTGATATCAAAACAATGGTGAATAAAGGGAACACCAAAGCAATGAGTATCTTCCCAGACAAAACAGCTTGGCAGTCAAAAAAGAGAAACCCACAGATAAAATACACCCAGGAATCAGGTGAAAAAAGGGTCACAGTCTTTTTCTTGCCGAGGAATTACTTTTCCTCCCATCTTCCTTCCTCTTTTTTTTTTACCTTTTGTCTTTAACTAAGCCGCATTATTTTAGGTCACTAGTATGCCCAGGTAAACCAACCAACACAAATGTAAGTATAAATCATTATTGAAAGACAGTTTTTCAGCCTATGTGACTAATAAGTTGGCAATGAGAAATCCTAATGGCCACATGCTTCATTCTTCCAATCCCTCTGCAGTTTTCCTTTTTTTTCTTTCTTTCTTCTTACTATCCTTTTTCCGCTTTTCTCCCTTCTTCAATCTGAGATGGCTTTACACAGTACATTATGCAGGGAACACACCTCATCGCAGTTTTCATCTTCCTTTCAGCTGCTGAGCTGCCACAGATGTATCCAGCCTGCCTGTCAGCCAGCGAGGTAGCTAGCTAGCTAGCTCGCTGGCTAGCGGTAAAGTAAGTAGCACTGCAGCATGTGAGGTGCATTATTTAATATGTGCAGATGCAGCTTCGACATGCACCAGCCTGTTTGTACGTGCATTTGCCCTCCTCTAGCAATACACAGCCAAACGATTGCCACGACGAAAAGTGAGGTGAAAAAAAAAAAAAAAGCAGAGGGATGGATAAAAATTGCACGGAGAACAGTCATTCCGCAACACTGCGGGTCTCACTGAAAAAAAGGATGCGTACACACACCTTGTACTGCAGCAGCGTGATCACCAACTCCCAGGTCAAACATGTACGACGACGGTGGAAGCAGTTCAAGTGGATGACTGATAGTGGAGATTCTCTTGGCTAGACGTTTCTTACATGGTTAAAATGTGAGACGGGTGTATTCTTGATATTACATGCAAGATGCTGGTAGTGGGAATGTGTGCTGACGACAAAACAGACGGATACAAATCGACGGCGGGATGGTACGTTACGACCCGAAAACGGCGAAAGGCAGAAGACGGGAAAATTGGATGAGAAGGATACATAAACAGAGATTTAGACAAGAGATAGTGGTATAGAAATAATTGATGAAAGCTTCAGTGAACAGTTTTTCACTGGATTTAACCTCAAGGCTTTGATGTGGTGTCACACAACAGCTAAAAAAAGTCCCTACAGTACCTTGTAAAAAAATAACAGCTACATATAAAGATACAGAGTAGTTAAAAGCACAATTATATTTAAAGATGTCATCAAAGTATCCAGCATTTGTCAGCCTCTTGACCAACATTTGGTGATGTCGATGAATCTTAGCCACACTCTTTCCTGACCACCACTCTCACTCAATTCTTCTATTTTTTCCCCAAACTATTGCTACAGCAAGACACGGAATGATGAGGAAAAATGACCCCCCTATTTGAAGTAAATTGTAAAAGTACAAAAAACTAAGCACGGTAGAGGGTGGTGAGCCAAGGGTCTGTATCCAAGGGTAACTTACTAACTTGGCATTCCAACAGTAATCAGAGAGATCTCTGTGCACAGTATTTATGAGAGTGCAGTTGCTGTGTTGAGGCAGGTAAAAGATGCACAACATGTATAAACATGCTGCCAATCTGAATGGAAACAATTAAAGATGAAGACACGTTTGATAAAAAGGAGGATGAGGCCAGATCACAGGTCTGTATTTATTTCTGGTTCAAAAGCACTAAACTGGGTAAGACAGACCTACTGTAAAAGCATCATCCAAGTCTTGCTTCCTGTGACCACGGACATTTGGAACATTCTGCGACTGGCCTCGTAACCTTCCCTTGTAAAGGTCTTCCCTTTTTGGTAGCACTGAGGTCAAAACTAGCACATACAGGAAGCCTTTCCTGTGGAACAGTTTTTAACATGATACTACCCATAACATCTACTGTTTCCCTTTTTGTGCTTAGGTAATCCTGCTTTCACAAGCCAATAATCCTATGACAAGGTCAGTTTTAAAGTTTTCATTACCCTGTATACCAAATGGAAACTGGAAACTGCAAGGGATTATTATTCCACCAAATTTTGGTTAAAATTACACCTTCAGTTGAGAGTTCTTCACCTTAAATAATTTTTGGCCAAAGTTTCTCCTGGCTGTAGCTAAATCTCGTCGTCATTCGCGACCTTCGAGACCAGACAAAATACTGTGTGGTATGATGAACAACACACTGACATGTTGAACGGCTGATGCAGAAGATTCGTTAAAATGGGTGGTCGCAGTGATAAAACTACGGGTGATCATTCATGCTACAAATACTGTACCAGTAAAAACTAGTGTTACGATTTCTTTCCTTGATAATGACACATTTTCTACATGTGCATCCACCTTTTTCGGAAAACGTTTAATACTGTGGGGGATAAAAAATTTTCCCTCTCTTTTATAAGTGTTGACTTCCAAAATTACATTCACCGGTGAATATCTAACAACGTTGTTGAGAAATATCATCACTAGGACGATACAGACACATCATCATTTCAGCCTATGTGTTGGGATGATACAAAATGCAGTGTGATCTTGTGGAGACTGCTGAAGGGGACATTAAAATGGGTTACACTGTAATGTAAGGTAAAAAGAGGACACATGGATAGTCCTGAAAAAACTGCAGTTTTCTGAGCAGTCTACCAGTCTCAAAGGTCACCAGTAAGACTTGCAGCGTGAAGAAACAAGAACTGTGTGGATACAGGTAAGTTTGGAACGAGGTTAATTCACTATACCTCCGGATGAGCAAACCTGCGAATGACAGCAAGTAAGAACTGAAGATGAAGAACAAGACAGAAAATTGCTTTGGCAAAACATTCCTTAACTCCACCTATAGAAATTAAAACCTAACGTGAGTAAGCAGTCATCCCTACTTTATTTTGAAAAATTACCAAAATCTTGCGATTCTCTTGTCATTTCTCTGATATATATTTTTCATGATGTTGCTGATTAACAGTACTGCATAAAGCATGTTGTTATGCTGCAAAATTTACAATGTAACAACAAAAATGACATCACACAATGAAAACGAGCAATTCAGAAATAAGCATGGGGGTTATACGAATTCAGTTTGTGGGTGCACCAGTAACTGCATTTTCCCTTTAAGAAGTTACGTTTTTCTTTTCCATTTATTTATTTGTGTAAGGTTCTTATGGAGAAAGTCATCTGTGAACTGCATTTTCTCCCAATCAGGTGGAATTACGGGTCAAAATATCTGCTACTAAGTAGTAATCTTTGCAAGAGATCAGTTAATCGGCACTCTGGGGAAACCTATACCTACAGTCTCCTATAATACTTGATTTAAGGGGGGGGGAATTCCCACGTTGTCAACATTACTTTTATTCCTTCGTTTCTGTCTAGATCTTCCTCTCAAACAAGGTTAGGTTCAGACTCCACAGAGTTGAAAGGCAATCAAGGATCATAGAATCCAAGATCCTCCTCAAAGCTGCCAGATGGTTTCAATGCAAAAAGCACTAACAGGAGATGAAAAGAAGTACTATACCCAAGCACCATTTTTTATACAGCCCCCCTGACAGACAGAACAATACTGTATGAGAGGTGAGAGTCAAGTATGACTATCAACAGTCACATTAACTCTATGCCTTTTAGTATAATGGACAAAGGCGTACCACTTCTTCGTACTTACCGTTCACTACACACCTTCAAACTGCGTAAGTGAACTCAATTGTAATAATATACTGCGATGCATGGCAACAGATCATTCAACATCTCTTTAAGTTTCAGTGGACCTATCTTAGCCAACAGTGACTAGCCAACAGTTTGCAGAGACAAGGTTCACGAAAAACTTGGATTACGAGTTACCAAAGCGAGTCCAGTTGACGGTTTGCATTTTTTCTCCTTTCTTTTGAGGGGCATTGCTCCCACTATCTACCGACCACCTACTGTATGACCATAGCAGTGGTTATGGAGTATGGATGTCAAGGTCACTGATCGAACTCAACCAAGCTAACTGAACATTGACCAATTCAGGGTTTAGAGGTGCTTCCCAGGTTGTTCTACAGTATCTTCTCCTGAGAGATTCTCTCTGTAACACCTAATCATCCAGGACCACAATCTTCCCAAAATGGTAGGATCTCATTAACATTGCTAGATCTGATCCTACAGTTTAGGGTCGAGTGGTACACCATTACCCAAGTTGGTACTGGTATTTTGGAAAGCGGTTCTACTCGGTACCAATTGAAATCATCCAATTCTACTACTGTACCAGTACATTTTCAAATCCATATGGCAACGATTTAAATTATCGGAACCGGTAAAATTTCCAAAAAATAAGCAATTATTATACCCCAAATGTGCTGCCAATTGGCACTTTTTTATGCTGTAAAATTGTTTAAAAATATGATGCTGCCAAAAAGTAGTAAGAATCCAAAAAGACATGGCTGTTCTGTTGCACCCTACTATCATTCTCTAAGCCCAAGAAAAATTACATCAGCCAAAAAATCTTAATTAACATTACCTAATTCTAGACTTTTCAACCAAAAAGCATTCCAACGCATACCAGGGATCTTTCTGACACATGTATGTAGTATTACCAGAAACATGTGTTTCGGATTTTAGTGAGGTTGAAGTACATGTCATATCCTGTAGACTGATGTTGTTTACATTGTGTCTTTAAATTTAATGTACGAAATAGCCTAATGACATAAGGTGCGAGATATTCCAAGAAAAAGCAGTACGGTATCCTCGCAAACGAAGGTTCCTCCACATCACATAGAAATGTAAACTAGAAGCTACTAGCTAGGTATTCTCACACACTGGTGAAGCCAAACAAAATTGTTGGAGTCCTTGCTCTGTATTAAAGGCATAACAGTTCTGCTTTCCATGTACCCAATTTGTCTATCACTGGTTGCTCCTGCCCCCCCCCCCCCCCCCGGATGTCATTCTGGTTTTACCTCTATGGCTCTAACCTATTATAGTTTCAGTGACCAGTGGTTAAGATTTGCACAGGACCTAATTTTGCGATAGGCATATGAATAGCACCAGAATTTTACAAAATTAGTTTACAATCACAAATAGGCAATGTATGTAAATCAATTAGCTATTCTTAGGTGTTATCAATCGCATAATTTTGTGGTACACCTACGTGCCTAATGTTAGTGTAACATTAGGAACAGCACTTGGAGATAAAGTATGTAGGCCTACATAATTTTGTCAACTTTTCACAAAAACAGCTTGATACATGCTTGATACATCAATATTTTGCTAAAATTTGTTTTCTAGACTTCTCTGCTTTTATGAGTAAACATTTACAGTATTCTAGAAATTTGCAAGCTCACTACAGTGACCCAAAGTCACTTTGGGGATAGTTTGTATTACAGGCCTAAGCTTATATTTTTCCAAGTGATATTGAATGTAGGATAATCATAGAATCTTGTACAAAAATGTCAACATTTGTTATAACTAGAAAATATTGAACATGCATAAGAAATAAGACCAAGTTTAACAACATGAATACTTTTACTTCAACTTTTGCTAATGATTGAATATGGATGGGTGATTATTGGATACATGTTTGGGTGAATGAATTTATGACTTATTTTCCAAGTTAACGTTTCAGAAAAGCATGTGTGCACACAGGATGATCCCAGTACTAGAGGTGATATCGGTACTGTGCCCCTGCTGAGGTAAGAGAAGTACCAGTACTGGTTCTTACTGGTACAGCCCAACCCTACCCACAGTCACACCAGATTTCTCTCAAATGGATGATCTCCACTGCTGGATCTGATCCAGTTTCCGTATCTGATCCAGTTTCCGTATCTGATCCGACAGAGTGCCAGCATTCACAGAATGTTGTCTGAGCTCCAAGGGGTTCAAATGTGTCTTGCACATGTGCCCAAACAAGAATGGGACCAAAATGTAGTAATTTTGAAACGTCCAAGCAATTTGCTGATAATTTTATCAATGCAAGAATAGATGATCCTATGAAACTTGACTCTTTTTTTTTCTTTTTCTTTTTGTATCAACACAAACATGAGACAGCAAAACTGTACGCAACCGTCAACCATCGATTCTGTAACTCCAACGACGTGGAGGGATCAACCTACAAACCTAGATCTTAAGCAAACTTTTCGCTCACAGCACAAACACTACGGTGTACAAGGAGACCGTCCCAGGTGGTGTTTGTGCAGGATAAGTGCCAACACTATTGCACATCTCGTATACTGTCTGTATTTCAGAGCTAAAGAAGAGGCACCACAGAGTGGCAAGGCAGTCAAGAGCGGTCCCTGGTCTAGACGGTTTAGCATAGATCATGACTTTCTTAAAGGCAAAACAGAGATCATTGTTCAAAAGATCTAGTAAATCAATGAGTTCACTTATGTTCTAACTGGTGTACTTTCTCCTCTTGAACACTGCCGCACTGCATACTCTAAAACCTTCTGTGAATGAAATCTTCTCACTAAACTTGGGGCTGAACCTCCTCCATGTTTGCTTGAAAGTTTCTGTGTATTTTGCAATGTTACTGACAGTTTCAGGATTTGTGGTGATTGCACTGTTGTGTCATATCACCACCACCTCTATGATATGTAACTAAACTAAGGAAGTACAAAGGGAGTTAAGTGAGGAGGGAAAAAAGGACTGCAGTCATCCCCAACTTCTCTCTTAGAAGAGTGAAGTGCTCCTGATTTGTTTGATCAAATGTCTGGAAAGTGAATATGCATTTAGCTGACCCTGATACATGCACCCATGCTGTACAGCTGCTTCTTACAAGCTTAAAGAAAACTGATCCTTTATTTGAACAACATCACCTTTCAAGGGGACCAAAATCTCAACTTGAGCACTGCCTAGCTAAGAGTGTTTACATGCTAGTTTAATTGCCAACAACAGTCTGACTACTTTCAACACAGTTCATGCAGGCCAGACAGGTTCGTAATCTTTGATCCAAAGTCTAAACCCAGGAGTATCTTTTAAAGATGACGATAAAGTACCTGCACTTTGTGCCTATGTAATCCACTGCACAAACAAAGCGCCTGTCACATCCAAATACTTTCAGAGCCACATATACTATGCATGCAACAGGACCCCATAAAGCACTGGGCATTTTTGCACCATATTCAATATGTCTTAGAAAGCACATTGCTCAGGAATATACCTTTTTTGAGACAGATGTTATGACCCCCCTTTTTTGTGACATGAATTAGAATAGCATAAAAGAGTGATCTATTGCAGCAGTTTCCAACCCTTCATAGTCCAGTTGTAGTTTGAACCAGTTTGCATATGTGCAATCAGAGAACAACTTGAGAGTTTTCAAACCGTCTAAGTTGGCATGCCCAAGCTTATTTGTTGACTTTGTGTTGAGACATTTTCAAGGGAATCAGTTAAAAAGACTTATGACATTTTTGAATTTAGTCCCCCTTTAGCATTGGACCACATGACCACACCGGTGGTACAGTTTACCACCGTCGTATCAAATTCTAACAATGTTACACGTACAACTGGTTCAAGAAAATTCTGCAGCAACACAATAAGACATTTGCAAATCACTAAGTTCAAACAACACAGAGGGGGCAGACTTATGCTAAACTGGGCAAACCGGAGGCAAAAAAGAGAAGTTTAATGAGACGCACAACTACTGTACATGCTTCCTTTGCAGTTTACTTTCCGATATTATTGTTGAAGTTTTTTGTGTGGAACAATGGGTTTTTGTGATCGTGACCCAATTACAGTACTAACAGAGTACCACAAAGGCGATAATGTGCATTGTTACATCTCCATCCAGTAGAGACTGTAAGACGCACAACTATGACCCAAGAGTGATCTAGACAGGCAACAGTCACTTTCAGGGTACACTTTCTGTAGTTTAAGTGCAGCACTAACAACAATAAAGTTCCTCAATTCCATGCCAATATGGTAAAGCCCTTTACACGACTTTCTGGCAATGTTTCGAACTGAAATCTAGGTCAAATTATACCATATCAATTCTGCTTTATTGCTTCGCTAAGGAAAAGTGCAAAGCTTTTGGCGTTTGTTTGTTGTGAATGTTAATTCTCGGTTGCCATGGCCACAAGACAAACAAAAAATCCAAGCCTATGAAAACATTTTGCAGGCTGTTGAAAAGTTGAATACGATTTAACACCACCCTGCAACATCAACAAACGGACCGACCGCGGTGGCTCACCACTTCACATGGCAACAAACTTGATGACAATGTTGACTAAATGCTAAAACGAATGACCATCAGTCTCATAAACTGTAATGTACTGTAGCTTGTTCTCGTGATTGTTTCCTGTACAGTAAAGTGCACTCCAATTTACGGCCTTTTCGTTAAAATCGGCAGTGAGGGCATTTATTAAGTACTCTGAAGGTTGGACTTACCCTCTGGTCTTGCAAAGTTGGGAAGAAGAATCACTGTCAATGAAAGAAAACAAAAGCAACCAAGTCAAAATGATGTTCCCCTTGGAGAAAACAATGATATGTAAATCACATAATTTGAAATTAATATCTGACAAAAGTTGTACACCATTAAATTCAAGAATGACATCATATAAACATGTACCTCCAGTTTGATTGTAAATGATGCTACAAAGATACGAACTCTGATGTATGCCAAAGAAAAATGTCATGTTTTGGCTGTTTGGGGCCATCTACTCACAATGGACTGCCTACACACCATCTTTGAAGTTCAAGCAATATCCCTTACTAAGACAATGTGTTTACAGGGTTTTCAAGCCACATCCTCTACTGACCCCATGTGACCTTTGACCTCACCAAAACTTGACAGATGTCATCAACATTTCAAATGCTACCGAAACTATACATCTGAAGTTACAGCAACTTTCAGTTGCTGACATATTCTCCTTCATAGGATTTCAGACTTTCCCCCCTAGTGACCTTCAATGACCTTTCACCTACCTGGAAAAAAAAGGGACCATCTATGACTCATGATGGACTACCTATACCAACTTTGAAGTTCAAGTAACTTTCCCCCACTGAGATACTGTGTTTACAAGTTTTGCGAGCTGCATCCTCTACTGACCTCATGAGACCTTTGACCTCATCAAAACTTGACAGAGATCATCTACTACTCAAATGCTACCAATGGTTTCAGTTTGAAGTTCCAGCAACTATCCTCCTTACTAGGTCTTCATCCCTGCTGGTGAACTGAAATGACCTTTGACCTACCTGAAAAGAAAAGGGACCATCTACTCTGTATGGACTACCTACACACCCACTTTTAAGTTCAAGCAACTTTCTCTTCTTGAGATATCGTGTTTACAAGCCAAGGCGTCACACACACATATACACACACACACACACGCACACACACACACACACACATACACAGGTGTAAGAGTTTTTTCGTGGGTTTTGGGTCTTGAGCCCCTTTCAACTTCCATCTTTGCTTCCCTGGCATTTCTCATCACACCACATCTTAGAAATTGCTGTCCCCTCCACACTAACGTCAACATCCGTCTGTACTTGACAAGCTAGTCGTAATCCTTGGCTTGCACAATCCTCAACTGAGGCACCAGGAAAAGAGAAAGCACCAATGGTAGCTGCACCCCATAAATCAAAGGAGGGAGGCATAAGGCACCTACCACAGTCTCATTGGAGAGTTTCTCCGGGATGAGGGTAAGTTCTACCGGTATACACTACTGTGCAAAAAGTGATTAGTTTACCCACATTCGCCACTAGGTTGAGTGGGGTTTGATTAAAATCTACAGCTCAAGGGACACAATTAAACCACAAGAAAAACTTGCTGTTACTCTCAGATAAAAAATAATTTGCTCGATTTGCTTCACTCCAGAGAAAACAAATCACATTCATTCACTGACAGGTTCATTACAAAACGTCAAAAAACATAATCATAAACGTTAAAAACAATACTGACTTCACTCAAGTCTACGTAGAAACACAGTAGATGACAAAATACCATGCAGGCAGCAAGTGGGCACGGGAAAAAAAGTTACAGTACATGAAGGATTCAAAAAATGGGTCTGCATCTGTGCTTCCGCTAGAGACTTAAACCTGGAAGGGAAACCCCTCTCTAGACATTTTTAGGGAGGGATTTTCAAAATCAAGGAGGGAGTTGTCCCATTCTATTGCAATATATTGTGTTGTGTATACTTACAACTATAGCTTGCTCAGCTAACTCTAGTTTACAGCTCTAGCGAGATTTTCCTGCATAAAATTTATCTTTGTGCGGGATTCAGGAGACAGATGCGGGATTCATGCGATCCCTCACCTTACAGTAAACACCGATCCACACGTGTCCATGCACCCACTCTGCAGCCGCACCTGCAGCCACGTCTTGGAAATAGCAGAGGATATGTTGGATGTTGCCTCTCCATCTCATGGAAAAGCAGCTTCAGCCTCGGCAGATTTCATTTTAACACCCACGTCTGAGGTTGAACTACAATCTTGGACAAAACTCCTTTTCTTCAATGTTGGCTACAGGATCACATTTCACGACATACATTCACTCACTTTGTACAACAGTAGCAGGGATGTGTCCGTGCTAGGTGGAGCCAGGTGTTGCTACCTGGCACTCATCCAGAAATGACCAAAAGTACTTGGCACTCCTTTCAGTTTTTCGATTCAGTATCTACTGAAAAGGGGGTAAGTTGACTATCACACAAACTGGTCTTGTTATGATTATCTGGCACTCAAAATCAAACTGGCACACCCCTGCATTGGTAAGGGGAGTAGGGTATCATGTTATCCTAAAAATGATATTCAAGAATACAATAGCAGAGTGCACATGGCAAAGTGTTCCAACAACTTTGTCCAAGATTGTATACTGATATTTTCTAATACACTCAGCAAACACACACACTCTAAATCAATTTTTAAGTATTTTTGTTCTGTATTGACATAAATCAATGCCAAACATGGTGTAAATAATGGAGGATTGCTAACTGTCAGGCTGACAAAGAAAAGAAGGAGCTTGACACTTTGTGATTAATCTTGGGAAACCATAGAATATTTCAACTAGACCAGCTTCAATGCTTCAGTAATCTTTGCCATGAAGACTTCAATTTAACTTTTTCCACAACATCCTTGGTAACAAAAAAATTGAGCTGCATCAAACAAAAAAACTAAGCCTGTCAGTAAATCAATCAGGGTCATGTCTGACTCTAAACATCTCATTGAGCTGTTAGGAACAACATGTGACATCGCAAATCAATATATGGCACTGCCATGTGGAGAACATGTTCTTGTTTGTAACACATTCACATTGTAAACCCCTGACTGGCATTTAACCGATCGATTCAAACTCATTTTGCATTTTAGCAGTTTCAATAAGGTCTGTTAGTTTCTTGGCTCAATTTCAATGGCTGCAGATCAACAATTGTACATTGTTGATACTCCTACCACCATTTTTGTCTCTATTGTCATTTCCTTCAGCCTTTCTTTCTCTCCATCTCTCTCTTCTCTCTCCTTCTCTCTCTCTGTCTCTCTGTCTTAATTGATGTTCATGTAAACAGAGCCATGGCACATTCACGACACCAGCATGAATGTTTTGTGCTGGTTGTAATAGCCTAATTCCACATGACGTCATCATCATTAACACTATCATATCGAATGAGTCAACATGTAACTGAGGTCTGTGCAAAATTCTAGGCCAGACACTTATGTTATATTTCTTAAACAGATCCCTGGAAAATTGATCAAATTTTCACGTTATTATGTGATACAGCGAAGTAAAAAACCTCACCTTGAAGGACCCATCTCAGAAAACAACTGCACTACTCCCATTCTCAACAACTGCACTACATTTTTCCTCACCACCTCCAATGAGATACGGAACTGTTCAGCATATTCTGGACTAGCCCCTCCCCCTTCATAAAAATGAACTCTTCACCTCTGTGTTTGTGATCACTCTGATAAAGGGTAAGATACAAAAAGGGAGTCCTGCAAACATTATTAGTTAGAACATCTTAACAATGACTTACACACCACTTAAAAGACTTATAACTAGCATCAAAACAGGAAAATATGAAAGCCAAGAAGGGGCATCATCACAGAAAATGGATTAACATTCTTGTAAGTGACAATAACAGAAAAATAAACACTGGACCACTCAAGACAGCCACTCATGTGGCAACCCCTCCCCTCCTTCACAATCTACAGTACTACTGAAAAGAAATCAGGAATTTGAGAGCACATGCTAATTCCATAATCCGCTCAGAGCCCATTGGGTGGGTTTTACAATGCCTCCCACGTTTCCGCGGTCAAAATGAATGGACAAGTACGCAGATCGCTATCTCCATTGTGCTTGGCGAACAGTTTACACATAATGGTCCGTGACGTTTGTGGATCGAGCACATTTTGTTTAAAATGCTTCTGTTCCATTACAAATCGGTGAACAAGAGATACAATTGGAAACAATAGCAGGGTAGGTTCAGCGAAACAGCGCACTCTGTGGAACAAAAGATTCCCCCCCTCCCCGCGCTCTAAAGCAAATTCGGTGTGATAAATTTTATTCGCATTCCTGATTAGTTTTGGGCTGTACTGTAGTTACAACGCACACAAGGCACCAATATGTTAGGCAAATATTTGAGTGTACAGTAAAAGAGTTGTGCAATTTGTCACCAAGTTCTCCCTGCCCAAGAAAACAAAAGGTAATGTAGGGTTTGACCTCCCCTGCGCAAAATGCACTACACCAGGTACAGTAAAATGATAGCGACATGTATCAGCAACCTGGGTCCATGAATATCTTTAGGCATTCTTTCTTTTTCATGTGCATGTTAACAGTACAAACTCGAGGAAACCAAATTTGCCACTGTTCACCGCTGCGCCCTTTGATACCCTTCCAATTACACAAGTTTATTGTCATCTTTTTACTTCTTTTCAGGAAAACTTGAAGGAGGCAGAAGTTAAAATCTTGTTAAAAAACAGAATTGCCTGAATTATCCTTTGTTATTCTAACAAGTGGTATCATAAAAAAAGGGGGCAAGTCTAGACCACAGACACTAGACAGAGAAAGAAAAAAAAAAAGAAAAAAAATTAAGATTCACTGTTTTTAATATGTATATACTACTTGAGCTCTCAGCTCTATTATAATATTTTGAGTCCACTCGAGACACTCAAATGGACTAAAAATAGTGCACAACATGAATGTATTATTTTATACTCATCAAGTTTCATCAACTGCTGTGAGAGCATGTACACAAATACCACAGGTAAAGAGAAAAAAAATCCATTAGACTCTTATACAGATGAGTTCTGAACTGACCTACTTAAAACTAATTGTGAAAAATCAAGTGGCATAATTGAGCACCAATACTTAACCTATTTTTTCATCTGCGTTTGCACAGTCAGGTGTCACTTTGAAAATAACACAACAATGTACGGAAGGTTTTTCGGCCTACTCTTTGCAAGATGACTGTATACTGGGTATGCGACATGCATGCATGATGCACCTGGCTTAGTTTGACCACAGATTGCTGACGTCTTCTTCATGACTGTAAGTCTGAGCAGTAAACTGGAGGGGGACCAAGGTATAAGTTTCAAAGTTGGAAAATGTGGTCACTAATTTCATACACTCCCAACAGTATTAATTCAAAAGTGCCCACATGAAGTGACAGAAAAATCATAGCAAATGACACAGACAAATTTCTGCCATTACTTTGTGGTTGTCACGTCATTAATCATTACGATGAAGATGTGGATCGTCTTGCCTTGTTTATTAGAGATGTTTGAATTTGAATGGAGGAGAATTTCCTACAACTCAGTGATGATATATCAGAGTTCATCCTATTTGTGAACAACTCAGAAATACTGTAAGACAACAGTACCGCACCATATAGGATTCTTGCATGAAACTCTGATCTCATGTTAGTTAGGAATCTTAGGAACATCATATTTTATGTAAATATGACTCAGAAACATCACAGTCGTTTCACACGCACCTGCTCACATGCTTCATCTTTGGAATACTGCAAAGTTGCGTCTCTACCTTAATTTTTGTGAGCTACTGAACAGATTGTGTGCATTTTTGTACACATCCTGTTTTGTTCATATGTCGACAAATTTTAGCATTAATGGTAGACTGAGTGCATTATGCAAAAACAGATAACAAATGCCCCAGGAGCATGAAATTTTCATGATGAGGGTGCCTGATCAGAGCCAAGTTTATTTAGAAGTTCATGTTAGGCTATTCACGCTATCCATACGGGCCAGAGATCAAGCCATCTCAGAGAATGTCCATCCTTATTTGATCCAAACACCATTCCTGATCTGCCAATGAAGCAGGACATTTAACTGATTGGATAGTCAGTAATATTAGTGTGATTGGCATCATGCAGTTAACATTTGGAGCGACATTCAATTTCAGAAGGACATGGGACTTGATGAGATTTTGAGGCAATTCATTTTCCTCTGTTCTCAAAAAAAATTCACAATTTCACTTCATGCAATGTGACTAAGAGAATAAGCTTACCATGGGCCCAGGAAGAACATTTATTTGAGAGAGGGTGTGTATTACAGTAGAAACAGTGAGAGGCATGGCGTTGTACTGGGGGCTATCACCCACTGACAAATGTTCTGGAGTACAGATCTTCACATGCCTAAACGTTCATTTTCAGTTGATATATTCCTGTTACTGACAGGGCTTATAACCATTCCACTGTTCTAGCTTTTGCTTGATACTAACTCTATGCAATCAACTTACTAACTACTGTAGGGCTTAAGTTGTAGGTTTTTAATGCGACGGTCAGCATGGAAGGAAACACATTTCTTATTACTGCATGAATGCACTCGCACTCTATTAAACACTGGGTTTAGAAAGGCTAGCTATTTGCACTTTCCTGCAATTTACTACACTCCATTATCCCTACTGCCTGTTCAGGTTTTGGCAACTTTATTCTAAAATTTTACAGTATGACCTCCTTTTCCACTCAGATACTTTTGAATAAAAGGATCAATGCATGCCTTACTGTAGGTGCTGAAACTTAGGACACACCACCTGACATGCTACAATTCTGTAAAAATGTAAACTTAGGCCTATTATGGGTTTAGACAAACCATCACCTAGTAGGTGGATCATTTTATGGGCCACATGGTATTATTTTGAGGTGCCTTTGTGTTACGTTACTTTGTTTAACTGATATTTTAAATGTCGGAAAAGCCTACAGACTACAGTAACATGAAGCAATATGGCAAGGGTGTGAAAAAAATTGTAGGACCCCTAGCGAAGGGGTACAGCAAAACAACCTCTGACTCAGTGTATGCGGTGCTTAATGGCTGTAACTCATCACCCTGACCTATATTTTTGGCTCACAAAAAGCAAAATTCTCAACCGGTTCTCAGTTTTAGTACTATTTGATTTACAGCACATTTGAAAGATGCAGCAGAGCACTGTAGCTCCTATTACACGGCATATATCTGTGTGGATACATTTTAGACACACTGAGGGAGGGAATAGATGCAAGTGGTGGAAAAATTGAAATTGTCTGGGGTGAAGCATTTTTGTCTTTAACCTATGGTAGTCTACTGTAGTCTGCCACAATGGAATAATGCAACCTTTACATACAAGGGGCAGTCATTGCCATGTACCGGGCACGACGATGCACAACGGACGTGTATTGACGCACCAGAATCGTAATGTTTGTTGAAAAGATGTACATGCCAAACACTTGCTGAGAAGTGAATGGGGCAAGACAACAAAGTCCCCACCGTCCAAAAACTTCACCCCAATGCAGACTCATCTCTTTTTGTTGTGGGCCACCTTACAACCCTTAAATGTGTGTTTTAGGCATAAGTGTGTTCAATGGTTATATCATTCACTACGATCACATAAAAGTATGCATATGCAAGTTATTGTATTCCTTTTCTTATTCACCTAGCCTAGGCCTATTTTGTGGACTAAGTGGTGACAGAATGATTAAATTCAAAATTATTTCTGGTGTTCAACTGTTCCTTATGTGTCACTAGGTCTTTTTCACGGCCATAATCAGAAGCTTCCTAAAGAGTTGTGCAGACTTAAATGTACAAAAAAGCTGTTTTGTTAGTAGAGTGATCACTGTTTGGAATATCCTCCCTCAGATTACAGTCTCAGCAAGTGTGTTTCACTTTCAGTTTGAACAAGCACGTACAGTACTCAGGTGTATTGGAGTTGGACAAGAGATGATTCATTACATTTATAGGGCAAACCTTGTTCAATCACCAAATTTGTATGATATGGCAGTCACTCATTGTTCCAGCAGTTACCAGTTGTTAAAGATCAGGAAGAGACATAAAGGTCAAATGACCTGCATCCACTGAGGTTCTGAAGGCAATCTTTAAGGTATTTAAAATGTAGGCTAAACATGGGTGAAATTAGCCATTTATTATAGGGTGAGGCCTATCAAAGAAACAAGAAGTCTGCGTCTGGCACAGGACTGTAAATTAGTGATGGACTTATTTTCACAAAATGTCACCCTACAGTAAACCGGTAAGTTGGGTGTTGACTAATACTACTGCTATGTGGTATAGGGGTAGGCAGGGGTGTGTCAGTCTAGGGGTAGTGTCAATTAACCTTTCTATGAAGCCTTTGCTATTCTATTTTTATCCTGATTAGCTATAGCATTAATGTTATGTAAGACTGTCTCTTTCCTCAAGACTGGGGTCGCTAATGAGTGGACGAATGTACCTCACTACCTGAGTAGACCTGGCCTTGGAATGTGGTTTCTTTCCACTTGAGGTGGGAACGGGTTTACGATTGCGCTAACAGATAGGGCCTAATCCTAGTCAATTCCTTTCAGGTTGGCAGGCCTAGCAGGGTTAAGGGTTTTGCCTTTTTCTTTTTTTCTCACGTCTGGGTCCTAGACAGGGACCTGTTGTATCCCTCCTTTCTCCTTTTTTTTTTCAGCTAAGTAGTAGTATGATCTAGGCCTTACGTTAGGTTAAGGCTCCTACTACTCCTACAGACCCTAAGGTGTAATAGGCCTAGGCCTAACTTTTGATTGACTTACCAAAAATACTGATGCAAAGAAAACACTCGGTGTGGCGTTCCATACTCGCCCTTGCCACACCTGATTGATTTCGCCGACATAAGCGACGTGTGGAAGTGGAAACTGCTGTGCATTTGGAACTTATCTATGAGTTAAATCCTTCATGGTGATACTTTCCATTTACAGTAATAAATCATATTAACACATTCATAGCATATGCTGCTCCACAGTGCAATCACGATCGTGATAGTAGCCAATACAGCCTACATGTACTAACTGGAGATAACTGCCAATTAATAAATCCTATAACTTAAAGCAGGCCAATGTTTCGTTCACGCAATAAACACGATATCGCCGTAAGTAGTAAGCTAAGGTTTACGATGAATAACAAGCTTCGCGAATGTGATGTTACAAATACAAGATTACGGCTTTTTCCAGTGTGCCACTTTTAATCCGATTATTCCCGATTAAGCCGAAAAGTGGTTCCAAAAATACCAAAAGAAAAGAGAAATGTGGTGCTGATCCCGGCGAATTCGGATGGTTTAAAGATTCCCAATGATCATCTCATACACAACGCACTACAAATGGCATGAAATCATATCCTTTTACCCGTCGAAAATGTTAGCCTCGAAATGGTGGGCGGTTTAGCAATACAAAAGTTCTCGGTGAGAATTCCATAGACTAGACAGGGTTGCTGTTGCAAAAGGAAAATGTAAATGTGAACACAGACAAGAACCAGACACGAGCCTACCATTATGCAGACAGGGTTTCTCGTTTTACAGACGGCGTGCAAACCGCAATGCATTAGTTATAGTCATCCCGCATATTCGATAAAGATTCTTCCTGGAGATTTCACTCTACACAACAAATATTTTTTACATCACTGGGTGTTTCATTTCATCCATAAAATCTGATGTTGTTGATCATATTAAATAGTCCATGATTACTCCTTTCAACGTAAGAAAATGCTCATCCCATTGGTGAATGGTATATTTACAGTTAATTAATTGTTGTCATATTATACTCTGCCGACCTTTGATGGTATTGTTACCTTGACGACTGTTGTAGCGTCGTACACAAGCACTGTCTACTTGCATGCAGTATACAACACAAAGCAACAAGCGTATTTGGATACAGATGTTATCTTTCATTCTGTACATACAGTAACTAGTAGTAATCGTCTTGAGTGCGTACATACCAGCCACTCACTGGCCGCTCCTAGAAGTAGCACTAGCTGATACGATATTTTTTCTGAACTCAAATAGCACTTCACATTTTTCCTCGAAACATTTGCTGGAAATTGACTGATGGATAGACCGAGTCAGGGCCAAGCGGTTGCTGGCACGAATTATGTTGCAAATGATCAAATTTGGTAAGAAAAAGATTGTTTAGGCTAGCCTAACAACGGTGTTAGGCTACTTTTATCATGTTAGGCCTACGCTAAGCCTAAGCTATATGCTTAGGCATTTTGTGACTAGTAGTAGTACAGTAGTATTAAGAGAGAAAGCTCTCATTCTCTCTCCTAACCTTAGCAATACATTGCTATCTCTGTTACTGCGTTGCAGACTCTTAAAGGGAAATAGGACGTTTACAATACACCAACATGGCATACAAAGAAAAAAGTTTTAGGTCTAACGTTAGGAGTACACCATGGCATTCATGGCACATCAACAAGAATCTGTGCAAGCAGTATGCATTAGAAATTAATATGAGTTACAGAAGATGCACCATTAGAATTTTTGTGAAAAGTTTTGTGAACAGATTATTGTTGAAAAGGATAATTTGATATAACAAAAGTAGAGGTCATTAACCCCTCCCCCACCCCCCGTACAACTTTTGCAACTAACTGATGTCAAATGCATTGTGACAGTTTTCACAACAGCAAAAACAGTCTTCTCGACAGCAAGCATAATCTGTCATTGAACGTACTACAAGAAGTATACGTAGAATCTTTTAGAAACATTTGTTAACGTATTTCTACTGTTTTGCATAACTTGAAACATGTTTGTAACAATTACCTGGATGGGTCCTCAGAAGTAGGCAAGACATAACGTATGGCAAGAGTAGGAAGGATTGGCAAGAAGAATCAGGCAAAATTAAATAGAAGTAGGTTCGTATATAGTACACTGCTTGTATTGACCTTATTCATGCAGCACCTAACGACAGACTGGCTACAAACTGTCAAACTACAAAGTAGCTACAAGATAATGAATCAACGTAAAAAACTAAGCAATTTCTAATACGGTATAGAACATACAACCAAACTTCACTCACTCCCAAACTTGGCACACCCCTCAAAAATAAGCTCTAAAATTCAGTGACCTAAGTAGCTGGACAAATTTTTTACTACAATCCCTTGAAATGACTGAAAAGAAAGCTGAGAACACTGTTTATTAAATCACCCTTGCCTGGTTATTCAACTTTACAGCACTGCATTTGCATAGGAGAGGTAGGCTAAGCCTAGAGCATCCTATTCACAGTTTCAGCCAAATGTTACAAATTTTCAAATCATGATTTTGACTCTTCAGTGGAATTTTTTCTGACCATTTTTGTTGCTAGCGTGTTTACAGGTTTGTGCTGTAGGTTTAGGCACAGGATTTGTTTGAAAGGACACTCTTCGTGTAATGATTGTCATGCTAATGTTAGTGAGGTGTGCGAAGTTTGGCAGGTTTACATCGTATCGTTAACTCAAGTAAATGTTAGCCACAATAACAGATTTCAAGGTACAATCCATAGCATATTAGATCAAATAAGTAGTAAAATTGAATTTTTGAAATTTGCAAAAACAAGATATATGATTCGAAGGGATTTTGAATTTCCAACAGCTAGAAATTCCAATCCTTTTGTGTTAGATGCACAAAGTTTTATACATCCATGCTACATCTGGTATCAATATATGTACAAACTAAATTCCCACAGAAAGAGAGGTGTGCAATTCCTTCAAATAGAGGCTTGTGTAATTCCCACGACTGATAGAGACATGTGCAAAAGTAGAACTAAAACAGTCATTCTTACGTTCACTATGAGTAAAAAATGCAAGTATTTTTGCAAAAATCAGATGAATGTATTCACTAATACTAGTTATTTTCAAACATTCCATTGAACATCACATGTTTAATATATACTGTGATCAAAACAAGCATCTCAGTTAAAGACTAGCCCAGAAGTAAAAATTAGAGGGCTGTTTAAATGGTATACAAATATTTATTCTGACTGTATAAATGTTTAACAAATTAAATTGTATCTTGTGAGTATAAGTTTCGTAGATCTTGCTATTTGTTTTCTCTTTGTTAGATAGAGTAGCAGTAAATCCCCTTAAAATCTTTACGCTGTAAATTGCCCTATCTAAGAGGGATATAAAGCATAATATCTGTGCTGCTGTTGAATATTGTTGTTTATCATTTTTGCAGAAATGCTACAAATAAGCAGTCGAACATGAACCCAGAAAGGTTACCTTTTTAAAGATTATCAGTAATTAATATGTTGTATGTGATGAACCTGTCATACATTGGTGTGACACTGATCCCACCTTGAGAGGTAAATTGTCCTGTTTCTCACTTACAGTTACACCAGTTTTTTACATTTATAATGCAACAACATGACATACAAAGGAATCATTCAGGTTCACCAATAACCAAGATCTGCAAAAGATTCATCTCCTGACAATGTTTAGCATAACTTGATGAGTTACGGAAGATGCTTCAATGGAATTTTTAAACTTTGGGTGATCTAAATTTTTCTTTTGCAAAAATAAGCAAATTTCTGTCTGTGAAAAACTTTCTTCTTGAAAGAAGGACACTGTACTTTCTTATTTGAATAATCTACCGTATCATTGTCTCCTACAAATATTGGTTTTGAAGATGTAATTTTTTTCTGTAAGTTAATTGTCTTATTACCCTTTAAATAAGTTAATCTGATTTCTGTTTTAGGATACACCTGTACCTGCTTTAAGCTACACTGACTCTTACTTAAAAGGCAGTCACTCATTGCCCCAGATTGTTCCACTTCTCTCAACTACTTACTTCTCGTCCCTCCCACAGCCTGTCTAAAATTCTATCACTTGTACATGCACATGTTGTGTAATCACAACACTGAGCCCCTGTGTATGCTGTGTAATGTAAACTACTATGCATCTTTCAAATTTGCTGTCAGTCTAGCAGCAGGAACAATTAAGAATTTTACATACCTCTAGCCAAAACTGTTGCTTGGGGTAATGAGTCACTACTTTCCTGTTTACCACTTTCAGTTACACCGATTCCAGCTTTAAGTAAACACTGATCCCTGCATTAAGCTACTACAATATCTGCTGTAAGTCATGTTGATTGACTCCAGCTTTAAACTACACTGATTCTTGATTACATAGTTGGTTACAAGTTACAGGGTTGGTTCCTGCACCGTGATGTTTCCACATGTTTTTTCTCCCTGAGGAATCTGTTCCCCACAATTTTATTCATTTCTTATGTGTAATCTCTGAGTTACATCCCAGGTTCTTATTAACCTTGTCACTCTTTCCCCCCACCTCTAGTACAATTTACTTCTCCAAACAATGTTGCCTGACTGCAGACTTGTAATCAAACTCATGTTTCCTGGTACATCGATTTATAGTACGTTAAAATCCTTTACCTGACTTTGATTCAGACGATTGCTTCCTTTTTTCCCCACTGCTTTCACACAAAGAGCAAGGGTAAATGAACAGGGCAACAGGAAATCACATGCCAATTCTATGCTACAATTAAGGTCTTCTTCCACTTGAAGTTAATTACTTTATTGTTTGCAATCAGCGTGGTAGTGGTGTTATTGTGACCAGAAGTACCGCTTCCTCATCAAAGAGGGAATCACTCAGATTTTTGGCAAAGGGTCATGAAGGATTGCCAGGTAGTTCTGAGAAAGACCCTCTTAACTTCTCTGTTGAATCTTCTGTCAAAACGAGCCAGAATGAGATCTTATCTGATTGTGTAAGAACTGTGTAACCCTTTTAGCTTCACCACTGATGAGATGTTACAGTAATCTTACATTACAGAACTGCACATTTTCAGAACCAAGATCCATGTTCTGAAAACGTCTTGCAATGTCCTTCATGAAACAGGTTCCTTTTCCCCTTTCTGCTTCAGGCATTCGCTGCAGTATGTTACGCCTGCCTCTGAACAACCGTGTCAAATGCAATTTGTCGGTAGTTACCTTGGAGGTCATCAGAGTGCAACTTCAGTGGGCAGACTGCATTAAATTGAGACCATCTGAGCACAGACAGACAGACAAGCTTTGAACTTCAAAGCTTGAATTGGATCTGAGACTTGCTTTGCACTCTGAACATATGCATGTGATAACTTTTCTGGTTATTCAATGCAAATTGTCTTGTCTCTGTGTTTGAAGCCTGCACCATGTTGGTGAACTCAAAAGTCCATTTTCATCCCAACTAATGAATGTCCTTTTTATACCGCAGGCAGAGACATGGATTGTCATTTTACTTTTTTGTTTGAACTTTTTATCTCCCCAGGAAGGACCACATCAAATACGAGATTGATGCGTCCCGCAAGTGGCCAACAGAATGGGGATTTCTAAGGACAAGTTACAAAGATGTAAGTAAACAATAACAAAAACAACCAACAAAAAGATGAGTAAGAACAAAAACAGGACTGGTGAGTTTTGGTGGTAGTTTCATCAACTGCAAAATGACATATAGCTTTTTTCTTTTGTTCATGGAGCTTCAAAACACTTCAAAAGAGTACCGTCCTGTAAAATTCTTTGATCTTTACAATAACTACTTAGGAAGCAGCAATCACTTTAGTGTCAAAGTTCATGGACCTGTTCCCCTGATTTTTGCCCTCCTTTGGGTCATTCTTTGAAAATGCCAACAGACTTTTACAACCACATCTCTGACCATTTTTACCACAACTCAGACCTCATACTTGATATCAGTTTTGAAAATGCAAAAGAAAATTCAGGATTCAATTTCTCCCAATATCAGCATGTATGGTAGGCATCTCATTGTCAGATCCAACCCCTTTTGTGCTGTTCCAGTCATGCGAGAGGACCATAATGGACCCAAGGACAAGGGGCAAATGTGGTCCATGTTACATCCCTGCCTCTCTCCAACCTAACCGGTTTGAGGATGAGCCTTTGCAGCTCATTTTCCTTGAAGCTTGTTCCTTCATTTTGATATCACTCACTCAAGTCTCCAAAAGTTTGTGATTTCCTTTAAAGGTGGCACTTTGTGCTCGTTAATGAAAACAAACCTATCCAGATTTTTTTTTTGACATTGATACAAATAGCCAAACTAAGATGTTCACCATATTCTACATACAAAAGAAACATTTAGGAATGAGTAACTAATGATTCAATCCAATTATTCAGTTTTCAGAATTTGTGACCAGACACTCTTCACTTAAGTGAACTAAATAACCAATATTCACACGGTCCTTCTAAGGGAGGGTCCAAAAGTTGAAGCTAGTGCCATTGTTTTTAAAAAGTGGATGTGGGACTTGACTCATCATGCTCATTTTCAGCATTTTTCAAAGTTTCTTAATTTTTCAATCTGTTTTAAATTTTTTCAAAAAATTTTCTTCTGATCTTTCAAATCTTGTATATATGTGTGCCATTTTAAATGAAGACTAGGTACTGTCGTATTGAAAATTACTTTGAGTAATATTCTGTCTAATCTTTCCTGAAATGAGCAAAGAACAGAGATGAAAAGAGATAATTGACTAGAAAATAACTCATAAACAAAAACTGGTTCCAAAAAAAAGCTCTCAGTTAACTGCAGACACAAACTTCACACTTTCTTCAGTGGGTGTTCCACTCATAAGGAAATGTGTCCTTAGGTGATGCAAGGAACGTATTTTTTTGTCAAAATTTGTGGCTGTTGAATCAGCCCTACTTGTAAATCATTGTCAGATGTGGTCATCTCGCCTTGTTTGGAGAGAGGGTGCACAAAAAGCTATGCAAAATCTTTGTCATGATGACTGATCCTTCTCAACTCACCTGTGTCAGTTTAGTTTCATTACCTTACTAATGGTGGGCACAGGTATTCGAACGAATCTCTGCTGAAGGCTCCTCTGACCTGGATGTAAAGCTCTGTTTTGTTTACCAAAAGTTCCAAAACTACCTCATGGATTTTGATGAGACTTTGTGGGTTAATCCTCTCAAACTTCCTCTCACATTTTCCGTCTTGTTTTTGCTTCTTTCTTTGTTCAGCTGGTGAAGGATGACTTTCAGAAGAGGGAAGTGAAGAAAATAGAGCTTCCACCACCTCTCACTCTGCCTCCGATAACTCCAGTATCACGATACATAACAGTCTTGCCATCACCCAAGCCGTATCCCCAGACCACCGCCCGACAGGTAGGATGGCGCTCTTCACTGCCTCAGCTGTCCTTGGAATGCTATGGCAAGTATGCCAGACCAAAGGGAGGTCTCGTGAAGCAGTTCAACTGGCCCCCGGAAGGCGTTGATTAATTTGTCTTTTGTTTGTTTGTTGTTGTTTGGTCGCTGAATGTTCATAAGTGCTTGTTCATTCCAAAGTTTTCAAGATAAGGTAGATGAGGCAGGCATAAGTAGGGTTGGGTATGAAATAAGCTTCGGTACGATGTACAATCGAAAGAAACTGAATCTCCCAGCTATGATTCCCTCGGCCAAACCCTCATTGCGAGTTCACATTTTCCATTTTTGTTCATTTGTCAAGTCTGGGTTTGTGGTGTCATAGAAATCATTTTAGAAATTCACTACAATGGACATAGTTATAAAAAAAAAACTTAAATTTGCATGTATCAAATGGTTTTTTGCAAAAGATTTTCATTTTTTTATTAATTTTTATATCGAAAGAAAGGGGGAACCGTGACTCTCCAACAGTCAAGCTTTGAGATCATACCTCTTTTTTATTGACAAAATCAGTTTGTTCTACAGATTAAAACAGATTACTAGACACATAAGGAGAACCCTATTTCTCAAATCTTATGCAATTTGGGGAGAGACTCGTTGGTTTGTCACCTATCAATTTTGCACACATTTTTGGGAAGCATCTCCATTTGTCAGGAAATCAGTATTCTTCAGTTCTGTATTTATATCTGTGTTAAATTTACTCCTTCTTTCCAGCATCTGGACCAAACTGTAATAACTAATTATGCAATCTGCAAACATTAATAAAAAAAATCCATGTTTGTTTTTTCCCTTTGTCTTCACAATAATGACAATTCTTCCACAGTCTGGTCATTGAAACGGGTCTCTCATTTTACTGTTCAGCGTATTAATAGTTTGCTCCAACACATCATGTGGTTTAACCTCTTATTAAGTGAAACTTGGTATTTTTAAACCAGGTCTTTCAGGATTGTGTTTACTCACATACTACATGGACTCCCAAAATAAATCATACCAATCAGATTATTTTCTGTGTCCCACCATTGCTAAAATAAGATTTATGATTGCTCAAGCACAGTTTTCAGATATGAATGCGATAAGTCAAGATTTATTCCTTTCAAAGTTTTTTTTTTAATCCTAGTTGCTTTTCATCACTCTCAAGCCTTATATCTCCCCCCACCCTTCCTTTTTTTTTTGTTTACATTCCAAAGAAAGAAGATTTAGTGTTTGGAGGTTGATTCCAAATGTGATCTACAAGTCCATCCTTTTCTCTGATTGGTTGAGGAAGAAACTCCTTGTTTATTGTATGTGGTGCTACTGTATCATTCAAATTATATTCAAAATCTTTCTTCACATTGATTTGGTCAAGATCAATTAATTAAAATCTTTAATCAAATGGCTTTGGATTTTTAATAGCCTTCTATCTCTGATTCAAAGATCTGCATTTTGCTCTTGTTTTTAAGTTTAATCTCAGGGATATTTTTTTTAATCCTATTCTTTCAGTTAGGATATTCTGTTTTGTAATTATGTTTATCGTTCTTATACATATTGCTACACGTGTTCACTGTAATCATGTTTTCATCAGGGGGCGGTTCTAATAGGGGCTTTAGCCAAAAAAATTGCTATTCCCCCAAAATTGGGCAAATGATTTATACAAGTTATCATTCAGCTTTAGTTTTTGGAAACAGTTTTGAAACACAAGATCTCAAAATGAAGAAATGTATGAATGCCTATAGGGAGGCTTGAGAAATGTTATTTCCTGTGATCTGTGAGGCTTTTGAAGCAAAAAATTCCTTAGTCCTTTCTGCACCCACTGATCATGGTAATGTGCCCCTTAGATGCTACAATGTTAGTTAACCCCCACCCCCCCCCCAAAAAAAAAGAAAATAATGTCCCTTGATCCAACCCTAGTTTTCATCATCAAATACTTATGGTACTTTTTTTTTTTGTAATGTCTTTTGTCTTTTGGTCTTACCTTGTCCATGCTAAAATAAATGTGTCAGCTTGATTGATTTGAGGGATTTTAAAATAAGGCATGTACACTAGAATATTACCTTTGTCTCTGATTTTTTGCCATATTTTTTGGCTGATTTTAGGGTTTGGGCATAATTTGGAGAATGATAACTGAACACATTCATTATGTGACAGGGAACATCACAGTTAACATTATCATAATTAGCAGTAATGGACTTTTGGGGGTGAAAAGCCATTGGCATTGTGTAACTGATTATGAAATACACATCTTTGACATGCGTGCATTGTAGTGGTGGCTCATACTTGATAATCAGATTTACCAACTTCATAAAGTTTACATTCCACATGAGTGCTCTCTCTAATTTCTGTCTTCCGTGTTTCTATTCTTTTTGTTATATTTTGCAAATTTGTCTCTGGGTGGGGAATTGGGCTGTTAGGGGGTTATATTAACTGTCCGTTTTTGCTTCCTGTTGCTATTCCTCTCTACCATGGAATGTTATCTTACTATGCAATATTCTATGCATTCATTTATCCTTTCATTGTGATGATGAAGCTTATCAGTCACAACTTAGCTACTGTCAACTTAACGTCATTGCTTTATTTTTCTTCTTTTTGGGGGGGTGGTCGAGACATTATAAAGCATCCATTGTCCATTGATGTGTTCATTGCTGAGATTCTGTTCATTTCCATTCTTGATATTTGAAATGCAAAGAGAAGCTTGAGAGAGGCTGCTATCTGAAAATAATGTAAGAAATGCACATGTAAGGTACACACGTAATCCAGATTGTGTCTGGCAAGACAATGTTTTGCCAAAACAGGCTGTTAGGCCACAGTGAGCTTTTCACGTGTGTGTGTGTGTGTGTGTGTGTGTGCGTGTGCGTGTGCGTGTGCGTGCGCGTGTGCGTGCGCGTGCGCGTGCGTGTGCGTGCAACACAAGTGTCATGCCACTTTAAAATATCATTTGTATCGGTGGCTAATTTTAGCACACTTAAACGTTGCCAGACACTTCCCGAAAGTGCTTTTCAGGTTTTTTTCCGTGGGAGAGTGAGGTTATTAACCTGATCGATGTAGTTTTCAGACATTCAGGGTCACACAAGACAATTAAAGGTTCCATTCAGGAGGGGGAAAAATATCCTGAAGTAAAGAATCGGTGTAAGAATTGAATTGGACTCAAGGTGGTTGTAGTTTGAATATGTCTGGAAGGCTATACAGGTGACCTTTAAAGTTGAATGTGAACATTACCGGAGATGAATACAGGGACAATCAAATGATTGTGGGTTGTAGTCATGGCAACGATTAAAGCAAAACTGTGTCCTACTAGTTTCTTGTTGTGTCATTCAGTTTGCCCTTCTTGCTTTCATTCAGATTACATGAGAAACAGCATTTGAGGACTTAACATCTCCAATCCTTGTTTTACAAAGTTATGGTCATACCGGGTAAACATGTACCTCTGCGTGACATCGGCCAGAATACTGAATAAAATCAAAGAGACAAAGCTACAATGTCGTTCACAATGTTTTGTTTCTTCGTTTTAATATCACTCACTCAAGTCCCCAACTGATATCTTTCATTTGGCTACCACTTTCCATTTTTTTCT
Source organism: Stichopus chloronotus (assembly GCA_021234535.1). Taxonomy (NCBI): domain Eukaryota; kingdom Metazoa; phylum Echinodermata; class Holothuroidea; order Aspidochirotida; family Stichopodidae; genus Stichopus; species Stichopus chloronotus. Next base: position 17,830,109 of record CM037832.1, on the reverse strand, counting down.
TCTTCTGTCACTCCCCCCATTTAGGTATTTTTTCTCTTCTAAAAATAACTACACATTATTTTTTTGTTCTGTAGCAGTATTTTCCCTTGGCCAGACTTGCCTGTAATACCATGATGACAGTGATTTGTAGATAGGAAGGTGTGAAAGATTAGCTTACATGGCATTTCTTCCTTGTTTACCAAATTTTTATTTGCCACTCTATTTCGTGAGTCTGTAGGTGGGTGTGTGTACGTCTGTCCTTTATCAGATCAAGCAAGTGCTGTGTTAAAGGTGTCCTCCCACTAGCCCAAAAAAGGTTGACTTCTCTTGAGTTGAAAGTCATGAAGGGGGGAAAGTAGTCACCATAGTTCTTGTGGTTGGTTGTTGACCCCTCACTTAGTTCACTTCCTGCACACCCAACAGGGTCCTGGGTAGTATAGTTGCACCTGTCTTTAAGCCCATTTGAAATACTTTGTATATGAAATATATGATACCAAAAGTCAACTATGAAAGTGGAAAAAAGAAAAGTTCTTGTTGAGGAAGAGGTCAAACCTCAATTACGCGTAGCTCACCGCTTCTCTCATGACTTAAGTAACATAATGAGATAGTTGATTTTATTCTCAAGACAAGTGAACTCTAAACATGTTAATCAAATACAGGCCTAATGTTAACCAAACAAAATGGTAATCATAACTTCAGCATAACTTATTAAACAATGAAAACCAAACAAGATTTACATAGTGTAATCACGATGTTAAAAATAGCTTAAATGTTAACCAAACAATTTTAATCGCAATGTGATCAAATTGTTGAACACAATGTGAGCTTGTTAACAAACATGATTTACATACAGGGCCTACAGTTGTGTGAGTAGCGCACTGTTAAACATAGATATAAGTAGAAACTAACTTTGCGGTCAACGATTTTGGCGGAAAAAAATTCTTCAAATGTACAGAGATTTAGAGTCAAAGGTTTCTTAATGTATCAGAGGTTCCCGCTTTTCAATTTAAACTGCGAGTCCCCTGTCCAAATTGTTGCCAGTAATTTTTAGCGAAAACTCACGTAATAACTATTGTAGCATGAGTCTAGTGCTTACACTATTCATAATTTTGTCACCTTTTTTCGATCTTGAAATAGGTTTGCACGTGACTTATTAACATGGAGAGTTCGTACAATCCTGGAGTGACAAAATACAGACTTAGAGCCTGTTTGTGAATCAGTCCCTGCCAATGGATCGACATCGTAAGGAGGAAAAACAGCTGGAGCGGGAACAAGTTTTGTCGACAATGTAGCCTGCGGAGGCTGTGTGTGGAGGTAGAAAAAAAGTAACAACGTCTATAAAATGTCTTTTGGTAGTGTGTAAGGACTTGAAAAGCGAAATGAACATCTGCGTCTAAGAGTGTACGTAACCTCTATAGCGAGCATTCAACAGTACCACTAAAATACAGCAGACTCTGCTTCACCAAATAAGAGATGTAATGTGATTCAATATTTGTAAGAGGGGGGTGGGGAAACCAATAAATTTAAAAATATTTACACGTTTATATGACGTATCGCCATATTTGCATGGCTCGTTCACTCTCAGCCAATGATGCTGAAACATTTTGTTTTACAAAATCAAATGACTGTTATCCCTCAGAGGTCGAATTCCACACTTGTTGCAGATATTTTCTGTTTGTACATTACAAACAAAAAAAAAACGAAAAAACAAATATTTTGTCTGCGTGAGACGGAATTCATGTTTGTTTTCATTCACCTCTCGCAGTTGACGGTGAAAACCAGTAACATTTTTATAGATTTAGCCCTCAGAATGTAGCTTTGAGTCTTCATTAGACAAAGATGCTCTCCTCCACACCCTCTGACAAGACAAGCATTTGGAACCATTTTTGATTTTCAGAAAAAAGACAAGCAAACACACATACACACACACACATAGGACTAAGTGATTGGGTGGTGAAGGGGATGGGTATGCTTATAAAGACCATGCACTGAACAATTACGGCTAACAGGTCCTTTGCCCGAGCGTAGACGAGAAGAAAATGTCGGTATGGGCATCTAGATTAGTTTTCTCTATTTCACAGAAATTTGTGTCTGTCCACAGGTTGACTTATTCTCCTTTCTTATGAGGACGGTAGCCCACTTCATAAACACTCACTTGACAAGGAGTCGGTAGTCTACAACTAGACTAAAATTGAGCCCTTCTTTATACTGGTTTTGTAACCCACCTCAAGTGGGGACCTTTGTCGTAGAAAGGTTTCGTCTGTACTGATAATTCAGAAACCGTCCTGTGATAAAGGTTTGTCTCTCCCTGACGTATACGTCACAAAAGTTGAAAGTCTTTACGACTGCATGCCCCTCAGTGTACAGCCCCATCGCCCTTCACTCCATCTACCCCCCCCCCCCCCCACTCCTCCTCCCACGTTCCTTTTGTTCATTATCCGACTTCCAAGTAGTGTGATGAAGACGAAAAGTGAGCAAAGTTGGTAACTTGATTCAGAAACCAAAAATATCAATGATAACATTCTAAAAAAAACACTATAAACATGCTATGGATGTCTTTACACGACAGTCGGATCCGATATACTGTGTTATCAACCACATTGAGACATTTTATAGCCACGTATGTAATTTAGTCTTAGCAATAATAATGTTTTTAGTGAAATGACATGGCATAAAATCAACGATCATTACGTGCCCTTTGGCCTAAGTACGTGTAATTATACCCAACGTTTCTGTCGGATGTTTCTATGTATTTGTTGTGGCTGCGATATATTCCTTACTTGTACTCGTCAACAAGATCAACGTGAGGTTATCTGAAAACTCTTTCGTAGACGCAGGGGGACTGGAGGCCGTTCAAATATCACAGGATTCATATCGATGTATACTTTGGTTATTTTTATTTGGTATAGTCAAAGGCATTTTGACTTTTGCGTAATTTTTGTTTTCTTTTGTCACCCTCGATAAAAACTATAGCCTACATAATCTGTATGCCAATTTCATAAGAATCAATTACTTGAAAAGTCCACCTTTTTTCCAAATTTCCTCTTTTGACTGACAATACACTTTAAATTTAAGCTTTTTTTTTTGTAAGTTCGCGGTGGCCCACTCACTTTCCAAGATATATGGAAAATTGTAAATTTAAACTTTTTTTTGGGGGGGGGGATTGACTGAAGATGTGGTTTGTCCAAATTTTCAGATGTTTCATCAGATTCTACTCAAAATCTTCAAAAGATGGATACTTCTGAATGAAGGTGGCCAAAGACTACCAGTTATGTAAGGCATTCTCTTACAAACACATGATCCTTCATTCTTCCACATACTTAAGATTGAGAATTATTACTTATTGTGTTCGCATGATACGGGATATTTCTTTATAGCAATAGAAGTCTAACCGCAAAGTGAGTTGTCGGATGCCACAATTGCACGTGAACGTATGGTCCGGTGATCATGAGTCATACCAGAAATATTCATCGAAAACTGGACATATCTCTAACATCTCAATCAAGTTCTGCGTGTAGACAGATCGCAATCTTCCCAGTGATTTTCAATTGTGGGAACTCTCTGTCGTGTGAACACAGTTCAACCATTGTCTTACTGGTGGCGGTGTAGCGGGTGCATCTTTAAGGGAGGGGGGGAGCGGGTTGCGCAAGTCGGCGCCCCTTTCGCTCGTACGCCCCCCCCCCCCCCCACAAAAACGGCTCTAGGGACTGAGAGAAGGCCTAATCGTGTTTACAAGCACAGAGTCAGACATACCGACATAGCTATCAAGATTACGATTCCATCAACTGAGGAACTAAAACTAATCAGGAAAGTTACACGTATCGAGTTCAGTGTTCACTAACAATTGCATCTACATTCAAACTACATCTTTAGGAGAATCTAGAATTCACTGACATCACAACTTATTCGCTTATAGAGTCAATGTTAGTCTGTGAACGAGTGTGTGCAAATGTCAGAGTTGACTTATCGTGACGTAATATGTTTATCTTCGGGAAGTAATTAACTAAAAATGTTAAAACCCACCCTTGGAAGCGTAGATAATTACAGCTGACGTCAAAGGGTGATTTTTTTTAAATTCTCTCTTCGATAAAATAGTAGCTATAAACTGTGAAAAGCTGCACATGCTTGAGACAGTAGGATTGGGCTATCGTTTTGTATGTAAGTTCGTAGGTACATATGCACGTATGTACGTATTTACCTACGTACGTTTGTGCGTATGTGCGTACGTGCATACGCATGTGTGTACGTGTGTACGTACTTACGTCAATACGATGATACAGTTCGGGCACACCCCGCTTTGTGGAAAACGTTTACTCTACTGCAACTAAGATATTTCACTGATAATCAATAACGAAGTTTAGCAGGAATTTTTACTTTGCACTGGTCAATATTTGTAGCTGTTTTTTTTGTTATGCGCTAATTTTTTTTTTCATTAAAGAAACTTTGATAAAAGCTTTGGAAGACAAATTGAGTCAAGTGAAAAGGAGTAGAGGGTAGACTGTATTTTTCGTATTTTTGTTCGCTAATGATCTACAACAAAGAAAGGGAGTGAAATTGTTGTATATGACTGCATTCTACCCTCTCAATGGCTGATACATGTAACCACAGCGATCATGAGGTGACACGAAACAATGTAAGCTCCCTGCGTTGGAATCACCCAGTGTTGTAAAAGACATACGAATTCCGATAACGCAACATCTGAATTTCACCCATCAGAGTCAATATAGGTCAATATAACCACCAACCTCGGTATCTTCACGAAAATATTGAGTTAGTTACGGTCACCGTGGCTATTTATACATCTAACATGTTCCCTAATAGCTTCCGTACGTACATTAACGGTCTTTTTTGCTCACTTACTATTATGTTTTATGGAAGGAACTGGGTTACTTCATATAGTTCATAGCTATCCACTCCTCCCCTCCCCACTTTGGAAGAAAAAAAAAAACGAAAGAAAAAAGAAGACATAATATAGTTTCTTAGGAAAATGGAACTCCAGGCTTTGACACATTCGAGCGCCCTGTATACAACGGTTTCTTTTTCATTGTCTATACCAAAGTGGCAGTAATAAAAGAGCACAGCATTTCAAAATGGTATCAATGATGACATCGTTTTGTTGTTTTCGCAACTTCTTGTCTAGTCTAGCCTTTTTTTTTTCTTTTGTTTTTATGACTCCAAAGAATCTATTAATAGACATGGTAATTATTGGAAAATGTTCCATGAATACATTTCACGATACATATTGTTTATCTGGGAGAGATCGGGGGGCAACCTACTATATCAGTAACTCTGTCATCAATAGCTTTATGATTGAAAAGAATAGCAGCACATTTTACATGTAATAAAGTCAGTAAAAAAGACACCTCGTGCATTACGTTTCTTAAGTCCCCCCCCCCCCTCCGTCACCCAAGAATACAAACAATGAAAATGACAGAGAAAATTGCGTTATTGCTCTCTCTCTCTTTCTGTTCGGTAGTTGATAACACTGTTCATCGTTTTTTTTTTTTTTTTTTTTTTCGCATTTCTCTTTCTCGAACCGAAATTTTTCCGGGAAGCATTCTCTGTAGCCAATTGGAGAATGAACATGAACGGTATCTGATATCATTGTCGAGTGGTACAGTAATACCATTTTTCGCCAACATTTCATGTCGGCGAACATATTCTGTCAGTCTAGCTAGTTCTATACCAATCTACACTGTGTACACGGTATCTGGGTACCCTCCCCCCCACTCCCACGCACTTTCTGTCTGTTATTTGTAAAGAGGGTGCAATCTACATGACTATCATGTCTGTTGCTTCTTGTGGAATTTGGTTTGCCACACAAGTCTTGTGAGCCTTCTTCATAAACACAATGGTTTTGAAACCATCAAGAAATCATTTGGTGAATATGAGAATATATTGATGTTGATATTCATATCACTAATTCCTTAATTGATATCAATAATAATTTGATGATATCGTTCAGTGTTTGGTAAAATCAGCAAATGAAACAAATATTTAGCGATATCATTTATACCTTAATATCAGCAAGTCACTGGGGACATCAACAATGAGTGTTTCAAGTCACTTCATCATTTGATGATCTCAATGTACTTGTTAATATTTTTTAACATCAGTTATTGATTGATGTAATTTACTATCTGGAGATATCCACAAATAATTCTTGATATCAGCAAATATTGAATGATTAAGTAAAATTAACATGCATGTGGTAAATTCGTGACATCAGTGAATGGTTTTCCTTCCCTGTTATCTTCACCATGTTAATTTGACAATTCATCAAAACTAACAGAAGACATTTTTGTGGAAAGGGAAGTCAGTACAGGACGGGTGCCATAGTCACGTGGTAGGCATTTGTTGTTAAGCAACGTAGTTGGATTCAAGAGACTTTAACAAAAGCACTTTAAAAGTGGATACACCTCCGACTCTTGCGGAGACGATTATGCAAGTCTAAAGATGCAAAATGCTGAATATCTGTGGATTAAACAATACTAACAAAAAAAAATGAACCACTGTTGATTGTCTCATTTTCCTTGTTTCGCTCACCGGCCATGGAGATAATGGATCCAATCACTTAGACACTATACATCTCCAGTCCCCTTCCCTCATCTGCTCGTTACCTAGCATCTACCTATGCCCTCGGGTTGAATCAAGGTACATCGAAAATGAACGGTGATGCATTCCATCATACCAGAGAGTTGTTCCTGCTGGTACCATCCCGCAGCGTTACACTGCAATTTCATGGTAAGGAAAAAACCGCATCCGTGTAATGCAATTTGCTTCTCTAGCTTTGCTCGCGTAACAACGCCTTCGTTAACTTTGTTCTTGTTTGTGTGCACCCGGCTGCTCACACAGGCAACTGTTTCTTAGCAGGTAAGTAGCTGTGCCCATCGCACCAATGGCGTATCAGTGTTTCTAGTTTTTCCAGGAAATTCACCACAAAGAGGCAAAAAAAATCTGGAAATGTCCCTCTTTAGGAACATTCGGGATATCAATATTTTCCGAAAATTCCATGAAATTATAAACTTTCAATACCCCACACTTTTTTTTTTTACACAACTTCCCTGACTACTTTTTGCCGCTATGGTTTATGTTCTTGAGGACTACTCCATCAGTGTTGGGTACCGTGATTTTCAGATTTTCAGCTCAGGAATGCCCTACCAGTGTAGGAGATTTACATGAAGATGGCGGATGTTCGGGCTTACGGCAAACCGAGTAATATTATATTCACACCCTTAATTCTGAATTGTTAAAAGATATCATCAACTTAAAGTAACTATATCTTTAAAGAACGCAGAATTAAAGCTATGTGACTGCACATTTATGGATATCATTAATGCGAGTGAAATGTATCTTTAAATAAGGCAGATTTTAAGCCATGTGATATCATACTAGATGTGTCTTTGACTGATACCTCATATCAGATGATAATATTAATTCGAATTATAATGATGACTGTAAACCATGCGGAATTAAGAATTGTGAAGTCGTATTAAAGATTATAGTTTTGATAGATTTACTGACATCTTACACTGAATTTATGACATCAATAACTTAATTGCTGATATTTTGAGACGAACCATCATTTTACAGCTGTCATGAAATCCATTCAAGATTCGGTCTGTTACTATCAGCAAATATGTTAATGATGTTAAAATAAATCATTAGGAAAAATCCTTTCCTCCTCAATAAGTCAAAATATATCTTAAACATATTGAAAATATCTTTACATATTTCATGATACCACCAGTGATTTGATGACATCATTAAAGATGGAATAAAAGATAGAACGACTTGCCATATATGGCAGTCATTTTCAAATTGTTGCCTTTCAGTTTTGAGTATTTTTGAGCCATTATGCATGGAACGCATCACTTTAGATAGGCTCCTCCTCAGAGCATGGCTTAAAAAATACCCAAATGTCACTCGTTATAAATTGCTTGGAAATATCCGGGATATATCAAACCTTGTCATGCCTGTAACATAAAAAAAAAATGAAACTGGGTGAGATAAGAGAACTTTTGAAAAGTGCAGTGCAACCGGCCCTAAAACAGTTTTCATACAATTTCCTATCAGTTTTCGGTTATTTACCTTTTCACGCCTGATGTACTTTTTAAGCGCTCTCTGTCTACAATAGTCATGTCACTTTCATCCATCCCAACCACGTCTTTTTTCAGTTTTGTTTTTATTACGCAAAAGGTTATCAACTTTACGTAATTGTGGCATCTTACCGCATACGTCAAATTAGGTATTCACGTGGTATGCATCATCCTTAATCATTGAATTTTTCCATTTTTTTTTTTTTTTTAGTGACTTCTACACCGTTTGTACTTTTGCTATATTGCAAGGTTGAGGTATAAAATAAAACAATAAATCATGAAAACATGCATTTAAAGACAGAAAAAGAAAGAAAGACAAATCTAAAGACATCTTCTTAATTCTTTTTCTCTGTACATTTTTATCTAATTACGTTCCAGTAGCATATGCCTGGATTTTAGTATCATGTACTCTCAGAATACCCCCCCCCCCCCCCCGTATAAAATTTGATGTCCTTAACTACAAATCAGATATAACGTTGTTGCTTGTTTTGAAATAGCTCGATCAGGTCTAGGCACTTTGGCTAGGGGACGTTGAACCTATTACCCAGTGAAATGTACTTTTTATCCCCCCATTTTATCTAATTGTGGCATCGTAACACACGCGTCGACCTAGGTATGGCTCACCAGATAGTCTGGGGCACAGATGTCGCCTTGTGGAACGTAAAAGTGGTGCATTAAATAAGTATCTGGTGTGGTTTCGTGGACGAACGTTAAAGAATGTGTTTTGCGGTGTATGAACCTGTAGCCTCGTTCCTCACCTAACTAAACGCAAGGGGAACTGACCCAAGGAGGGAAATCAACTTTATGATCAGATCTAGTGAGTTGCATTCTGCCATTTCTAGGCAGTTTACATTTCTGTCTTGGGCATCGAACTGTATGAATGAGTGCCCTTATACGGAAACACCATGGATTAACTTTTAGTATATAGAGCGCGCGTGGTTCTGTATGGGAGACGAGAGGGGCCAGCCAGGAGGGTGGGTAACGAAGGCACAGGTAGAGGAGGGGCGAAATCTAGTGGAAAAGGCAATTGAAGGTGAATAGCGATTTTTAAAGCCATTTTAAAAACAGTACGTCATTCTATGATGTCCTCTCTCCTCAAAGTATTTATTCCGTCCGACCTGTAGACTGCCGGGTTTTCATCGACACTTTAGTTTAAAATATGTATGTCATGTTCACATCTATTATCACAGAAGTTTTAGAAAGCATGTATACCAACTTGAACTTCTGGTAATTAATCTCCACAGTAGGATAATTCAACAGTTGTTTTGGATGCATCTTAGTTAAGAAAATTTATTTTTAATAAACCGGACAAAAAGAAGTACAGGTGCAAGTCGGATGGCCGATCAAATGGTTGTATCCAGAATTGTTAGTTCTTATTCCAACTTCCTCTCATGGTACCTGTGTCATTGCCTTTGATGACCGTTCTCTGTCCAACAATTATCCTACTTGCATGTCGAGTGCACGCTCGAACCATTTTAGAGGGGCTCATTGAGTTGATATCGAGAAGTTGGTGGGGATTTTGAAGGACACAGACGCATAACAATGTCTATAATTGGCATAATTAATCAAGGTTCACATCCAATACTTACCAAAACTGTCTTTTTATTTTAATTTTTGACCATGACTTGTACTGGCTGTGATTAAGTGTTATCAAGTAATTCTTTACTCACTCATTAATGTTCCTTTGTATGTGACACACTTGGGGATCATCTAAGTTTGACCATTTGTCATCAGTATGTGAAGGAAACTTAACAGGTTAGAAAAATTGAGTGAATTTCACGATACAACTCAATGAGCCTCTTCAAGTTGGTTGAAACTTGGCGAGCCGTCCAGGTAGGTTGGGTATATACTACATCCCAGACAGGCCGGGTGCCTAACCGGTATCATGGGTCCAGCGTTCAAAGAGGTCGAGTGAAATGACAGTTCAGCGAAATGGCAGAGTTGAGGTGGGGGTTGCAGGGAGGGGAGGGGGGGGGGGCGGAGTGGCGGGAGTTGGGGGAGTTGTTTGGAGTGGTCAAAGACGTCTTAATAGCTCAAGAAACATATTCCATGATACGATATTTTATACTATGCGATTTCCTATAACTTATTCTTTACAACCTATAATATATTTTTCCACACCAACGGTTCTAGGATGTTTTTTTTTCACAGTGAAAGCAACGTTCCACCATGACATATATTATTACACGGAAATTCCCTTTTCACATAGTTTTTGAAGGAAATTCCACTCTTAACATGAACTGCTCATTACTAAACAATTATGCTGGGAGGGGATACGATATACACCTGCAGGTCAGATCTCATAAGATTCAACACTGGAGGCAATATAATTATAATAGACTACCAGGCGGCTTTAAAAGAACAAAGATTTTATGGAGGACTTATTACTGTGAGAGAGATGAGTAGAAATTATGATTGTGGCTATTCCCCCGAACGAATTAGTGCGAATAAAACGAATTATTGGTAATGAGAATTAAACCAATCAGCGATCGTCATTGTGATTACGTTAAAGGTTAGCGGGTTATGTTTGTGCGAATAATGGAAGTTATTGAAAGTTATTCGCCCGTAAATTCGCCCGTTGTTCCCGTAAATAGTTTCAAGCAAAAATTATTCACAGAGTCAAAAAACTTTGGCAAATAATTTCCTCCTCATTTTAGCAGAAAACATAAGCCAAAGTTCATTTTTTTTTGTTCACCACTTGTAATGAAAATTCAAATTTAAAATCTATTTTCGGTTGATTGTGGAACTGATTTCGTTGGTCCGGGCTTCTGCATGCCATTGAGGCGGTGCCTGCTCAGATATAATTTTTACAGAAGGCATGGTTTTATTTGAAGGAAAACTTCACAGAGGAGCGGCAAAATTTACATCCTGTAATTGAAATACCACTATCCTCTTTGAAAATGGTTTTTAAGGCATGTCATTAACGAGTGGAATACCGTGTATGATTTCAGCCATGTTTTGCTATAAACCAGTTAATATTTAATGTCAAGACAAATGCGGTTAGAGGTAGCTAACGTGATTTATAGAAACAAAATGACAAGAAGTGCTGCAATCTATATACTGACGTCATTATTAAGTGTAACATTACCAGCCAGCGTTACAGGCACTTAAAGAATGTTAAACATTAACGGCAAGGGCACGGCTGGCAAGATAACATATTTTTTTTTTTTTACTTCCCTACATCGGGTCACGTGATATGGAAACAAACAATTGTAGGTCTATGCTGATCTTATCGTCAATAGGACGAAATGGTTACAAACAAAAAATTGTGGTTGATGCCTCTGCACAATATATATTGCAAAAAAGAATCCTGTCTACAAACTTTCTAATACATTGGATTTCATTATCTGTTTATTAAATATTTATAAAATCATTGAGAAATTGTCTAATTTTGGTCAGTGGAGTATCTGAGTATGATACTGGCAGCAGAAATGGAAGGGTTGATAATCCTCAGGAAATTTATGATGCCAAACTGAAACTGTTATAATGCTATAGGCCTATAGGGAATACGCTATCATTTTCTTGGTGAGTCAACGTCTTGCCGATCTCTTATCTTCAGAGGGAAGAACCCCGTGGACCCACCATTAAGTCCATGGGCCTGCGCTGTGACCGGCAATTGTCTAAATTCGACCAGTTACTAAACTTCCATGTTCTCTCACTCGAAAGGCATTCCATTTCAAATCCATCGTAAAATAGTGGAGTCAGATGGATCTGAGGACATTGCAACCTCTCTCTGTGTGTGTGAACATTAGTTCGCCTATACTGTTCATCAAGAGACAGAGGTAAAAAGTGAAAATGTTGGAAGTTCGGGAAGGAGGAGGGAGGGTAGGTAGAGTAGAGGTTTCTCCCATTCAAGTCCGAATAACTAGTTTGCAAACTATTTTCCCCTCCTCGTACGATATTGAGCACTCTGTCCCGCTCCCCTCCGATTTCGTCTTACCCATACCTTTCCTACCAATCCTCTGTGCATTCGACCTCACTTATCAACTTATCGTCTCCATGATTCAGTCCCCTCCGAACCCTCGCCCCCCCCCCCCCTTCTCCTCTTCTCAATTTCCATGCACAATACAAATTTTGGATGGCCTGTCCAATCGAAAATGTCAGAGGTTGGTGGTCTGTCTCCCTTTCCTCCCCCTCCCCCCCCCTTCATCCCCTCCATCCTGCCCCTACATCGGCTGTAGTTTCCATCAAACACTATAGCGTGTTCAGTGGTTTTAGTAGGCATGAGAGTTCAAAGTCAATTGATTTGAATACTTTGCAAAAAAAAGACAAAATAAAGCAAGAAGAAGAGAGCTTTGTAACTTTTTACCCTCGTTAATTACAATTTTGTTTCGTTATTTACAATTTTGTAACTCGTATTAAATACGTGATGGGTAATTTGAGCGAAACAGTTTACATGCTTTTGAGCAGACTTTCTTCAACCAAGCCAAAAGCAGGCTTCCTGGGAAAGATAAAATGTAAAATCTGTATTTCGCTACAATAACTTCTCTCCAGACTTCACGCAAAGGCAGTTGCGTTTTCTGACAAATAAAATCATGAATGTTGCCCAAATTGTGGCTTCCCATATCTGAACTTTCCAAAATAAAGTAATTTGCAGTGTTTTTGCCATTGGAACCCTTGAATGAGGCAGCACAGAAAAGAAGGCCTAAATAATTGGTAAAATAAAAAGCACCTCCACAACTCCTCTTCAATATAAACTTTGGCTCAGACACTATCCTGAACTTAATAACATCGAAAGAATAACAAGCAAAACAGTTTTCAAAAGTCATGATTACGTTTCAATAAAACTGTTAGATTTTACATTCGGAAGTTGTTGCAAAGTCTTTTTCACAACTTAAAAACTCGGCAATATTGCAGACTTATAACACCTGACTTCCTGTACTGACCTCGGAGTGCTTGATAGGGTCTTGAAGCTACCAAAGTCTCCCCATATATAAAATGCAATTAAATCTACGCTACGAGGTAGATCCCCCAGAAAAAAATTCAGGGTGGGGTGAAGATGGAAGGGAAGAACTATATACAGTACTGGAACGGTACAATGCTTAATTTGGACCCTTTTAATCGCTGCAGTGATGTGTCGCAATCGACGGAGTCGCCCAAAATGAGTGCCACCGCCCCCTATCCTCCAAGTATCTTATACTCACCGTATAGCCCCCACCTGAGACTTCCCAACACAATCAAGCGGACGGTAGAGGCGATTTTGAGAAACGTTAGGCAATGAATGCACTTGGCCCATGCATGTTCGGTATGGGTTCGGAATTCACATTTTTTCCTCTTTTTTTTCAGACATTCGTGCATGATCGCAAGCGCTGTGTGTTGATTGTAAGCAAACCGCACATTTCGTTGAACAGCTGGTTAGCAAAGTCATGCACATGAAGCTGGATTCCAGCCAGACGACCGGAAAAGATCGATCACATGAATGAAAGAACCGATTAAAAAGAATGTTAAAAACGTGCTTTCGTTTTTTAAAGTCCAGACGACTATGATAATGAGCACGTATCATTGTATGCCAGTCACAAATTCTTAACTTTTCTTTAACCCTCCTTTCGCGCCACTCCTTGGAATGTTCTTCGTGCACGTGTCTGAAAAGCCGTCGACGCACCAAGCGACATTCACGTACCCACGTTACATGATATCTGAAGCGCCATAAAATATTGGGTGTAGCCTATAGAGTATCACGTACATCAGCCCACAAAGCTGAAACGATTACATAGTTACCGTGAGTGAGTGATGTAACGTTCGTACAAAAATCGATTGAGAACATGTAGATATAGATATTCTTACTAATATAAAAATATTTCCAGATCGCCATGTGGCCTCCGTTACGTCAAATTAATGTTTCTTAGTTAATATGTGTTGTTCGTATTCATTTTCAGCTTCCATGAGTGAAGTCCGGGCGGCAAAAATTAGGTCCATTGACTTCTTACAGTAATGTGGGTCCAAAAAAAAAAACCTGATAGGAGACTTCGTCGGGAATGAATTATCAAGTTGAAAATTTGATATTTGGATCATTTACAGAGTATATTGTAACAAGGAAAGATTTCGTAATCGACAAAAAGTTCCTCAATAACAGCTCCTCAATAATACTACATTTACTATTGTTTTCAAAGCGCTCCCCCCAGTCTAGGACAGTTTTTTCTCTGGTAATTTCCCGGGGAAAATTTCCCAACGCCCCCCTCGGACAACCTCCACCCGGCAATTTTGACCCGAAATATTCCCAACCCGGAGAATCCCCCGCTAGAACTCAGCCCCGACAATTCCTTCGGGAAAAGGCTCAAGGTTCAGGGAAATTGTCAGGAGGGAGGGGAGGTGAAATTGTCCGGGAACCTTGCAAAATGCCCCTTTAGAAATTTACCCTCCAACTGTATGTAGAAGACTGAGACACATTGAGACACCTCTTCTTTAACTATGGGTTGCACCGGCCCTGGATGAACATTGTTGGAGTCTGCAGAGATACTGTCAGGATAGATCTTAAAACTGAACCAAACTAGTGTATGGATGTTCATTGGTAAATAGTAGGAAAAGGCCCGAGGGTTGAGGGAGGTGGGGGAGGGGGTCTCTTACAATGACACTCATCCTAGATGCGCTGAGACTGCAAGGCAAGTGGAATGCACTTGTATACATATATAGCGCATGTAATCCAATACAAGGCAAGAAAAAAAAACGAATTTGTAAGGAATGATGTAAAAAAAAAAAAGAAAGAAAAGAGACATGCGTATAACAAAGAGAAATACATCATGGTAAATAGTTAAACAGCAGAGTTAAACGTTACGCAATAGTTAGAAAATGGAACACGTATACCCGCCGTGGATACATATTAATGTGATAAACAGGAATGCTGGTGTAAGCCAAGGGCTTTGCGATACGGTTGAAAGTAGAAGCACAGACAGACAGCAAACAAACAAACGGTTTTAGTGATTGAACAATGGTATCACAAGTCTGTTGTTGCTACAGCCTGTAACAATGGCAGGGATCATGTGAACCGAGAAATACATAAACCGGTCTGAATGCGCCGTGTAAACAGTACATAGACAAAAAAGAAGAAAAAATATGTGACTTGGCAATAGTATACGGTTGAATGAACAATTTTTTTGTGAGATAGAACAGATAGAGAAGAAAAAGGCTAAAGAAAAAGGAACATATTTTCATACATACAGACAGATGGTAGAGAAAGGCAGACAGACAAAACAGATCGATTGGAAAGAGATAACTCTATTAGCGTTGATTATGAATAATGGTTTACAATTTTCCATGGTAACATGGGGTGTCGATTTGATGTTGAAAGTGTTTTTTTTTTGTTTTTTTTTTTTGTTTTTTTATTGTAGGGGTTGGGGGACTCTGACCAACGAACTCTTCTTCTACCAGTGACGGCTTAATCATCATGTGAGGAGGCGACGGGACAGCTGTCAAAGGGGTGAAGTATCAGGTCACAAACAGAGTGAGGGACAAATGTGTTAGTGTACGGTAAGTTCCCTCCAGTGACAGCGTGCACGGGGACGGGGGGTCCCAGTGGTGTTTTTTTTTTTACAAGAGTAAAAGGGCGCTTGTAGAGACTGGTACGGTGATTTCCTGAGATCTATGGGGTATTTTCCTGCGAAACGTTTCTGGTACGTTCCACGTCAACTGAAGGGTGGCGTTCCGCTTAGATCGTCCTCCAGCAATTCTAGCAAGCATTTATGTGATGGTGGTTATGAGCCACTTGAGCTTCACGTCTCCCGGAGGATGCACCGAGGCAGCCACCTGTACTCAGCACTCAAAAGCGCCCCCACCCTTTCAAGTAGACGTCTGTGCATGGTAACGTTGTATTGGATACAAAAATGGTAGATTAAAAAAAAAGGAATAATCTTTGACAATCAAAAATGGCAACTATACGTTCTCTGTATAGTCTGTAGTCCATAGCTCAGACGGCCTATTTTAACTAAACCACGTTTCTAGCTCACGTACCAACTTTTTTCTGTATAACCGATGTAATTTCTATGAATCGGGCGGAAAAGGTGACTGAGGGGAGACTGATGGCCTTGAAAATAGCTACTCTATTGGTGGGATTGATTGGCATGTAGCACATCATACAGAAAGTTGCCCATGTCAGACAACATTGTATGTAGATGGCATTTGCAGGTATTCACACAGACATTCTCTTCTTGCGCCATACGATATTGTCTACGTGATACAATTCATCCACGCTTCCGTACGAGAAAGAGTTTCGTGCTTTTGTCTTGTAAAGGAGTATTGTATGTCATCCAGGTTTTACTACATACACGTCAGTCATGCAACCTATATACAGAAGGAGCGTATACAGTACTTTAGTTCCCCATATCGTCAACCTTTTGTAGCCTACGAGTAAAATGACATATGAATATATGATACGTAAAGGAAGTCTAATGGGAGAGGAAGGCAATACTTGGGTGCATGAGGAGGGTGGATTGGAGGGCTACCCGAACAGGAGCAAATTTTGTTTGCATCACAAGTACAGAACAGCTTTGACGTCGGAGAAGGTACCGCCGAGACGTGGTGGTGGTGGTGGGGGGGGTAGTCTTGTGTTAAGACGATAGTAGTATTTTCTTCTCCACTATACTTCCCACACAGTTCTAGAAATTCATTCACACAGCACGTGCCTACTACGATGGACGAGTCACTGTCCAACCATAGCGGAAAGCAACACAAGGAAACAACAATTCAGAGCGGAGCAGTATACATAAGGTGCCGTACAAGGGAGTAAAGGTGACAACAGGCGTTGTGGGAATGTGGGCAGGAAGGGTAAAGATTCACTAAGTCTTAACCGAGACTAGGTGGGGGTAGCTACTGGGACTTTGGCATGGAGAGAAAAAATCATTTTCCTTGAACCTCTCTTTTGTTTACGTAGCAATGTTAATATCAGTTACTGCAGTGGGCGCCCTCTGTTTAACTAAAAAAGTGCATTACCGAAACGCAGATAGTGAATTTGATTGGTCTAAATGCGGCATTTCCTTAATTTGAAAAAAAAAGTTCATTTTTCACTGCTCCATGAAATGTGCAACGTCTGCAGGGAGGATCGCCCAGATTCGACCATACTGATAGTAAAGAAACAGTTCTATGATAAAGTTAGGTCATCCAGTGTGAGATGTGTCACAGAAGTCGAGATTTAAAGCCTTCGGCGGTTGCACAGTTACCCCACCGGGGGTGTCTATACTCTTTTTTTATCTTGAACATTGACGGCTGCTTTGATGATAACGCCCTCACTATAAAAGGACCCTAACCGGTTCCTATTGAGTGAAGCAGGTGGGAAAAGATAACGGGGAAATTGCGTCGTCATACCAGTGGTGAGTGCAAGAGAGAGGTAGGAAATGACGCCAATTAATCACTTTGGTACGCGCTGTTTACCATCGATCAAGTAAAGAGAGATGGAGTTTGATACGCTAGAAGCGAATAGTACCCTTTTCACATTACATGGAGGGCCGTGGGGGTCTTTAAATGGGACATGGTCCAATAACCCCGCAGCCCGTGTGATCTTTAACATCGACTTACGTACCCACTTGTTTTCTAACACGGTATGCGAAAACAAGCAACTTAGTGTCAAATGGCGCCGTTAGTCGGTGAAGTACAGCTGACAGGAAGGAGGAAGATCGTTAATTACACGAATCGTTTCTCCCCCGTTCCCCACCCACCCCTCACTTCCTCCCCTCCTTACGTGGAGGGTTAATTTGGTGGTTAGAGTGACCCGTCTTGCAATCACTAGGTCCCAGGATCAAATCCCGATGGTACCACTTGGGAAATTTTCAGGGGACTCAGATTTACTTGTTCAGTAAAGCTTTTTTTACAGTGGTGCTGAGTGGGTTACTTGGTAATTTAAATTGGGGTTCCTGTTGTCTGATTGAGGTATTGTCCGCTTCAGGTTGTTCGGTACAGCTAAAGGGCTGCTGAGCTGGGTAGGTCCTCCCCCCCCTCCCAGTCTTTAGGAAAGTGACCAAACACTGCGGGATACAATCTCGTCGGTCGGGTGGGTGACGTTAAATGGGAGCCCGTCCAGGGAGCAGGTTTGGGTATGTATGGGATTGTTGGTTCCTTCCTTGCCTCGGTACCTTCGGAACACTGATCGAAAAGAACACGCGAAATCCGCCTGTGTTCATTCAAGGTCAACGTGGGATAGGATCCCCCGATGGGTATTCATACCTTTTTGATCCTCAAACTAAACTAAACATACAATCTACTCGTTTAGAGTGAATAATAAGCTTACCAGCACTTTACATGTTATTGTTTTTTTTAGAAGTAGCTTGACCTGAATATCATGTTCAGTTTGTTCCAAATCTTGACAAGAAATACGACAAAAATAAATAATAAGAACAATAAATAAAAAAAAAGAAAAGAACGACGTTCCGTTCGGCTTACGAGGATCTCGAATCGTAGTCGTGACCACAAGATATGCCGGTGAAGAGCCGCGGGAGTTCATGTGTCACGTATGGCTTCATCAAACGAAGGCGATAACATTGAAAAAAAATATATATAGGAAAGAAAGCCGGAAACTGCTTTTCGATATCAAAACTTTGGATGAACTATGCTGAACTTCACGTCTGTGCGGTTCAGACGATTAAAAGGAGAAAAAAAAAAAGCCGAGAGACATGTAAAAGGAAAGAAATTTACTCAAGTCGTCGAAGGTATTTGGCCTTAGGATTTTGAGATTATGTATACTGGCAGGTAAATACGGACTAGGCATATGTCTTATTGACCCTCTGTACAATCCATTGCTACACTCATCTGTTAGGTGAAGGTCCTTTCCAAAACAAAAGGACAATTTTCTTTCCATATGTGAAAAAGGGAGCGACGTTGTATGGCTAACCCTTCTGACCTTTTTGGTGTGAGGAACTCAATGGACAGCTCTGTGCCGTTTGCGTTCACATATTCTCCTTAACAAGAAAGCAGCAAACGACTGTGACACGTCATATTTTGGTTATTTTAGTTATTTACTTATTTATTTTTAACCAAATCTGTTGTTTCGACGCCCTTGGACTGCGGATATGAGTAAAATATCATTTGCAGATGTGAAATTCTTAGAAAGCCAGAGAAAAGACAGTATGCGTTTATGTAGGCCTAACATTACAGACAGAGTAAGTGGGAGTGGGCAGATGCAGCATACATCCACCTGGTCCTCACAAAATTTCCATAATGTGCTAAAATCCTGCCTCAAGAAGATCTTTTCTACATGACAGAACATGACGTGATAGCCAGATATATCATAATGGTTAGGGTGTGTCCTCTCGAGAAGGGGTGGACAATGTATGATATATCATGTAAGGTTTGGTATAGTATTTAAGGGGAAGTTAACTCACAATATTTGACAATCAAATATAATTAAACGAGAAATGATACAAACGGTGAACACCATCACCAATTTTCATTCAAATATGTTACATATTTACAAAGATATTGCAATCTGAACGTAGATAAGTGATGATCATCTGAGTTTGTGATGTCATAACCTGAATTCTTGCAATTTTGAAAAGGCTATTGTTTTTCTTTGTAATTTTTGTCATATATTTGAAACAGTTATGCATTAAGATTCACATAAAATTAAATATCAATAATTTGATCATTGCGTGATTCAGCACAAAATATGTACAAGTTTATGTGCCTTCATTGAAAATTATAGGTAAAGAAAACAAAGAAATACATTTAATTCGTACCCTCAGGATTATGTGACATGGTAATTCGACTCACTTGTATCTGTTTACATTCAACTAAGGTGAAAATGGCAGCAACATTTTCAACAGTTTCAAATTTGTATAACTTGGAAAGGAAACAGAGTTTTTTATGGAAATTTCGAGATGTTTGTCAAATACTTCTGCTTCATATTTCAAACATATACCCACAGGCTTTGATTCCCTTTTCACTTAAGGGGAAAATCGTCAGTGTTCAAAGAGATTACTGATTACTGTTATTATCTTTCTTCGTTGTCTGTGATTTTTTTTGTTTGAGATAATGCAAAGAAACTACGGGGACGGTGGCCGTTCTTTGGAGCATTTTCACTCCCCAAATTGCCGAGATATCTCTCTTTTAGAGTGCACAAGGTGACCACCAGAATGACATAAAGGAATGAAAACATGTTTCACTCCAGGCACTTACAACCGCACGCCGATATCTTGTCCATAACTTACGATAAAGATTGCTCTGGCTAAGACAGATTTCCAGTTGCCTAAAGGTTACAATATTTTTTGTAACCTCGGCAAATTACTGCAAATTGTCTCTGCTGGTCTTTGAAAATTGAAATTGAAGTACATGTTACTTTGAACTATGATACCGGAGAAGAAACTAGACTGGGCCCAAAGTGAAGATATTCGGTCAAAGTATAAGCTTGTCATAACGTTTTATATTTTCTCTATCAACTAATCATTTTATGTTTTTTTAATGATTGAAGTTACATTTTTGTTACATTCTGTGTTTGTATTTTTCATGCATTGTTCCTTTTATAAATATTTATACGGGATGGAATAAAATGGAATGACATATAAAGATAAAGGTCACAGTCCTTTATGTATCGTAGTGTTGGTTTTAAGGCTGTCGATTAACAGTATAAAGATAGGGAGATGACAATCGATTAGTACGGTGTGTCTTAAAAAAACTAAAATTTCCCATAATGCAATGCACCACTGAAGGAAAAAAAAAAGATAGTTGAAAGGCCATAGTCTCTTACCGGAACGTTGCCATAAATCTCCATTGTATTGGTCAGCTGTATCATTATGTTATGTCAATGTAGCAACACTTGTTCGTATATGAATAAAGTTATCATCTATGACCCAAACCATAGAACTAGATAACCCAGTATGACGTCATGGAACGAGAAGTGAAGTCCAAACTCTGTGTGGCAAAAGGCGTTCTCATGACACCGCCTAACACAAATCCAACTGAAATTTTAAGATAACTCGCAAACAGTTAAACACTGAAATGCAGCTTCCCCTGAATATTATCATGTGATACAGGAAAAACAATCAAACGGTTGCATTTAGGCCTACTTCTCTTTCCGGCAAAGGTGTAGTTAGATTTCATGGAACGAAAGAATTCTCGGGCCGTACGTGCATGTTAAAGGCAGAGATGCGTTGCGTTACAGGAAAGGATGTCACATACCATTGTTCGGCTTCATTTGTTGTGTTTGTGCTTAGTTAGCCAGGTGTCAGTCAGGCTTGACTATTTCTATGATCAGGACAGAAATTTTCTTTCCTTTGTCTTTTCATCTCTCAGAATTATCAGTTACTTTTGTTGGAAATTCTGAATCTGCTATAAAGTGACAAGTTATATACTTCAATCTGAAACGCGACTCTGTAACTGCAATGAATCTCCTACCCGTTCGTTGTTCCCTGTAACTTCGCTCACTGTTTTCCAAAAGTTTTGAGTGACAAGTATGGCGAGCCCAATGTGCAGTAATTCAATGGGGTATCGCTGGTAACTGATAAAATTCGGTCTTTTTGGGGATAGACCTTGTTCTTCAACCTGAAAGTGAATTTATCTCGAAATCCTGTCTATCGAGAAGCAGTTTCTTTCTCAGTGGACATTATTTTATAAACTGTGTTTTGGTCTATCAACTGTTTTTCTTCATAAATCTCAGTTAATCGACCAAAAAGCCCTCTTTATCGAGTAATTGTATGCCACAATTTGCAAAATAAATAAAATAGTAAACTCAGTTTTTTAAACAAAAAGCACATACACATATAAAGAAAAATGACCTTCTGATGAAAACATCATTTTTCACTTGCCAGTCTCTGGATATATCTCGTTTCTTGCATGAAGAAGACTGTTCTTCAAGAAACAAATCCAGTTGAAAAACTGCCAAATTGGTTGCCATAAATGCATCATGAACAGATGAAAGATAATCTATTGACGTAGTTAATTGAATCAATCCAAATAAGCATCTAAGGTGATAGATTTGTGTTGTGTATTAGTAAGTTTAGAGGTTTGCACGTGTTTGTCATTGTTTTAAATTTCCTCGTTAACATGGGGACTCATAATGACCACAAGTGTAGTATTCCTTCGTTGGACTCTTGAGAGATAAATCTGTTCACCAAGAGCTTTTTCCTTTGGGAGTGTGAGGGGGGGGGAGCTGAGAGTCTATCTGTGATGTATTGAATTCATTTATATTTTTTTCTTACTTTTATTAAAAGAAAAATGAAACTAAATTCTTTCATGTTTACACCAACATTAAATTTGACTGTTGTAATTGACATGCCATTGCTATATCTTCAGCAGATGTCTTAATCAATGCTTACTTATGAATCTCTCATTGACATGAAATTGCCCATCAAAGGCCATGTAATGTGTTTCCGATAATATGTTGCATGTCTCTAATTTTTTTGGTGATGCCGCTGATGTTACAAATTTTGTCACAGGAAGGATGGGGGGGGGGGAAGGGGGAATCCTATACAGCAACACTACAAAAAGGAGTCAAAGCTATCATATGACTCCAAGTACAGGGCAGACATTGACCAATCTCTACAATAACTTGATAAACATCACGGGGTGGGTAATAACCAGTGAGGTCAGGGCCTCAGGAGCAGGGTAAGGGGGGGGGGGGGAGAGAAGCCTGTCATAGACTTCCTAAACAATTCCAACTGTAACAGTGCTTTTAACAGATTGACTTGCACATCGTAACAACATTTTCAGGGAAGCCCTTCCCTAACATGGACTAGGTTTTTTGGCACTCAGTGGTGGCCATAAACATAAGCAGAGGCTCAGGATTGTGAAACTATAACAGTTGTGACTAAGATCCTCATTTTAAGTGTCACCTGCATGAGTCATTTTGGGGAGTTGTCGAGGAATACTGGATCAGCGGAACATGTACATGTGTCTTGTTATTTAACGCTGTAGCCAAAGTGCCAGAACCAGGGTCACAGTCCTGGAAACAATGTGAAGGTGATCAGAGCACACCAACATCTGGAAGATCACAAAAGCCTTGCAGTTATTGTTTGTCTTTGATAACAGACAATTCACCATCCAATTGATGGGATCGCATTCTTCGTAATCCAGTGCTAAAACACATTTAGAACCTTGTAACCTTCACATGATGAGCTTCCCATGCACCCACGGCAGTAACTGGCATATATTTTAATGACTTGGTTTCAAAATACACCGTGACTGACTAAGCTGTCTTCTCACAAAGTCTTGAATTTCAATGGATCCTTACCAGCAAATGGTAACGTGCACTTCCGCCACCAAGACAAGAGCCAAACCCCTGATAAGGCACTGTTAAGTAGAAGTTTCATGAAAACTAACTGTTATTGGTCAGGATTTGTGATGGTGCCCTCTACACATGTCAAGTTGTTGATAGCACAAAAAAGATGTTCCTTTTTTTCACCACACCCAAAGATCCAAAGATGTTAGCTACTGTACCATAGAAACCGCAAGGTTTGCCTGTATTAGACCATAGAGTTTTAGCCTTCTAAAAAAATTGCTGGTAATTTTACAAAAAAGAACAAAATTCTAGAGATACTTAAATAAATATCTTTAGTAGAATGACAAAATAATAACACAATAGAAATGAAAGTTTCTTTCTGCAAAGATATA
The DNA here is from genome assembly GCA_021234535.1 of Stichopus chloronotus. Taxonomy (NCBI): domain Eukaryota; kingdom Metazoa; phylum Echinodermata; class Holothuroidea; order Aspidochirotida; family Stichopodidae; genus Stichopus; species Stichopus chloronotus. The sequence continues at coordinate 17,806,506 of CM037832.1, read as the reverse complement.
TTACTTTCCAAATAGTGACACTCTCTGATAAAAACGTTTTGTTAATCTGGACCATAATGACCATCATTTAAAGCCTAACCTATTTTAAGGCCAACACAGATGACCTTTTTCTGTGCTGCCATCCAGTCACGGCAAGTGGTGAACTAAAGTTGTGACAGTGACACTAAATGTCGGCTCACCGATGATCTATGAATTGTGTAGGATGGAGAAAGTATATACAATTGATAGCGGTTGTTCATTCCCAAACAATGAATCATCGTATTTCCTTTCTCAATGTTTTTTTTGTCTTTTTTTGTTAAAAGTCTGAGAATTGACTGATGTGACTGCACTGAGAGAGACACTATTTTTTTTTCATGTTCACCTACAGTTTTATTGTAAATAAATGTGTACTTTGTCTTCAGTTAACATAAGAGGAGAAAAAGAAATAACCTAAGTGAAAATTACTAAATGATGATCAATTTTGTGGGGCATGAAACAATTTTTCACACCCACGTTCACCACATCAGACTTCTAAATTCTAAGTCTCCTGATAAGAATTTGCGCACTTCCTGTTATGTAATTTTTTTTTTCATTTTACATGCCAGTGATCATTGCTTGTATCATTTACCCTTTGGTGTTGACTGCCATGTGACTTAAAGGTGGATGAAACCCTGGAAATATCTCGATAAAATATGAAACAGAAGTGCTTGACAAACGCTTCTCAAAGTTTCATTAAAAATAATTTTCCCTTCTGAAGTCGTGCACTTTTGAAATTCAGAGAAGGGTGCTGCCACGTTTGTCTCAGTTCAATGTTAACAGACTTGAGCTAGTCTAACTATGATGTCATATAACCCCTGGTAGAAGAAATTTAATGTATTTCTTTGCTTTCCTTGCCTTTAATTTTCACAAATACATATACACTTGTACACAATTTTGTGTAAAATAACTGGGGTGTATCATGCAATGATCAAATTATTAATACTTTGACTTGAATAGATGCATAACTGTTAACACTATTTGTCAATAAATTATAAACAAAAAGAAGATTTTCAATACCAAGTGGTCAGGTTAGAAGACCACACACACTCAAAATGGAATCAATCTCATTGATTTTTATGAACTTTCAAATTCCAATATCTTGAAAAGTGAGCAACATATGAAATTTGGTGAAGTTGATCACCACCTGTTTGTCTTTCATTCTCCTTTAGCTGTCCTGCATGTTTCCATCACTGATCAATGTACTTTCCTCCTGGAGTATGGCCATTCGAATCATGGAGTGGGGTCGTGTAGTTGGTTGCCATGGATACATGCATACTATAGGTGCTGGTACAATCATGCCAACTGTTAAATACCATTACATATATGGACTTCTGCTGCTCTGTCCATGATGTACGCACATGTGCATACGAATCATAGATACCTACATCCACCAATGGGGAGCTAAAATTGTAAACTCCTTTAGGGTAGTATCCACTTAAGGCCCCTGTATGAGCTTGCCAGCGAAATATGAATGATGGAGGCAAAAAGAGGCGTTGTCTCATGATAAACAAAAACATAGCCAGTGGGATGATTTTAAAGACGAAAGGCTTACGTCATTTTGCAATAATAAATAAATTGAAATAAATATGAAACGAATTTCGTTCATTGACATACTGCATCAAAACAAAATCATTTTCAGGTGCTGCATTTCTGAATTCAATTTTCTCTTGTTACAGTCCAATAAAATACACATACCAATCATGTTCACTTCTTTTACATTTACATGTCATACTATCTCTGTTTTCTTGTTTTTGTAGCCTTTTTTTAATCTTTTTTCGATTGGTCTTTTTTCGATTGGTCTTTTGCGATTGGTCTTTTTTCAATTATTTTTTTCAATTGGTGTGTAACATTAACATTAAATTCCATTCAATGCATTGACTCCGCAATGTTCAAGCCTGTTTATTTTTTGAGGGAGGAGTGTTGGACTATATTCCAATGTCTTCAATAACAGTCACTCAATTAAACATCTCATTACAGACAATTGGCTTGCTCAACAACTGTCACATACTTTCTATTCTTTAAGAACTAATGTCCATTTTCTTCAGGTGTAACTTCCGGCGACCATTGAATTGTTTCAAATGGTATTCAATGAACATTATCAACATTGGCAACTATAGTTTTATGGGAAATGTCAGCCAACTAAATTTACACTTTTCTTGGATACAACAGAGTTTTTTCTCTAAAATACATATTTTCTTCAGTAATGACGTCAAATGTATTTTTCATTAAATGTTACATTGATTCTCAAGAAATGCAGTAATTCCATACTTCATTTTGTCCTACCTTAAAATTAACGACAATCTGCATAGCTTAAGTTTTGTTGCACTTCAAGCTCTTACCGGCACATTTATTCATTCCTCTAATGAGAATGACAACCCATTCCAAGGTCAATGCTGCCCCTCTCGAGTTCAAATCATGCAGTTACTATAGCAACTGCCTTTTTTTTTTTTTTAGAGAAAACTGTTACTCAGAAGGAAGTGCCCACACAACTGACTGATTCCCTTAGCCCCTCAGACAGACATATATCACACTCAGTTATCATGAAGCAGAAGCCCATTAATGCTATCTTTAGCTGAACAAATTGAACACACATTGTAACTCCTTTGCGGAACATGTCTGTTACGTTCACATGGCAAACAGGTAACCATAAACGGCAGAATGTTCTTGCAACATTGGGCACATGAAGAACCCAAAGTTCAATTTACTGGCATCAGTTGTATCTCTCTGCATGAGCCATCAATCCCATCATAAATCATTAACTTTTCTTTTCGAACACATATCACAGTTTGTAAACTGGTCATCTTCACAAAAGAAACCTGATAAATCTTTAATCTAATTTTGTAGGGCTTAGGGATTTCCAAATTTTATACCCTTTCATCATGCAATGCACCATGGGAAAAATCTCTCAACTTTACAGGAATTCTAAAGCAACTGCCACTGGTAGTACCATGCTCAAGGGCAGGACTACTGTAAACTGCTTTACGACAAAATGTTTCACATCTTGCAACTACTACAAGTTCAAAATCTAGACCCATAGCTATGTGGGGTTTCCCTAAGGGAGCCAAGGCCCCCCAAAATACTATAGGCCCCCTTGAATTACGAAAGTTAAAGATATTGATATCTAAAAATGGGTGTACTTTTTGCAATGTAGCCCCCTTCATTCATGCAACCGCCCCCTAAAATTGTAATTCTAGCTACATGACTGATCTAGACACATTTTGTGCCAGGTTTTTTTATTTTCCTTCACCATTTGCATTTCATACTGTACGTCAGAGTAGCCTTTGCCTTACAGAACAGTCCTGCTAAAACTGTATTAGTTGCATCTCGGCAACTCTTTGAAGCTTTATTTTGTTATAAAGTTATTTTCTCTTCTACATCTTTCTCTACTTACCACTGTCCTGCTGTCGCCACAAATAAATTACCATAACAGAGTTGATTTTGCCCGATGTCTTTTTCAAAGGCTTTTTCCCCAGTCTGTAGAACTGAACAGCCACCAGTTTAATTTCCTATTTTTTTCTGGCTTTTTTTTACTCCATAGTTGCCTTCTTCTCTTCCAATAACAAAGAAGGTGAGTGAACTGTGGCGATTGGAGACGACCTTGGCGGCCTGCTGCATAGCTGATGATCGGAGATTATCGATTCTTCCAGACAGAAGAAGAGCGCGGAAGGCTACGTCCTCCTCCTCCTCGATATTATGTTCCTTGCTGGAATCTGCGTCAATGACCTCTTACACAAGGAGGAAGCAGGGCTAGTCCAAGGTTGTTATCCTTTTACGGGATTTGACCATGACCTGAATTGACTTTACTCTCTGGCTGCTCCTCATCTCTCCTTGAAGATGCTGTCATCCCTCCCTGTCTGGAAACTGTCCAATCACTCGTCTGCATCCTTCCCAGGGTGATGAAGAGACTTAAAGAAAAGAAAAAAAATAGATAAACAAATAAAACAAACTATTATATTTTACGATATGTCCAGCAAAGGTGTAATCTAGTGATATATATATTCTGTAAAAGAAAAGCTACCGGGAACTGACTTTGGAATAGAATAAAAAAAAAGGGAAGAGGGAGATGTCTGGTCACAACTAAGAGGCAAGCCAATAAGAACATTAAGGAATCCAATAGATACAAACACTCAATTGCCAAATGATGACAAAATCTACCTTTTTTTTGACATATGGATCTACATTTTCTTCATTTGACATATGGCAACATTTTTGTAATTCAGTTGTGCTGTTTAATTTGCCATCAGGGTTACTGAACCAGTAATGTTTTTGGTTTCAACCAATTACAGCAATGACCAGTATCACTGGGTTCTTTGTTGTCATTTGGACTGTTTCTACCATCGGAAAATGAGTCATTATTTAAAATACAGGAAATGCACATTCAGATAAAACAATTACACTTTGCTCAAAGTCTGAAAAAATTAAAATGTAAAACAAAAGCAGAAGCATTTTAGACACAGATGCAACCTTAGCTGCTTTACTATAAGCTCGAAGATGGCAATTTGGCGAATGGAAGAATCTATCTTGCGGAGAGAACTGGAAATGGCCGTCTACTAGTGAAGGATATATTCCATCAGGAAAAGGGTTCCTGCTGTCTGTCTGTGGTATCGTGACATACATATCTACACCACGGCAGTGGAGAAGCACTGGATCTTCTGTAACTGAAACCACACAACCACGGCTCATTAAGCAGCTCTGTAGGTGGGGGTTGACACTCCAGACCAGATTCTTCAATGGAGTGAACCAACTTAATGAAAATGTTATATCACAAAATAAAAAAAAAATAATAAAAACAAATACTTTTGTGTCTCCCCTTCTTTCAGGAAATCAAATTGGGAAATCCTGTCGTGGGCGGAAATGTAAACCCCAGTTCACATTCATGACCTACAACCTACTACGGTGTTTGAAAGCTTGTTCTCAGTGGATCTGTTATTCTTTCAACATGTGTGCCAGCTTTCCTATATTTGTTTTTTTTTTTGTAGGTCTTTTGGTCACCTAATTGTTTGGAGAGACGGAAATGGTTGGAATATGAGAAACCATCAAAATAACGATTGTCTCAGCATTCTATGTTACTGCCTTTCTTCTTTTGTCTCTCTCCCTCTCTACTTTCTCACTAGTTTATTTTATCTCTTTTTTTTTTCTTGTTTATAGGGGGCGCACATTGTCAAGCCTCTTGGGGCTTTTGTGTACTTCATTGCGTGTTATATATGTATAGTCATCTTTGTGTATATAAGCTGTTTTCTTTCTTTTTTGCTATATCTAAGAGTGTATATAAAGCAATGACACACTGAATGAATTGAGACAAAAAACATCTGTTATCCCCTCTTCAGGACAGACAGCAGGGGCGGTCTCAGAGCATAATTTGGCTGTCCCGGGGAAGGAGATAAGAGTCTAGCTGCCTCTTTTTTTGTTATTGTTGGGTTACAGGAAAACAATGAAACAAACATGAAAAGATACGAACAATCATCAGGAACAAACAAACTTCACACACACCAACATAAACAGCAGAGACTGCTGAAATCATGTGTAGATCCAGGATTTTGAGAAGGAGGGGGCACATGCACCGTCAGCAGAAGGCCAACTAGCGAGCACCAAAGGCACGAAATCATGGGATGGTGTTAACTGTTAAGGGGTCCTTACTCGATAAATTTCCCGGCATTTTGGAAGCACATTCTCCACATCTATTTGCTCATTTTGGTAAAAAAGAACGTTGGTTAACGACAAAAGGGGGAAACGTACACCGGGCGACCCGCCTTCTGGATCTGCGCCTGGAAATTAGTCTCCACACTCAACCCTTTCCTGTTTTTTTCTTGCCTGCCTTTTTTCTTAACCACATACCTGCTACATACTTTACAACTCTTACATTTTCTTTTGGGAGAATTCTTGGATTTTTGAGAACTTGGCTGAATGGACCCCATATGGCCCTTGCTGGTGGTTCAATGGTGGTATGTATTAAAGGTGCTCTAAACCAATGTAAATGGTAAAGGAATGACTTCTGCAGGTATCACAGACTGTAAATGTGGCCTCTCCACACAAACAGATACAATGTAGTGAATGTTATGTTGTGAACATACCATATTAAACCAACGATATGTAACAGAGACACATTACCAACAAAAATACAGGTCTAGGCATTCCTGGCATATCTAATTTCAAGTCAAACTGGAAGGAAAGAAGATCTTCCTTTATTGATCTAGTGTATCTTTCAAGACAGTTTCTAAAATGTTTTCACTCTTCTAACCATTTAGATGTTCATATTTGAATGTTCACATTATATGTGGGAAGACATTTACCGACCAGAGTGCTCAAAAGAATAGGCCAGAGGATATTCAAAATATTCTTGTAAAATCCAAAGAAACATGTTAACAATTCTCGATCTGCTTTGAGCTTTCATCTATCGTTTCATTTAAAAGTGCCAAGGCTTTTCAATAGCCCGAGCAAGACTATGAAGTCTCCCTGACAACAGTGAGTGTAAATTTTACTTCATCGTGCTGTGATTACGATTATACGTGACAGTTTTCACAATATTGCTTATTACAATTTGAATATTTTTATGGGCCAATTGGGTACTGCTTTTTAACAGAAAAATGCCTGGTATGATGGTAATGTATTTATCCTCATCGGTGGCAGGAAGTGTGGGGATTTTTTGGTCTCTTCAGCAGTATTCCGTTGAAAAAGGGATTAGCTGGAAACGGTCTCAGACCTATTGTATATGTGCAATATGTATGCAGTCCAAATGAGAAACAACATAGACGATAACTGCCAAGATTTTGAAGAGCAAACTGAAACAAGCGCAGACTTTGCTGAAAACCTCCACAGAGAACACATTTTAAATCTGAAGTTTTCCTCATCAAATACAATGGCAGATCCGCGGGCTGGGGGGATAGCAACAAGCGCATGCCCCCTTCTATAATGGCACCTAAGAAAGATTTAAGAAAAAAAAAAAGGAAAAAGAAAAGTGACTACATTAGTTGCAAATGAGCAGTTCAAAAAGATAAAGAAACATAACCATTTCACATCTGAGAATCCTTCTGAAACAAAAATTTTCACACAGAAGGCGACACTCATCTCTACCCCCCTCCCCTAGACCCCAGGAGAGTAACCCATAGGCATCCTCTCTATCACAAAGTCATGTATCTGTCAATGAAGTAGTTGGCAAATTTGAAATTAAAAAGTTTGCTCTTTAAAGGTTCTTCTGGCTGTCTGTCAAAGCTCTCGTAATGAGTACATCTAATCACCTTTCCTCCTTCTGCATACAAGACAGGAGGCACAATTCAGAATATCTTGACCTGCAAACATTACATAAGGAAGGGAAGCTGTGAACAGAAAATCCTGCCATCCTTCAATGCCATAACACCACTTGGAGAGGGGAGACGGGTAAATCTCCCTAAATCTGAGCTACAGTGTATTGGTTCCATTCCATAAGTTGAAAGCTGCAGAAATGAAAGCTCTCCAACTAATTTCACTGGCAGCTACCACCAGAAAAATGTCTCAATTCCTTTTCAAAGAAGGAACTTGAAACCTAATACCATATGAAAGAAGCAAATGAAACCTGTTTCAAGCAGAACAACAAAGTACATGTACATACCTGGATCAAATTTGGGTATATGTTGCCTGAGAATTATTGTCTCGCCTCGCTTGAGATTCTGAATTTGCGATGATACGTGCACTATCTAAGTATAGCGCCACCATTTCTTTCGGCATGGGGCATACAAACAAAAAAGGTAGTTATTTAGGTTTTCATGGTTGCTTTCCATGTGGAACTCATCAGACTGGAAATGAAGTGTGTCATGCAGAGGCTCGATCCTCGCGAAAAAGACAACAAACAACAATTACACATCAACAAAAATGAAACTATATTGTTTATATATTTCTTCGTATGTTTGTGTGAGAAAACGCAGGGTTCGCGTCAGTGCATAAATTTCTTCAAATGTGTGAGACCTATGTGAGACTTGGCAGGGCTCTATGCACCATCCCCTGGAGCAGTGGATAAGGATAAGGACCATGTTTGACCTCCATTGTCAAGCCATCAGAAAAGTCTCAACGGACGTTCGTGGTCAGCAAGGCGTAAAAATAAGTGTTCGATGTAATTCTCTTCTTGACAAAAATATGCTGATTAAAATGCCAAAAACTGTTGAACTGCAGAAGTGGCCTCAATAACCTCATGCCATACTGGTAGCTATTACCTGCAGGGACCACAATAACAGCATGTCATAGCATACAACTGCAGTGGTCACCATAATAACATGTAATAGCTATTACTGGAGTGGTTCCAATAACAGCATGCCATAGCTTTTACTGTATTCGCCCCTTTAACAGCATGACAAAGCTGCTTATACAGTAGCCAATATAACAGCAAGGTAGATATTGTAGTGGTCCCAATGACAGCATGTCATAGCTATTACTGCAATGGCCACAATAACGGTATGCTGTACTATTACTGCAGTGGACTTAATAACAACATGTTTTCACTATTACCACAGTGGCTCCAAAGACAGCATATCATAGCTATAGCTGTGGTGGCCTTTATAACAGCTTGCCATAGCTCTACTACTCTGGTGATCCCAGTAACAGTATACGTACTGTAGCTATTACTGTAATGGGCAGAATAATAACATGCTGCATTAATCACTGCAGTGACCCCAATAACAGTGTGACATAGCTGTTACAGCAGTGGCCCCAATAACCGGCAAATCATAGCTAGTACTTGAGAGGGTGCTAATAACAGCATACCATAGCTATTGCTGTAGTGGCCCCCAATAACAGCATGTCATAGCTTTTATTACAGAGGTCCCAATAATAGCGTGCCATAGCTACCCCTATAATCGCTCTAAAAACAGCATGTCCATAGCTCTTACTGTACCAACCACAATAAAAGCATGGCTATTACTGCTCTGGCCACAAAAAATAGCATGCCAGTGCTATTGTAATTGCTCCAAAAACAGCATGTCCATAACTAATACTGTAATGGCCACAATAAAAGAATGCCATAGCTACAACTGTAGTGGCTACTATAATAGCATGCCTGTATTACTGTAGTGGCATTTTCAATGCTATTACTGTAATTGCCAAATAAGTGCATGACAATGCTTTTATTATGGTGGACCAAACAACAGCATTTCATGGCTAAACAGTGGTCCCAGCTAGTTGTCATATAGTTTCCTGATAATGTAATCTATCTGCCCTGGCCTTAAAGGCTGTATTGAATCACCCTAAGCTATAGTTTTACCTCCCGGAAAGCAAAATTCTCAACTGGTTCTAAGTTACAGTACTCTTAGATTGACAGCAAATTCAAAAGATGCACAGCAGCTTGTATTACACAGCGTACACAGGGATCCATTGTTTTGATTACACATGCGGAGGAATTTTAGACAGGCTGAGGGAGGGACTAGAGGTAGGTGTTTGGGAGAATTGAAACTGTCTGGGGTGATGCTTTACAGCCTTTAAAGTAATGTGGATGGGGTTCAACAATTCCAGTCTTACTTCACTACATTCATGTATACTTAGGGCTGTTAGCCTGGAGAACATTATGACAACAAAGAACATTCCAAGTCAGTGCTGCCCCAACTGAAACAAAATACAATTTTTTACAGGGTGGCAGTGTGGAGACAAAGTCACTGCAGCTCGAACCTCACAAATGCGACCAAAGTGTCAGTCTGATCCTGCAGAAATCACTTCAAAGGTACACTGGTTACTGCTTTCAATGAATCTGTAAGAGACAGTAGACAGAGGCCAGGAGACCCGCCCCAAAGAAAGAAGGAAAAAAGACTTCAGATGTAACACAAGACATGCAATCATGAGTATACATGATATGGCAAACTTTGAGGACAAACTGTTTGCTCGAGAATGGAGGAAGAATAAGGCCAACAGCTTCTTGCAAACTGCGGATGCGAAGAGAAAATTTTGTGTGGCTGTTGGACACTCGAGCTCCGCTGCTTGTTGGTCAAGTTATTCCAAATGTCTCTTGTTCCCCCCTCTCTGCTAGGAGAGGACTGTAAAGAATTGTCTTGGCATAGGGTGTCACGGAAACTTTATTCATGGATGGGTGCATGAATATTAATGACATGGAGAATGGTGCTGCATTAAATATGGATATCCGTCCTTGTTTAATGTGCACAAGATTGAGTTACCCTCTCTGACAGGCTGGACTTCCTCTCGTTGACCCAAAATCTGATTTCACCATCGACACAAGTTTTTCATCACCGAGTGATGGAGAGAGAAAGAGCTGGTGATGTGCTGAAACAACCCATTTTTCAGAGTGGGACTGAATCACTACTGCTCTACATTATCAGTTTGAAAACCTTGCAGAAGGTGAATTTGTGCTTGAAAAAAACCCTTAAGGAATAATCAGAATTTCATTCTGCAAATAAATTAAATAAAAGTTTAACGGAAAAGAAATATCATCCTGAGACTTGGTCAGGGAGCCATCCAATTGTCGTGGTTCCCCCCTCCTGCTTTCCCATGTTCCCCCTTCTCTGTCCTGAGGTTCCTTTCTTCCTTCCCCAGGTTTTATTTGTTCCCCACCTGAGAGGAAATGATATCGAACGACCAAAGCAAGGGCGAAACAACAGCAAAAAAAAAAAATGGCTGTAAACAAAGACACAAAAACAATACCAAATAATAATAATTTAATAGGCACTAATAACAATGACAAAAGCAAAATTTTGTGAAAACATTGTAGCAATGATGACTTACACCGACGTGTGGCCAAGCGATGCTGACATGAGCAAAAATTCACCAAATGACCATAAATTGGAATTGAATCTGAATAGTAACTTAACTACTGCATACTGTGGTACAACAAAAGGTGCCACTTTTAATTCCAGTTCACCTGACTGGTGACTGCAACATTAATGGCTACATATGTATGATTTCAGACACAGATTAGAGTTTTTGCTGGTGACGGGGGTGGAAACACATGCATGCAGCATCTGCACATGTTCAGGTACTTAGGTGAATGACTGTGAATTGGGTACATCAAAAAAAGTCACAAAGACGGGATTTCCTGAAAATTACCATGCATGATAAACAGAGATCTGTTCACTTCCTTCCATGATGGCAGAGGTTACTGATGGGGTTTCAATGTTCACCTTGGTTGTTGTCTGCTGAAATTAAAGCAAGGTGTTCAGTCTTAATTCCATGGAGCTGTTTTGCCTCCTGAATTGCAAGTGGAACTTACACATTCAATTATTGCTTACTTGTAAATGTAAACCATCTTCTGCAATATCTGCGATGTATTGCATTCATGAAATTGCTATTGCTATCATGAGATAAATGTCTGACTTGTCATGTGTAAGCAAAGGCCCACATTTATTGCAATTTCATGATCAACTACATCAATTTAAATATTTAATAATTTCTAAGTCAATGCATTCCAGAGTCACTTCCTTTATATATCAACAAGGTATGTAGGTAAACAGATATGTTTGTCTTCCTTTACTACAGCATTTTTTTGAATCAGTAAAGCAGCATAATATTGTGTCAGCAGTGGGATATTTAAGAAGACCAAATGAATATCAATATCTCCACTGTTTCGTGGAGAAATGTGTGAACTTGAGATTTGTGAGGTAAAAATTTATCATCTACTGCAAGACATGTAAAATGCAGAATAAGAGCATCCATATATACTTAACAAAATTAAATGGTGGCAGCAGTGGGATATTACAGAAACTCGTGCTGAAATTGACAAAATCACAGCTCTTGCAGGGATTGAGTAAAATGTGAAGTTTTCAAGGGATGATCAGAAAGTAGTCATCTTTTACTATTTCAAACTACACATGTACACATTTTTGGATTCATTCCATTACCCACACATGCAACATTGATATAATGCATATCATGCCCTATGGTGGCAGAAGTGGTGATATCGAAAGAAGCCAGTTTTTCAAATCCAACAAAATGGCAACTGATGTTGCAATATGGGATGGAAAAGACAAGATGCAGAATTTATGTGCAGGCAATGGTGGAAGTTACTAAAACCATGTAATAAATTTGATATGTGGACACACAAGCAACTACATTGCGAAAAGCAAATATATGATCTACCTGAGATACATAGCTGTAAAAAAGTGATCTGCACATTTTCACTCCAATCCATAGAAGTAAAATTTTAAATAGTGTCCACACAGCCACTGTGAGAAAAAGAGTACCAGTAGATATTGTTCCAAAACAAAATTTCTTCCAAACAGATTGTGACATCACATCACAATAAGGTTTGACATGTTGCTATCCATCCCATACAGTACATTCACTGAAGCTAGGTGGTATGTAAATACGCACAATTTTGTCCATAGTAGGCCTTACATAAAGCCTTACTTTAAGCTCCCTGATTTTTTCCTCCAACAGATCATGCGATGAGTCACATTCACATTGCCAATATCTGAACATTTGACTGATATGCCAAAGAGGTACAAATTGCACACTGAATATAAATTTCAGTGTGAAGCCCTTGTATAGCCAGATCTGTCTACGACCCACCCTGCCTTTGGCACTCTACCTAACAAGCTCAGACACCTTCAAGTATGCTCTTTCACATCTATTAAATACACATCAGCACATACCAATTGAGAATTGGAACTATGATATAATCATACTTTTCCAACAACCGGAGTCATCAGTACTATATCTCTTATTATGAAAACTCTGAACTGAAAACTTTCTTTAGCTATCTTATTTTGTTTCCGGTGTGAATGTTGGTGAATGAGCAACACCATGTTGTAATTGTGACAGTCCTAGCAGCAGCAGGATCAAATCCAAGGTCACCTTTGTAACTTGATCTGACCAAGGCAGCCAAGGAGACAGATATTCCCCAAAATATCCTGGAGTATTCAAGTTAGAAAAAAGAAAAACTGTAACTTTCCTAAGAAAGCTATTCCCCTCTTCCAAGGGGATAAAAGTAAGGGAACCTTTATTTGTTTAGTGCTTTGACATATCAAGTTCACATAGTTGAACATAATTGACTGTAATGTGATCTCACAAAGTACCATAGGTATATTCACATAGTAGGAAGTGCTGCGCCACATCTAGTCAATCGACGTTGAACGTTTCAGCACTACTCTGAAGGGAGTCCGAATGTATGTGGGTACTAATATTCGATACAAGTATGGCAACACATGATCGCACAAAACATGATGAAGGACAAGTGCACATGTAAAATTAATGTGGTCGCAAATTCTATCTAAAATGAAGTTCTCCTGCCAATTATGTCGTGACTTCTTTCTAGGTCACTTTACCATGGTTACACTTGCAATGTCCTGTTCGTAAATTCATTGCCACATTTTAAGTTTGTGTGACTTGAAAATGACATTTTGGAGTGTTGGCTGTAACTAAATGCTGAAAATTGCCACAAATTTCATCAAATATTGATGATTTCATGGGCAAATTCCTGTACAGTATTATACCGGCATTATGAATAAACATTGGCTTAATGCATATGTATGATGTCAAGAGGACTGCATGATATATCTTATGCTATCCTCTGTTTACTGACCCTTTATTTCAAGGACGATTGAGAATTTTATATTGGCTGAGGTTTTTCTCTTGGAAGTATATATATTTTCTTCTTTATCGATATTGGAAGTATATTTATTTTCTTCATTGATATTGATATCATTCACTAAAAAGAAACCCAGTCATAAAGAGATGAAAAATGCATGTCTAACAAAAGAAAAACCGACACTGTGGAACACTCCACCTCATCGTATTTTCATTTTTGTCAGACTTCAAGCAGTCACATCTGAAAAATTAAAATAGAAGCAGAATTTCGATGGATTTTCTTTTAGGGTGTCACTCTACATCTTTTGAATATTTAGCGGCTTCATCCAGAAGTCAGAGATTGGAAGCCTGCCCTGACTTCCGGCGTCCACCTTACGACCAAATTCTTGGAAAAGTTTCCTTGCCAAGTTTTGCATAGCTCTTCGTTTCGGTGGATGACTGATTATGATGCATCAGCCAAAACTTCTCACTACACATGAGGAGATGAACAAAGAACTCGTGACACTCTTAGTCCTACTTTTCAACGATTAGGCACGAGCCTCCGTCCTAACTGAGAGTAGTGAATATTTATCAAATGCCCGATTATTGATGCCAATAATTTCTGCATATCCTTCTACTTAATATTACACCATTCATCTTGAAGTCCATCTCGTTTCATGTGGAAGTGAATGACGATTTTCACCGTTCTTATACTTCCCAGAGAACTCTTTCAACTTCCTATGCAAAGCCATGTGGTTCGGGACAGGAAAGCGAAAAGTCCTTTACAGCGCATCACCACATTAATTCGCCAATAAATATAATTTACCTACATTTTACAACTTGGAATACCAACTCTGACTGGAATATATTGACTACGGATTGAGCCAGACTGATTGTATATAAACGGACTTCAGATTTGTTTTTGGTCAGTACACTTCTGATTTCCCTATTCGATCAGTATAGTTGCCCCCATACTCACCTACAAATACAGCCAGCGCTTTCCTTGATGCATGTCACATGACTTTCAATGACATTGTTTCTGGGGCTGGAGGTAAAGTCAAAATTTTTATTCAAGCACTGAAGACCAAACCTTGCTACAAAACTTGGTTGTCCCCTAGAAAATTTGGGCCTCTTGGATGCCAGAACTACCACCAAACTTCATCGCTGAATACTATCACTCTCCTCAAATTCTCCTTTAAGGAGAATGAAAGTCAGAACTTTTAATGGTGAAATATTACTAACAAATGAGAGACTAACATGTGATCGATGCAATTCCCAAATTTCATATTGCAATTTGAAAGTTCATTAAAAATCAAGCAGGATGCTACCCATTCTGAGACTGCAATGTCATAACCAGTCTGCAGTGTAAAGTGTCCTGACTGGCAGATGGTGTCAAATGGTTACCGTACCCTTGCTCCGGGAGACGGGAGGGCATTTGTTGTGTTGAGACAGGTAAGTGAGGAGTGAAGTAAAATGAAAGTCCAAAAAAACTCTATGGTCAGGTCGCTGACATTCTGTGATTGTGACGTCACATCCTGACCACTTGTAATTGAAAAACTTTTGTTTTCCTTTATAATTTATTGTCAAATAGTTTGAATAATTTTGCACATTCAAATATCAAAGTACTAATATGCTGATCATCACATGATACACCTCAGGAGTTCAACACTAAATGTGTACAAGTGTATGTTCATTTATGGAAATGATAAAGAAAAAAAAGGAAAAAAAGTAAACATTCCATTCATGTTATCAGGGCTTCTGTGACATCACAATTAGACCTACTCAAGTTTGTAAACATTAAACTATTGCAAAAATTGCATATGGGTATAACTTTTGCAAAAATTGCAAATGGGTATAACTTTTGCGAGGAAATAATTTCTGACTGAGACTTGGGAAAGATGTTTGTCAAGCACTTCATATTTGCTTAATATTTCATAAAAAAGGTTCCTTGTTTCACCCTTTAAATACGACACTTTATGGCATGAGACAATTATGGAGACATTTAATCATATTCAACGATACACACAAATGGCAAGATTCTAATTTCATGAAAGAATAAAAGTATTCAGAGTCCTTAAAATCCTTACCACTTGTCTTAAGCCAGCAAAAGGCCAAAAATCTACTGATTATTGTTTTACACAAACAAGCAAGTACATTCAAATTCATTTCAAGTACAAGCTATGTTTTTTGTGTGCTTCAGAAAATGCCACAAGAGTCTTACTTCTGTTTCTTCTCGGATCCAACAAGTTAAAGCATTACAAGTATCTTGGACTGAAATTTTTCTTTCAGCATTGATGGTTTGGATCAAGAAAGACTAATGGTAACAGTTTTCCCCCTTTGTTATTTTTTATACTTTTCAAAAATTGCTTTTGTTTTGTAAAAAAAGGCAAGTTCGTTGTAATTATATTAGTAAATGCCACATTGATTGTGGTTGTAATTTTATCTTTCTTTATTAGAGAGACAGAAAAAGTAAATACATATGGGAGAAGACACACATGACAAAGGTAATGTTTTTATCACATCACATACACCTTACAAATGTGGTTTCTACACATCTCAAGACAGCAAGGTGAAGGTCTGGCATTCCCTCCATTGACGGCTATAAATAGCCCTGTGGCTCCATGTACTTTTTTCCCTCCCCTCCTTTTTTCCACTGGTTTTTTTCTCTATGATTTGTTTATAACTTCAGTTTGTCGGTCTCCACCGGCATGCTGCTGCCCTCATGCCAAGCGCAGCAGCATCTTTCCTCTCAATGACATCACAATCACTGACAGCCATCGCATGCGAACGCAGGCCTCTGGTTTCCTCCACAGAGCGTAATGAGGCGAGGGGGGAAGGAGAGCCAAAAATAGTGCAGTGAACCCCTGGAAAGTAGTTCGGCTGCACTTTTCTCGTAGTCGTAGGCAATGAAGACTCACGGCTGCCACAATGATACGGCCCCGGGGAAAGACCGGGTGAGATCAGGCTAATTTGGTTACCACTGACTTTTCCCTATGCACAGTGTGGCACGATACCAGTGTTCAGCCGATCAGACTGCCTACGAGAGAGCAAGCGAATTCTCCAAATTGGAATCGAGATCTTTTGTGTGCTTGTAATTGTATGCTGTGTAATCTTTCCACAATTGTTGAGTGGATTTAAGGGCATGCTGTGGCACTTTTTTACAAAAAGGTGCCAAACATTCAGGAAAGTCTGCAAAACTCCCATTCACTTGCCACAGCTTTTTCTCCTCGGGGTATAGACAGAGGCAGCATGAGAAAATACAAAAAAAAAAAAAACTCCTGAATGTGTCCCCGATTTTCAAAAACAAGTAAACTTCATCCTACGAGATTTGTGTTTCTAATAATGGCTTGAAAGGTCACTGCACTTTGCAATTCTACATGTACTTTTTTATGGCACTGGAGTCTATCACGTAGCTCCTCAGATGTGGCTGTTGCGTGGAGCTTGAAGAAATGTGCCCTCCTGGGGAGAAATGTTACGAAGTTGGTTTCACTGAGTAAGATGTGAGAAAGACCTACATTTTCTGAGGTACACCTGAGGAGAGCGTACTGGCAATTTAAAAGTCAAAACTTTCAAACACCGTCAAGAGTTTTACCTTGTTAGTCCTGTGTTCTGAGAAGTCCCTCCACTGTGTGTACAAATTATCACTTACGGCTCAGAGATGGCAAAATGTGAGAAGGGAACATTTAGGGTGATATTCAAAGAATGTCAAAACCCTTTGCATAGCAGATGAGAGTTCTCTTGTTATGCTGGGACAGGTGAAAAATGAAGTTAATGGAAATGGTTTGACGTCCATCAAGAAGAACTTGGAACCCATCACTTGGGGCCACACCCATTGCATCCCTTGGTTTTAGCAGGACGGTAAGGGGAGCTCCATTTTGAATTCCTCAATACTACCTTAAAAGGCATGAAAATTGCCAAGTTGGTAAGAAATAATTGTTTCAACATCTGAAAGACTTGCAGAATCAACGGTGTTGATACTTGGAGTCGTAAATGTAGGCATGCGTCATATTCTGCTGGGTAAAATGAATATCGTATTTACTCTAATAAGTGCCCCAGGGCTTTAAAAATTTCATGAAAGGGGTATTTATTAGAGTCAAAGTTTCTTGTGTTGATTTTAGTGTCTCATGTCAGACAATTTGAATACCCTATCTCAAGGAATGTTCATCCCTATGTAATCAAACCGTCACTTCTGACTATGCCAGTGAAGCAGAACAGATTGGAGGAATATGATGGCGTGATTGACATAAACCAATATTTTGCAGAAAACATTCTTCGGAAAGATATATGACTTGATGAGATTTTGTGGCAATGAGCTGGCTGGCCTATTTTATCTTCATTTTTACTCTGTTCTCTCATTAATCGACAATTTCACTACTTGCAAGGCGATGTTTATTCAGCGAGGGGACGTTGGAGGGAAAATATGGTAAATACAAGGACTTGATAAATGGAACTGAACCTACTTCTGAAAGACTAATAGTTTTCGTAACATGTCCCTGCGAATGGTTACAGATTGATCTTGCAAGCATTCTAATGAATTTTCACGCTGCGTTCAAAACTTCATGGATTAAAAAAATGTGGAAAACTCAGTCACAGAGCACTATACTGCAGCAGTGCATCATGCATTGTCAGCATTAAAGGCAGGAGAGAGAGAGAGAGAGAGAGTGGAAAAAAGTTGACACCTTCAGCTTAGGGTGCATTCCTGAAACTGATCAACAAGTGAGCAGCACATGATGCAAGCCCTATGTACATAACTATAACATTCTCCATACATTGGCACTCACTTGGCAAAATGCATGATGCTTGCTAGTAGCCATTGTTCACCTGTCTAACACCATCCACTATCCAGAACACACTGATGGAAATGAATGTAAAAAGATGTTCCTTCATAAAAAAAGGGCTAGCATTTTTCTGGCATTCTTTAAAAAATGATATTGGCTAGAGGGTGCTATATCGGCAAGCCATTTTATGCAATGTAGATCATGCGAGATCCATGGTCAGTATCATAACTGCCATAGACGATCCTGATGGGAAAAGCCCAACAGGAGGGTTAATTTGTTTTGCATCTAAAAGTGATGTTCCAAAGTGACCTATCAAAAAATGGAGGGGCAGTACAAGTTACATTTGACCAAAGAGGATATTGCTTGATTCATGTACAGGAATTTTCTGGGAAAAACTGTAACATTGGGATGCAAAATCATCTCTTTTTACACACCTGTGGAGAGTCTCTCAGTTACGCTATTTAATTTGCACACAACTAACTTGAGGTACGTTTTCTCTCTAAACGGTCGTGCGGCATGACAATCAATTTGAAAATTTTTTCATATCTATTACTGTTTTTGTGATATGACTCGTCAAAGTTAGATAAAAATGCAAAACAGATGATGTGGATGGAGTGTTGCACAGTGTTAGAACTTCTTGCACTAACTCTTTACGTAGTGTCTCTAAATTATATCGGTATTTGTGAAGAAGAAACTGTATGCATCCAAAATAAAGCCCTTTGGGCATATAAAATTCTCAGTTGTCCTTGAAATAAAGGGTTAACATAAGACATATCATACGAGTCCATCTTGTGATGTCACAATGATACTTAGCCAATGTTTATGCATGATACAGGTGTAAGAAAATTGCCTGTAAAATTGTCAATATTTGATTAATTTTAATGGACTTTGTGGCTATGTTCGACATTTTTAATGATTAATGCACCCAGACATTGAGAGCATCATTTTCATGTCTCACATCCTTTAAAAGGTTTTGTGTCTGAAGCTTACAAGCTTCCTCTGAGTAGTTTGCTTAATTCTCGTGACTCACGGTGAGCTTTCACGGTGAGCCATCTGCATTATCGAAACTGGTGACAACAGATATCTATTTGACGCAATTATTGCATTGAAGAGAAATTAAAAAAAAAAAAAAATTGTGATATCGAAAAAAATCGAAGATAATCATGAAATGTCAAAAATAATCATGGAAATATTAGTGAATGAAGGAAGAGAAATTAACTGATCGAAAATTCCTGCAGCTGCTGATGAGAGTTCAGTGGCAAAAACAAATCAAACATGCAATCAACCAAATATTACCACCGACTTGGGTCTTCTGACTGCCATAAATTTGCTGTTTGTAGAGTGATTTCTTCCGTCATTTACAAGAGCAAAGTGTTTTCTCGAAGTTCATTAATTTTTTATCTTGATTTGATTAAATTTAGTGCAGTAATAATGACTCTAGATATACTGGATACTTCACTCCTCCCATGCATGCTGGAGAACTTTATGCCACCTTCCTTCTTTTCCACACCTGTCATGCATGCAGAAGTTACGTCACAACATTTGTCGCAAAAGGCTTGGGAAAATCCCTTTCCAGTCATGTAATAATCTTTTCAATTGGTTGAAATAAGCTCCATGATTTTAAAGAACCAATAGCTGAGACTGTACTAAAATGTGACTTGGTATTGCCGATCAACTAGTCTCATATAGCAGACTCCATACATACAGCATGTAGCCGAGGCAAACGCCATACACAGATCTCAAAATCTAAAAGAAAAATGCTCAGACCAGTTTACATCCCCCCTAGCCCTCCCCTCTGCTGATGTCAACCTCACTATCAAGATCAAGCCAGACCTGTGTGCCTTTGAGACTATTTGCATATCTTTGCCCTCTCCACCTCCCACCCCCCCAAAAAAAAATCCTAGCCATACCACTGTAAGCAGGATTTTGGAAATTTACAGGAACAAAAGAAATTTAACATTGATTCATGTTTATCACAGGAAGCAATTTTATGAAAGTAACATTGCATTGTGGGATAAGTGGAGTACGTGACTGAATTGATTGCAGCGTGACTGCATGAGTCCCTGCTGAGAAGGGGAAGCAAATGACAGTCGGTGACAGCTGGGAAAAGGAAATGACAGGAAAAGTGGAACAGTCAACGTCGACAACCTTTTGCGACAAAAAATTAGGAATTGGATAAATTTGGGTAAGGCTAAATTCTGGCACTTTTCAATCACTTCCACAGAGCTGGTTTGCAACAACCTAGAACTTCGACCCAAATTGATTTATCTTCTGGGTCCATTTTCAACATTAATGAGATCTTCAGTACCTATGGACAGAAATCAGTACTCGCCGTGCCCGTCACCCATGCCGGTACAGTCACAATCTCTTGCTTGGGAGGCAACCATCTGGACAGCACACTAGAAACAACTAGCCTAGTGTTATCTACAATTTCATACCCACCTTTTTGGGCGGTTTTAGTTTGATATCTATACCTGAATTAATAAATACAGCTGTTTGTAAAAACTGACAACACCTATCCAGTGACACTAGTAGGTAGTAGTAGACTTGGAACATGCACCTTTGGAAAATGCATTCTCCTCAGCCCCCCCCCCCCCCTCCCTTTCTCCTAACAGTGGTCTTTCTCTTGGCATGTAATGACACAATGTACATCTCTCAATACCTCTGATTTGGCAATGTCAGGAGAGGCTTTAAGTGTAGTTTACATAACAAGTACCAAAAGGATCAACACTATTTCAGTTTCACGCTTTTCCTCCAGTACTTACAGGGTCTGTTTGGAGCAGCACAAAAGATTTCCTAGCTGGAAAGGCAATATGATGTTAGAAAATGTCACAGGAAAAAAAGACATAACAAAAAGGAGAAAAAAAAAACGGGTATGGAGAAATCATCAGATCAGCCTTAATACTAAAAGAGGGATTGCCCTGCAAATGTTTTTTAAGGAAATGTTTTCTTGACCATAGTTTGTGTAAGACCATTGACATACTGCCATGCGTGCCAAGGCCATGATAAGTAGACAGCACTAAATGTTTTCAAGCTAATTAGAATATACTGAAAAAGAAAAGAAAGGAAATGTTGTTTAAAAAACAAAAACAAAAAAAAACAACTGTCTGTACCATCAATTTTGTCACACTTGACATAAAACAGCAATTTTGGAATGTAGGCTGTCATGGATGTAAATGAGAACTCTTTATTGGCTATTTTGTTGAACTCTTCAGTCTCAAACGGTCTCCTGGAACATTTTACAACATGTTTGCTCTTGTATACTTTATTGATCCCTACGGGCAACAATGAAACATTGTGGTTTCGTGACTGGGATTACCTGCACAATTAGAAGAGTATTAATCAAGGAGACATTAGTGGCAACACCCATCCACAAAAAAAAAGAAGTGAGGGTCACATGTTAAAGTAACATGAACAAAGTAACACAAATGCACATATGGACAAAAGTTATATACATACATATATACACTGTTGTCCCCTAATGCACATTTTTTAAGCAAAGTGTGTCGACTAGTCAAGTAAAGATACGATTCATGTGTATATAGGAGGGATAAATCAGGGATAACATCTTTTCAAATATGGATGACTTAACATTTCTTTCGTCATCTCCTAAAAAGTGCTTTGACCGGTCCTAGTTTGGAGTAAATTGTGTGCCATGGGCAAACACTACTTATCTCCTCTAGCAGGAAGTAAAAATGGCAAAATTACCAAAATATTGAAGCAACGGATGGTAGAACAGAAAGAAAATTGTTCTAAAACTGCATACATAAAAAATGGTGCATCTGCATGCAACCACAATAGCTGTCCTTTGTAACCTGGTCGAAAAAAGAGTCCAGTGTTAAAATATCTGGCATGCAGTATTTTCTAGCAATTGTTCCATGCCATGTTGATTTCAAAAGCATGCGAAACGTAAATGCTGAACATGTACTAAGAGGGGGGGTATTGGATGTTTATTCCTGCAACATTGGATGCTCATTAATTTAATATCTTCATGCTCGAGAAACCACGGTCTTCCTGCAATTTAATAGCCTTTAATTTCTGGTGTGCGTGAGAAGTTGCCAGCGAGCTGCATCTGCCATAAAGTCATTACGGAGACATTCCGTCAAAAATTAATAAACTAGTCTGCTGCCTAGGAGTTTAAAGGGGTAGACCTCCAAAAAAAATCAGAGATGCGAAAGAGACGTAATAAAAGAGAAAACAAAATAGGGAAGAAAGGTGGAGAGATCGAACAAATGGATGGCGAAGATAAAAATAAATGTAGTTTCTAGAGGTACATACAGCCGGTAGGATTGGCAGGTGATAGACTGAGCAAAAAAAAAAAGAGAAAATTTCGTAATGACAGTATCAAATGATCCATTAACTTGTAAAAAGTACAGATCCATGTGAGGTTTGACCATGAAAAAAAAGCTGACACTTTGTTGAACATTAAATTGACTTCAAAAGTACATCATTCTTTTTCTTCATGAGGAAACTTTTTGCCACAATGACTGAGATGCTCATGCAGGAGACTGGGTATACTTATAATGGATTGGTGGGGAGAAATGGAGTGCCCTGCTTCGCCGGAGGTCCTCATAGGGTGTGCTCTTTGGTGGGATGAAGCGTCACACTGTGATGTTTGATTATATGCAGCGTCAAATGGAGACATGCATGATGAACCTGGACCTACAAACTAAAAACTTTCAAAGTAGAATTTAAAAACAGTTTTACCATGGAAGATCCTATGGGCAACAAGTAAACAACTGCTAAAGGTAGGTTAAGAAACATCTTTGTTGTCCAGATCTGAGTCTTATCCAGTTCAAAAGTGTACATATTTTTTTCACTGATAGGAAAAATTTTATAACTCAGTAATACCCCATTGTTGATATGAGGACCCAGTTCTGAAACTGCAACTTGAATCCAGTTTCGGTAATGTGCACTGAAGAAGTGGCACGTTCAGCATAGACCTATAAATAAGCACCACGTTATGGTCGTGCCCATGCGCACATGTAGATAACATGGTGTTATATTAACCTGCAAAGCAAAAGGTATTATTATTTGAAAGATATCACAACAAACTGGCAGCCTAACAGATGGTATATTATCAGATACCCATTTCCCCGCCAGCTATGGACAGCAGGTACCCGGTGGAAACCCCTCAATTCAGTCTGGTGGACCAGTGGCTAAGGAAAAGCATATTTTAAGCAAATTCACCACTAAAAATGTTGACAGAAGGATGACATTAGTTCCAATCTCATTCCCCTTCCCTAGCTTCCCCCAATTTCCATCAATTGGCACTTTTGTACTTACTGTAACCAAATTTTGTACATACACACCTTCGGGGTTGCTGCACTTTTATTCAGGAGGGAGAGACACAACAGTGAAAATAAATATCAACCTGTGAGTTGGTACCGTTGCACATGTTCACTGATCTAACAAGAGGAGTCATTCTCTCCAGTGCAACTGCCTGTGAGCTCTTCACATTACGAAGTCATCTTCGGATTTTGCGGACAGACAATCACACTTCCCAACGACGGATCAATTCGTGGCACTGTCAAAATTTAATCAAACTCACACTCTACCGGCTGCTCAAACAGTCATTTCAAGGCCACATACAGTAAGGAGCAAATATGTTCATGCAAAAACTAGCCTCACATAGTTAAACCATGTGTCATGAACTCTGGTTAGGTATTGTAGGTGAAGGTCACATCGAGGCCAAGGAACACAAAATCTGAGGTAATCGATGTGATCGACTAAAATGAGCCTGCATTTGAACAAAGTATAAAATCTTAAATGGTGGAAATGATCAGGTCAGATTAAGTCCTGCTGAAGGTTCTCTCATTGGTTCAATAAAAGAAAGCCAACTAGGGCTACAGGTCTGAAGTTCAGCACTGGTTGATTGAGCTGATTATGTAGTTGCTGGACGGTAACCCCCAGAGCAAATATTCCTTGGATGGCGAAAATATCAGATGTTGGCCGATGTTGTGATGAAAACACCAGTGATTGGATCAACAGCTAAACACCACATCCATTAACAGGTATGATAAAGTATAGCTTGTGGTTACAAAAATTAAAAGCAAAACGGTTTAAAGATTTCAAAAGTGTTCACTGTTAGGACATAGCAACATTTTATAACGATCCTACGTGAGTTCTGAAATTACGTGTTTCAGACCAAGAACATACGAAAAAGATAGTACTCGGCTATTAATCAGTCTAGCGTTGTGAAAGAGGTTTGAAACGTTCCATGAAACGAGATTCTGAGAGGCGATGGCACTCTGCAAAAATGAAATTGAGAGTCTTTACAATAGCAGAGCTTGAAGCCATCTTTGAAGGACAGTACGCACTACATGATGAACCGAAAAATGGACAGAAAGACAGCATTCTACACTCAGCTGTGTAACTTCTTCAAGCTGATAAAAAATTTTCGTAACGTCTAGGCCTATTTGCCAGAAGAAGTTTCCACAAATGAAACGTATTATTGGCACTAACAAAATTTTAGCCAATCTGCAGTTGTGATTAGGGTTACCGTCATTTAGGGTTAAGTTCAAGGGAAAAGCAAACTTGTTGCTCACCTGTCTTCCATGCAAACAGCCTCAACTAAATTCTCTACAAGACCATGTCAAAGCATGATTTTAGGCAGAGGATTGTGGGTCTTTTGGTGCATACAGCTGAATATTGTATTGTGTGACATTTAGGCTGCATGCATTTTCCTGGCTAACCCTGGGATGGACACAGTATTTTACTACCCTCATCCAAACTTACTGCCTGATTCCACTAGTAAAGTGAAAATGATACAATTGCCAGGTGAATACACTGTGTCAGATTGCTAAATGTCACTACTGTGCATAGCAAACAGTTGAAAGTTCTTCAATTCTCCTTTTCCTTGGGAAAAACCAGTGGTCCTATTAATGAGTGTAGGTAGTTAGATATGTAGTACATTAGAAAGATCCCTTCCCACAACTGTGATGTCGCTACTGTGAAAATGCCAACGTTGACGATACAGCCATTTTGTCGGGGTACCTTGTTCCACTTGAATTTTTTTGAATCGATGAAAACACTACTTAACTTTTGCTGGACTTGTGTTAAAAAGACTATAAACAAGTGAAAAACCCTCATTTTTACAGGTCTGTCTGTCTGTCAATCAGTCTGTCTGTCTGTGTTTTTGATCTGGCTTACACGCACAACAAATTCCTTCATTCGCACACTTTCTGGTATCTTTGAAGGTGTCACAACTATGAAAACAAGGGGCACATACACTCTAAACGGACGTACATTGTCAGCTGTGCAAAAACGAAATGGTTGACTCGAGACAAAGACAAAATACTCTAGCGCACAATGAGTCTTGGAGCATCTGTACGTAACATACATGCCTTTAACTTAATTATCACTCAGAAGATAAGGGCAAACACATTATACTGTCTGCATGTCTGATATAAAGCCTAGGGTATTTAACCTGCATCCACATCTCTGTTCGGTGATTATGTTTCACCGAGCCGGTGATTAATGCTGTTTGCCAGTACATGACGACCTACCCACATAAAGCAGAACAAAGGGATAACTTACACCTCAAAAAACTTTTATGTGTCTTTTCAAAGTACCATCATCATGATATTGATCTCAAAGGTCAACATGTCTGAAACTAAGTTGCAGTCGAGATGATTCAACCGTGCCTTCTCTCTGATCAATGAGCATGATCATGTGATGAAGTGCCCCCCCCATGTGGCTTTCCATCAACAAATCCTCATGTCGTCCTGACACGCAGAAAAATGGTAATTTATGACGTACTGCCTCCAACTGATGAGCCAGTTACCTGGGCTGGGGGGGAGAGGGCATGCAAAGATTTCTCAAAGTTTCATTCATTTGTAAGACCATTTTGCAAAATATGATTGCCAACTGATGTATCAGCCTAAAAAGATACATGAATGCTGAAGTTATTATTATGCCCTGTATTTTGTCACTCATCAAATCTATTATGCAAGGGCAGGTAAAGCATTTTCCTCCCTCAGAAGTCTCCTCTCCCAAACCTAGATTTTCTTTGCAAATTTCATTTTCTTTCCACCACAAGTTTCAAGCATTTGCAAGAAAAAAACATCCTTTTGCATGTACAGAGAGATGTGCAAACTATTAAACATACTGCAAACACCCATGGGTGTTTCATCTCACCAAACAGTTCCATCAGAATAAGAGAGAGACTAGTAGAAAGGAGGGAGGACTGGGCAAGGTTGAAGTAGAGATGACTGGGGGAGGGGGGCAGGATGGGAGGATGGGGGGAAATCTGGAGTACAGCAGAGAGGTGATACACATAAGACACAAATGGAAAACATGGATGACAAAAGGGCTGAAAGTTCAGTTCTTATGTAATCAAGTAACATCGGTAGTATTCTCCTCCCCCTTCCCGCCTCCTACTCCCCAATCCTCTGCCTCCTTTCAAAGGTACAGTACCTTCTGACAGTAATATGGACGATGTCACTCTGCCTAGATAATCAAAAACTTGAGAAATGACACAGTGAGTCACCCAAACATGTCGTCCGATATTGACGGAAATAAAAACCACCACAAAAATAGCGATTTTTGGCGTCCAATTGTGAACTTGATTCACAAGGTCTCAAAACTCTTTCAAGGACTACCCAGCAAAAGTGATTCATTTCACTCTTGATTGCTCAAGGTGTTGCTGATATGAATACACGTTGACATGTGAAGGTATCATTTAAATTATGATGAGATACCGTAGACAACAGATTATCATGCCCCAGATATGATCACGACCCAGGAATCGACATGGTTTCGATTCCCGACATTTACGGTGCTGTAAGTTCAAAACCGAAGACAAAATGTAAAAGAAAAGTGAAACACATAATCCGCAACATTGACATCTTTGTTGTACTGACACAAAACTTAGGAAAGTAAGGTTGTTAGACCAACTCAATCAAGCAACGAATGACAAAAAAGCAAAATTCTAAGTTCAGTTATGCAAATGCTAAAATTATGCTGATTTTATCAAAATTAAACTGATGATACTAAAATTAGACTGATGATATATAAAGATCGATATTTTGACTGTGAAAGTGAAAACTGACAGTATGGTCAGCTCTTGAAATTCAATTTAATTCAATTTGGAAGACTCAGCTGGCAGTATCTGTTCATTAGGTCTATTATGTAACAATTACCTTGTGAAGGTACTGACATCCCAAAAAGATATATGCATCCCCTGTGACATCACCATCAGCCTAGTTATGGTGTCACTAAATGCAGTCTTAGACATGAATCATTTTTGTACCTACTTACTTGGAAAGGTATGTTGCAAATTTGCTGATCTGTGTGCCAGACCGATTTCTTTTTTGGTTGAATAATGCACCATTTCTCTCTAGCAAAAGTATGCATCAGCTTCTGTTGCAAGTAGTGCACCATGTTCTCTTACATATTCAAATCATTTTCTGACTTTTCTGGCTTTTCTTTTTTCCTTCACATTTTTGCTTGCATTCACTTAAATGATACTAAATTAGACCGATGATCCAGCTATCGATATTGTGTCTGTGCGGAGAGGGCTAAAGGTATACTCAGATCTGGAAATTAAGGCAAGAATTACCCACAGACCCTCTATTTGCTTTTTGTTTCATATACATCATTATCTGTTGAATATTCATAAACTTTGTAGGAACCTTTGGACTGTTCTCTTAATACTCTATTGTAATACTCACTTGTATTGTGAGCTAAATATTTTTTTTTGAAAATATTGTGATCTAAGGCCTTCGATAACTATTACAGGCACACCTTTCTAAAGGTGCAGTTCTTTACAGCTGACAATCAAAACATTGTTCATAAGTATGAATATACCGTGATTGAAAACATTTCTCAATTTCATCAATTTTTCTTTATTTCATACATTGTGACTAGTTTACTCGGACTGAAGTACAGCCTAGCTTGCATTAATCCTGCAGTTGTTCATAGGTACATTGTGTTAAACAAGTTTGAAATGGACAACATGCTCACAGAGGAAACATGTGAAAAAGAGCAGTGGCGGTGCCAGGATGTCAGACTTGGGGGGCAAAATGAGGGCAGAGGAACATGTTGGGGGGCAAAGATTTTTGCGCGCATCGCGAAACCGAGCGCGAAGCGCGAGGCCTTGCGGGTGGGGTCCAGGAGCCCGACTTAGGGCCCCTGGTGGGGTCCAGGGGGCGAAGCCCCTGGAAGCTGTGAGGTTTTAGCATATCTCTGGGTGGAAAATTAAGCCCCAAGAGAAGTATATTATTTATTTTTATATTATTTATTTTTTCGGTTGACCGTACTCCAAGGTTCTCAACTTTTTTCTTTGGGAGTACCATTTCACATAAATTTACGCTGGTACCACCGAGTACACACACACACACACACACATAGGCTACATACACTTCCATTCCATTCCTATATTTAGGAAAACAACGACATTCCTATATTTAGGAACACAACCATCTACCGGCCTTCCATTACGCTGGACTGTAAACATTCCAGAGAAAATTGGTCTGACCAGGCTGGCCTACTGTTGAAGTGGCTGCGGGCATGATATGAAAACTGGCAGCTTGTGTAACATAAATTAGCCATTTATCAATCATGGTTCCCTGGAAGCTGTTCTTATTCAGTCCAATGCCAATACATAGTTTTGTGATTAAATTAATTTTGGAGGAGTACAAGATCTGATTGGGAAGGGTGAGAGCAACTGGGAGGGGGCACCTGGGGAGCAAGGAAACAATCTGGAGGGGCAAATGTCCCCTCATGCCCCATAGGGTGATTTTGGTCCCTGTAATGGTGGGGCAGAATTTTTGTGTGGAGAACCCGACCTATGTATGGGAATTTGCGGGTCTGGATTCTTTCACCACTTACACAGAGATTGACTGCCTCAGGCAGAAATTACACGCTTGGGCTGGCCCAGTAACTTTGGTCAATTGCCACTGCAATCTTAGCTGGGATATTGGTTACTCCAACACACAACTAGGTCTGTTTCTGGATGTTTATAGTCTACATCCTATTTTGTGTTCTGCATGCTTTTCAATTAATCATGGTAAACTCTCTTAAAATTTCCTTACTTTCTGTGCAGAAATAAGACAACAAACTGATAAGTGAAGTAGAACAAGGAATTTAAGTAAGAGCGTAGAAGATAAAGTTTAATGCCATTTCACCCCTGTGGGGAGAAGGCTAGGGATGATGTTTATTGCCTAATTGTCCGTGAACTGGAAAGATGTTATCACAGTGAAGGTTGTTGGAGTGAAAAAAAAAATTCTTGCCCCATGACTACTGGGGAGAGAATCACACTATGCCCCGTAGTGCCGCCACTGAAAAAGAGCAAAGTTGAGCGATTGCCTGACAATTCCTCAGAGCATTGATTAAAAGATGGTTAGTCCTTGTCACTAAAATTACATTACAATGTTGAAAATGTCTGGGATACTGGAACAAAAAGAAAATTAAAAAAAACTACTTACTATTCAAAAGCTAATAAGCTAGTAGGTATTCCCTATTTATCTGAGCCTTGGTACAGCCATACATTGAGAGCATGTACACATAGGCTATGGTACCTGGCATTTTCACCAGGGACCACACTGTGGTTGCTTGGAGGAACCTGCTTTGGTAGATGGCTAAATACAATTAGGCTTGATAAGCCTTCTCCTCTGTGAGCTCCCCTCCTCCCCATTGACATGAAAGGTGCAAGATAGAACACACACAAACTAGGCTCAGCCTTCTTTAATTCTTACTGAAATCACAAGAGAAAAATGGAGCAAGGAATATTTGGATATAATTATTGTGTTATTGCAAGTTCCTCATCTTCAAATATTTTTTTTCATCTTCCCATCATTGTCAGTGTCCTTCCTCATTCCTTTATCTTGTTGTTATTGTTTTGCGATCGTGGGTAGAGTCTCGGCTATCACACCGGGTGCAGGTGATGATTTGCTCTCCAACCTCCACACTTCTTCCCTCTCTCATCGGCTGAGTGAGTAAGCCTAGGCGAGTTATGATCTGCCATCATTCTGCAGATTTTGCTGATTAAATGTTACCCTGGCAGCATGAAGTTTGATTGTACAGTGCTCACCCTTGATGATGATGGTTAAATAATAATTTTATGGGTTTTTTTTCTTTCTATTGTGCTGTTAAACAGTGATAGGCCTACTGCTATGTCAAATCTGGTTTTAACAGTCTGGCAATTGAAATCACAGAATGTAGCAAGACAAAGAAGAGAAAGGAAAAACAAGAGATCTGGAGAGTGAGATCCAGTGCAAAAAGAGGAGGATTCCTGAAATGACCTTTGACCTTTACACCACATACAGACTGATTGTGTGTATACATCCATAGATATATATTTTTTTTTCTGTATGGTTTATCCAGGTTTATATGTTAACACTTCATGTAACATGCAGATTGTTTGTTTAATCCAAATAACGTATTTACACTACTGGCAGACAGGAAGTCTGTTGCCGGCTGAAAGTATGTATGTACAATGTGAAGTTAAATGTTAAAGCAGTAAAGAGGACATATCCTTCTATGAAAGAGTTCAAAAAATGTCTGGCAGAGTCCTCTGTTCATCTGCTTCTTATCTTTCTGGGTTCCTCCATCCTGGCTTCACGTCCTCTAATCTCTCTGCCAGACTTTCCTTGTATCCTTGAGCTCTTACATAACAGTTGATATGATTGCATCAACAACACGGAATCTGGGCACGATATTTATGTAGGGCCAGGCATCGTGACAATATGCACATACTTTTACACATATTCTGGCATGCCACTAAAATGTGACAAAACATATTCTTTCGATCGTGCAGGTTTGAATGGTCATGCTTGTATACCGTTAGTAGAGACACACAGAACAATAACTACAATGAGAAATTAAAAAAAGGGGATGGTGGGGAAAAGGGGACAGTGGATGGGAGAGAAAAAAGAATAGAGAACGCAGAGGGACAGAGGAAGGGTATGCATAAAGGGAAGATCAGAATTAACTTTCTTCAATTCTCAGAAAATTTTTCAAAAAAAGAAAAATTCAACATTTTCTCCAATGACAGGTTTATTTATGAGTTTTGTAGGGACCAAAATGTGACATCTAGTGAACACCAATGACCAACATTTCATTGCTCCAGTTGTGCTTGAACTCTTTTCTTCAATCAGCCAAAACAATGGTATGCTGAGACAATTGTGAGGCATAGAGCTTGGCAGAGAGAAAGGAAGGGCAATTAATTTGAGGCAAGAAGAAGGGGGATTCTGAAAGGCACATAAAGTAGACACTTCACAGTCAAAGTGATGAGTCTGAATGGTTAACAAAGGAAGCAGTAGTTAAAGGAGTCTTCCACTGACAATTTAATGGGTTCCTACATGAAAGAAGAAAATTAATTTTTTTGCAGCAGGCACCTCAAATCCCACAACAATATCTTGTTCATAACTCAAGATATTCCTGTTTGAAGAAGCCATTTCTGGTCAGGAAATGTTTCAAGTTGTCACAAGGGTTCATATAATGTCATGTAACAATGACATATTACTGAGACATATTACTACGACATATTACTGTGACATATTACCGAGACATATTACTGTGACATGTTACTGAGACGTACTACTGTGACATGTTACTGAGACGTATTAGTGTGACATACTGTGACATATTACTGAGATATAACTGTGACATATTCCTGAGACATATTACAGTGACATATTACTGTGACACATTACTGAGACATATTACTGTGACATATTACTGAGACATATTACTGTGACATATTACTGAGATATATTACTGTCAAATATTACTAATAGTTCTTTGAAACTGAAGTGTTCCTGAAACCTTGAAATGAGACACCATGGAAAATGTACATTGATTTTATAATACATTTACCTTAAAATGTTATGAAAATTGAAGTCACATCTCTTCAACTAGCAAAACCTTTCTTTAAAAAAAAATTAAGAATATAAAAGAAAGACAAAGGGCATTCAAGGTGGTTGTGTCTGTGCGACATCATAGAATTCCTACAATGCAAAGTACCAATGTTTTGATAAGCTGTGAACAATTCTTTTATTTTATTTACTGAATGTAGACAAGAGGAGGCACACAGTGTTGTGAATGTAAACCAACCCTTTGCTTCTGAAAGCTAGACTGGGGAGAGGGTTAGTGCACTGGCCCTAGATATCCGAGTCCTTCCTTGCTATAAAGTTAATTAAGGCAGGATTAATAACTTAACATCTAAATCATAATACAAGTTGATCAGAAACAAGACTAATCATGCATGAAGGTTAGATCATAATTTGTTGCTGCTCTATGACTTGAAACAATTCACTTTAAAGTGTTCATTCTTCGAAGTCAATTGACACTTTTTAACAAACCAGAAATTTAGGAGGCTTTTGCGATTCCTTGTCATGTGGATGTACATAACAAACATGAATTACCCACATATGACAAGAATGAGATCCCTTACAGTTATTCTACTTGAAACACGCTATTGACCTTTGAAATATTTTTATCCAAAATGATCTTTCACATGATCTTAAAAGGTGCAAATATTACTTGAAATCATTTACGGGGAAGTCTGCCATCCTTCGTGGTTGCGCTTCTTTTGATAACAGAGTGCTTACAAGACTCTGACTTGTGTGACCGCAACAGACTAAAATTTTGACCTAAACAAAAACAATGGTGTACAACTACTGAATATGCAGTAGACACGAATAGTATGAGATCCCAAACACTTTCCATTTCTGGGATAGGAGTTCACATGCTTTGACCTTTTGACCTCTGGTATGTCACATGACATCTGACCTTCATCCAATACAACAGGATCATCAATTCATCATGGACAATCTACATGCTAGGTATGGGATGCCCCACAATTGTGTTTCTTTAGAAATAGATTACATGTTCTCACAGTTTGACCTCTGATGACCCCAAATGACCTTTGACCTCTACCAAATTAATGTAGTTATCTATTTGGTGAGCAAAAGAGGTCATGTGGAGGAGGTATATGCATCACAGACTAATTTTTCTTTCACCCAGTGTACCTTTCACTCAACAATTTGAAATTAACTTACAAGCTATACTGCAAAGTGACTGGTATGCCAAAATATGAAAGACAATACAGAATAACAAATTATGAAAAACAAAAACCTTTGAAAGGAAATCTGTCAATGTCTCCCTCCCCCCTCCCTCCTCTTCCCCACCATACCTCCCTTCAGATCTAGATCAATATCTGAACAATTCTGACTGCAGCTCCCGGTCATTACTGAATCAAATGCTCTCCAGCTGCCTTTTGTTTTTTTTTTTCTTGGGGAACAAAATTTTTCCAGGCCAACATACCAGTTCTCTGTTTGTCTTCCAGTGAGTTTTTTGGGACTCGTTTATGGTGTCACGCAGGACACACCTCACGGATGAAATACTTCCTAAGGAAGGAATGAGGACCAAATTAGAAGTGAATTTGGTAGTCGAATGACAAGATTTTGTATTCATTAAATAAGTTTTGCATGTGTTAATGTTTCTTTGATACCATTAAGGGTCAAAAATGTGTCAACTACCTAGCATTCTGAGGATGTACTAGGATCGACTGACATGTCTGTCACTGACACATGCACACACGCACAACGTTTGTCATAGATACCATTGTTTCATCCTGATGGACAAACTCCCAATCCTGCCAAAGGCAAGCAGCGTGACGACTAGGTGAGAAACATAAAAGGTCGCTGCCACATGAAAAAAAAATGTTACCCTCCCAAACTTACAACTTTCGTTGTGAAGTGCATGTCACCAAATGAAGACCTTCTGCTTACCTTCAGGTATTGTGATTTTCTTGTAATTTACTTCATGATTAAAATTCTGAGACAACTACATGCAAACTTGAGCTTTCAAATTTGTCTTATGAGGGGTAGGGGAGAGGAAACTTGGGGTTGGGAGAGGAAATTGGGGTAGGGGAGAGGAAATTGGGAAAGGGGAGAGGAAATTGGGGTAGGAGAGAGGAAATTGGGATAGGGGAAAGGAAATTGGGAAAGGGGAGAGGAAATTGGGGTAGGGGAGAATGAGGGGGTATTAGAACACCCAATCACATTTGGGTTTTTGCTTTTTTGACTGATTAACTTCATTTTGTCTTATCAAGGATTAAACTTCAAAGCTGAAACTGATCTTTGAATTCCTTTTGATACTAAGCTCTGAGAAGTTGTTAAAAGAATAGAACGGACTACATCCGTGGTCAGACTAGATTTTATTTGCTTACCATTAAACACACACGAAAGGAGTGACAGCTAATTGGGACAGGTGAAAGTGGGGTACATATAACAATTCAATGACAAATCAGTGAGATGGAGGATAAATCTTTGCTGGCGATGAGTGTCGGTGCAAACGGACCTGTTATGTCCTGAAACAATTATATAATATAATAGTTTTAAATAAATAGGTAGTTATCTCGTCCTATTGCATAGTGAAAACCATATTCCCAATAGCATACTTTTCTTCTAAAAGTTTTGGATTATAAGTCGAATTTCTGTGTTATAGTGGTACAATGCATTATGGGAAACCTGTGATATCATAAAAGAGTGAGTAACTAAATAACCTTTGTATTTCTTTAAAGTCCCAACTGTCGTAAAAACATTGCAATAGTTCAAGAGTTGTGATCATTATATTTATGACATATTTAGCACAACCATATTTAGCACAACCAACAATAAACCCCAATCTTATTTCACACTCTGGTGTTTAATTTTAAAGGGAAATAGGGCGTTTAGAATACACCAACATGACATACAAAAGAAGCAGAGTTAGTCATTGTTAAACCATCCAATCTCATCAATAAACACCTGCAAAAGCTTCGTCTCCTCAAAACATTATGCATGTGACAAGTAATGGAAGATGCATCATTTGAATTTTGAAAAGTTTGGGTGAACAAATTAGTTTTGAGGAAGAAATAACTGAATTTCTATTAGTGAAAAGCTTATTTCTTGAAAAGAAGGCTACTGCCCTTGCTTGTTTTGAATAATCTATCATTCTACGTCCACAAACATTGGTTTAAAAAATATGGATGTTTTCTCTAAAACAAACGCCCTATTTCCCTTTAAGTTTAAATACACTTTCAGGGAACAATCAAAGCAAAGACTTAATTTGCAATGTAATTTAATTGTCAGTGTTACATAAGAGTTTGTAACCTTGAGGCAACTGGGGAATCTTTCTTGACCAGAGGCATCTTCTTTTCAATCATCTTGAAAATATAAACAAGATATCACAGCGAGGATTGCAGTCGTGCAAAAAAAATATCCACTTTCCTTTCTGAAATTGCCGAAACTGAGATACTTCTTCAGTGATAATGTTCTTACAAATATTAACATACATTTGTATACCCCACTTTGATGGAAGCAAACTGTTCAGTTTCATTTTACACTTTCATTTATGAAAGGAGGATGTGAAGTATCTGCACACAGATCCTTTAAACACTTCAAAGCCTCAAGGGCAGCCTCCGTCCCAACGGTTACAGAAAGATCCATTACTCTGGAAGTGCAAATCTACATGTTTGGCATGTCTAGACAAATTGTTCCTTTTTGCATTTAGAACAAAAAAAAAAAAAAGAAGAGAGAGAGAGAGAAATGAAAGCAAATCATTTTCTGAGGCAGCTTCCTGCATGTCTGAAAAAGCAAGGAGAGAAAATGGTATCAAACAGCTCTGGCTTCACCAGTGCCTCGTTCTCATTTGTGCGGCGGAAGACTATTAAGAGAGAGAGAGAGAGAGAGAGAGAGGGGAAAGGACAGAAAAAAAAAAAAAAAAAAAATCAGCTGAAAGACGAAAGAGGGAGATACGTCTTGAAGGGACGAAGAGTGCATTTGCAAATATGTAGGTCAGACAATGCGTGAGAAGGGAACGCGGCAACATCATCGAACAAGGCAACATCGGCAGGATTTTCAAGTTCACGGTATTGGATGCACCCTTGATGAGTTTAAAGGGGGAAGCTAGCCTGGTTTTAATGCATGTATATGTCTACATCAAAAACCAGGGTAATAATGCAATTTCATGCAAGGCTGTGGGTTTGAACAAAAACAGTTTCTGGAAAGTGAATTCTGACAAAGTCAACTCCCATCTGTTTCAACCCACAGAAAAGATAAAACCATGGATGGTTTATTCCAAGTGACCTCTGATACAATATGAGAGTACACTAAGTATACACTGGAGCTAAATTTTAGCATCATGATAATACTGGAAGAGACAGATGTGTGAGAATTGGGGAAATTCTATAAGAGAGACACTGTCAGAGTTTCCCCACAACTCACTGGGTGTGGGTATTCAAGAGTGACTATACTTAACCCTTGCACACTATCACTATAGTTAGACAAGCTAGCTCAACACTCACCCGGAATCATTCTTGCACCGCGCCCTCTATGCCCTAGCTCAGCTTCGTCAGACTTTCGCTGGTGAAGTTCTCACGAGGTCTAGGGCATAGAGGGCTTGTGAGTATATGTCTACGATGTGAATGAAATGATTCTAAGTGCTGCTTGCTGTAGAAATTATTTGTGATGTGAATGTTGTCCTGGCAGAGGGTTGTAATGGGAAGGGGCGCATCCCTGATCTGCTTTAGATGGTAAATGGTGAAATGACCTTTCTTTCTATTTTTGAGCAATTTTTATAGTTGAATGTGTAGTTTTTTTTTAACATTCTCTAAATTTGAGTGGACTGGCAGTCTGGCAAGTTGCTCTTCATCATGTTGGTGAGAAAGTGTCTGTGCTGGCTATACAGCAGGTTGTCAGAGACTGGCATGGCCAGAGCCCTGTATGAAGTACGTGCGTGCAGAAAACCTTTAATAACATGGAAAGTCATAAGTCTGAGCTATGATGTGGTCTGCATAACTGATATTACTTAACATGATCACAAGTGAAATTAATGTTTGAGTGCAGAATTATTTGTGAAAGATGAATTTTCTACAATGCTGCAAAGGCAGCAGCCTTTGTGAGTTTGTGGAGAAACTGAGAAATAGACATGTGGATGTGTGTTAGGGTTTAATAGTTTCAGAGACTCTGCCAAAGGTGTAAACTTGTGTGTACTTCGATCATGTTGAGCCAAGGGCCAAGGGCGGCACCAAAGGGGGGGGGGCATGGGGAGAAAATGCCCCCAGTCGGAGCCTTGCCCCCCAGTTGCCCCCCCACGCAGCACCTGAAGTATAGTGTCCTTTCATTAGTTTTCAAGGCAAAATAATTTACAAACAATTTTCCTTCCTGTTTGAATCATTCCCAAACTTTTCAAATTAATTAATTCTTGCTGTAGTTGTGAACACATCCCTCTAATACATTATGTACTACCTGGTATGCTCAATATATAAACTTAAAGTGTAACAGATACATATGTATATTATCTATTCCCTGTTAATATACTGTACATATTGCATTCACCTTTCTGTTTTAAGAAAAGTGTAAAAAGTGTCAAGAGATCGCTAATAAGTAGCTTTTAAACATACTGTCGCTTTCCAACTTTTCATGTTGTCAGCTAAGAAGAGTAATAGCCAAATAAGCCTAGCTTGCATTAAAATCATTTGGAATCTTTGCTTTGGATGATGCATTATGGACAAACATACCCCTATCCTGAGACTTAATCTTTTACCAAGAGATTTGCTAAAACCTCAGAGCTTCCAGGGGCTTCACCCCCTGGACCCCCAATGGGACTTTGCCCCTTGACCCCACCAGGGGCCCTAAGGCGGGCCCCTGGACCCCACCCGGTAAGTCTCACGTTTTGCGCTCGATTTCATGCTGAGCACAAAAAAATTTTTGTCCCCCAACATTTTCTTTTGCCCTTCATTTGTCCCCCCCCCCCACTTTTAAAATCCTGGTGCCGCCACTGCCAAGGGCCCTCCGAAGGAAAGAGAGCCCCCACTACACTTATGTATCCAGAAGCTGAATTCAACATTCTATGGTATGTAGGCCTACAGTAGTTAGCAAAGAATTTTTATAGCTATGTTTGTATTCACACGTTTTAAACCAACAGCCCCTGCGTAAATCTTGCGTAAATTATTGGATCTTGGACCTGATGATAGAAGGCCCTTTGGGTCCAGGAGATGGGGGCCCCAGCCTAATTTTTCATGCCAATGGCCTTTGCTGACAGATTTCATCTGTCTCATAAAAGTGATGTTTTCTTTAAAATACCAAGAGATGGTGTGGACACCTGGAGTGCAGCTCACATTAAACTTTGTTCATGTGACCAGGATTTGATGGGTAACACAGCTCGGAATGCACTGCCTCCTCCACACAAGCTTTCCTTGTTTGCACAAAGCAACTCTCAAAAGTTTTACTGCTCAAAATCACCACTTTCATGGATCCCTCATAGCCATTCTACAGACAAGAGTGCTCAAGGAAAATGACATTATTGTGATTTGTGGGATCCCCCAAATTACTAATTCCATCATTTTGTTTCCCAACTTTCTTATATATTTCCAAATAATGAATTTGATTTTTTCAACCTTTCAATGAAGTCATAGTCTCAGTAGATGGCATTTCAAATCCTATATTTTTGCATTCTTTTCACTTTTTACAAACAAGCCACATATGCAAGTGTCTTGGATTTCAAATCCCCCCTCCCAAAAAAAAACATTTTCCAAAGTGGAGAGGATGTGCAGCATACACCTCCTCAGCATTGATGGAGATTTAAGAGGCATCCTTTTTTTCTGCTTAAATTGGTGGTTCATTTCCAAATCAAGTTACCGTCATCTTTTCTGAGAAGACACTGAAGAGAAACCCCAGCACATACATGTGAACAGTTGAAGTGATTCACTGATGTTTCAAGTTTATCGTTAAGTTGAAGATAATGTTCAAGAAAATGGTTTTTACCAAGTTAACAAGCAATATCGGAGTAAGTATTGCGCTCTTCTTTGTCGATGACAGCAAGGCTGCAAATTTTCCATTAATGGTTTCAGTGGGCAAAGTGAGTGTCAAACTACCGATAAACTGGAGGGAAATGGAGTTGAGTTGGGAGAGCTCATACCTACAACTTCAGCTATGGTGGGCTATAAATTACTACAAAAGTGTGACTCACTGTCTGTAGGTGCATGTCCTAGATACTGCAGCATGAATCACTGGCTTTGGCACAAATTGCGAATTAATCCACATAATGCAAAAAACAATGAGTCTCACAGAAAAATGACCTTCATACCTGGTGGGTGATTTACCTCAAGTACTGACACATGAGGGCCCAAAGTTTACAGTCAGTGATGTATTCTTTTGGCCATCTGTCAAAGTGTAGTGATATGGTTACAAGAAGGAGAGGGGGGAAGAGGGGAGAATGGGCTATCTTTAATCAAGTTTAATGCTGTAACCCATTTAAACTGAGAGTTCTGTTCCATGGGAAGTGACACTAGGTACACTTGTGATTTTTGAAAACCAAATGCAAAGGATATTATTCTTTCGAGTATTACATACCTTGCCTCTTCCCCTGATGGCCTTCCTTTTTTTCTTTCCTCTTTTATTTCCTTTCTGGTATCCCTCCAATTCCAGCACTCTCTATTTTTCCTGTCTCTTTATCATCTAACAGCAATCTCTTCCTCTCTCCATTCACATCACCATTTTTTTTTAATTATTTATTTTTAAACGGTCCAGTAGTCTGTGTTGATCATTCCAAGGGCAGTCACCTACACCTAGGAAAAAAAAAATTAAAAGTTTTTACTTCCATGTCTCATCACTAGAGATCCTAATGAATTATAATTACGTGAGAAGATGTCCCCAATTTTCCATAAACCAGGGAATCAAAAACTGCGTTTTATCTTTCTACGCATTAAAACATCCTGAAGGTGAAAAATTAGTGCTTGCTCCAAAATTCAGACCCGAGCACCTGAGTCCACGGACCGTAGGTACGTTCTCGCTAGCTTTCTATGTCGTAAATAAAATATTGACAAATATTCGAGCACCATTTGCAGTTATGAATTTGAAAGCGGGAATGTGTGCATATAGTTCTAACAATGTTGATGATATCTCACCATAATGCAAACACGTATTTTGAAACATGTATGTCACAATTGCATCAAATTGCAAATGGCAGTTGTGCTGTATGCTTTTAGGACATGGAAATTTAAGCCAATCAA
Organism: Stichopus chloronotus; assembly: GCA_021234535.1. Lineage (NCBI taxonomy): Eukaryota > Metazoa > Echinodermata > Holothuroidea > Aspidochirotida > Stichopodidae > Stichopus > Stichopus chloronotus. The sequence goes on along the minus strand of CM037832.1, from coordinate 17,766,237 downwards.
TTTGACTGATTTGCTTAAATAGTACCATAGTGCTACCACATTTAAGTGTAGACATTACAGTTTAAAATACACAAAAATTCATAATTTTCAAGGCGGACAATCCTCTCCATTGTATCCCTACCCCGGGATAGCAGGCTAGGTCAGAGGTGGCCTCGCAGGCCCGCATCTTGCGTCTCTGAACTTGGGAGCTATGTACTATTTGTGAAAGAAGATGGAACACACAGAGACGATAAACCCTGTAAATTGCTTCAGATAATTTTCATGGAAAAGTAATTTTCTTAACTTTCAAAAGTGTTGTTACGTGGGTGAGACAAAAGAGATGAATGTACTTTTTTAAGGTTAGTTTTCTAGGTTGCTGATATATTACATCGACACACCTTGCATTGTGTCGTTTGCAATGTAAATTTCTTCCCGGTATTCATTATTACATGTTGCAGATTTCTTAAATTACATTTTTGGAGTTATGAAACAATTGATTTAGGTTTACAAGCTGTAGGAATTGCAACCTTTACTATCACGGAACTTTGTTGTCACTGCGACTATTGAAGACAGGTTTGCACTTGTAACAGTTATAAGTACTGCAGAACTCCACAAACTGCGACTCTGGAAAATAATGAAACCATTTTGAATTTTTACACTTTTAAATGTGACTAGATCATTACATTTACAGAAAACCTCACCTCCTAGCCTCTGAGAGCACTTTAATTCATGAACCCAGTGGCTCCAGACTTTGTGGTTTTACCTGTGCAAAGAAGTTGACAGAGTACAGTAGTTTACTCCACCTCTGTGAAGAATATGTATTGCATGATCTGCCTGTATGGGCTAGTGGGGGGGAGATATCACAAGACACACTTTAGCCCAGAACTAGCGATTTGCTCTTCAAAGTTATGGTGATTGTTTCCACAGATCAAAAGCAATTTTACATAATGCAAAACAGAATCAAGACTTTCGTACTCCAGGACAAACCTTTTGATGAAACGATGAAGCACAGGACCTGGGAGCGTGGATACTGGAAGAAGTTTTATCTCGAATTTGACCCAGGGTGAGTGTCAAATTCAATTTACCTTTGTTCAGTGTCACAGCCTGTCATAAATTCATATTCACGCACAATTTATTATGTCAAAAACACTTTCCTCTTGAATGCGATAAAAAAAAATCGCTTCACAAATGGCAAAGTTAGGCCAGATTTTATGTGAATATTTAATGTGGCAGGCAAGGTTCACTAAGATTTCATTCCATATAATTTTACCTGATAAGTTTTTACATTGTTAAAATTCCTTTACCCAAGATGCAAAGTTTTGTAATCTGGCTGGTGACTGGCTAAGTGCACAGAAAAGATGTAGGGAACAAAGGCCACAGTGCAGACAATAGATAAGAATGCCTGGAATAAAAACAAAGGAAGTGTGATGGAATTTCCATCACCCTCCTCTGCTAAACATTCTTCTGGAGTCACCAAACGTGAAGAATGGGTGCCAAGTCACTTTTAAAGCAGTATTTTGTATCCATTGGTACTTTTACTAACCAAGTGACAGTAAATTATCATACATATACAAGATTATCCAGCCAATTCCCATTGAGTTCAAAATGGTTAAATAAAAGTCTAAGAAATGTACAACTCTCGCTACTTTCTGTTTAAATACCAAGTTGCCCGGGAACATTTTTAACATCCAGTCACTGAGTAACAAGACCAGCTTCTGAAGTCCAAGAACTTTAGCACTGCTGTCTTCACTTGTATTTACACTAGTGTGCAGTTATGTGTACATGTGTGCGATACTGCTGCTGATAAATACATATCTGATCTGTGATTGGTTTAATTTAAAACAGTGGTTGCACGCGATATAAGAGAAGTGAGTCGTCCAGCGGACAATTGTTCGAGAATCCGGTGTAATAATAATTCTTTTGTTAATGTTTCAGTGTTTGCAGGAGACAGCTTCATGCAGTAAATGTCTTAGTTTGATACTTCCAGTCGGCATCATGTTGGAACTTACTGCATCGATTTCACCGTAACAGCGTGAAGTAAGTGGTCCAATTAAAAAGTGCTGCTTTAAAGGATGATTTAAAGCAGCATTTCATCAAATGGTTTTGTTTGGGGAGAGAGAAGCTGTTTTCTGTTACAGTCTCATACAGACCCGCACACTTGGGAAGGAAGCTGCGTACAGACATTAATGAAAAGGTGCTTTTAATGAAGGAAAGCTGCAATATAAGATGCAAAGTGCAAAATAATTAAAACTTTGGTTTACCATTCCATTTTCTTTTTTTTACCATCCACATGCATGAGGAGCGGAATGTCACTGTCACGGCAACATGGGTGACCAGACTGACATACACACCATCTGCTGCTGATACGCAAGACGAAACTCTTTGCCTATCTTTTGTCGGTCATTGAGCGAGGGAATGTTGAGATCACTGCCACATGAAATGGGTTACATTTATTGGATGGAAAGTGTTGAAACTTTTGAAAACAAAGTTAACCTTATCGGCATTCCTTGTGCGGCTGAAAGATTCTTTGAGTTTTGATGTGATGACTGACTTTTTGCTGATCATAAGCTACTTAAACTCTATACATTGGAAAACTGTTTGGTTTCACTGAATGCTGTGACTCTGACATTTGTAACTTTGGTGTCACATTTTCCATGTCTCCATGCTTCTCTGTTCTTATTTGCCTTGTTTTTATGTTTTAATACTTTTTTTCCATTACACTTGCTAGATATTTATACTTCAGGGTTTTGTTTAAAATAGTTCAAACATAAACCATAAACAATCTCTGAAGTCTATAAGTGGAAATTTGTTTCCAAATCAATACTCTCCTCCCCCCCCCCCCCCCCCCGCCATCCAGATTTGAACTGACATATTCTTTCTCCATTTGCTGTTACAACATCATTTTTTTTTAAAGTGATTGCATACCTAGGGAAAAAGTAAAAACATTGAAATTTCATCTACAAATGTTTGGTAAGTCTTTTAATTGCACCATTCAGACAATCTGGGGAAATAAATAGGTTCCAGTTGGTTAATTCTGCCATATGATTTCAAATTCTTCTAACATAACAACAAAAAGTGTAGAATACGATATGTAGAGGTTGACCGTTTTCATTCAAATCAATCTTGTGCTTCTTTGAACAAACCAATGACATGAGAAGTATACTAGTGTTGAATATTCAGTTAGACAAAACAACTCAGGACTACTGACCTGCAATGTTGTGATCTGCTCGTAGGTTATTTGTAAATACAGTGCTTCCTTTCACCAAATACTACAATTCCAGATACCGACCAAGGAGCCACGATTTGGGCAATATGTTTTTGATACACCAGTGAGACCTGTGCTGTTGCATATTCATAACGTAGGCTCTTAATGTAAAAACCGTTAATTTTTAAATATGATTTCTGTCTTTTACTGTTTTCATGCCAATCCCATTGCTTTTCAAAGTAGTTACTGTCATTTCCTTCATTGAAAGACGTAGTTTGTCCATGTACAACCTCAAGTGTACATTTAAAAATAAAGAAAAAGTTAAGATCAAACATAATCTTATCTTTCTGGTTTTTCAATACACATGCAATCATTTCAACTTTAAAGGTGTCAGGAATCTTTTTCTAAGTTATTTGTTGCAACACCCCTCCCACCACTCTTGCTTCCCCTATTTTAATAACATGATAGCTGTGAATATGACCTTTATGCCAGAACTATCTAATAAAACTTAATCTCAGCAAGCATGCTCTACAGACATGTACATACGGGATGACCCACATATCAGAATCTTGCAGACTCTGTGGAGCTTAGGTCTGTCAATCTACTACTTTGAGCAACACAGAAGAACATTTTCAAATCACCAAATGTTTTATCTCTCTACATTCTGTTTTACAAACTTTGAAGACAAACCAGTCACCATTCCGTGTGGATATTCTGACTCTGGAATTAAGACTCAAAGTTTTTATGACGCTTTACATGATATGATCTGATGTTAAACTAAGCAAAATCCTCAAGAGTGGAAGACGGTTGTCTTACGAAATATGTACAATGAAGGTGAATGTACTAACTGGAATAAATCTTCAAGCAAATGAAACTTTTCAGGTCGATACAGAAATCTTATTTCCACTCTGTTATTTGCGTAATTTTAATAATCTGAAAGCCAAACTGTCTGAGGATTGTCTCCGCAGCCGTGTTCTTCGATGTTTAATTCTTCTCTCGACGCCGTTCTCAGAAATTGAGGAATACCGGTGACTTTCAGACAGTCTTGACGTAGCAAAGTGATTATCCTTTGTCTGTCACAATGTAGGTGACCCACAAATTACGAACATTTGCAGTCTGGTTTTACCGTCTACCCTGCGATGTAGGTAGGAGGAGAACAGAAGGAGACTTTTCAACTTTAATCCAATTTGACAAAAATGACTTTCAAATTTATTTGGCTTAGACAAAAAGCTAGAGGGAGAAAAAATCCAGAGGAATTGGGTGAAGAGAGCAGGGAGTCTCAGTGGTTTTAATATCTCACTACATTAAAAAGGCAAAACAAAAAATGAGAAATGCTCACACATAATCATGTAAACCAAGGTTAAAATAGCAGACGGATGGGAATAAAGGTACTGTCGTCTCTGAAATGGAAAGTACAACATCAAATTCTCATTTTATGAGTTGGATTTTGTAGCTCTAGGAATAAGCAAAAGATAATTCCATTAACTCTCTCTGGCTGCCGCACAACTCTCTAGCGAACTGCTCAAATTAAATGCGAAACTACTTTACCGTGACCCTTGATAAATGGTGTTCCTCTTTTTTGGGGAACAAAAATAACTTTTTTATCATCATAACAACGATTAATCATTAAAACTTGTGGGGGTTTGGAAAGAAAAGTACATTACTTTATGGTTTCAAAATAACCTTGGGCTATGTGCAAAACAAGAGATGACACATACTTTGCTCGTGATCTCTGGATTGCGTCAGTCAAGACTAACGCCAGTATAGACAGATACTGATGTCGAACAATGAGGGTTTTCAAGCAAAGAAAATGTGTCTACAAGTTTTTTTTTTTATGTTCTTTGTCTCAATTAAACACAACGTTCAAGTTGTATCCATTAGCTTTGCATATACACACAATATGGTTCACATGTTCTCCACAGATTTTTCAAAACTGGGACTGCAAGGAAATTCACCTCCATAAACTTTTTCATGCAAAATGGTTCCACTTAGAGACAATTGTTTGCCCTATATGACTGGCAGTAGCCTTTTGTTGATTTTTTTTTTTTTTGGTTAAGTGGAGATGTCTTGTAACACAGCAGAATCGTTTTATGGGGAACAGTCACTATTTCAGGCTGGTAATAATTTTGACTCAGGATGGACACTGTCCCAAACTCCTGGCTTTCTCTTTGTTTTCTGCTTATTGAAGGAATGGCTGTTTGCTGAAAGGGCAGACAAACAGGGACACAGTTTAGTCACAAGGGAAAGGCATTCAGCTATTTGGCAATCTGTCTGATATGGCTGTAAAACCAGTTCGCAAAGAACATAATTGATTTTCCCTCTCCAGCCTTCTCTTCCAAGGGGCTTTTCAAAACATTTTAAGTAGTACCTATATGCACTGCAATGTTTTGTGTATAGGTACCATGTCTACTGAGCGGTTAAATAATTGCCCATAATGACAAAATTACAGCAAAATTGTTGGATGGTAAATGAAGGATTACTCATTGGTGGAGGCAAGCTAGTTTATATGAAGAATTAATATCTTGATGCTCTTTCCTAAAATCTCGCGACCGGGTAAGTGAAGCAATCTCACCCCTCTCTCTATTCTCTTATATGGTCACCAATCCATTAAAGTTATGATTTACTGTGACAAGTTTCATGTGTCACTGATGTGTCAGTTTTGCATAAAAAAAAAAAAACATTTTTATTGCTGAAATAATACAAATTCTCAAACGCTATGTAGAAACGAATAATTCTTGCAAACCACTCCATAGACAAATTTTGAAGCATGAAGCGATCATTCGAAGTTGTCACATCAGCAAGCCAACTCAATTATTAGGTGCTGTTGACTGCGGAGAACACAAGAGAACATACTCACAATGAACAATCTCACATAATCCTCCTTCCTTCCCCCTCCCCTTCCCCTTTCCCCCTCCTTCCTTCCTTCCTTCCTCCTCCCTCCTTCCTCCCTCCTTCCTTCTTCCTCCCTCCTTCCTCCCTCCTTCCTCCCTCCTTCCTCCCTCCTTCCTTCCTTCCTCCCTCCTTCCTCCTTCCTTCCTCCCTCCTTCCTCTCTCCTTCCTCCCTCCTTCCTCCCTCCTTCCTTCCTCCCTCCTTCCTTCCTCCCTCCTTCCTTCCTCCCTCCCTCCTTCCTCCCTCCTTCCTCCCTCCTTCCTTCCTCCCTCCTTCCTTCCTCCCTCCCTCCTTCCTCCCTCCTTCCTCCCTCCTTCCTCCCTCCTTCCTCCCTCCTTCCTCCTCCTTCCTCCCTCCTTCCTCCCTCCTTCCTTCCTTCCTCCCTCCTTCCTCCCTCCTTCCTCCCTCCTTCCTCCCTCCTTCCTCTCTCCTTCCTTCCTCCCTCCTTCCTTCCTCCCTCCTTCCTCCCTCCTTCCTTCCTTCCTTCCTCCCTCCTTCCTCCCGTCCTTCCTCCCTCCTTCCTCCCTCCTTCCTCCCTCCTTCCTCCCTCCTTCCTCCCTCCTTGCCAAAGACATTTGACTCCAAACTCTCCAATATGAAAGAATTAACACTCAAGGGCAATAAGGATCATCAACACCCCTTAGCATTTGCATAGACTATGGCGGCGGTGGCCAAAATTGTTGGAATAAGGGTTCACATTGCCACACTTGAAATTGTGGTGGGTGTCACAGGCTGCAAGCTTGCCCTCAGTTATTTTTGCCTCTGCACTTGCTCAATTGTTAAAGTAAACATTTGCCAACTGTGGAAAAATTTCAGGTGTGTGGAGTTGGGTAGACAGAAGAGTGGATAAGGTGGAAATCACTGGCAGACTGAAGGTTCGAGCTACAGATGTACCTTCTGCGGCTTTAATCGATATTTTTTTTTTTGTGAGGTCCACAACTATTGTAAATGGAGGAGTCAAAGACATGATATTTACATATGTTGTTTAATTTGATGGAAATACATGTTTATCAATTGATCATTTGTTTTTCAATCACTTTTTTTTTATTCTAATAATGTTGTCATCACTTTTCCTCCTTTCATTCCATCATTTCTGTCACTCTAATTTCTATTTTTGTTCAATCACGATGCCTCTCCACAGGCCACACTTGGCCTACAGGAAGCAGGTTGGTCACCCCTGATCCATAGGAAATTGTTTCAAGTGTGTTTGGATTTCAAAGTGATTGTGTGTGTATTGAAAAGTCTGAAGGATAAGATTATGACTTGTTTGATGTTAACTTTTCTATAGTTTAAATGTACATGCAAAACTCTTTCAATGAATAAAAATGAATGAGTATTAACGACCTTGTCAAGCGACAGGATCGGTATAAAATATTCAAAAACAGAAATCTTGTTTGAAAATTAGTGATTCTTTCTACAAGTGCCTACATACAGTAATGAATATGCAACATGACAGGTCTGACTAGTGTATTAAAACATACCACTCAAGTCGTCGAACCTTGGTCAGTATTGGGAATGGTAGTATTTGGTGAAAGGGAGCACTATATTTACAAGTAACCTACAAAGTGAGGCATCAGTGATCCTTACTTGTTTTGACTGAATATTCAACACTAAGTTTCCCATTGGCTTGTTCACAAAAGCACATGGTCGATTTGAGTGAAAACTGTCAACCATTACATTTATCGTATTTTACACACTTTTTGTCATAATGTTAGACGAATTTGAAGACATATGACAGAACTAATGCCCTGAAGCCTATTTACATTTTCCAAATCGTCTGAATGGTGCATGTAAAAGCCTTACCAAACTTTTGGACGTGAAATTCCAATTGTTTCACGTTTTGCCTATGCACGCAATCACTTTAGAGTAGGATGATCTATCAAATCACAGACTGAACTCAGTTTGAGCCGCCCCCCATGACATGCGAGAATTCAGTCCATGGCAGAGTTGAAGACATCCTCATTATTAACGTTCTTTTATGGATCTGATCTCTGTTTGAGACTACATGACACAGATCCCCTTCCCTACGGCTTGCGGGTAAGATGCAGGCAGCAGACACTGCTTATCACAAAAACTCTCAGGGTTCAACAAAGACAGGAGAGCAAGTTTCCCAACAGGTAAACACTGCCATCAACTATTGACCCCCCTAGGTATGCTTACTACCAACAAAAGAAACCCTAACTTCAGAAAGAAGTGACACTCCAACTGACATACTCCACATGAGTCATATACTTAAAACTATGGCTACATGGTTCATAGGATGCAGCAACCACTTTATTGCCTCCTTGGTACAATTTCGTTGCTACATATGGCAGAATCATAGATCAGGCACAGTGCAATACAATTGTCAGCAGCACCATGTATGCTGGTACTCATTCACACATGTACATCTGTATAGCACCCATTCAAGGCACTCACAAAGACTTGAAAATGACACCTCAAAATAAAGGGTCAATGGCCATTTCCCACAGACCAGTACCAGATTTCTGTACCCAAATCTACAGTGCCCCCAGCCAAAAAACCAGGCTCCATATAGTGGATGCGTAATCGTTCGGTTCCACAACAAAGAATTGTTTTTTTTCATTTTGTGGATGCTGACATTGATCGATGCAGAGGTAAAACAAACTTTAGAAAGCACAACACGAAGACAGCTTGGATAGACTCGCGTGTACGGCAGCTTGCGGTCAATGATACCGTGAATCGGAGTCAAGTAAACCGCAAGAATTGCGGTCATTGGGCTAGAAATCAAAACACATTTGTTTTGAATGATTCCGTGGGGAAGGGAGCACCAATCTGTCACAATTAGCGGCATGAACGACGGCAAAATCTGCCCACTTATGAAAGCCGAAGGCTGAAGGCCACCCACTGGCGGACCCGTAACAGATCCCATGTCTTGTAAAAAAAAAGGTTCCTTTTGAGCCCTAACAAATGAAGCTGGCCAACGGACGGGCGGACGGACAGTAGGTCAAAGGACCCCGTGGGTCATAGTCATTTATCTTTACCACATGTATTCTTTTTCTGCCCGTGAATGGCGGTATCTGATAGCAATGCAGAAATTCGTCAACCCTCCGGGTGGCAAGAAATATTTTGTTGCCTGTGCCAATAGACCAAAACACCGACAATTAAACTGCAGTAGGACACTCCCACCATTTCTATCGCTTTTATTCAAAAATATAGAATTTGAATTTAGGACAAACAAATAGGTCACGAGATAAGAATGATACATATGAAACAAATGATTAGAAAGAGAACGAACTAACAGGGGGCAAAATAAAATGACCTGCGAATAATTCTTATCACACCAAATCAAGTCAAAATTGTTTTGACTAGGAAACAAGACAAAATAGGTGTTGCTCAGAGGTCAGACAACCGATATCTGAATCTAGGGGAGTGAGAAGGGAAAAAGACAACAATTTATCTACACGGAATGATAAGCTCATGGACCTGTTCGTATCTACTGGCGACTGTTTTTTGAGCATACATATTGGATTAATTTATATTCTTGTTTCGAAATAAAGCCAATGTCCTGTACTTATTGCTCATTGATCTAATCAGCTTCTAAAGGGAAAGAATGGCAGCTTGGTGGAGGGGTGCGCTAACGCTACGTTTCGTGTAAATGTTATTGTTGGCAGATTTACAGTTTGGGACAGGGTACATCGACTTAACTGTTAAAGTATGACACCATCTGGGAAGGGTAAAGAAGAGAGGGTGGGGGAGAAAGGGTAAGAAAGAAAGGGTAAGGAAGAAAGGGTAAGGAAGAAAATGGCAGAGGGATGGGAATAGGGAAAAGAAGAGAGGAGAGATGATAAGAGACCAGAGAATCAGAAAAAAGAAGGAAAGAAGAGGGAAGAACAAAAAAAAAAACTATGGTGATATCTTTTCTACTTTGTGGCTAAAGAAGAGGAATTTCAACAAAGTACTGTATCTGACCCTCATTTTCATTCTTAGTACTGACGCACACCTTTGAACTTATAATTAGTGTACATATATCTGTCTACATTCAGTTTAACAAGTGCATAGCCAGGATTTTACCACAGGGGTGGGGGAGGGGTCTACTTTACATGACAATGACATGGGGAGGGGTCTACAGAGGAGGGGTGCCCCTCTCCTTTGGCAAAAAAGTGAATATTCAATCCCTCAGATGAAAAAATGGTGCAATAGAGACAACGATTAATTACTTTGTAAAAGTCTACATAATCTATGCAAGAAAATGCAAAAAACACCAAATCGGCTGACAAGAAACAGATAAAAGCTACACCTGAGTGCTGTACGTTGCATGCACGTGTGTTTGTACTGATATTCATTGACCCGCAAGTTATAGTTCCACACTCTACAGTCACATGTTGACTGACCCATATCATACGCAGTGAAGTCGAAAAACTTAACAGTCTTCTGTCAGGTTTTATAATTAATTTTTTATAGAGCACACTTAAAGATGAAAGGGTTTGCCCTACATCAATCTTACAAGAAACGAAAATGAGAGCTGGGAAAGGTAAACCATCAAATCAAACTTATTTTCAAACCTTACTGTAGTGTTCGATAAATTTATGCCAATTCATATTTTTTTCTTGGCTTTGGCTGTGGGAGGTGTCTTGACCCTCTCAACACCACCCCATCCCTTCACTACACCCCTACATGTAAGCTAACATACTTTGAAGGAATTTTCATCCACATTACTGACCCTCTTGGCACGGTGATGGGAATGCAGTTGTTGTATTGAGATAGGTAAGTGTGAAGTGTAGTAAGCACTGCTATGTAAAGTCTCATTCCCTGTTTGGTGTTTACAACAATGTTTAAACTTTCATCACCAGTTGACTGATGAGTTTTGGAATTAAAGACAAGCTTGCAAAGACAATGGAATTTCCTCATTCCAGTGTTCCTCTGAAAAGTTGGAATTTACTGAAAAAAAATAGGTTCTAGTCACAAAAGAAATGTGGAAGTCTATTCTTGTTAGCTTTTGTTGTGCAACTCTTGATTGATTCAAACAGTCTCAGTCAAAACCAATTCCAGGAAATGCACAGATCATAAAAGGATGTACACTTTGTGTGTCACAACATAGTTGTTTGTCTTCCAAAAAAACAGATGTGGGTCATCATTTAAAAGTTTCTCCGTGAAGAAAAAGTTGTGTTCACAGGTTGAGGGCGACAATGCAAAATTAAATCCTTCACGGCAGAGAAGACAATCATAGACATAGACTAACTTGTTTTCTCCAGCTGCAGACAGGCTCAAGTACCTCTGCAATTTCGTGCTAGCTGTTACTCAATAACTTATAACTGCTACTCTGGCAAGAAATTACGCTAACATAAAAAGAGGGACACTGTTGAAAGAGATAGAAAGGAATCAAAGAGCTGCATCACTTAAAGCACTCAAAGAAAATTGGGTGGCAGAGAGGTAACCTTATTCAGGAATCCTCCTGGCTTTCTCCATTAAGCTCTTATAATGTAATATCGTAGTTCTGAATACATTTTTAAAAAATCTGTCATGGTGAAGGGGAGCTCATGTGTTATTTGCTGAAAGTGGCTTTTTATCTTCATCTGGCAACCCACATGATCCAAATTTGCAGGTTTTTGTTACAAAGAGTGAAATGAACTTTCAAAATTTAGCCAAATTTAGAAATGGAAATTTGGTAAAAGCTTCCTTAAAGCAATGTAGTTTCATGATAAATTTTACTTCTGAGTATGACTGCAGACATTTTGGCAAATATGACAATTAAAAGTCAGAAATAGATGCAAACTATAGTCCCCTTCAAAGGGTAAAGATCATGCTCGCTTGTTTGAAACGATAACGACGTTGGTTGAGAGGTTGGGGGGGTAGATGGAGAGAAGAGATGGAGATGCTTAAAATTTTCAGTTTTTAAAAAATGATAGCCATTAACAGCAGCACCTCTAGCCATGTTTTGATAAAGGCATATTGTACTTACAATTAAAGGGTTTCTTACATGAAAGGGAATAATTTTTCACAGTAGGCATTCCAAACCGCATGTCAATATTTTGTTCCTGACTCAAGATATTGCCATTTGAAGAATGACTTCTCTGGTAAAGAAAGATTTCCAGTTGCCTCAAGGTTACCAAAATGCCGCCATGGCAACAGTGGCAAATTGTTGCAAGAAGTCCTTGTTTTTCTTTTAAACTGAAAACCTCATTTGACTTTGAAATTTGGCACTAGTGAAACCAGATCTGGCATATTGTGCATTTTACCTTAAAATGTTATAGAAATTAAGGTCACATCACTTAAAGTATTGAACTGTTTTTTTTTTTCGGTAGCCAAGATTATAAAGACACACAAAGGATATTCCAGAATCCCCAAAACTCCCTGGTCTGGGAATTCGCTAGCGACGTACTCATCTCATATAACCTATGCCAGATGCTAGACCATGGTCAATACTGTAACGCATAGTTTATATGAGGTGAGGGAGTTCGCACTGTTAATTTCAAGATTTTGTGCCTGGGTGGCATCACAGATTTCCAAAAGTTCAGTGAACTACTTTAAAAATACAAGCCTAAATATGGAACATATATTATTGAGATGTATGGTTTTCACAAGAAAAGAGAGAAAAATTTTCCTAATTTTATGGAGTATCAATTGTCTGCAGTGGCCAATACCTTTAAAATGAATTATATCGACCACGCTGGAGCTTTTGACTCACTGCTTAAACACTTTTTAAATCCATTCCTGAGCACTTTGTGGCTTTGCGGTTTACCAGTGGGGAGTATTCTCTGAAACTTACACTGTGATGAATGGGTACAGTATCTATGATGCGGGGGGGGGGGGGGGGGGGGGAGGGATGCAAGGCTACCGGAGGGTACAATCACGAGATACATTTCAGTACAGAATCCCCTATTGGCTGTTCAAAGTTAAGGCAACTTTTCTTCAACCAATTGTAAAGGTTCTCACCTCAATGGAAAGGAAAATAAGTTTTAAGGCTTTTCTAATACACTATGATCAGTCTTGAGATGTAACTCTTTTGTGCCTAATAGGCACTGGAAACTATCTGTAGGAAGTTGGGTAACTCCCAAATTAATCAGTGTTATATTTTGTTCTTTTGATTTCACCTTAGCTTTCCTAATGAATTCAAAGTGAAAAATGCTTAACGCATCCGTCAGAGAAAATGCTTGTCTTTAAAATGGTGTAGGCAAGCAAGATATCACTCCACAAATGGCAGAAGAAATTTTGGGTCAGTTTTTAAAGGCAACATGTTGAGTTTGCTATTGGTTCAAGATTTAAACAGGAGTAGAGATAAAAGGTTGGGGAAACAGTGATCGTAAGAGACTTTACCTATAAAACAGATTCTGGCACTCCCGTCTTTTCAAAATACAAAGACATTTCTTTATGCAATTTACTGTTCTTACTTTCAGGAAGTATTTCACAAAAGTCGGATGAATTATTTCAGTGAATATTTGTAGTAATCCAAAGTGATGAAGTCACATAGTGCCCACAAATTCTGGTTTGTTCCTTGTTATTGATATACTGTAGTGTGCAATATGGTTTATCTTGTATTTCTTGATATGAAACCTTAGTCTCACAAACAAAAAAATATGTCACTGACAGCTGATACTCATGAGGTTTCCCCAATTGCTAAACAGAAGAGGATTTGCACTGTGAAAGACAAAATGTGCAAACAGGGAAAACAACACATGTAGGAACCCACGTCACACACACCCACCTGTAATGGATGACAAATTTTCAGGCTCATAATTAACCCCAACTTGCAAAGCAAAGTTTACAACTAAAGAAGCACTGACTGTGGGTTAACTGTTACTTTTAAGTGAAAGAAAAGTAAAATTTTTTTATACATTATGATCACGTTATTTTACTTCATGAACTAGATTCTTATAGAATCAGGGGCACAGTACTACAGTGGTGTAAAAGCTACCTTTCTGATAGAAAATTTTCTTCCATCAACAATGTACATTTTGTTTCTCAGATTATTAGTTGTGTTTTTCCTCAAGAATCCATTCTTGGTCCATTGTATGTTAATGATCTTCATAATGTGAGTAATTTGATACTTCTTATCCTGATGATACAAACCTGTTTTCCACTAGTGTCCCAACATTACCCTCCTTTTAGACACAATTCAGAGCAAGTTTATAAATATTCATAATTGGTTTTGCATGAACAAATTGCCACTTAAAGTGACTATGAGCACATAGGAAAAAAGCAAAAACATCAAAATTTCATGTCCAAAAGTAAAGTATGTCTTTGAATGACACCATTTAGACATTTTTAGGTAAAGGAAGTGGGTTTCATGTCATAATTTTGCCATATGGTTTCAGATGATATTAAAGTAACAACAAAAAGTGTAAAATACAATACTTTTGTGGTACACAGTTTTTCATTTAACTTAAGAACGTGCACTTCTTTGAACAAGCTATTGGGGAAACATGATATCATAATGTGGATTGGGTGATGAGATGTACAGTATATACTAGTTAGTAGCTACTGAATATTCAGTTGATTGAAACAGCTGGGCACTAAGCCGTAATGAGGTGACCAGTTTGTAGTTCAATTATTTCTGAATGCATTGCTTTGGTTCACTCAATACTAAAATTCCACTCACCGATCACCGCGGCGAATTGAGTATAACATGTTTTTGATAGACCAGTTAGGCCTGTACTGTTGCATATTCATTATGCAGACAGAAAATTTCAATTTTCAAATATGATTTCTTTATTTATGATTTCTGTTTTTTGCTGTTAAGTCTTAAACTCTTTCTTCTTTCTTTTAATTGTTTTTCATCTGTGTATATTCATCTTTTTCATTTTTTAGTCATATATTTTTTTACTTCTTTGTAAGGGGGTGGCAAGATAAATAAGCTCTTTGTGAACTTATTGGCGTCACTCCTCGATCTTCTTCAATTCTGTACATAGTCCCTGCTCACTAAACTGTCAATTTGAGATTGAAATGAAGTTATAGAAATGTAACCTCATAGAAACTACAGTTTTCATCTTGGTGGAGTTCTTTGATTACTTAATAATTTCCAGACTATACTTTATGCTGAAAAGATAAACCAGAATGCATCAATGCATTCGTGGTTTTGATGATTTAAATTTTCCTAGACTTTAGCAATTTGAGCTGTTGACCCCAAATGACCTGTGACCTCCACCAAAACAACTGGCTGAATGTACTCAGTATGGTGACATCTACATACTAAATATGAGATTTGTCCAAGCTTCCCTCCTTGAAATATTGTGCTAACAAGGTAGGTATCACAAACATAAATACACACATGGATGCACACACACTCCAGTATGATAACAAAGGTTGCTATTATTGTCAAAACCAAAAACTACAATACATGCAGTTTGAAAGCACTGAAGGAAGCAATAAGACAATATGCCAAAGGTCACAAGTCAAGTGACCCAACCTCAAAATATGCCTCACAACACTGCATGAATTTTTTTTTTTTTTCTGATTATCAACAACGTTTCACAGGCAGGAAAACTAGGACTTTGAGGAATGATATGCAACATGATAAAGTTACAGAATATGTAACTTTTGTTCAATATGCAACTGCACATTCTAACATCTGCGAAAATCATCGATGCGCAATCTCCAAAGGGGATTATGTTAAAGTAGAACTGGATCTACCCCAATTTCTTTTTTTTCTTCTAACATTTGAGGTATTCCATCATCACTGAAAATATTATTCTTTACTGAAACAGGCTATCTCTGCTCTACTTCTCTCCATTTGTGGTTTGGTATGAATACATCGCACAACTGCTGTTAAAAGTTCAGTGAGGGCAGTACACTGATATGAGTCAGCTACCCAGCGTGCTAAGCTGAGAGGTACGGTGGTTGACAAGAAAAGAAACAAAGAGTAGATAACACTAATTATGGTTGTTTTCTGTTATCTTTACTGTGTGCTACTTACAAGCACCAAACATAATAACTTTTTGACCAGCTAGACACTGGGAAAGATTGCAGTGTGCATGCTGGCTGACTACATTTCGATCGATACCTATCCTGTTTTGGATCAAAATATGAGATTTTGGAACATTCTGATGATCACTTCATGTTTAGACCAGATTGGGCACTTACAGCCAAAGACGATTTAGCAAATCTCAATGGTGGATGGTTTAGTGGTAACGTGTTCGAATATCAAATGGGGCTCATTTGCAACATATGTGTCACGGTGGCGCCCCACGACTTCTGTTGATTCAGCTGGCGAGTATGTTAAACAGCAGGGTACCTTTAATGATTGAACATTTTGTCAAACTAGATCAATCATTCGTCCATGTATCTCAAGGAGATACAGCACGGTGAAGCTGCATAGGTTACATACTTAACCCACATTTTGTATGTTTATTGACATTAAAAATCAGTTTTGAAACATGTAAGTCACATACAGTGATCATGCATGACATTCTGATCCATTTTTTTGTTTCATTAAAGTTTAATACAAGTTCTATACAAATGAATGTAACAGTTTATGGGGAACGTACATGCCGTGTACATAAACATATCAGTTATGTTTGAAAGACTGGTTTGTACTATATTTTTAATCTCAAAAAGGTTAGAAAATGTATGTCTGCTAAAACTATGAGCACTTCGGTACATTCGTTTATTCACAGCCATATATGGTTTATTGTAATCGTCTGCTTTTATGGTTACACCAGTGTGTTAGATTTGGAGATTGCAACTTTTAAGACAACTGAGATCACAGAGGAGAGGGAATTCTACCTAGAAAGAAGATATATGCAAGAAGACCGAAAATAGAAGTTTGACGATTGAAATGTTAATGTACCATTTCTTTGCTGTGCTCACAGGGGTTGCGAGATGGGAGAGGGCAGCCTAAAGGTGGAGACATACCTGCATAAAGCCCAATATCTTGATAGCGATCACTTGGGTGTCATGAACATTGAGTACTTCTCTTCCTTACTTCATACTTTTCCTTTTTCTATTCTGATCTTCTGTGTTTTGTAAAGTGCTAGTAGCACTTTGGTGGATTTGGCACATTATAGGTCTTATTTTATTGTTATTATTATTGTATGATGGGTAGATTCACCACATAGTACAGGCAACTCGTTGTATATTTCAAGGGAAATAAGGCATTTATAATGTACCAACATGCCAATATATGACATACAAAGAAAATAGCTGTAATTACTGTAAAACCGTTAAGGTTCATCGATAAACATCTGCAAAAGATTCATCTGATCAAAAATTATTGATGAGTAATGAAAGATTCATCATTTGAAATCTGAAAGTTTTGGTAAAAATATAATTTTTGAGCAACCCATAATGGAATTTCTAGTCTGTTAGAAACATTTTCCTTCCTTAATATTTTAAATAATCTATCATTCTGTGTCCATAACTTCTGGTTTTAATTTTTTCTCCGTAAAACAAAAGCTTTATTTCTCTTTAAGTGTTGAGTGGGATTATACGTGGACAGAAGAGGGAAAAAGAGTTTACAACAAACCTTTTCTTGTATGTTTCACACACTGAGGCATTTCTTTCAATCATTTCTTACCATATGCATGATAGCATCATTACATTCAGTGACAACCATTAATATAATTTACAAGTCAATTCCTGTGTATATGTTCAGTATTCTTCCATTTCTCTACTATAATCCCCTTTCGCTCCCCACCATCTCTCCCTCTCCACCTTCCCTCCCCCCACCTTCTCTCCCTTCCCACCTTTCAACCTTTCCTCCCTTCCCAACTTCATTCCCCCCATATCAAGGGTGTTTTTGCCAGCTAGGCAAGTGATGTGGGGGTTCCAAAAAAAGTAGTATTGCCATTTGCTTGTATTTGCCAAAAAAAAAAAAAGGTAGGAAAGGAAGAAATTGTGTTGAATAGTCACAGTGAATTATTTTCAAAGTGTTTAGTTGAAACTTGCACAAAAGGACAGTTTTGCAAAAATCAGTTCTGCAGTGGAAAGAAAGTTCCAATATTTACATTCTGCAGCTAACTGGTTTATTGGCCTTACACATACTTTTGCAAAAACGGGAAACTTTTCCATTCACGATAAGCTTTACAGCTGATAACCTACAAGCATGCATGCTCAGGATGGTTTGCTCAACTTAGGCCATACTGTCAAATAAACGAGTCCATACAAACAGAGTTGCATGGGCTGAATAGATATGCAGTAAGTGCTGTGACTGGTGTTGAAGTTAAAAGCTATCAAAGCTTTGTTTTGAGATGACTTGTGATTGCAATTGCACGATTGCAGCATCACCGCTCCTTTAAGCAAAACTGATGAAGAGATTTAGAGATGCCTCTAATTTTTCTACTTGCAAATGATATTTCCCTCCATCTTCCTCTGAAATCTAATTTCATCTCTCCTCCCCTCCCCCCATTTATTCTCTTTGATACCATCACTTCTTTTCACAGGAGTGCAATGAACTTGAAAACTTGAGCTGTAATGTTCGTCAATGCAGTGGACTTTTGGGACAAAAATTTGGACACTTCCACAGCACTTTTTTATCTTTTTCCTGGGATACACTCACGTAAGTATTAAACTTGGTTTATAAATACCTCAGCAATAGTGCATTGTGTGACCTAGGAACATGTTTATAGTGGAATATCTAACACAACATGCCAGTTTTATGATGTTTAAATATACACAGGACAAAACTGAAAACAATATTAAAATATTCATAAGAAGAAAGCTTTCCAATTTGCAGTATCTGTCAGGCATTGGCGGATCAGCCAATAAAATAAGATACAAGCAAAGCTGACTCATAGTACAGAAAAAAATAATCTGATGGGTCAACACAAAAGAAAAAGTAGTGCACTTACAGAAATGGGAGAAGTACAGTAGCACTAAGATTATGATATACAAACTCATTGAACTGAAGCCACACACTACAGCTTAGAGGAACTGGAGTATATATACACTACATTAACCAGGGATGTACCCACGCTGGGTGATGCCAAATGTTTACTCGAACATTTCCCCCAGCAAATTGTCCAAAAATGACTAAATATACAACACAAATTTACACTTCCCAACTCAGTAGCATATTTTTCATGAAATTGGTGCGAAGAGGGCTGAACAAGTTAAGGTCAATCTACTTTTACTGGAGCTACAGTACCATTTACAGTATGCACTTTCTTTATGCAACGAGGACATTTCAAGACTTCAATATCAATCTCAAAACAAAATAAAAGCTACATTTCTCTAAAATCCTCTGTCAATCTGCAAGAATATTACACCATCTTTCTCATGAAGGACAAGGCAAAACATTTTTTCAAAGGGGAGGGGGACCCCTCTCCCAGGACTCATCAACCTAATATCTGTCACTCAAAATCAAAAAGTCACATCCATGAGGTTAATTCCCAAACCAACCAAAAAAGTGGATATTATGCACAGCAAACTTGATGGTATAAGTTATGTAAGTTTTTTTTTTTGTATGTATGGCACCCAGAAACAAATTAGGTAAATCTCAAATTAAATTTTTATAGCAGGTGTGATTGCTGTTAAGCTGTGGTTGGTATTTTGTATTTTCAGTATTTCACCCTACTGACTAAAAATGGCCTTTCGCCATCACTGAAAACAATATTGATCTTGCACTGAATGTGGTACACCTGCATAGGCCTATTACATATCAGAACTAAGTTTCCCTTCCTGAGATATCGTGCTTAGAAGGTTTTCACGTCTTGATCCCTGTTGACCCTAGATGAACTTTCACCTTCACCAAGAAGGATGGCTACTTACACTCGACGTGGTACACCTGCATTCTAATACAAGATCTGTCCAAGCTTTCATACTTGAGATATCGATGGTATTGACAATGTAGGAGTCACAAACACCCCCATGTGAGCTCAAAGGTTACAATAATCATCAATATACCAGATGTGAACCAACTGGTGGAATTTGAATGACTTTACGTAGTACAGGGGGAACATAGGCCAGCATGCAACTAATCTCCATTGTCTAAGGTTTAAATCGTTAATAAGTTTACTAAAACTTGTGCTAGATGTTAGGGGTCAGACTCAAGACAGTTGTACAATAACGAGTTGAAAAGTCAAACCTTTCCCAGATCATAAGAACAGGGTTCTTACACTTTTCAGAGTACAAAAACTAAGCACTTTTCCAGGTCTCTTCACGGTACTTTTTGTTTTTCAAGGATATTAAACCACTTTTAAAAAGACACCTAAACGTGTCTCCATGTCTTCAGAACGAAAGTGGTCCTGGTGCAAACATTTGCCACAGATAATTACCTACACATGTATGATAATTTCAAGTCACTGTAATTAAAGCACATTTCAAGGAGCTCTGTAGCAAACGAACAAAATTCAAGCACTTTCAAGGCCCTGAAAATGATAGTTTGAAATTCAAGTACTTTCAAGGTATTCAAGTGTGAAGCATATGAAACCCCTAAGAAGTATGGCACATACAAAAGACAAATGAATAAATAAGTGAATCGTATTTCTGGCAGGTTCAGAGTACTCAACGAGACCTCGATCATGACAAAGTGGGAGCTTGATCAAAACAAAGGAGACACGTAAGCACTTTCAATTCATTGGACGATCCCAAACCCTGTTTGAGACTAACCTTTGACAGTCGAACAATGTTTGACGAGAAAGAGAAGAGAAAAAAAAAGAGAAGGGTTATCTTGGGAACAATGGAAAGTCTATTGTTAACATATCCAGTAGATGACAACCATGTCTTTGATACACAGCATCAAGATTTTTCAAGAATTCAAGTTTAAACTCATCTGTCAGTTGCCATGGTAGAGCCTCATGAATCTAACGATTTGCTTCGCAGCCTCTGCAGACTTTCTGGTCAGTCAATGTACTTCAGCCCATGTTTCGACCGTGTTCTGTTTGTAAACGCGGCAAGCGGCTGTAACAATTATCCGACATCACCGGCGGAGATCAATTACTGTTAATAACTTAAGTGCATGACTTTTTGCTCTGCCCCTCTATGTAGTCAAGTGTATTTGGGGCTCAAGCTCGCAGTGCATGACACGATAATTATGTTAAAAATCTGCTTGTTTGTAAATATGCCATCTAAGGCAGTGCTATGGATGCATGTACCCCAAGAATGAGAAACGTAAATCGACGTGACTTCGAAGTTGCTGTCGGTTACACGTCTGAAAGAAACATTTGGGGCTAAATCATTCCTGCCAATGGGTGTCACTGCACTATTTACAGGCCACAAATTGAATTTGTCACAGTGCAAATAATGTGAAGAGTTCTTTGACATCTGATGAGATTGGTGGGAAAATGGAATTTGGGGTTTAATTACAAATTACTACTAAACTTTGCCCCCAGAAGTAGACTTACCACAAAACAAAAACTGCCATGACATCCCAACACCTATGACATAAGGGTCATGGGGGTGAGTATGTGGCAAGGATCTTGGGACAAAGAATCCAGTTTGTTTCACTTCAGAGGCATAGTCTGTAGAAGACTGACTGGGCATACGTTGGTGCAGAGCATACAAGGAAATTTTGACCCAAGATACTTTCCAGATATAGAAATGGCACTTCGCAGACTTTTTAAGGCCAAAAACTGTAGACCTAAGACATAAGCATTAGTGGAAATGCTAGCGTTATTATAAAAACATTTAAAGGATACCACAAGTATGCTCAAGGGGTCTACCCCTTTGCTCAGCCCTCCCTATTGGCTATGAGCTTGCACCACTTAAGTAATAGGGCGAGCAATATAGGAACATATTACACACATGTAGTACCATCTTCTTCAGTCAGCAAATGCTATCATTGACAGTGAAACTGCTTTTACAAAGCAACAACAACAACAACAAAAGTGCATAAACAGTAGCAAAACAATTAAATTGTTTCAACTACGTTTTCATGGTACACCAATAAAATCGCACGCTTCTCAACAGTGTTTCAATTACAACCAGTTTTTCCCCACATACTTTACGTATCTAAGATAGTTGTACACCTGAGAGGTCAGAGGGTGCTAGTAAAATCTCAGCAACAGTTGCAAGGTTTTACAATCAGTATACTTTTCTTTGAACTAATATTTTCACAATTATTTCTGCTATTTCACAATTATTTTGCAATATTTCACTAAAGATGATCATATGATATTACAGATTTTTGTTTATTGATTTCTGTAATGCAATGATCAAACCACATCAAAACCCATTGCTACAGTACATTCACTACATTTATAATCAAGTTTATGTCTTTATCCTGCAGAAATTTTCATCAAGAGCAGCTGAGACACAAATATAAAACGTGCACCTGGGGACGAAGCAACGGTGACCATAATTAATTTGGAAATCAAGCTTATTTCGACAGTAATGGGTGAATTCATCTACAGTTTGGTCTTCTCCATCAATCAGTTCTAAACACATTCGCAGTGTACTCTTAGAGTGCAATGACAGCACATCAATTATGTCTAAAAAACACCTTTCAAAGACAGTTATTGTGACTGGAGTGATAGCTAATCCTGATCAGCGAGGGCTAGCTGTCAGCTCAGCCATTTGTGATTCTTAATCTAAGCAGTCAGCAATGTTTACATTAATATCAGCTTGCACCTGATGGTAAACACTGTAAGATATCTACAGAGGGCAGTGGAGGATCCAATAAATTGTGAAGGGGTGTGGCTATTGAGCTGTGTCCACTTTGGAAACTTCTGTTAAATTTCATGTGCTTAGATGCTAGATGGTTCAATAACTGATAAATGTTCTGTCATCTTTCAAAGTCTGAAATAGTATCACAATCTGGGCAGCTGCACAGATTTTTAGCAGAAATCATCCGGACAGAAATTTCTGTGGTTACAATTTTTAACTGAATTAAAGTCACCAGACCTTGCAATGATTGTCTAGATTGTTAACCTTTGCTCAGAGCCATGTAAAAGCCAGTCAACAGACTACCCACAAATCAAACATCTATTTTATTGAAAAGAAGTCAATAAAATCCCCTTTTCGGCCAGGTAAGAAATTTTTCTGCTACCCTTAAAGCCTGCCTTTTGAAATTCATCAGCAAATGGTTACAGTACTGGACTTTAAGTTTCTAATGATTCAGTTGTATTTAGGGCAAACTTCTACAGAGGATATGGCCAACTGTAATTATGGTTTTCCAGGGTCTCACATGATTTGACCACTGAGCACTACACAACTTCACTGATTTAACTAATGTACGTAAAACTTTTAACAGCCAGAGCTGAAAGGAAAACATTTTAGATCAGTTTTATGGCAGATCACTTCAGACATGTGTTTCAATTGATGATGCCGCACAACAAAACTTCACGCCCAAACACATTAACTCTACCTTCACAATGTAGCTTTTGCGACTGCAATGTCCCTCCCCCCCACAAAAAAAAATGTATTTTAACATTAAACTTCCCCTTCAGCATATCAAAATGGTAAGACTAACTAGTTATAATTTCACATCCTAATTAAGTCAAAGGAATGAGGTATACTTAGAAGGAAACATTAAACTGAGCATCACTGTTCAGTTAAATTGTTACCGACATTACTTCCAAATTTAGGTCAGACATATTCAGAGATGTGATTCAGGCACCTCAACTGACTCATGCCAGCAACTGTATGGAAGGCTAGCTACTTTTTATCATGCATGGCTGATCTAGTTGAAAGTACATGTGACATAAAACACATTTGGAGTATCGACCGAATTAATTATTAAAAATATTAGAAATAGCCGCACTTTTGATCAGAATCTATTGAACATTGGACAATAATTTCTGTTTTACAATTGCATCGCTTAAATAAATTTGAGTCAAATATGCAAATTTGGGACATGAGGGGACTTACATAATATGCCATTATGTTCTCCTTTGTTTACTGGACCTTTATTTCAAGGACAACTGAGAAGATTTTGTGCCCCAAGTCAGGGTTTATCTTTGGATGCAGGTACTGTCTTCTTTAAGGATACTGATATCACCTACCAAACCAATGTAGACTCCGTAATTAAGTAGCTAAGAGACAATACACATATACGCTTAACAAAAGAAACTTATTGTGTGACGCACAACATCTTAGCTTTTGCATTTTCTTTAAAAAGCAAATAGGTACAAACACAATTCCAACGGATTACAAGGGGGTGGATCCATCTCCAAAGGTGGGTGGGGTGATTTCACCATTTACACATCATTGCTCTTTGAGAGAAGTCTAATGGAAGGGGGGGGGAATGAAATCTGAAGGTGTCTACATGGTAAATGGTGCAATATTTGGGCACAATGTAAAGTAGCTTTCACAATGTTGTGTCAATTTGCCATCCCCATATGTTATTTGTGTTCAATATTCTATATTTTATCCATTCACTATATACTTTTAGGTTTCATCATTTTGAAAAAGTGGGGGAGGGGACTTTTTCAAGATATCCCCCTTATAAAAAGGTCCCCACCCCCCATGATCCACACCAATGGTGGATTACCATTGAGGGTTACACTCTGCAAATTTCTGAGTCAAGCCGGTTTTATGCATATCAGTTCATCGTTAAGGTGACCTGTGTTGTTTAGTTACCAGCCAATATGTCATCAGATTATCAACAATATTTACTATGGAAGGTTGTCAATGAGAAACATCTGGAACAAGATTCCACATCAGCTTGAATACATTAGCTCATAACCAATCATACTACACAAATAAATTTCAGTCCGTGCATATAGGTGCCAGCGAGATAATAGAAATATTCCAGTGACACTATAAGTGAATCTCAAATGGATATTGCAATTGCACATTTTTTTTCAGTCCGATCATTTCAAAACACAAACCAATATCTTTCCCATAACTCAATTCATAAATGTTTGAAGGAAGTTCTGTCCAAGAAAGATTTCCAGACTCTTCAAGCACTATGAAAAGTTTTTTTTTTTTTTTTTTGCAACAACTGTAAATTACTCCAAAATAAGCCTTTGTTGCTTTTTATTTTGCAATTTACAGTGCTTATTTAACCTTGAAATAAGACACCATAGTTAGTGAAACGTTAGATTCAGTTTTTTTTGGGGGGGAGGGGTTGGTTGACCTTCAAAAGTTGTGGAAATGAAGGTTACATCTCCCGATAAAACTCTTGCAATTTATCTAAAGTTGAGACAGTCATGAAAGAAATACAACTAGGATAAACAGTTGTAACAACAGTGTGACATCACAAATATCCACAACACAATGTACCACAGAGAAATCAATAATTCTTTAAACGTCTGTATGTGCCAAACGAAATATGCTATTGAGGTATGGTTTTCATGTGTAACGAGAAAAAAAAATTCCCTAGCTTTTATGAAATTCCATCATCTCATGTGTCGAGTCTTTTTAAATGTACCCAAGATGTAATGTTAACACATGCATAGCATATTGAAAACATAATGCATTCTTGAGTTTTGCATTCGTCCATTCCTGCTTTGACTTCATGCACAGTACAGATCAAGATGCTTTACGCCTACAGCAGGTTTCAGCTATACTTGTTAAGTTACAATTGGGATCATTAAGTGTTATTTTCTTTATACTGCATGTGCTTATCATCATAATTATAAACATTAATGTTACTATGAGAAATTACATAATGATGATCTTGGAACTGTTAAAAAGTTTGGAAAACCTACAAACCTGAGAAGAAGGATTCTAGAAGAATGAACAGACACATTCAGTTTCTTGTTTTTCCAAGTTACACTTTATTCTCCGATATACATGAGTCACCTTTGCTAATTGTTATATCTTTAATAGTCCTTAATTAATTTGTGATGTTTTGCACCAAATGAAGAGATATATGTCTGTGTGCTTTTCAATTCCTGCTATTTAATATTTTATTTAATTTTCATTTACTGAACTTTCTTATTTGTACCAACGGGGGCTCTAGTTGTGCCAGCCAGCAATGATCCTTGCTAACCAGCATGAAGAGCAAACAGACTACTGACTGGCAAAAGTTCAACGAAAATCTCACAGAAAATTAAACAACAAATAGAAAGTTCTGTATTGTGTAACATAAAATAACAAAATGTTGAACTACTACAGGTTCAATTGTAAGAACTTCCTAGAGTATTCAACTATGTTAAAAGAAAATTTTACCAATTACAAAAAAAACAAACTTGTCAAACATTTTCAAACACCATGTTTGGGGTCAATTCTTGACACAAATTTAACTCAAGAAGTGGCAGATTGCACCATTTGCCATCTCAGAATTTTCCATCTGTAAAGAGAAAATTCTTGTCCGCTCTCGCTCTAACACAGTCACACTACACTGATAATTAGCACCATAGTGGTCCCTCAGATTAGAACTCTGGTTCGGTACCAACTGGGCATTGACTCCGAACAGTTACGTGATGCACTTGATATTTCTTCTCCAGAATTTACTTCTCATGGACCATGACTTAACTTCATTTGGGCGTGCTTCAGCACCATTTATTTTCCCACGCTAAGAGTAGTGTACTTTTTCCATAAGAAATCAAGTTAAGAACACAACAATGTATTAATTTAATTGCATTAAGTCTGTTGTGCTAATAGGATGTGGGTCTATACCCCGGTACACATAAATTAATAAGGAAACTACCACTCTGCAGCAATCACAGTAATTATCCAGATTAAATTAAATTTAACTAAAACATTATAACAAACTGTATACTTCATCTCTAATTTATACTTCCAAGGATTAATATATGGACCTTAAAAATATCAGCAGACTTCAGCAACATGGATTCACACTATTTGCAAGCAAACCGTTTTCAAGTTTTGTTTTACAAGTACCTGTTTGAAAAATAGATGACTTTACTATCTCATTGAATACGAGAGTGTATTGTATGCTTCAATGTGTCATGTGCATGAGTTTTGATCTGAAGGTTGTATGCAAAGTTCAGGCAGCTTTCATCTGTACTATCATATAATGATGTAACATACTGTATGTGTAGCTACGACTGGTTTGCCATTAACCTAAAGAACAGACCTGTACAGTACCATACTCACCAGTCGGTACCATACCAACAAGTTATAAAATGATAAAGTTTGCCTTTCCATCATTTTAGTACAGTTAATGAAGATAATGTTAATGAAGTTGCCCAATATTATCAATAACATATTATTCATCTCCATCTGGGGCATCTGCAGCAACACCCACAAGAAAGGGTCAAAGGTTACCATCCAACGCACGGTCAAATCCAAACCTGTAGCTGGTAGTGATCATGCTAAGTTTTACAGTATGTGCAAGACACCATATCTCATGTAGGACTACAAAACAAATTTAAAGTGCTTACAACAAAACAAATGGACAAAATGGAAAATTCCTAGTTTTTGAGAGTATGAAATAAAATTGAGCAGACTTGGAACATTCATTTGTTTTAAGCAGAATTCTGTGATGTGTCAAATCTGGAAATCTACCTCCTGTGGGCATGCACGCACATCACACCATACGTGTGTGAGTAGTCATTTAAGTCTCTAAGTCTGTATTGTAATTGTCCCACTGTTCTTAAGTTTTGGTTTAATGTTTTACAAATATGACTGTCAAGAAATTGGGCCCTAGCTAGCTGTAAAACTCATGTAGCTTTAAACTGGTAAATTCATTCTGGTGAAAAATGTAAAACATCAAACAATAATCTCACTCTGACAGCTTTGAGAAACCAAATATTTATTGCTTCAGTGGTTAATCATCAGGATATATTCCCACATGCTTGACTACTGACACTTTCAACAAAAGGTGATGCAAAGGTCAGATACCTCCAAGTGATTCTGCTTTCATGTAGGTAGTCGTACCCAACAGGTTGATCGTACATGCAGTCTTAAAATACAGTCAACTATCTCATGGCTGTACACCAGATTTGGGATATGCAAACTGAGTATAGGATTTTTTTCGGCAGTTCAAGGGTGTGCAGATAAACCTCTCTCCTTCCCCTGAATTTGCGCTGGGAGAGTGCAAGTTGGTCATTCAGTTTGAATCTATCATCTATAGGTCTATACGTAGATTGCGAGGATGACATAACACTTTTTTAAATTTGTGCAAATAGTCATAAATTTTTTATTTGGAAGGATAGCTTCTCTTTGTTCTTACTTCTGGGAGGGGGAAATTCTCCCCCGGCCTGAAAATAGCAAGCTGTCCAATCCGGGTTATGGAATCCAGTTGTGTTCATCATAGGCAAACTAAGTCAGGTCTGACTGCAGTCCATCCCATGTTTCCTCCCACAATTCAAACATATTAATAGTCCCAGACTACAGTAGCTTAGACCTGCTTTTTAAGGTTCAGTGTGAAAAGTTTACGACTAAAAAAAATATTAGGCAGCCATCCAGCTTAAAGACCTAATATTTCTATGTTAGGCTAGGTCAAAGGAGTAAATTGGACGGCTCATAGTAACTACTGTGTGTAGCAATTCTCAAGAGAAGTAGGCATAACTTAACTTTAAGCTTCCCTTAAAGGCACTGAGATTGAGCCTTATTGTACCTCAGCTCCCATACTGTGCATAGTGTCTGGTCAAGTGTAATCAAAATATAGATAAATAGAAAAATAGATAAATCTTATCTTAATAAATTAATGTCAGCTGGGTTTGGGTGCATGTGTTATCGCCCTGTAGCTAATGATGCTTAAGTTCTGATGACCTAATTTGGGGGCATCCTTACTGATGTTGAAATTAAATTGTGGGTCATTGCATGGCCAAACCTACTGGGTATCAAGTCAGTACAGTGTAGTTGTGAAGAAAAGACAACAACGAGCAATTTTTCAGCTACCGATGGCGACATTATTACATTCAACGGTTGGAGGGGACCTGAATGAGCTCCTTCTTGTAACATACCTGAGTGCCTATAAACACAACAATTGCTTCTCATAATAGATCCTGAGGGAGTGACCATTAAGTCATAACACGTATGTCTGTCTAACATCCCATATACCATGGCAAAAACACAAATATAGGCGCACAGATACTGTGCCGGTAATTACACATTTCTCGTTTGAGACTGACACACAGCTAGAACTATCTCAGCTCGCTATTATAAGTGACGTTTTGTCTCTGAAGAACAATAGCAAAGGCCCTCTCTGAACTATAAACAATATAGTCAAGTGAACACTGGAAGAATTGAAACAATGACAACTGTCTACGTTATTTAACCTCCCAGTCTATTTAAACCCGATTACGAAAAGGAATTAAAAAGATGTAAGATATACATAGACCCACTCTGAATACACCCCTGCTTTGTGTCGAGCTGTACACAGATCCTTCAAGACACATGAGACTCTTTAGAGCAACCTTTGACCCATAGAGGTCATGCTATGAGCAACATGCACACAATGATTCACACATCAGGTTAACACTAGCCAGCACGCAGTAATCATGATACATAGTCAACAACACACAACACACTTGGGAAACAAAACATCTCCTAACAGTAACTGCACATGGCCTCACTGTACACGCACACTAGGAGGAGTCTAACTTTCGCAATACAGATCATTACAGCTGCATTAACAAAGTGGATCACATTACTGATTAAGTATGCAGTAATTCGCTAACATGGTTCATGGGAATATGATCGTTACAATTTAAACAACATATGAACATATCACATTAATTAAACCCATGGATCCATCGTGGACGAAAAGTGCATGGGAAGGTATAGGATTTCACAGAGAACAAGGAACTTTCTTAATTTTTAATAAGGGCAGCATACTTCAACAGTTTCCTCAAAACTGGTATCCTTACATAAATTAATTTTTTTCAAAGCAATTTTTTTGCTTTGAATTTGCATAAATTACCTGATGTCATTACTCTGAGCTTATGTATTACAAGTTACTAACAATTACTTTCTTCCCTCTGTACAATGAGCATTCATGTACATTCTCACTATACCAGACAGTCTGTCAATCGGCCCCATCCTGTTTTCGTCATTCCAAAATGTCATAAAAGGAGCATCAAAATAGATATCAGTCAACTTTTGTCTGAAATATGCTGCCCCAAAATTATCGTTCAAAAGCTTCTAGAGCATCTTTTAAGATGTCCAAGATAATTCTCGTATTTTCTCTGAGTTCTTCCTATATCTATTCATCGGTGCATGGTTGATCTTTGCTGGTTGGTTCAGGTTTTGATTTTCTTTTTTTTCTCCCTTTGTATTCTTTTTGGGGAGTGTTCTTGTCTTTAAGCCCATGACGGCTTCTCAAGCTGAGCACATCCTTTCATAGCAATCATTTTTTCTTGTTCTTTAGTTTCACATGTTCTGTTGTCATATGCACTCTTCTGTAATATTGTTGTGGGAAACCCGATAAATGAAATGAAAGTGAAATTTGTGATCTGGCAGTACATTGTTGAAAATGTGAGTAATGTTAAGGTTACGAAGTCCCTCTTAATCATGATTGTCCATTAAACTAAAGTGAGTTTCCGGGCCAGTAGTAAGTCATAGGCCTATCGAATTTCTCGTAAAGGAGATGTTATAGTTTTTTTTGCTTGTGCTGTAAAATTTCATTTGCTTTACAGTATCTACATTAGAGAGAGAGTCTTTCTCAATAATTGTTATGGTTCGTATGCATTCTATTGCATTATACATTATTGGCTACAAGCCCAGCCCTTAGTATTACTGAGTTAGTTGATGGCAGCTGCAGGTTACTGGTATTTCTACAGAGGACTGGACATTCCCACGGTAATATATATGGTCGCGCATAAAGTAATATTCTAATTGTTTAGCCTTCATTTGCTTGTGTCAATAACGTTAGGTCTTCATAGCCCTTGAACAAGGCTGTGCGTTACGTTACCAACTTGCATGGCGAAAAAGCTGGTGAGGAGTGCAACGTAACTCGCACTCCTGCAGTTAAGTTCAATGGCTAGGTCACGTCTACATGACCCAAACAACATTAATTTCATTCTTATGCTACCCGAAAAATACCTGCGATGGCAACCGAACGCTTCGCACATATCCTCGTTGGCATCGGGATTTTTCTCGCCGAAATTCATCTGAGTGTGGGTGAAGACTACAGAATCCCATTCCCGTCTGTTGAAAATTGTGCTGAGACACAATTCTTCGATATTGGTGGACTAAGATGCCAACCCTGTGGAGATGCCAAGATAGCTTCAAGTGATGGTGAGCTTCGCGCTGCTTTGGTTACTACGTTACTGATGTTTTATATGGGAGTTTGTAGCCTAACGAAAGGCCTAATGTTACTCCTTACTGTTTCCTTTATTTGGCCGATGTTTGCTTTGTTCCTAACTTGAAGTGAATACTCCAAGACCTTCCCTTAATTTTACGTAAATCTGCGTTTAAATTTAGAAGGGCAGTGCCAATATATTTGCGTGTGTTTTGTTTGTTTGCATTTGTGGAAATGACAGAGTTAGTGGGAAAAGATAACACAACTTCGGTCTCGCGGAACAGGACCGTAGTTAGCCAACTAATGTTTAGCTGTAATTGACTACTTAGTACTTAGCCTAGATAAGTCACGATATTGTCACAGCGCGGCGACACTCGCCAGACAATATCATGACACAGCTGACCTAGCCTGGCCTAGACTTAGTGGTCTAAGTGTAACACAAACGTTAGAGCTTCTTTGACTTGAATTTACGGTCCATTGAGAAGATTCAGTCAGGTACTGTGAATCAGAAGTTCAGAACACAAATGATGCAGCTAGTTTGGCTAATTTAGCAATAATCCAGGTATAGAGATCGGATATAAGGCCTAGTTTCCTCTGTCTAGGCCAGTGCACTTTATAAAGCTTATACATAATAGCGCTTAATGTTAGCCTACTTAGGCCTACTGTAATTGTAAACTTACACTTGTAAAAATTATACAATAAAACATGTGAGAATTAAATTTGAAAATCAAGTATTTATTCATTTATGCATATATATTAGCAAACTTCAGGCAGATGTACGGTAGGGCTTGATCGCATTCCACACAACTTTCCCACAGAATTGACCAGTTTAAGAGAAAGCTTATGTTTCAGATTAAATATCCGTGACCACAGGCACACAATATACTATCATATGCTTGAGTGAGCACTCATAATATTATTATTATTTATTATAATTATTATTCCAAAATTTATAAAGTACCACAACTATGAAGTTATAATCTGTTGCACTGTACAGTATAAAATATCCAATAACAAAAGAAAACAGGAATACAAGAAAAGTTAAAGGCTGTTACGCATCACCCTAAGCTATATTTTTACTTCCCGGAAAGCAAAATTCTCAACTGGTTCTAAGTTACAGTACTCTTAGATTGACAGCAAATTCGAAAGATGCAGAGCAGCTCGTATTACACAGCATACACAGGGATCCATTGTTTTGATTACACATGTGGAGGAATTTAAGACAGGCTGAAGGAGGGACTGAGAGGTAGGTGATTGGGAGAATTGAAACTGTCTGGGGTGATGAGTTTTTGTCTTTAAAGATCTAAACGTTAAAAGCTTGTCTAAAAAGGTAAGTCTTAAGATTTGATTTAAAAATACTTATAGATGAGCACTGTTTAAGATTATCTGGTAACGAGTTCCAGAGTCAAGGACCAGCCACAGCAAAAGCACGTTCGTCAAAAGGAGTCGAGAACCGAGGGACAATTAAATGGATGGAAGAAATAGAAAGCAGCTGGTACTTCAAACCCTCCCTCTTTGACAATAAACAAGATAAATAATCAGGGGCCATACCATTAAGAGCTTTAAACACTAAAAGGATCACCTTAAAATGAATTTTATACTTAACCAGAAGCCAGTGGAGTTCGTGCAAAATTGGTGAGATATGACAAAATTTGGGGGTAAGAGTTGCCATTCTGGCTGCAGCGTTTTGAACCCTTTGTAGTTTGTTTATAACACTGTCAGTAAGTCCATATAATAATGCGTTACAATAGTCAAGATAACTGGTTATAAAAGCATGCACCAAAGTCTTACATGCATCCTCAGAGAGCATCTTCCTAATTTGTCTTATCCTAAATAGCTGGGCAAAAGACTTACCGCAAATTTTACTAACATGTAAATCAAACTGAAAATATCAAACCAGATACCAAGATTACGAAGTTCAGTTACAACATTGATTTGCACATTTCCAACTAATATAGAGTTTGTAGAAATCTTGGAAAGCTTTCTTTGGGAGCCAATAATTAAAAACTCTGTCTTATCATCATTAATCTTAAGCTTACTCTTAATTAACCAATTACGAACATCAGAGATACAACATTGCATGGCGTTTAAGGCGTCAGTCTCTGAAACTTTGTCATCATGTTTAAAAGATAAATACAGTTGTGTGTCATCCGCATAAGTGTGGGCCCTTGGGAGGTGGGAAGACAAGACATAAAAAAGCTTACAAGTAGTATTGCTAACAATATCATATATATTATAGGGTTTGTGTATATAGGTATGTATTATAGGGTTAGTGTATATATTACAGGGCTAAGGGATTGGGAATGTATTTATCTTCAAACACCCAATGACCAAATTCCCTCTGTAGCAAAGTGGATTATGCTGTGGACTGATGAGGCCACGATTATCTTAATATCCTTGCTTCAAATGCTCTTCTCACCTCTTTCCTTTTCAGGTTTGACTTCTGTTGTTTCTGCCACAGGTTTTCACTTTTGTTCCTTTCACAGAATGTCTGTAACTTTGTGAGATTAGGAAAAAATAACCCAAAAGAAAAATCAAAGATAAAAAGTAGACATAGACCCTATACCAACTCTTTTACTTCTCTTATTCCCTTGTTGACATCACTTCCTGTCCTGCAGACAAACTGCAACCAGCCCTAACACCTGGTATGCTCTGCATGAATGGCGAAATGAAAACGAGGAGAGTAAGAGTGATGTGTACTGTAGGACTGCACATGTAGCATAACGCAACAGATTGTCACAGTCCTAAACAAAGACATTCTTCTACAAATTCAAACCTTGAATGTAATTATTTCAAGTCTCTAGGATTGATAAGCAATAAAATATCACTTAACTTTCTTTAAGTAACATGAATGAAGATGAACCTAGTTAAAAATAGAGTACCTTTCACTTTCACAAGTGATGAAATACTCAATTGCTGAGGTTTGTGAGGTGCATCTCACCATGTTAGGTTATAATCAGTGTAAAGTCTTAGATGACAGCATGCAATTTTTTCTATTTGTTCTAGGAAACATTTTTACATTTTTAGAAATGTATGTAGAATGGTTTACAGTACATACACAAGATTTTGGGGAGCATTTAATTTTTGCAGTAACATTAATCAAGGGATCAATAGTTCCTAAGCTGTACTGTTGGTCAACTCTACACAACTGCATGTCCCACACCCCATAAATTTACTGTAGTCCAACCCTGGTTGTTGTGTCATTGCCTTTGCTGTTGAAATGTTATCCATGTAGCAAAGGGGACTTTGGTCTGAGTAGTGATATGCTTGCTCAGGTGACCTCAAATAGTGGCAGATTCAGAGAAGGGGGAGCTGCAGCAGGCATGTGCCCCCTCTATTGTTTGGTTGAGTTAAGTTTTTTTTTAATTTGAGGATCAGAATGTCTAAAAACTCATCAAGGATGCCTATAGCATATTGATTGAGGATGAACACTGGTGAAATTTGCCTACTCTTTTTGGATCAGTGTTCAGAGGATAACAAGGCAGGGGTGAACCAACAATCCCACGCTAACCCAATCCTGTTCCTGGGCTCATCATTTAACTTCCCCATCTGATGGACGAGAGTGTATCCCCCAGTCCCAATATTTGCACCTATCAAATATTTTAATACCGCAAAAAGCAGAATGGGAGATGGAAATTGATGGAAGAAAGACAGCATGATGTATAAGATTAAGCAGGTGTGTAGTCATTGACATCACAGGTGTAACATTAAACGATGCGATTTAAATTTTCTCAAAAGGGGTTTAGGATATCCCTTCCCTTAGAGACCTCCTTCAGGAAAGCGATTCATCTGCACACCCACTGTCAGAAAGCTCTGGATACGTTCCTGCCTTAAAGGAGAGGTTTGAACGGACTGGTTATGCTTTTGTTGGAGTTATATACAAACATGTAGAAAGTATCAATATGTTCTGCACACATGGCAACAAATGCTACAACTTGTGCTCTCATTTCTTTGTCAGTAGGATGAATATATAGTACAGAAATAGTGGAACTTTTTAAATGGTGAATAGTAAGTTGAACTAAATGGCAAGCTCTCCATTGGATTGAAGTAGGAGTATTATTGCTACTTAAGCCATGATCTGTTCTGTAAATTTTATCTAATCTGCTTCCTTCTCAGGCCTATCCTGTCAATGCCAATCTGGCTACAGAGAGTTGCCCTGTTCCAGCATTCGAGGAATTGACATCACTTGCCAGGCTTGTGGGGATAATGAGGTAACATGCACGTCTACATTTCCTTTACAATTCTCAAATTTGCTAACTCTCACAGTTTCATTTTGGGTTTTACTGTAAAAATACCAGATATCATGTGTGAAAATCATTTTCATGCAACACCAGATGTTTCCTTATTTAGACCAAGATCAAGAATTGCTCATCATTAAAGTTGCAATTGAAATGGGGATGTGTCATTGTCAGAAAAGCGACCAATTTTTAGGAGAAGATTCCCAACTGAAGATATTATATATTAAGAGGATGAAGAAAAATTGCAAGCAATCTTCTTAGTTTAAAAAACGTTTTAACGATAATGTTTGAGCTTTTTCTCAATTTCCAGTCTTGAAATGTTATTTTGCAAAAACCTAAAGGTGTGCCATTTTTAAGGTTGACTGCTCTGAATTCCATCTCTAACATCACAGCACCAAAGAGGGATAAAACTAAAATGTTTTGTTTCAGAGCCATGACCTAAGCTTTCTATGCACTCCTGTGGATGGTATCTGGCTGCCTGAAAAACCACTGTTTTTGATGGAGGACAATTTTATATGATCATTACAAACATCAGTCATGCTCTGTGGTAGCCGAATGCAAACCATGAATCTTGTTTCTGCTATGGAATTGTTGGAAATGTTAAATGTAACGGTTTTTCGACAGCATTTCCTCATAACACTAAAGTGAGAAAGTGGTATTTAAGTCTATTGCAGCATGTTACAACCACATTGGGTATGATTGTTCACTTAGAGCATCGCCTCAGAGTGAAATAGGTGGAGAAAAACTGCACTGAGACAAAAGTTACCAACTGGTGAGAAATTGCAGTCTCTCCATCTAAAGCAAAACATATGATGACTTGTGTATTTGGTGTAAATGCTGTTTTGTAATATCTAGCAAATTGAGTTTGCTCCTGATTTTCTGCCAGAGTTGTTCTCGTCATCTATCTCTTGGGCAGGTCACAACCAGAGACAGGAAGAATTGCATAGAGTGCAACAACGCTGTGCCGAATCCTACCACCAGAGAATGTCCTGCATGTATGGCTGGAATGGTCAGAGGTTTGTGTGCTTCAAGTAATGTAGAGTTTACAAGATCTAATTACCAATAAAGTCCCTCCCCCTCCCCCTCAATAAAAAAGGAAGGAGTTGTAACCTCATTTGCTGTATTTGCCAGGTTTGTTGAGACAGTTACCATTTGTCAGCAGTTACCTCTGGCAACCAGATGTTTGTAACAGTTTGCGTGTCTTTCTGTGTTATGTGACATTTTGTGCAATATAGATGCGAGTTAGAGTGAAAGAATAAATGATGTAATGTAAGCTTAGGTAGTTTGAGAAGAATCGCTGTACATACCTATTTGTACAGTCTTTATCCAAATCCTGTGAACATAACCTGTAGTAAGTTTTAGATATATAAATTCTAATATGCTTAGACTCTACTTTTCAAAAGTTACTTCTCATTTGCTCTCTATCCCCGCCTCTTTCAGTCGAGTATGACTTGACAGGCAAGTTGCTCGGCAGCAGCCAGTGCAGGATGTGCAACGCTTCCAAAGAACCCGATGCCGAAGGGAGTGAATGCGTGTCCTGCCACCGGAGCTTCGCCGGGTCCTGCGAGTGCCCCCCTGCTACCAACGAACTGGTAAGCCGATGTACACAGTAGCTATCAAAACAGTCAAGAGAGTAGATTATGACAGCACAAAGCATTTCAAAATCAGG
The DNA here is from genome assembly GCA_021234535.1 of Stichopus chloronotus. Classification (NCBI taxonomy): domain Eukaryota; kingdom Metazoa; phylum Echinodermata; class Holothuroidea; order Aspidochirotida; family Stichopodidae; genus Stichopus; species Stichopus chloronotus. The sequence continues at coordinate 17,729,325 of CM037832.1, read as the reverse complement.
AAAATTGTCAGTCTGTCTATCAAATTATGAACATTTTGTTCAAGTTATCTCTTTTATAAAATAATCTCTTTTTCAAATCATTGTAAAATTCTGATCAGCAACGAAAATTTACAGAGTTACTGGTTAGTCAATTGAAATCACTTCAACCATTTTTCAGTTTTTTAAAGTTTACAGTATTTTTAGATTTTCTCAATATTGAGGATGAATGCCACAATAGCAAGTGAGATTTGGACAAACCTTTGCTGAAAATGGCAGGAGTCTGCTAGGAGATCATGTTGAATCCAGGCCACACATGTTTTTCAAATAATTTCTGAACTAATAGTTCAGATTAAATCTGTTGTCTGATGAATGAGAAAGCTTATTTCCAGTTACATTCAAAAGCCCTTAGAGGTAAGATCAGGTATTTCAAATCCCTTTGAGGTAAGATCAGGTAATTGTGATTAATTTTAGTTCTTAAAGTATTCCTTTCATAGAAAAAGACACAAAAGTTTACAAGGTACATTTTGTTTGTAGTTTTTTCATATTGAGAGTTAAATCATCACGTTGTTCACCTGTTTTCTTTGTTCTGTTTTGACCAATAGTCTGGAGGTGTCTGTTTCTCCCTTGGGGAACTGCCTGAGGATCCGTCTGCTTACAGAGTTCCGTTTGAGGTATGAATGACTTATCTTGATTCGGATTCCTCTAATGGGGCGGATGTGCACACCCAACATTCGTACCATTTTTCTTCATTCTCAGTAAAAGTTTTCAGGGGTGCAGTGTTTCAGAATTGTTGACATTTCCTCCCTTCAAGCTTCTTCTCATCCCATGATGGTCTGAAGGAGGGAAAAAAATGTTACTCAACTCAACAGATCAATGTGCCAAGCTGGGAGACACATCACGTTGAAAGTAATGCCACTCCCATACCCATGCTTCCTGTATTGATAGTTCTACCCACAAAGTGTGGGTAGAGCTCATTTGGTAGTGTGGAGTGACGATGTCTGTCACTTTCTCTTCAAAAGGTTTCATTCCTTTCAAATTTCATCACATTTGTCAGAAAGTTGTAGTAGAGGATCCATACTAGAATAGCAACAGATTGTGTTCTTTGCAGATGGTTGGTCAAGTGAGTTAAGAATTATTGATAATTTTTTGTCATTTTGGAGATGGGCTATGCTGTTTGAAGTTCTGACTTTAGTGCCTTCAGTGTTTACAGCATATGATGCATGTGTGTGATGTGAATTTGGAAGGGAGTATGTTTATTAATTTTATTGCAGTGCAGTCCTCCCCCATAGCAAATCCAAAAACACACGACAAATATTGTAGTGGTAACAGTGACATACACTGCAAGCTGACCTTATTTCCAAAATGATGAATTTGGGATTTAAGAGGAACCCACTGTACATTAGGGAAGTTTTTTAATTTCTTTAATCTTCACAAAGGGCAAGGGTCACTTATCTTGGCAAATAATGTCGTTGCACTGAAGGAGTTTTATATCAGTGTAGCAAATTAAAAAACACTTGCTCTATCTACCAAAGCAGCATTAAATATTGGGAAATTTATATCAAAAGCATGATGAAGGTGCAAGTTTCTTTGGCCTTGTTCACATGTAAGGTTGTATTTGTACTTATTGGTATTCAGTCCACGAGGAGGATTATCTAGTTAATAAGGAGACATATTTACATTCAAGAATGATTGTGTTTTTTAATGAGTACACTTGCAGGATTTATACACTGCGCCGGTTTGAGAAGACCAAATCCACTGCTTACACTTAGGCCAGCGAATCCTCAGCCACCTTGGGTCATCATAAAGTCCACGAGTATTCTCGTTACATTTATCAAAAATGCAAAGGGGATTGAACTGAAGAAACCCTGAAGGGGGAATTATTATCATGGACAGACGTGGACTTAAGCCACGAGTACAGGAGCGTCCACACTACAAGAATTGATGGCCTTTTATACGATCTTGAAGTATGGGTGTGTTCTTAAGTGTGAATGAGTCTTTTTGTGCATTATGTCACAGAATCATCAGATGTGGAGAGACAGTTGGAATAACAGCTTTGAAGTTCTTGCAGTAGTTTTTCCTAACTATTACTGGTGTTTTTCTGCTGGTAGTATTAAATACTTGTTTGCAGTATCCATGCAAGAAGAAAAGGAAAACAATATGCTAAAACTTAAAATTACACACCTTTCTTCCATTTGAAGAAAAGCCATCCGAGCAACTATCTTCATATATTGCATCTACACAGCACCTTCAAAGTGTTTGGGTGCTTCAAAATTTTCCAGAACTGGTAATAAGAATGCCTTATTACACTTCATACCTCGTAAAGGAAATTACTGCATTGAAAAAGAACCAACATGGCACACAACAAAAACAGCTACATGATATCATTACCATTACAGCATTCAATCTCATCAGTAAACTCCCAGGTAAAATTTATCTCCCTCATTACAAGAGTAACCCAACTTGTTCATTTAAATGTACCTTCATTTTGGGAGGACAATCATTTTTTTTTTGTAGCAAAAGTTTCATTTCTCTGCTTGAAACCCTTACCCACGTAAATTGAAACTTGCGACCTTTGACTGCAGGTGACCACAAAACCCACCAAAATATAAGCTCTTTTACTTGATCTAACATAATGGTTTTCAACCTCTTCCTGTGCAATGCTCCTTTCATCAAGTGACATTGGGAAAGTACCAAATCCCCCACCTATGATAATGAAATACCGATCTAAATACCGTTGCATTTACATGATCAATCATAACATAAACTTTTCTGCCCGAAAACAACAACAACAAATTCATTGCAATCCCCACTTACTGTTGTAACCAAACAAAACATAAAAAAGGGCTGAGTACATGCAGCATTGCTACTGTGGTTTTTTTGTTGCTTTTTTTTTTCAATTTTCCAAATTGCAAGAACTTTCAGAAGCTGACTACCAAATGTGACCCAGTGACCCAGACTGAAGCATTGTTTGATGATAATACTGAGAGTCACATAAAGTCTCTAGAGGGGCTCATAATCTGCCAGAAACAACATTTGGTCGTGTCTCATAGCTTTTGTTCTTCATTCAGGCAGTTTGTTGGACGCTTCATTCAGTAATTATATGTTCAAAGACGCATTCCTCTTTGCTCTGTCCCTTTCCCCTCACAGAGTGAAGGCGATGCTGGTTTCGTGACCTCTTGGTTTTTCACCGAGTATTTCCGTTCGGTGCAGGCTCTCTGTGAGGTGAGACCACTGGGGGCAGGTTTCGTTGCAGTAACCGCTCGATAATACTTTGAAAATGAAACCATCTGTTTACAAAGAGCGATTTTGCGCATGGCCAAATCTGGTCTCAGTTGTTTGTGGTTTCAGTTCCATGCCCAAACATGAAATGGAGGTGGTGATGAAACTGTGGGTTTGAATGGGTGATACAATGGGTGATACCTGAAATCTAAATTAATTTCATATTTTGATATAAAGTGGATTTGTTCATTGTATAGAACACAGCCAGTAGTTCATTGCATGAACCGCAATCTTAGACAAAACTCCTTGGGACACCCCACTCCCCATGTCAGTGCTGGCTACAGGATCACTGTTCACTGTGTACATTCACTCCTATAGCGCAACATTGAAAAGGGACGTGGGGTTTCATGTTATCCGCTCAAATAAAATTTAGAATTGTAATCGCAATGTACGGCAAAGTGCCCCAAAGATTGTCCAAGATTGTAGCTATATGCCAACAATTCAAGAAAGACTATCATTTTATTGATGACTAAAAGCAGTACCTCCTCAATTTTATTTTTAATGCAACTGCTGTGAAATATCTCTTCTCCTATTCAACTTCTGGTCTTGACTGAATCAATGTTTGGTTGGCCATTTACTGTGTGGTTAATGAATATTCACCTTAATAAATAATGAATATTCACCCCCTTAATAATTATTCAACATTGCTGTGTCCAGTCCAGCTTTGTCTGGTACCATCATAGCTCTTACATGGCTGCAAAATGCTGTTGACAAAAAGCTCTCACAATGGAGAAGGACAAGTGGTACATAAAAACCAGAATATTAATTTATTCAAAAAATCTGCTGACAACAGCAGAAATTATAGAATTGCACTGTAAAGTCAGTGAAATACTCCTGAAATTCTGCTTTCCATTTTCTGCAAGTGAACTTAGATTTATTTATGACCTTTATTCTTTCCCCTGCACCCTCTCTCACTTGATAAACACTATTCTCAAAATATTCCTCCAATCTGAGAGCCAGACTTCTTTCTTCATCCTCCTAACCAGTTGGACGGTAACTTCACGGCATGCCAGTTGCTGGGTAATCTATGCGTCATGGTCGACTACAACGAAGATGATTACGACGCCACCTGCAGTGCCTACAAAAACATCAGGAATCTTCAGACAGAAACAGTCAATGACATCTCGGACTGGTATGAGCAGCAGAGATGTTGATAGTGAAAGTCCGTTTGTAAGAGTGAATTTTTCCAGTAGTTCCATTTGTCTACCAGTCGTATGGTAGGTAGCTTTGTGAGGTTACTGCAGGGAAAAACCTCAATGCATGATAGCATACAAATGTTTCAATGATGTAGATTTCAAAGGACAAGCTCAAAGTTTCAAGTTTTGCAAAAATTTGTTGCTTTCTCATCTGTTGAAAGTAGAACAGAGCAAAAGTTAAAAGTTGTGCATCGAAGTGAAATTTGACATTGAATGAAGGATTGCATTCGTACGTTTCCTGTTTAAAGGTTGTGTGACCAGAAAATGACATTTTGGAGCACTGGATGTATTAAGCATCGAAAATGTTGAAAATAGCCACAAATTCCATCAAATTGATCAAATATTGACAATTTTATAGGCAAATTCCTGTCTCACACCTGCATCGTGAATAAACGTCACTAAGTATGCAAATGTGTGACATTGAGAGATAGACTCCTGTGATATGCCTTATACTCCCGCGATACGTCGTATGTTATCCTTTGTTTACTTTGCCTGAGATCTTTGCCTGAAAATTCTGGACTTGATCCAATTGTTTTAATTGTTCAAATGAGTTTGATATTTTTACTTTGAAGAAAATTCATTTCCTTGTTTTCCTATCCTTTCCACCAGCAGACTGTTGGTAATATTTTTGGTGCTTCAAATTATGTGGTTCCCTTTGATTTCAGACTAAAGGCAGTTTTTCTAGATGAAAACAGTAAACAGTGACAATTTATTTATCAAATCCACTTGATGATTTCCAACAGGCCGGCCGGGATGCCCTGGCTGTTTTATGAAGATGAAGACGCTGAGCAGGTGTTAACAGAGACCACCATACAGACAACATTTAGAACAAACACGTCTTCTGCAGTGAGTTCACCATTTGGAGGCTGCTGGTGTTGAATTTTATTAACATTCAAATTAGTGAAATAATTTGGCATAGCAGAAACTGCTACACAAAAGTATTTCTGTATAGCAAACTTTTTGTTTTGGTGTAGCTACTTTGCCTTACAGTGAAACTCATTAGTTTTCAACTGTACAGCTATTGAAGCTCCCTCTTTGTGTGGTTGATACAAAATTATGGATAGATTCCCAGCTTATGCTTTGTTTTTTTTCTCTGAGATTTATTCCCGAGAAATTTGTGCTTTTTTGAGAAGACGACATGGTTTGTTTGTTCTTACTTCATTCTGTTGCATTTTTTTTTTTATAATTTAGCAAAAACAGTTTGGTGCATTGCAGCCATTGCTATGCATTTTGAGAAGTACATTGCAAGTGCAAGAAAGTGTGTTGCAAGTTGCGATGTGATACCATCCATTTCAAATGCTGCTCTCTGCATCAATACCCTGTTATCTCATTCCTGGCAATGTTTCTTTTTTTTTGTTGTAAATGATCACAGGAAAGCACGCTGAACCTGTATGTGGCTGAATACAACGTAACAGGTCACTTCAGAGGGATATTTCCAGTTCAGGATGGTCGACTTCAGGTATGACTACTTTTGAAGCATTTTGGGAGCTTGCCTCAAATATCTAAATCTTATTTCTTTTCAACATTTTGGTTACATCAAGAGAAATGACCCGAAAGTTTTCATTGGTCTACTTTGATATGTCAGTCTGTTTTTTTTTTTGCTATGCAAATGCTCCATCACTCTTTACTTTAAGGAAATGATTGTGAAGCAGAAGTCAGGGTATGTTTCTCAAGACTCCGTCAGCAGTACACCTACCTCCTCGCAATGTATAAGTTAGTATTTTCACCGAGTCAAAAAATTGATCCCACGTACCTGAGGTCCATAGTTGGTTGGGTACCTGAAACTGTATCTTTCATCGGTCAAGGAGCTCTTTTTGGATCACTAGTACAACATTTTGTGGCAATTTCACTTCAGCATGTATCTTATAGATAAGGACATGACAATGAAGAGTTCTTAAGTTGAAAAAGTAAGATATTAGATATTAGATTGCGTTGTCACATGTACAATGTACCTTAGTGAAGTTTGGATGCAGGTCACAATTTCATAGCAGGGTCCTGAGACTCCCTGACATCGTCAGGCGGTTACCAAGGTAACCAGGTATCCGATGTAAATACTGGTATAAGTAATATGACAGTCTTACAGAGATTCATATTTTGGAACAAAACCTTTCACAAACACCTTTAAAATGAATCAAATAAAAGCAAAGGGAAAAGTTCTGTCAAGTCATTGGGGATAGTTCATACATACTAGGTTCAGGAAAATAGTCCTGCCACAACATTCCTGCTAGCAAATGTGCGTTGGTGTTTTGATGAAAATTGAACGATTTATGGAGTGAAAGATTTATGGGTGACTTTTAGTCATAACAAAACAAGGGAAAGGAATCACTATGTATCCTTTTGTTTGTTGCAATAAGGATACTTTATTGACCTCAGACACTGCTCTGTGTTTTAATTTGATCTTTCTTTGTGTGAAGAGTTGTACTGAAACTTCTACTGTACACAATTGAGAGGCTCAAAAACTTCCTTTCTCCAACTAGTTGCTGTTGGATTAATCTGTTGCATATCTTTTGGTTTATTGTCAGTCCTAACTTCATGAAAATTTCACAGAAACTTTAAGTGTTCAAATTAGTTAAGTGGAATTGGACGCTTGTGAAGGTCTTGCTTGGAAATTTTCCCTTTTTCCATTCTGCTTATAATGTTAGTGCTGTTGGAGGGTCCTTTTCCTAATTTTGTAGGTGGATTTCCCATGAGACCGCATCTGCCCATTTCCAACATTATTGTTAATATCCCTTTGTAATTCAGAAAATCCTATCAGCGATAAATTTCATCAGACGTCTATATTTTCAGTTGTCACATTCTGCCTTCCTTCCCAGCTTTGTCCTGATACCACAGAGAAACTGAACGCTGCTTATGAATTTGGAACAACGTACACCAGTTCGGTAAGAACGAGGGTTCAGTCAATTGCATACTAAATTGGTTGAGTCTGCCCTTCTGTGAAAAGATGTAGGATTGAGTAAATGAGTAGGTTAAGGACACATGGTACATGTGGAAGAAACAGCAGAGGATGGGACATGGGTGAAGGGGGAGGATGAGATGGGAGGATGTGTAGGCATTTTTACTCAGAAGTAGCATGCATGTAAAGGACATCAAACATTTCAGTATAAAAGGAATGTCAGATCGAAGTCCTTTGTTTTTAGGGACACACTGGTGGTACAGTTGATTTGGGGGAGTGGTCCTATTGGAGGGCTCCCTATCCCCTCGGAAAAGTTCCCTGTAACCGAATGCCATCAGATGTGATTTCACGTGACGAAAGTGTACAGTTGTGTTAATGTAAGTTAAGTTCCTCCGGAAGTTATGTTCTTTGACCCACATTTGGGTGGTGAATGGCCTCTATTGCCACCCCCTCCCCTTTGGATTGCCAGTGGGAATGGCTGCACACTTTAAGTACTGGAGGTCACCTGCTAGAATGGCTCTGGTATTTCAAGACAAGATTTGCTTCTACACAAGTTCACATTTCTTATCAAATTGTCCAATTCAATTCACATAAACTGGAACGTAGAACAGCGTTACAATCATTTTCCTCCACTTGGCTGTGACTGTTCTTTCATTCACTGCTGACTTTTATTTTGTTTTTCTTTGCAGTGTAAGATCCCTTCACGTAAATTCTGGGATTCATATGAGACGGTATTCATCGATCCCTGTATCCTTTTATGTGATTGTTTCAGAAGGAACCTATGATGTTAGACAGTTTCGCAAAACCCTCTCTTGGCTTTTAAAGCTTAAAACAGGAATTTTGAAATATTTGCTTGTGCCAGGGTTTTGAATACCATTATTTTCTGCTTCCCTTTCACTTTATTTCAAGAGGAGAAAACCGGTGGTAATAATACTTAAGTTTTAACATGTTCTCCCCCACACACTCTTCACATGCATATAAGTTGACAAAGGGTTGTGTGCCTGAGAGGTCAGGGCCAGAGGGCACCAGTAGAATCTCATCAACAGTTGAAGGGCTTTTCAAGTAGTTTGTTTTTTTCAATTTTAGGTAGTCTTTCCACAATTTTTTTTTTTCCAACATTCAAATTCGGTCACGATTGTTTACGATTATTTACGATAATTCACCGTTATCCTTGAGTGTTTCGACATGACGTCAGTTTTTTAATTTTTTTTTATCTTCCTCTTTTGCAATAATTAGGTCAAATCTTTCACCTTTCCACCGTGGATCCTCACTCATATCCCCAACTGACTCATTGATTGTTGCGCTGACTCTTTAAGCAAGATGAAGATGACATCATGTGTGTGATAGAATTGACCATAAAAGGCAGTGGTTTTTAGCTTTAATCTTTGTGTTTTCAAGAGGAATTTGTTTTTATTCACGCAGTCTTCTGTAAATTAAGATCAGCAGAGGCTTGCAGTCATTTTTTGAAATTTCTCACCAACTTTCGGAGACACTACACATGATCATTGATGAAGAGTAAAGTGAACATTTTCATCAGATATCTTCTGTTTTTTGGACATTTTGTCGTTCATCACGACAACCACAAACATTGTCCCTGGCACAGAATTTTTTGTATGAATGTATGAGGTATTTAGTTTGTCCGATAGTTCTTTCTTTAATGAGGTAACAGGACAAAGTAGTTCTTCCTTTGACAAATCACAATTCATTTTTCTGGGAATGATTTGACAATTATTATCGTGGACACTTGAATCTCTACCAGCTATTTGCAACATTTTATGGCAAAGCTGAGAGTCGAACATGGTTTGTTATAGTTGACAAGTGAATGGCAGTAACAAAACTGTCTGGAATTCCGATACAAGATATTGCTGTGAGATGCAAGGAGTGGCCTTTTGTTGAGATGCTTCACTCCTTACACGTTTTTACTACTTCATTTTTTATATGTCAAACCTCTTTGACTTGTGGATGACACCAGATTTCTGGTTTGAAGACGCAATAGGCGACGAACAGTTGTACGCTGTCCCTGTTCTTGTGGATTCCCTGAGGAAGTTCAACGTCTTTGTCAACAGGGGTGAGTGTCTCCCACCATTTAGGAACGATTCAAATCCAGTTTTGTGGTCTGATTCTTGGTTTTAATTTCAAAAGCAATCTTCTAAGGCATTAAACGAGTAGAGAACACTTTAATAGAATGATATTTACAATTAGCTTTAATCTGTTTCCGATCTAGCAAACATAATAAAAAAACTCAACAAGGAGAGAGGTGTCTGCAAATTGTTCTTACATTGGCAATATCATGAGAATATGACTGACAATTTATCACTCATCCTCCCTAATAGTAATTTACATTATTGATGCACCCAGTTGTCCAGACTGACAGGATATTACCGAACCTCCCTACACTATCGATGCACATAGTTACCCAGGTCAGGATTTTCACACTCATCGCAGAAGAAAATACGTTTCCTCTTTGCAGAGATTTTGCACAACTCTAAATTGCACTTGGAAATGCTGTCGTTTCCTCACTGTTGAGTGTAAAATACTGTGCCGTATAGCGTCTAATCTGACTGATTGATGTTGATCACCTATATGCAATAGGTCTATATGATCACATATGCATATGTATCACAATGGCAATGATAGGGTTACCATATTTCCCTACGTTGAAAGTGGGACATGACTTCTGGAATCTGATCTGAGGGCATAGGCTTACGGGTGCCCAGAAATTTGAGAGGGCAGATACTTTTGTCCAAATTTTGTTTGTTACTAATTAGTTGGATTATGAACTAAGCAGAGTACCACTGTAAGTTGGTAGGTAGCATACAAGAGAAGTTTGGATTTTACAAACCCCCCCCCCAGATGGTTGGAAACAGCATTTTCCCTCAGTTTTACGCTGCATGTACCCTACCTTGAAATAAGTTTATCATGTCTGCAATTTGAAAAATGGTAATACACAGAAGGCAATTTCCAGCAAACATCTTACGGAGAGAGATTTGGCATCCCCAGGGAAATTTAAAAAAAAAAAAAACTTTTGTTGTTTACTCAGAAGGGGAATGTGATCAGAATATAAACAGAAATTTCCAGGGGCGTAGCTAGGGTCAAATGATGATATATCATTGCTAGGACATATCAGACCCTTGTTCAGGGCTTTCCTCATGGGGTGGGGTCTGTTCTGACAGCATAACCTTCCTCGTGTACATGAGGACAGGACTATACAAGCAGAGCCTCACCATCAGTTGGCATAGAGCGTACCAGAAAATGCCTCCGGCTGCATGAACCCAACCTTGAAATAGGATCTCATGTGTGAAATTTTCTCAATTACTGAGAAAAAACATCACTCTAAGAAAAAATGGTAATAATTTAGATTGTTCTTATTTTGAATACTTATCCCTATAAAATTGTGTTCAGTCATTTAGCGGCACCAAGGTACCCTTTCAAAAATCTTAAGGTCAGCCCGACCAAAATATCTGATGGTCGCCTGCATATACCCAGATCAGCACCTTCAGGTGGCTAGGAGAGAAACCAGAACATTGTTAGCTGTCCAACCCCATTTCCCCCCCCCCCCCTTAAAGATTCCTGAAACAGCACTTTGTAATTTTTCTGGGCTGCCAGTATGCCAGCCTCGAAAAAGGGACCTCATGTCTGCAATTTCTTAATCAATGAGAGTAAACAGCAGTCTTTGGTTTTTGGTCTGAAGGTTGGCCTGAGAAAAATATCTTCTGGTTGCCTGCATATACTATCCAGCTGTAGCATCATCATCTGTTGGCGTGAAGCGTACTAGAAAATTGTGGGCTGAAAAGATCTTCAGGTCTTTTGAAATTGCATTTTTGAGACTATGTTTTTTCCTTTTATATTCTATGCCTCAATTCACCCCCTTCAAATAAACGTAGCTTAGATATGTTTTCAGGTAGACCTAAATGTATTTCTGGAGGGTCAAAATATGATTGGGGCACATGCCCCCCCCCCTCCATCCTCCAGAATCCCTTGTGTTTAATTTGTTATGCAGATATGAAGTTAAATGAATGTATATCGTACGTGCAAAAGACAAGATAAAGAAAATCACAGATGCATTCATTTTTGAGAAAACAGGATGATTTTTTCTAACCTGGTCACTTTTCCATTCAAAAACAGGACAATCTCAGTTAATTGGGACAGATGGTGACCCTAGGAAATGATAACATATGCAGCCTGTCCATATGATCACATATGCAGTAGGTCCTAGCCTAGTGTTAAATGTAACAGTGTACAAACATGACAACTTGTAATCACAACATCTCAAAAAGGTTGTTTTGTTGAGCCATAGACATCCATTCTGTTGAGATCTCTGAGTAGAAACTGATACATAACTGACGTATAAATCACCCAGTCAGCAAGAATCAGCTTAAATTTGAATTTCTCCTTTAGAGTTGGATGCAGATTTAAGGGACACTTCAAGTTTGTTAAAGCTGCCTCCTTTTCAACTGTAAGAACATTTTGGTTAAAACTTATTGCTTATTTTAGGAACAACTGCAGAGAAAAGTCATTCTCTCAGCTGCCCTTTCCTCATCTGATAGCCATGTAACTGCATTGAGGGTCCCTTATGTGAGAGATATATTAAAACTTGTTTCAATCTTTCACTGATGCTATTGTATTTTGTTCATATCAGAGATTTCCAACACCAATAGGCAGCTGACGAGAAGGTTCTTTCTGGTCGACAATGTCAGCGGCAAGACTGCCGCAGACGCACCCGCGACCATAGTCAGATATGCATCTGAAATTGAGCTCCAGTAAGTGCATTTCTCTTTCCAAAATACAGAATACTTCTGCACTCATTACTTATTATCAAATATGAATGGAATTGTTTGTGACTTGGAAATAAAATTGGTCACAGAAGTTGTTTGAGGTGACTGTCTTGCACACAGGACTGTGGATTGACTCAATAATTTTAAACAGCGGAAGGAAATGACACAACCTATCTTGTCGTGACATCCATGATTTCCCCAGCTGTGGCTTTGGGGTGCTGATTAATTCAGTGCTGAAACTGTTCCCTGGAGCAGTAGCAGTATCTTCTGTAATGTTTAAATGAATAGCGTTTTCAACTGCTTGATGCTCTTGTAACTTGCACTTGTCACTCATGTTAATACTGGCATGATTGCTGGAGCACTTGGTTTATGTTTCACACCCACATAGCAGCCCATCTTGGATGCGTTAGTAGTGCTAGTGTGATGATAGTAAGATTCAAAGAATTTGCTTGCAAACTTGGTGTATTACTTTGTAATTTTTTGTACTGCTGTGTAATGTAAGTGGCCATTAAAATTATTCTCGTTAACTATTAGTTTAAAGGTGAAATGAGACTTCATTCATCATTTGATTCCATTTGTCAGGATAACAATGCAGAATGAAGAGGGGCAGTCCAGGAACGGGAGGATCTACCCACCTCTGTTGAAGATAAAATATTCCGAACTCAGTCACGAGAATGACTACGAAGGGGACACTTCGACGAGGGTCAGTGGTGCATGAGAATAATCTTTCTGTTTCTGCATTTGGCTTGTGCACCGGATAATTAAAAGAAACCTGTTTCTGTGGTAGAGGTCAGCTAGTCTTTTGAGAAAAAATTGCTCATCCACTGTACGTTATGGTGAAAAAGTGTGAAAGCATTTCCGTAAATGCATGGTAGGACCAAATGGGATTTAGCAAAGAATGACCGCTTGTGACGCTCTCGTTTGCCTTCATGTTTCATCTTTCCTTGTACGGAAATAGTGGAGCCATTTTCGTCCTGCTTGTCAACTTAATGGACACCTGCCATTGTATTGCACTTTTGTCTTCTTGCATTCTATTCGTTTATATCTGCTGGCTGTTCCTGTTTTGTAGGAAAACCCCTATCTGTCTCTTAGCTTTGAATGAACAGTGATCTCTTTCATTGCGAAGAAAAATGTTCAGAAGCCCAGGGTAGAAGTAAGAAGGTAGTTTGTGGCGAGTTGATGATAGGACTCTTGACACAACAACAGAGAAAGATCATCACTGACAAAAAAGACAATGGTCCCGTCGTCACATCAGATAAGTTAGTTGTGGTATTCCTGGTGGAAGGGACAAAAATCACATAGCGAGAAGTCTAGACTGCATCAATTTAGCCTTTTCCCGTGAAAATGATGCAATTTCAGGCATCGGAAAATGAAAATTTCGCCAGAAGAAAAATGAATACTTCAATTTAAAAAGCACAAAAAGGTTCATAGAATTTTAACCCCAGCTACTTGTATGTACTTTGCAATAATGTTTCATACAGAAGTCACAGAGTACCGCAGACTGAACGCTGTCGTCTACAGCTGGAGTCTCCTTTGATCAACTTTTCTCTGTCTTACAGGTGACCTTCAAGGTTACTTACTCTATGGACCAATCCGGAGGCAGCAGAGGGCTGTCGATTACCTTGGGGGTACTCAGTGCCCTGGCTGTGGTGCATGGTCTTGTGAAGTCCAACGCTTGGCGCAGGAGGTCTGGGCTCATTTACATCGACATGAAGGTACAATACGTGAAACAGTATTTGTTTCACTTTCTCTGCCCAAAGTTTCCTGGAATTTTGATTCACCTTTGCATTTATATTGTTTAGTAACATCTATCCCAGAGTACATCCGAAGTTGGCATTGTCAAGTGACATTTGCATTAATTGCTTGTTAAACTGTTTGATCCTTCCTTGTGTTTCTCTTTCGACAGACGATGTTCAAGTTCGTTGCGTTCTCCTGCGGTTTGCTGGGAAATGTATTCTTTACAGTGATCTTAGGTTATTCCCTCTACTGGTTGCTATTTTACAAGGTACAGTTCAAGATGGGGATTTCTTTGTTATTGCCTTTTTGAGACAAGTCACTGAGTATGTGTCAGTTATTTCTTGTAGGTTCTCTTTCCATGTGATAATATATCTCATGTTTACGATAGTAAACTTTACCATCTAAGCCCGTTTTTCAGCCACCATCCATTTCCATCTAGACACAGTCTCGATGGTACATGGAATCTCCAAACATTTAACCCGCACCCAACCCACACTCTTGTGCCACATTAGCCTCAGTGGGATATTAACAATCGATTGTTCCACCCACTTCTAATCCACTGTCCAGTCATACCTACTCTAAGACATTCTCTGTGTTACATTGTATTATCTTACCTCTTACCCACTTTCTTCCTACCCTTTAGTCCTATCATAATGAAATAGATTCTGTGATATCTCGATTGTCCAGCACAACACCCACTCCCTGCTCACCCATTACCTTACACTTTATAAACTTTTCAAATGGAAGGGAATGAGGGGGTGGGGGACGCAGCAGATGTTTCTTATACTTTTGTAAATTTGTCACCGATCTCCCAAAGCGCTATATAGCTATTTTTATGTTAATTACATTCTGGTAACTATTAAGTTCTGCATCATTTTTCTTTCCCCCCTCCATCTGACAATCTTTCATTGCTTTGAATATTCATCATTTGCTCATAATGTTCCTGTAAAATGAAGGTCAATGCAATATTTATGCAGTTTTCCTCCATTCTTGTTTTATCCCACTCCATGTTTTCCAGCTGCTTAATTCCTTGAAGTAATAATTCTATGTTTTCTGACCTAGTATCTTCAGTTTTAAGGTGAAATTAGTTTTCTTTTGGATTTGTTTAACTCTCTCTAGAATCTGTTTGTCGCAGCATATGTACTTTGGCACAGGGCAACTTTTATTTTGTTGTCATCGTTACTCCTTCAATTCCAAATTCGTCTTCAACATTTAAATATTGAAATCAATTATCAGTCTATGAACCATCGCATTCCAGAATAATATGCTTCATCGTCTGGCGGATGAGGTATTCATTGCTCTGTAGTAAATTTCAACTTGCTCCTTTTAATCATTACAGAAACAAGATGTGTTCAACATCGTGCTGCCAACTCCTTCCCAGGAGGGAGCTTTCATAGCCTATGTGGTTCTGGCATTTGTATTTAAGGTAATCTGTGGTTGGTTTTCCTTCTACAAAGTAGAAGGTTAATTTTAAATTGTTCTTCTTTTTGTCCATCTTACCTCTCAGCATTGTTTAAGAAGGAGGTTTTGGAGAAGATTGATTTATGCCATGAACAGCAAAATGTGATATTTAATGTTGTCTTGGGGAAGGGGTGGAGGAGGCGGGGGACAGAGTTTTTCAGCAAGTCATACTTGTGATGAGACTTTAATTGATAGTAGAGCAAAATTTATATTTTTACAAGATTTGTGGCTTACTTCATAATGACCAAACAAACAGCCCTTATGATATGTCATCTTCAGGTCTTACATCTCATCCATCTGTTTGCCGTCCAATGTACGTGCGACATCTTCCTGATTGACTGGGAGAGATCGAGGGGCCGCCTGGTCCAGGCGAATGATGCTGCCCTCAGCAAAGGTACCCCTGCTCCCGTCAGCATTTGGAGAACTTACTTCGTAGCAAATGAATGGAACGAATTGCAGGTAACATCGCAATGTGGGAGACCCCTCCGTTAGCTTTTCATGTATAGTTGGACTTGCTCCATCCTGTGCAAAAACAATATTATCATAATACAGACTAGTGCAGGCATTTGTATAGTAGTGTGGCTTTTTACACGTGTTAAAGAGCATACATTCTCAGGAGATCTTTTTGTAAAAATACCGGCATCTTGTACAGCAAAATCCTGGAATGATTCAAAGGAGGTAATATGCAAGAGTTTTTAAAGTAATGTCTCCTTGCATGTGGAAATTTTCATGACTAGTAATACATTGACCACAAGACTCATTGTTCTGTTCAGATACTTAGTGCAAAAAGTTAAAATAATGGCACTCATGATTTGAATGTAGTTGCTAGGATACCAGGTTGATTGTCTGAAGCAGGGACTGACGGTGATTATGACGTGTGAGGAAAGGGAAGAAGGAGGAACTTCCTGAAAAGCATGTTATTCTTTTTGGTGCCATATTTTGCTATTTTCGCCATACATTTGGTATATTTTGATTCAATGCTAGCAGTATATGAGGTCACATAAATAAATGTTACCATAATGCTTCACACAGTCCATGAACTAATTCTGACATAGAGGTAAATTCACCAGCAATGCTCCCACGTAAGTGGTGACCTAGGAAAATGAGTGGCATGTGTTCTGCCCAACTTCTTCCTTACATCAGTTCTGTGCTTTCCAAATATAAGATTGGGTAACCGTGGCAACAGCTGTCGTATGTCCTGTGTGTAAGAGACATCTAATGGCAAGGACCTTGATAAGAAGCAGATATAATTTTATTGTATTTAACTATTTATTGTTTTGTTAGGAAAATGGTGAAATATAAATTCGACCAGATTCAAATCTACTTCAGGAGAAAGTCCAGCGATACCTGAAAAGCGTGTCATTCTCGTTGGTAGTCAAAACCATTGTATGGAAATACGTTCTAAACAAAAGGAATTTACTTGGAAGCCATTATATCAGCCTCGTTTTAATTTTCATTTCTCTTTTGTCCTTACCGTTGCCATTTCTTGTAGGCCACTCGTAAAAGCAACGTGGAGCTGCAGTTGTTGGTGACGCTGTTTTTCCTTGAGGTGAGTCCAAGTACCATTGAAAGAAGGTTTACTGTAATCATCGGAAAGGATCAAAGATTATTTTGGAATGTAGCTCAACTTTAACTGAGCCATGAATATTCATGCCAGGTATACCACGAACAGATATTACTTCTCCATAGCAGAAAATTGGTAAAAACCCTCAGTTGTCAGTGTAATCAGTGTAAACGATTCCAAATTTTCTTAATTGTGCTGACCAAGAAAGAGGGGAGGCTTCTACAGTCGAATACTAGCTCTGTCATTGGCTGAATATCTGAATAGAACAACTGATAGTGTGACCAATGTACAGAAGTCATTTTGTTGTATCTTACATGAGAAATGAATGGCTTGATGAAGTCCTTGTGAAAGACAATTTATTCACCAAGTCTCAAATTCTGATTATCCTTTTAAATTCACAGCTGTTAGTAATTTGATGTGGAACAAAAATGTGTACATTAAAATCAGTCAATGTGAATAATTGTGAGAATGCTTCAAAGTCTACTTTTTCTTCCTTGACAACAACAGGTAGTTGGCTTGGTCCACCTCACGACCACCGATCCCGTGGGCTCAATCAACCCGGACCCAAACGCCTATTACGGTGGCTATAACGTGATCCTCAGATTTGCCGTGGCAACGGGAACGTACCTCGTCATCTCGACCATTCAGGTGGATGATAGCTGCTTGGAGTTTAAATGAATCATATAGGGCAGCAGGGGGGTCTGATCTCTCTTTTATTTTTCAAAAAGTGTGACCTTTCAAATTTTGAAACCAGCACAACTCAAATAATCTCAGAAAGGTCTAGAATGCTAACCAAAGAGATTTAAGTCACCTTTGGTGCCATTTGAAGTGTGTGACTGTGTTTCTGTTTGCATCATTGTTGATTGATTTACATCAAGTTGTTTAAAATCACGATTGAAGTCATGATTTTTATTTAAGAAATCATGGTTGAATTTGATCTATTCATTTTAAACCAGTGTTTTTTTTTGTTTTAAATTGATTTATTTGATTTAAAGCAGCGTTTTTATTTAAATAATAAACAGCCCTGATGTACATCATACTCCGCCTCATGGTTCCAGTTGGGGCCACAGAACAGATCTCGAAGGGCCGCCGGCTGAGTTTGAAAAAGTTTGAAAACTGCTACTGCTATTCAGAAAAAGATGACAAATGTGGCAAATATTAATTATCAGATCAGTTAATGTGATGCATCTTTTGGATGCACAAATTAGCCGGACACAATATATAGGAAACATTAATAACGAACAATACTGGAACCAAAACCTCCGTATCGAGGCTGTAAGATTTGTAATAGACTATAACGGTAATATTGCGATATTTTACTAGATGTAACCTACTAAGATAAATTTACAGTGAAGCCAAGGTTAAATTTTCTGTTGGTGTCAAATGTCAAGATTAAATGAATACTTCATTTTCAAAGGAAAACAAAGACTTTTCGCAGTAATTTGCCAGTGTACAAGGCACATTTGTAACTTTGAGGTGACTGGTAATCTTTCTTGATCAGAGAAGTCTTTGTTCTCCAGCAATATTCAAAACAAGATATTTGTTCAGGGTTAGAGGTCCCTGAAGTGGAAAATTATTCTCTTCAATTTAAGGAAAAACCTCAACTTGCCGATAGACTAATCATTCAGCAAATGCCTCATATCTACTGAAAAAAGTGCTTATGCCAGATGTCTTCGTTTGCACCTTTCAAAGCCAATTAACAAAGAGGAGCTTTTCATAGCAGAGCTAAGAGATTAGTGCCAAAATGAAATTAAAGAATTTCTCCTTCTCTATTGTAATTTCTTTTATACTTTCACTATCATTGTAACAGTGGGTGTTTTTCACTTTCATCTACGATCGCTTCGTCGAAGACGTCCTGCAGAACTTTGTGGACCTTTGCTCTATGGCCAATGTAAGTAACCACTAACATAAAGGTACCCTTCAAAAATGGAAGCAGTATGTCTCATTGCATTGCTTGGTTTGATATAAAAGTCACCCAAAATATTGTTATTGTCATTTGTGAGCCACAGCAGTAACAGGAATCCCTTTCCACTTTAGTTTTTTTTATGCAGCAGAATTGAATTGACTTAGGATAGAAAGTCAGTTTTCTGACAGATTTGACAGTCAAAAATTGATGTTAAGTCAGCTTCGCAATGATCTCGTAAATTGGCCATTGTTGGATGACGGTTTTGTGGCATTAAAATCAATAGTTGAGGGTACTGTTCTGTCCATGACCCGCATTTCTCCTGCATGAGGCAGTGTCATGGCCCAGGTCATCTCATCTGTATTGTTTGTGCATGCCTCTGGAATTGAACATTTTCATTCAACCAAAGTCGTGTGATAAACCCCCTAATTGTCCATTGAAATCTGTCTACATTTTAGCAACCCCCTGTATCTTCACACCTTGTGATCAAGATGGAATGAACTGCTTCCACTTGAATATGTGATATGGTAGTAACCCATTATACCTATTGTATATACCTGATATGTTATAAGACCTGATAAAACAGACATAGGACAGTTGTGTCTTGGGATGGCAAAGAAGATTTAACTTTAGCTAAATCCAGCGATTCAGTTTTAACCTCATGGGGTGCCAACTACCTAACATTTATTTGCAGCTGACCAGTACTACAGAACATGGTATGAGAGAAAACGACCTTTGCATTAATGAAAATGTCACTTAAGAATAATTGAAAAGAAAGGGTCATAACAGAAATAAAAAGATACTAGAAAGAAATATGGATAAATTATCAAGCAGAATGTAATTCCAAACATTGGATGTGTATATCTCTTTCACAGGCTTCCTTCTTTTTGACTGATAATGTCAAAATTTTTTTTGATAACTTCCTTGTCATGTTTTATTATTAGATCAGCGTCTTCATCTTGTCTGCGAACAATTACGGCCATTATATACACGGCAGGTCCGTCCACGGCTTCTCGGACACAAACATGAAAGAAATGAGAGCCCAACTCAAACGAGAAGAGGTGAGTCAAAACCAAGGCATAGGTTTGATGCAGACGTTTGCTTTAGGCTGTTTACGTTACCCCATTTTCACCAACATCAGATTTAGGGTTTGTTGATTTCTATCCCCTTGTATGTAGTCATGAGTAACCTCAAGGAATGTTTACTACTTGTGAAAAAAAATGGGATCATAATCATGTAATTAAGCATGCTGCCCCCAAACATTTTGCAACTCTGGTACACGCTTGAGGTATGTGTAATCTTTTAGCTCTGACATAGCAAGACAGCTTATGTGTCTGTTTTTCATGTTTTTTGAGGAATAAGGATTTTTTTTTTCACAAGTTGTGAGTTAATTGTGCATTGTCCCTACTTTACATGCAGTGTGATGAAGTATAATGCTGGCAAACTAACTAAAAGTAAACCCTAGTCTGAGCTTTTTTTCAAGAGGGATCATTTTATAACTCACTGCAAACAACAAGATGTCCTATAAAAATGTAACATTCCCCCCATGCAAGCTCTTGTCATTACAATAATGATGGGTTGGGTAGTTGCTTATTTCCCAACGCGTTTTGCGTCGAAAGAACATTCAAAAGAGGAATCAAAATTGAGTTGTCACATTGAAATGAGAAAACAGGCGAGATCCTTCGCTTTTTGGAACTATTGCTGCTTACGTGTTCTTCATTCGAAGCAACTAGAACACTGAACAACTTTGTAAGACTTACATCTTTCTTTTAGTCTTCATGCACCAGAGTGATGTGTGAATGTGAAATCGTGACTGGTCGTGATCATGATGGGTTAAGCTAGCAAATCTAATTGATCCATGCTAGTATGCTTGCTGATGTTGACTGTGCCTCTCTCTGTTTTGTCGACCTGCATTTTCGTCTTCCAACTTTTAGGAGAATCTTGTGGGACAGCGGGGTCTCTTACCAAACACAGACCAACAGACCTTTGAACTACTTTTACAAAACAAATTCAGAGAAAACTACAACAGGATCTTACAGCCACTGGTGAGCAAACACAGAGAACGTTTAATGCAAATACGCTTTTAGAAGACGTGATTTAAAGTGTCTGTGTTACTATTAAAAGTGATCCATGATTTGGCATGTACACTTCCTTTGAACATATGTAGTCAAATGGTGACCAAAGTGAATGATTGCTTTGGGTTCACCTGTTAGTTGTGTTTTATGAGGCCTGCCTTAGGTTCCTTATTGGACCCAGAGCTCTTCAAGGATTGCAGAGGACACAACCACCCCCCACCTCTCAAAGAGAAAATCAGTTCTTTTAACTTGGTTTGAATAATCAGACAGACCTCTTGAATATTCAGGTTTTGCTTTGATTTATAAGCCAATTCTCACATGATGTCATACATGATAAGGTTTCATCGAAGGCTCAAACCCTAACCTTGATGGTGTAACTCGATATCATGTCATGTTCTATGATGCAGAAAAGGGTATTCTCGAGAAATGATTTTAGCACATTATGGAAATACTGTGTGGACTAGATGGATTTATATTCAAGTAAGTGTGCAAGTAGTAAGTGTGAAAAGTTGCCAACTTCTTTTCTTTCATACACTTTAGAATTTGACGAGAGCAGAGCAACAAAGAGCAAGTGAGTAGATTACTTCTCTAATTTTTTTCTTTCATCTCAAAAGAAATTTAGTCTTTTCTTGTCAGACTAAATGTTCTCCAAAAAGAAAATTGTTAAGTGTAAAGCTGGTACTCTTTCTTAACCTTCATTCTTACCCCTTTGCATGAGATAAAATGGTGCTCGAAAGTTAGTCTTCGAGTTCTTGTGCTGTATATCAGATTATTTACGTACCTGTTGTATTATGAAGTTTACTTTCACACTAGTAGATTACTTCAACACTAAATGATCTTCTGGAAGGCAAAAGCACAGGTTAAATTTTGCATCTCACTAAAGATGTCTCTGTAGACCTGCCATCATTTATTTGTTCAGGTTATCCTGTCTGGATGTCGTTATTTTCTGTCAATTAGAAATTTTGCAACATGTTTTGACTGGAAGTGATCGAATTCTTAGGTAGTTTGGAACATACCTGTCTTAAGATATGTACCCCATTAATGTGAATTATTTTATGTGAACTGTCAATTGTGCAGGGGTTACGGCATAAATGACATAAAGTAAACATTAACTTGATCGGATCAAAGTCACGAACTCAGCTTGTATATGGTCCTTACAAGTCTCACAGCTTAAAAGTGTTTCTCAAACGAAATGTTGTGATGTCATTTCCTGTGACCCAGGTGTTGTTCTATAGAAA
Source organism: Stichopus chloronotus (assembly GCA_021234535.1). Lineage (NCBI taxonomy): Eukaryota > Metazoa > Echinodermata > Holothuroidea > Aspidochirotida > Stichopodidae > Stichopus > Stichopus chloronotus. Next base: position 17,707,225 of record CM037832.1, on the reverse strand, counting down.
GAAAAGAAACACTTGAAATAATCCCAAGAAGTAAATGCAGACAAACAAGATGAAATTTACTCTAGGCATAGAGTGCATGTACAAAAATCCAGCTCACAATCAGAAAACATTGTTGCCTTTGCAGGTTGGTCCCATGGTGTTTTTTTTTTTTAAGTCATGTCACTTCTGTTCTTTTTTCTTTTTGATTGCGTGAACATGTTTTTGGAATTTAATCATATCGTCTTCGAATGCTCAGACCCCCAGCAACCCCAGGGACCCCAACGAGATGTTCTGGCAGGTACCATGACAGATTGATGTGGCACAAGAACTAACACGATTGATTGATTGATTGGCTTTTTTTGATTAATTGATTTATTTATTCATTGACTAACACCCATCATCAACATATGAACACCACACATTAACACCCATCACCACAAAATTAAATTCATTTTTAAAAACTAAAGTTTCTTGTCATATTGTCCCATGTCTTGACCGGTTTCAGATGTGTTTGAAAATTTTCAGTGACAAAAGTAGTTCCACATCAGGAGGCGAAGTGGATGTGAGTTCCCCCCCCCCCCCCACCTGCATAGGACTGCTTCATTTCTTCTCAGTTTGCAAAGAAAAGTCAAACCCTGCAGAGAGAAGATTATCGTAGTTGTCACTACACTGCTTCTCCATGTCAATGATAACATGCAAATTCGTTTTACTCCTGACTGATTTGCTTTTTACTTTAGATACAGAAAGAACATATCTGTCTCAAAATCATGAATTCTAAATACAGGGAGTGGAATATTTGGAACCATTTTCTATCAATCAGAGGGAATCCAAAAGGTTTTATCCTATTACAAAATCAATTGCAGTCTTGTAGTGAGGAATGAGGAATTGCAAAACTCATGTTGTTAGTTAGTCAGATTTGCGATAACATATTTCTTTATAAGTGCTCTCAGATTACAGCTATCCATAGGATGATGTTATTTTGTCATTTAGGAAACATTGTCCATTCTTCATTACTTTCTGCCATCACTAATGACATGATACCCTGTTGTGTCACCCTCTCGATTTGCAGAAATATGCTCACTTTTTTGTCCATTTCTTCCTTTGCAATTGATTTATCATTCTTCAATGATTAATGATTAGCAAAAGGAAACAGCAAGACTGTCTCCTTCTGTTGGCTTGTTCAATATTTCAACATTTAGCATAAGGAATCGATGATCCTGGCCTGAGAAGAGTACTTTTTGTGACACGAAAGGGAAATGAGACCCCAATTTATGAAGAAGCAGTAGAAAGTTTAGGGGTAAGGGGGGTGAGGGGGGAAATAAATTGTGTGTAGAATAAAGGTAAGTCAGTTTACAGGTTTTTCATCCATTCTCTCTCATCACTGGTCACTGCACATCTTTTCATTATTTTCTGTTCTTCAGTTCATTAAGTTGTTGACTAGCTGAAGTTTTTCTTTTCCATGTCTTAAGATGAAGGGTAGGGGGGGCAGGTGGGGGAGATATTTTATTTTATTTGAGTCATATTTCACTGGTGTATTCTCATTCGGGGATTGTACAATTACGCGTAATGTCCATTGCAATAATGAGCAGGATTTACTCTTAAGCAGGGAGTATTGTGACTACTTGCTGAATTAGCTGTCCATAGCATTAGCCTGTCCTTCACACCCTGAATCAGAAATGTTGAATTTGGGTGGAGAACGAGCAGTTCAGGGAAAGACAATTTCAGTCTTTCTCAAAATGATGTGTGCACGTGCACCCTCCAAAGCCATTGTGAGAATAAACCGACCTGACGGCTTGTAATTTGACTGAAATGAGAAGATGATGTTCAAAGTAATTTTGAAATGTGGACCCCACAACTAAAAGAGAAATTCTAAATTCAAGTTAAGTACCTGCCTGTCTCTGATGTTTTTTATGTCAAATATTTCAGCTGTTAGTTACGTTTTTGGTCAGTAATTTTTAATGAGATATCATTACAAAGAAAAAAGGCTTTGTACTATTTCTCCCCCAGACCAAGCTCAGTCAAACAGAAGTGGAACCAGCGTGGATACAATTCTGGAGGCCTACGGGACCATGAACAAGTTCCTCTCCACATTTATTGATCACGTGAGTCGGATTGTGGTAAACGGTCGTTGACTGCTGTTGCCATATTCAGAATGTTTTTGGCCCCCTGTTCCCCACCCCTTTAGCTTGTCACACTATTATCCACTAATGTCAGTTGTTTAGATGGAGTGATGTTTCTAGCTCAGTTGACCAGACATATACAACATATCAGATGTATACAGTTATTCTGTGTGGATGCTTCGATCAGCTGTCTGGTAAAGTTGACCTAAAGTGAATGTTAGGTAATAATAATAATGACAGTTTTGTCATCTTTATCAAGTAGTATAATCTTGCACATGACAAACCAAATGCAGATGTGTTTGACTAGTTAGAATTGAAGTTTCAGTATCTACTTCTTTGTAGCTTCAAATCTTTAACATTCCGACTGGGGGGTGACTGTCTGTGAAACACTTTTTCTTTAATTAAGCAATCTGCTGTTAGCAACAAGTAACACAAAAAAAAAAAGCAAAAAAAACACACACATTGTGTGGGCATTTAAGCTAAACAAACATCAGCTGAGAATTCACTAGCCATCAGTTGCACATTAATACTTTTTTACTTGTTTGCAAAATTGAAGTTCCATTTTGTATTTGGCTGAAAAAGTTGTCACGTTAGACTGTAAAGCATTCTCTCGGTCAGCCAGCAATCTGAAGTGAAATAAGAGCACTCACACACTACTGTCCAAGCTACAGTACTATGGATGCGTTATTCAAGAAGGTAATGCTCTAAGCACAGGAGAAAGCAGGGCAGACTACACTTGTAGAAGGCAGGAAATTTTGCAATCATGGCAACAGGTCAGCAATGCCATCAGGAAATCTACCAAGCTAGCTGTAGCATTGCTGTGATTGGAAATGCTACAACTGATCGATGAGACGGTCAAAGACGTGCAGTGAGAATTTCTGTGGATGGTATTGAAGTTGAATGTAAACACAAGTGTTTGCACTGGTTTCAAAATTTGAAACTGGGTCCCTGGGTACCTGATTTCCATAGTCAGTCGGGTAACCAAAAAATTTAACTTCTGTTAGGCTTTGAGTCTGATGTGAAGTCATAGTACTATATTTTCTTTTACATGGTAATATAACACCATGTATCTTACATATCAGCATGACAGTGGAACAGTTCTAAGGTGTACACTAAATTGTGTCTCCCGCACAGTGTGTGTTGATGAAACTTTGGATCCAAGTAGCTGTTTCAGAACCGGGGTACTGGCATCATCGGTCTGGTACCGGGATACCTGATGCAAATGCTAGTGTTCTTGTTTAAGTCCTTGATGCCGTATTCCTTCCTGTATTCCTTTCTTTTCTATTTCTGTTTCTCTTCCAGGGAATGAGAGATATCGATTATTTGGTGAAAGATAAACTCCTTTTTGAAAAGATTCTTGACATGGAATTTTATGATCCTTTGGATAAAGGATTTATCTTTAATGGTTTGTTGGTGATCCTTTCTTTGACATCTTGCACTCACTTCATTTCAGAGAATTATGTTAATTCTGTTGCTGCTTTTGCTCCAAGTACGTGAACAATTTGAGAGGTCACTCTTTCATTTCTCAAATTTTTCTCTTCGTACCTTGAAATAAGATGGAGTCAAGTGCCCGCAATAATTCTCAATATCTGAACATCTTATGTGGAAACCCAATTGTGTACCAATGGAGCTAGCAGTGATTGTGGGTGTACTTCTTTCCTTGCTAGCTTTTTACATATACTGTGGACAACTGCACATTTGGTGAAATTTTAGTATCAACTACCAAAGTGGAATGTGATATCAACAAATTAAATCAAAATAACAACATGAATAAAATAAATTACCATTGACTTTTACAATATTTGTTGAATAGAAGGCCGGGAAAGGAAGGGGGGAGAGTTGGAGGGGGTTTGTAGGAATACGATGAGTGATGAATATTGTAAATATCAGATACGGAATATTGTCTAATTGCAGGTTTTGTGGACGGTTTAAAGTTGTAATTCCCATATTGGAGAGACAATGTGTGCATGTTTCATGCTATTTCCATCTCTGCATTTACATTCCATGGCCTATTTTAAAGTTTGCTTTTTGATTTCCTCATTGTAAGTTTAAGTAAACCTGCAGTAATAGTCTTTATAGTAGGAGAGACCACCCAGCGATATGATTCGTCATGTGTTGTACTCTTTCGAGACCCTATCAACAAAATGTGCCACAATTGCAGGTATCACAAATCTGTGACTTGTTTTGGAATACCAGATTAAGAATATTTTCTCCAAATAAGCAAGTATCGTGTTCAGGGTAAAAGGATAAAGTTTTAATCCATTTCCCTCTGATGTAACATTTGTTTAACGTTTTCTCGGCTCATTACATTCAAACTTTGTGTGAACTCTGTAGTATGTCATGCTGTACTTAACTGGATTACTGCGAGGCTTTTTTCAAACAGGGTGATTACCTTTGCTCCTCTCATTTTCCTCTGCCTCACCCTGGCTGTAGATGATGGGCATTCCTTTGATCAGGTTCTCTTTTTTGGTCACGAGTCTACCCTCCTCCTCTTCGAACTGTTGCTCTTCTGTGTGGTGGACCTCATATTCCAAAATTACCTCCTTGCAGGGATAGTAACCTACGTCATCAGCTTGGTAAGTGAAGGCGTGAAAGCATTTGAAATCTTGTTGACCCTGTTTTGCACAGCCAAAACTGGAATCACATAGGATGATTGCCAAAAGACTGGTAATCATGCAACATCTACTTCTGGAAATCCGGAAATTCGTGTGGTTTTGTGAGAGATAAATTGTAAACTGCGTATTACGTCAAAGAACACTGTGGTTCTACATACTTGATCACATCAGTCCATATATCCTTCATATACCGTCAACTGGTTGACAATCCAGTTACTTCACAGTATAAATTTTCCATGTAGCAAATGTGTATTGTCTTATTTAATAGTATTAAGATTTCATTCTCTGCAACTGTGGAGTGGACTTTGACTAAGGTGCTTGTCATTGAACTGATCAGCGGCTGTAACACACAAAGTTACCTGATTCTAGATAAGTAGCAAATTTGGCAATAAAAAACTGAGTGTTGAATTAGCTTCTTGCAAAGAGTACAGAACTCATTCATTCCAAGGTCACAGGTTCATATTTCATTCTGGTGATTGAATGGTTAACTTTCCTTGTTTGCCAGTTCTCCAGGTCAACTTTCTGATCCCATATACTTTTTCATTTTTGAATGGTATTTACTATTTTTTTTCATTCAGTGCAAATATTGCTTCGGCAAGGCAAGGGTATTGCATATTTTGTATGTGGACAGTAGGATTATGTTACTATTTCTCTAAGCCTCTTTAATTTAATTTTTCATCCTTGATTTTTGTCACTCTCTTGTCCTTCCAATATAGTGTGTAAGCAAGCTGAAAAGCAGTTTTGGACGTTACAATCTTGCCAAAAAGACTTTGGTCGATGAAAGGTTTTTGATCTGATGGGGGAAAAGAAAAGAAGATTGCTCTTGTGAAAGTGAGCTTAATCGACAAGTTGGTGATGCTTTCCACAAAAATAGTTTGTTCATGTTTCCCTTGATGAGTGGATTTGACAGCAAGTGTTGCTTGCATTCAAATGTGATGTGACGGTTTGTATGAAATGAGAGTCTGGACAAGACAACTCAGGCTTACCATGATACTTTCAAGCATGACAAGGGTCAAATTTACATCTTGAAAATCATCCTCCTGTGAGTTGGTTGGAGCAGGAAATATACTTATGTAGCAAAGATATGGATATGACATATGTTAGGTGGTGAAACTGGCTTTAATACCATAACGATCTCAGTTCCGTATTTCCGTATTTATGCCCAGAAGCAAGAAAAACTAGTCACATCTACGGGCAGATACAGGATTTTGTTTGGGGGCTGCGCTAGATTCACCGATTGTGGTAGAGTTTCGTCCAACTGAACGACTTAGATTAGGAATGGTGCCCTAAGTATGGTGCACACAGTTGTAATGCAAATCGTGATGGGGAGAGCAACTGTGAGCAGCTGTCTGTGATAAAATAGTAGACTCACAATTAATCAATTTTGGGGGCTGCATGTGTGACCACGTCACCCCCTCTGCCTCTGGATAGGCCACAAACATCTGTGACAATGAACCAGTCTTCCATTTGAACTTGTTCCAACAGTGGTTGAGAAAGAGTCATGGAATTCACAGCTGGTGTAATGTGAAAAAGAAACATTTTGTTCAAATATTATTAGTTCCCTTCCTGTTGAGATCGATCATAACACCATAGAATAGTATTGTTCAGTTTTTATCAACATATTTCCTTTAAAGACATATAAGTATACCCATTAGCTAATTGGAGTAGGATTACCATATATCATATCCGGTTAAAAATGTTTCAGCTTAAAATAATTATTCTTTTTTCTCAATTAACTTTCCGCTGCTTAGAGATGTGCAGCATTATTTATACATCTCTGTGCACTTTATGTTGAAAATCAGTGCATTCGAGTTCTATTTCCAAGTTGCTGCAGTTTTTAAGGTTTTAAAAACGTTCGTTAGAGAAGGAAGATCCTTTCCTACTCCTTAGCAGTGCCCTTTCAGTGCATAATACTCTAAAATGTACAGAATGTTTCATACTTTTATAACAATGTTACAATTTACCAATGGATTCCTTTATTTAATGCTGATATAACCTGTAGGATTTGCCGTCTCTTTCAAATCAGGAGCTTGTGTTGAAAAAATTCCCCATAGTTACCGATCAAATGCAGATATGACTTGATTTTATAACAAGACCCAAAGATCATTGTACCATACCATACAAGAAACGTTTCGAAATCAATTGTCATCATTGGTATTTAATTTGTCATTAGGTATTGGAGAATGCTCTAAGTTACAGTTTTACCTCCTGAGAGCACTGTCTGCATTAATTTGTCAAAGACGACATGTCTGGTGTGCTCTTATCACATAGCATGTAGATCGTTGATACCTGTAAAAATATTAATTTTCATTCCTTCATTATGTTTTAGCTTTTTACTTTTTGTTCAGCTGTCTTTCATCTTTCATTGAACTTTCAGTGACCTCGTAAGACAAAAACACAGTTTGAGGTAGCAGGTATCTCGATCAATAGACCGTTAGAACATGGTGACCTTTGGCCTGACATAGTCACAGAACCTACCTACTGTAGTGACATGTTGCCTTAACTAAAGACCAGCTTCCCAACTGAAGTTTGTAGACCCCATTAACAGCCTATATAAATTCCAAGTCAGATGCAATGGCACATCATCAGAACTTACACACAAAAAATACAAACACTGAGTAAGCTAGCTTTGCAGGCTAATTTATTGCGCCTAAGGTTATTTACTACCATGATAGACTCTAGCCATTTTAGCTCGCTAAGTAACCGGGACCTGGTATGGTATTCCTGAAAGCCATATTGTCCTCGTCCAACTTTTCCATAACCAGAACTTTACCCCACAATGCTGAAATTTTCATGTATAAAAATGACATCTATATATATGAACCTTGGCAATTGCTTATGCAATAGCATACTACAAGCTGCGTTTACTTTGCCAAACACATTTCACAGGTTAGCAGGAGATTGTAATTCACTGTTAGGTGCTTCTCTCTGTAATTTGTTCATATCATAGCCATGAATGTCTCAGATACATACAACTGACTTTGTGGTTTGCTTCTCTTTTTTTGGACTGTAGTATCGCTGTTTGTTTTCTGCTTTCTTTTTGACCATTAAATTTTAAAGTCTTGTGAAAACTTTTCAACCCGTCAAAAAGCATATTTAGTTATGTTATAGGAAATATTGTATTCAACATGCTCAAATCCCTGTGATGCAAAACTGGGTGCCCCTTTTGAATCTTTCTACCAGGAATCCATTGATGGATGGTAAAAAAGTCACTTTTTGTATGAAACTTTACATGTAAGTGGAATGCATGGAAGTTGAATTGATCAGGTCTTGCACTCAGTGCTTAAGACTTATCAGCCCTGCATTTTCATCAATCTTTTTCGAGTATGTACTATACTTACACTGTGCAACTCCTCTGCAACAATAACGTAGCAAGGTCATCCTTGCCTCATAGAGAATGTGTCATTGCATGCTTAGTCAGCTTTAAAAAATACACCTTGATGCTTTAACTCCTCACCTTGATATTGTCTGCAATTGATCACTTTGAACAAGATTTTTTCCATCCTATAAGGAATTTGTTTTATTTGGTATTCAGTAACAAATTGATGTTAATATTTAACCTTTATGGAACTGCCTTTTCAGTCTTGTATCATGGAAAACGTTCCGAGTCAAGTTTGACATGATGTAGGAAATTCAGTCACTCCATTGTTGTAGATGGCTAATTTTGTCCAGATTTTTGAAGTGATGCACTTTATTTTTTGTGAAACTATGCTGTAGGCCGAAGTAGCAGACTCCTTGCCAAACTTTGCCTTTATGAAAAATATCCTAGCTCTCTAGTTTAGCCTGGAACATTGGCATTCTGAAGAGTTTTACAAATTAACTTTTACTTTTTATTAGGTGAGGGAAATACTTCTTTCCCCAGTGTGAATATCTTGAGAGAGGAAATCTCATGAATGTCTAAACATACTTAAATATTGTCTGCACAGCAGTTTGATTCTGCTCAGATGGGGATGCAACAAGCTACCTTTAAGATACTCAAATACTGTCAAATACTGTCAAATACTCTGCTACACATTGATGAGTTGTAACAATATAGTCGCACAGACAAAAATAAAATTGTAGGTATCGTACCAGTGGTACTTCTTTGTTAAGACATTCTTGTAAATAAAATTGACATTCCATCATTTGAGTGCTGAAGTCTGTTCTTTCATCGTACCAATTGTCATCTGTAGTGGAAGACCTCTCACGACTAGTCTCTGCAAATCAATCCAAGTTATCTGTAGATCTGTCCCTGGTGTGAAAAAGGGGGGGGGGGGAGGGAATTGGTAGGTTATGGTGTTCTTTCTATGTCATCCAGTTATGGGATACATTGAAATGGCGGTGTTTGCCAAGAGGAAAAAACAAGTTTGAAATTATTAACTTATGTACATGAACAACTGGTTTATAAACAATGATGGATGTGTTCGGAGTATGAATGGACCAAAAATGTATCAATAACAAGTTGAAGTCCATAAAACAAAAAGAAGAGAATGGAATATGGTAATCAAAGAAATATAAACAAGATATGACTAAGACAAAACAGTTCTTGGAATAATACTGTTGTCAATAATTTTATTCATACAACCTTCCATGACAATTTACAAAATAAGATATAACTGATATACATTTACGTTAAACTCTTCAGTGCGTATTTAAAAAGAAACTTTGAAATACAATATATTGGCTCTGTACACATTGGCAGATCAGACAAAACACCATATGTAGGAGGAAAAGGGTGGAAATACTTCAATTTTGAAAGTAATGTGACACGTATGAAAGAAATTATTTCACCAAACTAACTTTTCATGAAACCTTAATATTTTTTCACAGATGCACAAATTTTGACTTATTTTAAAATAATTGCAAAATTTCCAATGCATGGCTAAATTGCATTTTCAGCCTGTCTGAGGATATTTAACTACCTCTCTCAGCATTTCTAAGCCCTTCTATTTAAGGTAGTTCTTGTTAGAGGCTGCCATCATTAAGCATATTCAATGCCTTTTTGCACCTGTAGCAGCCCCCCAATGCTGCCCTGGGGTCAGGGTCTCCCCAGTTGCACCACCACTGAGCTTGTTACTTGTCCTTTCATATTTGTCACCATGCAACAGCCACCCCTTCCACTGATGATGTTTCAGCTGCATTCAATTGAACAAGTTCAGTTTTTGCTATTGTCATCAGAGAGAAAATATATCTGGCCTTCCCCTGGGAAAAGCGGTTCCTCTAGGTAAAAGGAGATTAATACAGGTTGGAAAGAAAAAAATAATTGTAAATGACGCGATTTTATTTAGGTCAGTACTTTTCTTTCTTGTAACCAAAACTGACAAACTGAGCAAACCTGACTTACTTTCAGTGATCAGTTTTAATGGTAACATGATTCTACGACTTTAGAGAACTCTATTGTAGCACAGTCGCTGTAGCTTCACAGAGTAACCAAAAGTAAAACGTGTGCTTGATATCAGAGGGACATGCTTGTTTACTAATACAATTCACACTTTTTAATTCCCTGCCTCTGACGACGAGAAGCAAATGACCTATTCTCCTTGACAAAACAGAAACGGCTTATTTCTCGTTCAACGACAGTGACTGCTAGAACTCAACGACCTACTCGAACCTCCTTTTGGGCTCAGTTTCAATCCATTCCTGGTAGCCTATGAATCATTGTGTAATCATCAGGGGAAAAAGCGAGACATGACGCCCTCGATGTCCAGGGTGTCTTCTCTATTTCCACCAGAGGCAGAATCATTTTGGTTTCCCTGTGAGCCATCTCCTTGCCCCTGTTGGAGACCTTTCTCTGCCTCCATGTTCCTTGCTATGCTGCCGCAGAATGTGGGTCTTCATGTTTACTGAAAAATAAGGAGAGACAGAACATTAGAAAGCATTGAGAGAGCAGTGGACCGTATCACCTGAATCAAATATCAACGCAAAAGGCATAGTGGATTAGCAACCACAGTCATAGGACGACGGTGCTCAAATTCCTACCACATTTCTTCTGAACTGACTCAAAGAATATCATGACACCACCAAATTACTACACGCATGAAAGGATTATCACCAACCAGGACGGGGAAAAAGTCTGGGGACAGAGAAACGTGATTTTGGTGCAAAGACTGTCACTAAGTTTGTGGATTGTGGTGAAATTCCTATTTAGTTTTTCTAACTTAGAGCCAGGATTTTGTGACAGACCAAGGGCACACTAAAGTGCTGTACAAAAGTATAAGCAGTACCAACACAGAGTGGACCTGTAGATCTGTTTGACCACCCTGACAATTTTGAGAGCAGAAGTACTGTGGGCATGTGCTAAAGACTACAACATTCACTGCAATGTCTTTTGTAAATAGACTAATTGATCTGATTGGTATTACTTTAAAGAAGCGTTTGCACTGAGTCAAAATTCAAACCAAGGTACTCAAAATCCATTTCTGTTAGGTTACAAGTTACTTGTGAAGTCATATTACAACATTTTGCCTTGAAGGTCTATGTAACACTGTGTCTTATGTATGGGCATGAAAATAAATTGTTCTTAGAATACGTACTAAATACGTACGTACTAAATTCTGTTCGGTAAAGTATGCAATGACTGGGTATGAAAAAAACTAACCCCTGCAACACAACTTTGCATCACACCTACAATGTACGTTAGTGAAACTTTGGATCCGGGTAGCAATTGGGAACCTGGTGCATGCACTATTCCTGAGTTTATTCATGCATTTTCATACTCTGATGTTTGGGAAGATCTTTCTAAAAGATCAGACAAGACATTACCTTTACAATCAATGAGGTGGTTCCTTTCTGTGAGGGAGCATGTTCCCAGCACTCTTAAAGCATTTAAGCAAGCTATCAAGGAAACCAATATTCTTATCAAAAACTGCATTCTATCGTGACCCTTCAATGGTCACGACATCAAAAAGGGAATTCACTTAAAGTGGCACTTGAGAAAAATGAGAAGAAAAAGACCATTTGAAGTGATCTGCATCAAGATGGTCACCTTTTTGGGAGAAGGCGTGACCGCAGTACTGGCAGGTGAATGGTCGTTCCTTCGTGTGTGTCTTCATGTGGACAGTCAAGGAGTTCTTCTGGGTGAAGGATTTACCGCACTCTGGACAATCAAACGGCCTGTCACCTGTCGAAACAGGAACAAAGAACTTTGGGAGTTAAAAATGTGAATACATCCTGAGTCCCTTTGATGCAACTTTGGGGACATAAACTTTGTGGGCAAGTTCAAAAAGTGGTTGCATAAAATACAGGTCTTGATGACCAATGGCCACCTTAGAAAATGTGAAAAGTTATGGAACAGGCCATGTCCACTTGAATAAAGCATGAAAAGAAATGAGTTTCATCATTAGAATGAATAATGACAATTTAAATTTATTATTCATAGAGATCTGAATCCAGTGTTAACAAGGTTAAAATATTCATCTCTCCATTCGGAGGATTTTGTAGCTTGATCATCGCAGTGAATCTTACCCGTGTGGCTGCGCAAATGCCTCTCTAGGAGGCTGGGCTTTGTAAAGGTCTTACTGCAGTAGCTGCATGAATAGGTGGCTTTCTCAGAGGTCTTTCGATCAGGATTGTGTATTTCGACGTGTTCCTTCAAGTGGGTCGACCTTTTGAAAGCCTTCTTGCAAACAGGACACTGGTGTGGCCGCAGGGTCTTGTGCATTTTCTCTTGGTGAGATCTCAAATCAGCCATCTTTGTAAATTCCTGTGAGATGGTAATAGCATTTGCCGTTTAATGTCTTAGTTGGTAACGGCACAAAGCGAAGTAAAGGGAAGGTGGACTACAGAAAATGCTCTTCGTTCAAAGGGAAATAACATGTTTAATTTACAGAAAAAGGTCAACTTTTAATTTTAAAACCAAATATTTATAAACACAGAATGATAGGTTATTAAAAAGAAAGAAGGATAATGGTCTTCTTTTAATAAAGAATAAGAAAGAGTTATTTGTTGCTCAAAAATAATTTGTTCACCCACACTTTCAAAAATTCAAATGATGCACCTTCTGTTACCCACGTAAATGCATAATGTTTTGAGAAGTTGAAACACTTGCAGATGTTGATTGGAGAGACTGAATGGTTAAACAATGATTAAAGCTATTTTGTTTGTATGTCATGATGGTGCAATTGCAATGCCATACTTCCCTTTAGACAACAGCAGAGTTGCCATGTCACATAGGCTATTTCAACCCCAGCTTTGTCCGGAGAAAAACATCTCTCAACACTACCTTAAGTTCACTTCTTTTTTTACTTACTGAAAGGTCTTCGAACACATATTTATGAGAACATATTAAAACAATGACAGAATACTGTATGAGCATTAATTTTTTTGATAAAGCATACATTTGTGACTATTGTAAGATACCAGTATAGACCTCATACATATGATTTGGTGATGATGAATCACTTGCAATAAGATACTCGAACAGAAAATGCAGCATGTCACAGCATTAATTGAATCCACTGACATGACAGCAATTAAAACCACAACCACAACCAACACAGACAAGCTGCGGCCACGACACATATCCAAACACAAATTTAAAAACATACGTTTACTTGGCAACACCAAAAATCGAATGAGTTAGAGAATAACACTTGCCGATCAAGGCATGGCAAAGACTATAACAACTCAGAGCTATATGGATCAAAGTGGTGGTGAAAAGTCACAGTTACAAAGATTTCATTCCTCAAGTAGATGGGAGTTCCCAACTCAAAGAAATATTCTTTTAGTAGCCACCAGTGTTTTTTTCTTGGGGGGAGACTACGGTTTCTGAAACTACAAACCAAACCCCCTTTTGAAGGGACAATACTGAGAACACAACCGGTGAGTCATCAAAGCTTTGTGTGAACAGCAATTTCATGATGAAAAGCATCACTCAGTTCAAACTTAGAGAAAGTAGGGAATAAACTTTCCTGGTTTTCAAACAGAGGGCAACCACTATAATTGGACACCTTGTAATCCCACTTTGATTATTTGAACCAGTTTCCCCTTGCTACCTTTTTTTTTTGTAGTATAAATTGACATAGGCCCTGTATTTGTTTGCCTGAGAGGCCAAAGGGCACTATGTAAGTACTGCTCTAACAATAAAACTAAATGAGACTTCACTAAGAAGTTGCAGAGTGAAACACTGAATGGAAATCAGTTAGAATTGTGTTTGTATCTATCAGTGATTTTGAGCTGTGGTTTTTCAAAGTTTGATGAAAATACAAATATGATGATGTAGAAGGTTGCACAGTGTTGGTATCTGTTTGGCCTATATGATATGTCTTTTAATTTTTTGCCATCTGGCTCACACATTGGTAAGTGATTTCAATATTCTGAAAAGGACAAAATATATGAATCCAAAATAAAACCCTCTTGGGCATATAAAATTTCCCTTGATTGTCCTTGAAATAAAGGTTTAGCAAACAAGGCTAACATACAACATATCATAGGTGTCCCATCTCTTGACATCACAAATTTGAATACTTAGTCAAGTTTCATTCATGATGGAGGATGTCAAGCAGAAATTAGCCTGTAAAATAATCAATATTTGATGGATTTTGATGGAATTTATGGCTATTTGCAACACTTCAACAAACAAAAGTATCATGAAACTCACCTCCCTACATCCCTGCATTTTGCAGGTATATATTGACCCGATGGCAGCTGCAGCATCACTGACAGAGAGGGTGGGCTCCTGTGTTCTTTTTTTCTTTCTTGTGGTCTTTTGAGGGGTACTGGTAGGCGTCATCATGCTGGAGCTCGGCATGCTCTCACCTACGGTGTCTGCGATGGCCTCTAGTTCACCCTGCAGTAGCTCTGAACCAAATATCTCTGGGACCAAGTCTTGCACGTCCGAAGACGTCGAGGGACCAGAGGAGGTAGTTGTGACCACGGTAGGCTGAGTCTGGGTGGACTGAGGGAGAGATGCAGGAGATTGCACAGGGTTGAAAGAAGTCAGCGGGAATATGGAGCTGGAAGGTGTCTGTGATACCGGTGTTACCAGTGATAGAGAGTGGCATAGGAGATATCAGGTTGCTGGAGGTGGGAGAGGAGGAAGTTTTATCCATCGATTGTTGCAGCTCGTTCAGATCCACTGTAGATTGAGATGACGTGATCGTCTGGACGCTGCTGGGTGGGGGAAGCATAGGTGCTGCTGAGAGGCCTTATCTGAGGGGTGGCATCTTGCTGGCCTTGGGAAACGATAATGGCACCCTGCTGCAAGACCATCCCCGATATTTTGCTGGGCGTCAGCTGCCATCATGGGCTTGCACTACCGTGTTCTGGAGGGGTAGGTGTGCAGCAGAGACCTGTCCAACATCAGTCAGAGACAGATGTGACTGGATGTTTGCCACATTGAGCTGTGAGAGCTGTTGGAGAGAGGACTGATCCAGCTGTAGGATCATGGGCTGCTGGTCTGTTCCATGAAGGACCGATCTCTCGGCACTGTTATCCGGCTGCAGTGCCACCAATGTAGGCTGATTGCCCACCACTTCACTCGCTGCCAGTTGCAGGTTTACTTGGCTGAGGTCACTGGCCTGGAAGGTGACAGCATTCTGCTGCAGCTGGCTCAGGAGTGACTGATCAATTTGGACTGTGATGTTAGAGCTGATTCCCTGCATCTGTAGGCTTTGTGAGATACCGGCCGTATTCAACTGGAGCTCAATGGGTACCACAGTGGTAGCCACTAGAGTGTCCGCTGTTGTCAGTTCTCCAGCTGGATAGTGATACAGATGGCAATACATGAGTGGATGTGTTCATAACGTTGGTTGGAGTAGTCGTTTGTGAAACCACTACCTGCTGCACTTGATTGTCTGTTTCCTCAGTTTCGCAAGTTATGGTCTCCACCACGACCTCGTCAACTTGGCTTTCGTCAAGCCTCCCCTTGCTAAATCGTCTTCTCCTCTTTCCTGATTGGTTATAATGTGTCTCCATGTGCACCTTCCTTGAGCCTGAAGTTCGAAAGTGCATGTTGCAGTTTGGGCACTTGTATGGCTTTGCTCCGGTGTGAAGCCTCATGTGGACTTTGAGGCTGCCAACCTGTTGCAAAGAGGGTATTACAGATGTGACATGAGGCCTGCTTGACGCCTCGATGGGTCCTCATGTGGCAAGACAAAGTGGACTTCACCGCGAAAGCTTTCCCGCATACGTCACACGAAAAAGGTTTCTCTCCAGTGTGGATACGAATGTGCCTGACCAGGTCACAGTGTTTCTTAAAGCTCTTTGGACACCTGTCACAAGCATTGGCAAACTTTGGTGAAGAAGCCAATTGCTTTGACTTGTCGACTATTTCGTGTACATGGTCTTTCTCGTGGCTCAACTGCGCCAGAATCTTCTGTGACAGAGGGGCATCAGAGCTGGGAGATTCAGAAGCTAACTTTTCTTTCTCTGCATCATCTAAGACGACCACTTTGTAGGGCCTCTTGCTGGTCTGTTTGATCTCCTTGCTGTACTCCTCTTCATGCTTTCTCTGGTGACGTTTCAGTTCCATCAGTATCCTGAAGTGAGCATTGCACTTACTGCAGGTGTACTTCTTTTCCTCCGTGTGGATCTGCATGTGACGGGTCAATGAGCCATTTGTGGTGAACAGAGCGTGGCATGTGTTGCACTTGAAGGGCTTGGAGCCAGAGTGGGTTCTCACATGATTTTTCAAAACGCTTGAGGATATGAAGGACCGCGGACACTGTTGGCACTGGAAAGGTTTGAAGCCAGTGTGAGAACGAATATGCTGCTTTAGATGGCTCGACTTCTTGAAAGACTTGTCGCAGGTCGAGCATTTGAATGATCGTTTGGACTGGGATCTGTTCAAGCCGAGGGATACTTCCTGTTGTTGAGCAGTCTGTCCACTGAAGTTGAGTGTTTCGTCTGATTGGCCAGAGCTCAACAACGACTGAGCGGTGATTGCCTCCAACTGTTGCTGGATCTCCTGAGTTTGCAGGCTCACCTGTGATTCAGCTGGAATACTGTTCTGGTTGTTTGGTACGATCAACTCTTCTAGTCCATGCACAAACTGCGAAACATTTGTGATATTTGCTGGGCCGCCTAATGATGCCTGAGACAGTACCTCCTGAGTGAGACTGGTTGGCTGGAGCAGAGGGTTCGGGTTATCCTGAGGTTGTCCCCGAAGTGCATCTGCTGTCAGATGGTTGAAAAGCTGTTCACTGTAGTCTTGAGCAGAGGTGTCCGACTGAATCGGTTCCTCGATGACATTTGCAACGATCGTCTCGTGAGAGAGTTTGCCTTCCAGGAGCTCGCGCTTATGTGTGTTCATGTGTTTCTTACAGTTCACTGAGGTCTTAAATGTCTTCTGGCAATAAGGGCACATAAAGGGGCGGACATCACTGTGAGTGGCCATGTGTCGTTTCAAGCTCCCATTGGTGGTAAACAGCCTCTCACAAATAACACATTTGTATGCTTTGAAACCAGTGTGTGTTCTTGAGTGGGACTTCAAAACACCCGAGGAAACAAAGGACTTATCACACTGATGGCATCTGTAAGGTTTTTCACCTGTGTGGGTTCTAATATGCTGTTTCAGGTGGCTTGACTTCTTGAAGGCCTTCCCACAGAATCCGCACTTGTAGGGCCGGTCAAACACAGAGCCAGATGGCTGCAAGCTTTCCAACTGGTTGTACGGTGCATGGTTTCGAGATGGTTGCTGCACTAAGCCTGTGTCTGTGATGAGGATCGGCTCCGGTAGTGATATAGCTTGAAGGTCTATGTCCGCTGGCACCCTCTTTGATGGGGATTTGTTGCGGCTCCCATCCTGGGACCTATTGTGGGACTGGAGATGGACATTCCGCTGGCCCGACGTACGGAAGCGCTTCGAACACTGGCCGCACTCAAATGGCTTTGCCCCGGTGTGCAGTCGGAGGTGAATCTTCAGGCTGCTGTGGGTCGAGAACAGCTTCTGACATACATTACACTTGTACTCCTTGACACCTGTGTGGGTTTTCAGATGGGTGGTGAGGGTGCTCTTCACAGTAAAGGATTTGTTGCAGAGCTGGCACTTGAACGGCTTTTCCTGGGTGTGGGTTCTGATGTGCCTCACTAGATCACTCGGCTTTTTGAAGTCTTTCTGGCAGTATTTGCAGGTGTGGATCCTGCTGGCATTGCTTCTCATCGCTCTACGTCTCTGCAATATTTCTTTGAAAACCTTCACAACATCCTCTGCTGTTTTGTCTGTTGAAAGGAAACAGGTACTTAACAAAGACACGGTTCAAGAAAATAAGTTGGCACCTATGTGATATGGTGGTATGTCACGCAAAGCAGAGGTGTGTGGTATATATATCAATTGTGTTGTATGACCAGGCTTTGTGACTACTGTGTAACACACCAATGAAAACAGAGAACATACACACACCTAAATAATCAATATATACTAATCAATTGACACAAAGAATATGACAGCATTGCTTCTAGCAGTCTATCGCAGGTTCCTTTAAAAACAAAAACACTTTGACTCCAAGCAACGTTCGTAAATCCTCTCAGCTAATGGAAACACTTTTTCAGTTGAACCAAAGATGCTACAAGACTAAAGTCCTTCAATGTTTGGGAGCACATATTGCCACCCCTTGCCCAAAGTGTCACTTACCAGTTGCTGCTGTTGTTTCTTGCTGCTCCTGTTCCGTCTCTTGTGTTTCCTCCTGCTGTTGCTGCTGTTGGCATTGTTCCAGCTGCTGCTGTTGGTTTTGTTGGTCTGTCTGCCGGTGCATCTGCAGTCCACAATTTTCCAGGGCCTGCTCCAGTATATCAGTGGAGAAATTGCTGGTCCTGCTCTCCTCCTCTTCATTTATGAATGACTCCATCGTGTCATCTTTGCTGCTGGTCTGGGTCAACTCCAGCAGTTTCTGTATGATGTCGCTGAAGGACTGGTCAACCATCTCGCTTTCCTTTCCTGAATCTAGAGTAGTTTCCACAGTGGCTAACTCCTCCACCACTTCGTCCATGACGTTAACTGGAGCATCTTCATCTTTGTGAATGAATACAAAATGAAGAGAAGAAATAATTGCAATTCACTGACCACAACATTGCAAATCTTATGGTGCAGTCATTACTACACATTTTCTTATGTTAATTTTGTTAAACACGCTCTATTTTCAATGAGAATGCACGAATGTGTTGTGGTTTTTTATCATGTAGCCTGCCATTGTTTATCTGCCCACAGTATAAGCAAAAGGAATTCATATATGATATATAACAGTACCTTTGACATTAAAAATAACAAATATGAGGTCTGGGGATGCTTCCTTCATAACATAATGTAACTTAAATGGAAATAGGGTGTTTAGAATACACCAACATGACGTACTAAAGAAATAGCTTTAGTCATTTTTAAACTATTCAGTATCATCAATAAACATCTGCCACAGCTTCATCTCCCCAAAACATTAAGCATGTGATGAGTAACGGATGATGCATCATTTGAACTTTGAAAAGTTTGGGTGAAAAAATGACTGTTGAGCAACAAATGACTGAGTTTCTACATATGAGAAACTTATTTCTTGAAAAAAAGACTACTGTCCTTCCTTATTTTGAATAATCTATCATTCTGCATCCACAAACATTGGTTTTAAAAAAAAAGATGTTTTCTGTACAACAAATGCCTTATTTCCCTTAAAAGCAGGAATCAGTGTTTGTTTTTATTGCTTTAAAAGTCTGACTTTGGTTGAATCCAAATGACCTTTGACTTTATGAAGACAAGAGACTTTTTGTTCTCAATGTGGTCCATCTCTCCTCTCAGCTTAATGACAACTTCTTACAACTGGGGTAAACAGCCGGTACCTTGATTCTCTGAAGGTGCAATGACTGCTGTCTCACTTTGTGTCACCATCACCACCGACTTTGGCTTTGAAGCCATCTTCTTGTTTAACCTTAGTGCTCCCAGCCTCAGCAAAGTCAAAGGGTCCTCTGGAGATGAGTGAAATTTGCTGATATGGGAGTTCAGGCTCCCTAGCTTTCTGAATGCACAGTTGCACTCCTCACAGCGGAAAGGGTTCTCCAATTTTGAGTTCAGATCATGAACTCGGACAAAGTGGGCACGCAAGTTACCCCGCTGTGAAAAGCTCAGTGGGCACTTGTTGCACATAAAAGGCTTTTCCTTGGTGTGTTTTGTCATGTGGATATTTAAAGCTCCCTTTTGGTTGAAGGACTTGTTACAAATTTGACAATGGAATGGTTTTTCTCCTGGTAAAAGAAAAAAAAAACATCAAAAGTATGCTGTAGAAAGGAATTGTGTGACTATACCACAAGCAATTACTACAGGAACTTTTCTAAAAGCAGGGAATTTACTGCCCAAAATATGCATAGCAGTTTTCAGGTTTCCTGGGTATTTTGTTGCAAAATAAGTGAAAATCCTAATGTTGCATGCACAAAAAGTGCTACACAAAGTCCCTATGTGTGGCAATTTGACCATTCTGCACAACAAAATGAGATGCCATCCTGGATAAATTATTCCCTGTAAAAACAAAAACAAATGATATTTTATGCAACAGCAATGATGAAAATGCAACCAGTACAAGGAAGTCACAAAAAAAGTCGCCTTATTTGCCCTTAAGTAAAACCCACTGACATCAGACCAAACATTGATATTCCTTCAACGTGAGTTCAGGGTTCATCCTTGCATTAACTTTTTGATAGGCATTCCATGTCTGAACTATTTTTGCTTTTGATAGGAATTCAAAAGTTTGGTAGGCCTATATAGTATCTTATTCTATGAATCTATTTTGTTTTAAAGGGAAATAGGGTGTTTAGAAAACACCAACATGACATACAAAAAGTAGCTTTAATCATTGTTAAACCATTCAGTCTCACCAATAAACATCTACCAAAGCTTCATCTCCTCAAAACATTATGTATGTGATGAGTAATGGAAGATGCATCTTTTGAATTTTGAAAAGTTTGGGTGAACAAGTAACAAGTTAGTGCTGAGCAACAAATAACTGAATTTCTATCTGTAAGGAGCTTATTTCTTGAAAAGAAGGCTATTGTTCTTCCTTACTTATTTTGAATAATCTATCACTCTATGTCCACAAACATTGGTTTCAAAATATGGATGTTTTCTCTAAAACAAACGCCCTATTCTCCTTTAAGTGCTATAAATCTTGTCATACACTGGTATGTGTAAATAAAACAAAACACCATACACCTTGCCCTTGTGTACGAACATCAAAAAGGTCGAAATCAAACACCTCCAAATCTGATACAGATGCAATTATCAGTTTTGATGCTACCATTTTGTTAGGCATGGAATGTCGCTACACTATGAACTGTGAATATCATTTCACTCGATATGAGGAGCTGCATTTAAATATATCTGTCAATTACTCTATTACAAGTCATGACAGTGCACTGATCAACATGGAATAGGATCCCTTCATAACTATTCACACCTTCTGATCCTCAAATGCTAAACTATAAACTGATCTTTCGTCAGAGGTCGGGGTTGAAGAGGACAAAAAACTGGCGACCCCACACCTGGCGAAGAGACCGTGTCTTCATACTGGCATAGTTTTGAGAAAGACTCATATAAAACATCCATCATCCATGGTAAAAGCATCCAAACCAAATTTCCCCTAGGATTAGAATTTTCGAGCAGATAAATATTCTTCAATATTTGGATGCATCTCACACAACCAAAAGAGTGCCATTTCCTGGCAATCTGGAGGTATAGGGGGTCAACGTGTGTAATGTACCCTACAAGCCAATTAATGGTGGTGATACTCTTTGATGGCCCTGGAATTCAATTTGCCCTGGGAAGGAGCAACTGAGCAAAGAAAGACAAGTAGTTCACATGCGTTTCAACCTTTTAAAACTGATACAATAAATTTCAGTTGGAACCTCCAATGGACAACTTACCAAAAGTAATTTATCCTTTCCAAATTTATGTTGCACAGTTTCAAAACCTTGTCATCAACACAGGTAAAGAACTAAATTTTGTTGGATGCCAATCATATGCTATTTGCATTACAAATTTATTCAGTGCCATATTCCATTAATATCCTTCAGGACTGACTTAAGTTTCTTTGGTTCAAATGCCAACTGATATGATTACCCAAAGGTCAATCTCATCACAATATCCATTGCAATTAAATGCTTAAAAAGAATGCCAAAACCTACCACGAAAAATTTTCTGAATTTTGAGGGTACTTCAAACACTAGCGGCTCCTTTCATTGCTTGTTAACACGCTACCCTAAAACCACTGAAAATTGGCTTGTTTGTAATGTCAGTTGGCCAAGATTGCCAAGGTTGGTTCAGCTTCAGGGCTCATTTATCACCAACATAAAACCAGAAAGCCAAGAGGCTTTGTGATTCCTAGCTACATGGTTATATTATAACAAACATAAAATATCTACATGACAAGTATAAGATCAACTGGAGTTATTTTTCTTGATACACCACAAGCCTTTACCCCCAAAATGACCTTTATTTTGGTGACCTGAAATGACCGTGACATTTGGCATCCACCAAAAGCAATAGGGATCACCTACCCAGTATGGCCAACCAACACATCAAGTATGACATCAGTCAACATAACCCTTCTGAAGTTAATGTGTTAGCAAGGTTCGACCTCAGGTGACCTCAAACGACCTTTGACCTCCACCACAAACAAAAGAAGTCTTTTACTTAGTATATACAATCTACACATCAAGTAAGACATCAGTCAAGGTTAGACTCCTAGAGATATTGTGTTTACACATTTTTACAGTTCGACCTCTGGTGACCTCAAATGACCCTTGGCCTCAACCAAAACAATAGAGATCTTTTGCTCATTATTACCAACCCACACACCAAGTATTACATCAGTCATGGTTAATCTTCTGGAGATATCGTGTTTTCAAGTTTTTACAGTGTGACCTCTGGTGACCTCAAATGACCTTTGCCCCTCACCAAAGATGATAGGGATCATCTACTCAATATGAACAACCCACACACCAAGTATGATATCAGTCATAGTTACCCTCTCGGAGATAATGTGTTTGCGAGGTTTTCACAGTTTGACCTTTGGTGACGTCACATGACCTTTGACTTCCACCAAAATCAAAAGGGGTATTCTACTGACAATATTCAATCCACACACTACGTATGACATCAGTCACAGTTACCCTTCTGGAGATACTGTGTTTAAAAGGTTTTCACAATTTGATCTCTAATGACCTCAAATGATCTTTGACCTCGACCAAAAACAAAAGGAATCATCTACGTTATATGAACAACCCACACACTAAGAATGACATCAGTCACAGTTACTCTTCTGGAGAAATTGTGTTTTCAAGATTTTTACAGTTTGACCTCTGGTGACTTCAAATGACCTTTGATCTCCACAAAAAGCAGTATGGATCATCTGCACAAAATGAACAACCCACACACTACGTATGACATCAGTCACAGTTACTGTTCTGGAGATATTGTGTTTACAAGGTTTTTACAGTTTGACCCCCTGATGACCTCAAATGACCTTTGACCTCCATCACAAATGATAGGTATCATCTGTTTAAGATGAACAATCCATACACTTAGTTTGATAAGTCACACTTACCCTTCTGGAGATATTGTGTTTACAAGATTTTCACACATTTTTACCTCTGGTGACCTCAAATGACCTTTGACCTCGACCAAAAACAATAGGGATCATCTACTCAATATGACCAACCCACACACCAAGTATGACATCAGTCACAGTTACCTTTCTTGAGATAGAGTGTTTACAAGGTTTTCACATTTTGACCTCTGGTGACCTCAAATGACCTTTCACCTCCACCAAAAACAATAGGGCAACCTACATGCCAAAAAATGAAATTACTCAGAGTTACCCTTCTTGAGATAGAGCGTTTACGAGCAGCGTCACACACGCACACACACATACATACCCACACACGACATCAGGACTGCATAGATTCCCCTGCCTACGGCAAGGAATCAAAAATAAAACAATGATGTGGTCAAAAATGTCGCATTCACACGACGGACAAAGGGAAAGTGCTATCAAGCGGAATAGAACACATTCACATATCAAAACAAACCAACGGACTGCAGCATTAAAGGTGATTGATTGCTCTATTATATTTCATGTGTCACTCTTTGTGATAACTCCGTGCAAATGTTACTAGTCGACAGTATGCTCTTTGCAAGTTATAGTGTAGAGAGAACAATTCTTTTATGATAACAAGGGGGTACATACGCACACGAGTTTACGATACATCATGGCTACCTGTTAGAGAGTGACCGTAACTAGAGAACTAGGTATGTTTGCATAGAATTATAGAGCGGAGACTGACTTCATTGAATATTGATGAGATGACCATAACCTTGAATATTGATGAGACGACCATAACCTTTAAGGTATCAGAACAAATCAAATACATCTGATCATGCCAATGCAGTAAGTTTTGGATTTGATGGATTCTGGCAAGAAGGTACTGCTGGTGTGAATAATTTCTAAGTGGGACACAGGAGATGGGGTGGGGGGGGGGCTTAATTCTGCTAAAATCACTCAAAGGTACTTTCAAGATGGGTAGGCTTCATCATACCTGTGTGAATTCTGACATGCCTCACCAACTGACTAGGTTTCGGAAAGGACTTCCCGCAGTGCCGACAGACATTATTTGGATAGTGGCGAGATGGTTTAACTTTTCTCCTCCCCCTCATAAATTTCCTGGATAAAAAGCAAAAAGTGTTTGATTTACAGCAAGAAGTATCCACAAAAAGTCATTTGACATTCAGGCTGGTTGCATCAAATCAAAAAGAGGTTTTCGAGGGAGATTATGTTACAACAATCAACACAGTAATTTTAATTAGTCAACACATTAATTTACATTAATCAATACAGCATTTTGCATTTTACCACATAGTCCGATCAAATGTCATTTTGTCAATAAAATTAGCAGATTAACAGTTCATTTGTTTGCTTTCACAAAAACGACAGATATCTTTACCACATGTTTTTACAGTCCATACACAGACATTCTAATCGACAGGGAATTTTAAGGGAGATACCATTATCACCTATCAGAAGTTTTTTGAGGTGTTGCAAAGTTCACAAGCTCTAGGGAAACTAAGGCACTTTATATTTCTATATATGGATGTATCATTAATATACCTTGACCACTTTAACAAACCATGACAATATTCCAGAAAGGTTTTGCTGGGAAGGTTTGAATGTTTTGAATAAAGCCTTTGAATTGTAATTTACTGCACACACTCTCAATTCATTTCTTGAAAACTTCTTTAAAGCTGGAATATGAGTTGAAAATTTGTCACTGAAAATCAAATTCTGTGGAATATGTCATAGTCACTACAATAAAACATTGTTTAAAGCTGGAAAATGAGTTGAAAATTTGTCACATTTTGCCTCTGAAAGTCAAATATATTATATCCACCACAAAGAAAAATTGTTTAAGCCCCATCTTTGCATACATTAATATTCATTCCCATTCCCACTGGTCTGTAAGATTTCAAGCAACAGCGACTGACGACTGAGCTTTCTTGGAGAGTCAGAATTTTGTAGGGCCAACAAAAATGTTGAGACAATTTTCATATTCAAATATATGGAAGGTGAGTGCATAGGTCTCTTTCAGATATTGTGACAGGTGATCTTTATCCTACTTTCTCTTCCCTGAAACATTGACAATTTACAGAGGTAGATGACCAGGCGATTGCCAGTGCAACTCATATTCCTGTTTTAATACTGAGACCTACTAACCACTGTAATTAGTTAAGTTCCTACTTTCCCTTTGAATGATTGCTGATATGGGAAAAAATTGGAACATTGAACTTTGCACAGGTACTGCATACAAAAGTAGTTAAACTGAAAGAGACATGAATATGATCCTATTGTTAGTTACTGCTCTGGGTACTGCCAAAAGGTAACTCAGGATAATAAAGATCAGTAATGGACAGATTTATAGTTTGATGCTAAGTTTAAGGGAAATAGGGCATTTAGAATACACCGACATGATATGCAAAGAAAATAGCAGTAATGATTGTTAAACCATTCAGTCTCATCAATAAACATCTACCAAAGCTTCATCTTCTCAAAAGATTATGCATGTGATGAGTAATGGAAGATGCATCATTTGAATTTTGAGAAGTTTGGGTGAACAAATTAGTGTTGAGCAACAAATAACTGAATTCTGATCTGTGAGAAGCTTATTTCTCGAAAAGAAGGCTACTGTCCTTCCTTATTTTGAATGATCTGTCATTTCATATCCACAAACATTGGTTTCAAAAATATGGCTGTTTTCTCTAAAACAAATGCCCTATTTCCCTTTAAAGGCAGGATTGCATATATATGTCAGCACAGAATACTACGTACTTGGAGGATAGAGTAAAGAATGTATGAACTGAGACTAGTTGAGACTAGTGGAACATTGTTGAAATTTCAAGTATCATGTGTCGAGTGATAATCAGACAAAGCTGCAAACTTGTCTGATGACTAGCCCAACTTCATTTTTCTTGTCTCAACTGGTCTGAACTTATCTAGGGAGTAACACTGTCTCTACGGGCATGCTTGCATAAGAAAACTTGTTACAGTATCCACCTAGACAAGGAAAAGCAGTTAAGAGGAGTTTCTCTTGTTGCTGAGTAATTCAAACAGACAGTGCATATCTTTTAACTATAATCTATTGTAAGGCCATACCTAGGTTTGTGTATTAATCTGACATGCTCTTTCAGGTGGTGGTGTATTGGAAATACCTCCGTGCATTCCTTACATGGGTATTCACCAGCCTCGTTGGTTGAAAATGTCTGAACATGACTCGACATGTGACGAGCAAGTTCCCTCTGAAACAGGAAAAACAAAACCAGAAAGCCAACAGGCTTTGTGATTCCTTGCTACATGGTTATATTACAACAAACATGAATTATTCAAATGACAAGTATAAGATCAACTGCAGTTATTTCTCTTGATACACCACAAGCCTTTAACCCGAAATGACCTTTATTTTGGTGACCTAAAATGACCGCGACATTTGACGTCCACCAAAAGCAATAGGGATCACCTACCCAGGCCATACAACCCACACATCAAGTGCAGTATGAGTATGACATCAGTCAACATTATCTCTGAGCTCCTAGAAATACACAGTAATCAGTGCTGCTTCTAGTCTTGCCTGTTGTTAGTTGAATCAAATAACTCAACCTTACCTCATCTGAACTCAGCTTGTCTGACATATTTACCTCAAAATTCTTCATAAACGACCAGAATGTTCTTGGGTCTCCATCGTATGGTGGAATTTCTGCCTTAGGTAATTCCAACGCTAATTTGAAACTCAATTTCCTCCTTTAACTTTTTCAGTGCTTCCTCCCCATCCTCAGTATAATGCTTTTGGCATTCCAACATCCAGCTTTCTGCTTGCTCAAATGCTTCATCAGACAACAGCCCAGCCAGATCAGCATGAACCTCTCCCAAGTTCCATTGCCTCAAATTGGCACTCTCTCTTTTGCAAATTTTCCTTTATCGACTCTGCGATAATTTCTTCCTTGTTACAAGTAGCTTTTAACACACTCAAAGTCCTCGTAAGCTGACCCTAAGTTATGATTTCTCCTCAATATTTTTGCTTCCTCCATCCTTTCCAACATTGTGAAATATGATTGAAAGCACTCCAATTTGATTGTTAAGAAACCTTGTTCTGCTACCAGCTGTTCCTCTGGATATTGATATTATCCAAATAAATGACAGAATGGATGGTTTTTTTATTTTCTTCATTTTTTTTTATAAACCCATTAACATTCAAATGCATGAATTAATGCCACCTCGTCTATCTGACCCCATGACCCCCCATACCAAGACTATCTCTCTGGAGAACTTATCGTAGGCCCCTCACACTAGAAGTTACTCACTAAGTTACAAAGGCAGTACTGTAGCTTTAAATCTGGAGCAAAAAGCCTCTGGTGACTTCAAATGACCTTTGACCTCCACTACAAAAAAAAAGAGATCATCTACTTAATATGAGAAAATGCAGCCCATATGCTTTTCAACTAATTTGTACGGTAGTTTATAATAACCACAATAATAGTGTTTAGGCTATTATTATTGTTTTATAGTGAAAAATTATCCCTTCCTCTGTATTGATAAGCATTAAATTTCACAGGGTCGTGAACCTGTTAATAACAGACAACCTTACCAAGTTTAAAACAAATCTGACCCACGGATAAGGAACTATGGCAGTTTTAACATTTTTTATGTTTTACCCCATAACCTCATTAATATGCAAGATTTGGACACCAAAAACAATAGGGATGATCTACTCAATATGGGCAACCTACATGCCAAAAATGAAATTACTCAGAGTTACCCTTCTTGAGAGCAACCGTCACACACACACACATACACACACATACACACACACGACATCAGGACTGCATAGATTCCCCTGCCTACGGCAAGGAATCAATAAATGAGGAAACTTTTCATTCTACCAAAGTTGGCATAAAAGAAGCAACCATTTTTTTTGGTTCCTAGGAATAATTTTGTTTGTGAGTGTGCATCCACAGACGTATACCGAACTTAAACACAGATCTGGACATGTGCCTTACATAACAACTAACCATAAAGTTTCATTCACTAGAGGTACGCAAATGCAAATCAAACTGAAATAGAATCAAGTTGAAACATTTCTTGCAAATTATGTTTTGAATAGTGTCCTGTAGCAATTATCGATCTAGTGCTAATTTGGCAGTTCAGTGATACTGTTCATGAGACCGAGAAAAAGATTGTTGAAATTTCAGTTGTCCATAGGACAACTAACATGCAGCAAATCATTGTCCCCTTCAAAGTTACACTGTTCTATCCAAAAGTTACGTCCTTACTTTTCTGTGTTGCTACACCATGAACACTTGTTTTATGCTGTATACAAATAAATATTCATTGTCAGATTTCATAAGATTGATTAAAATATTTTATTTTGACATGAAACCTGAAATTGGTTAAAGAATGTATGTAATTGACTGAAAATCTGATCGTCCTTGGAAAATTTAAGATATCTCCATGCGAGGACTACTGCTGAACTTCATCACTGACATAAACATATTGCTACAAAGTAGGACAATAGTCGGAAGTTTGTTG
This sequence comes from Stichopus chloronotus, assembly GCA_021234535.1. Taxonomy (NCBI): domain Eukaryota; kingdom Metazoa; phylum Echinodermata; class Holothuroidea; order Aspidochirotida; family Stichopodidae; genus Stichopus; species Stichopus chloronotus. The sequence continues at coordinate 17,678,491 of CM037832.1, read as the reverse complement.
GCCATTCAGTACATTGAACCACTGAACTTCTGAAATTTCATCAAAATATAAACACTGCAATCTTGTGAGGGAAGAAGACACCATACAGAGTCACAGGGGGATCCATGGAGGGAGGGGTGATAGTGCAACCAACATGGTGGATGAAATTATCAAAAGGAAACAATTGTACACTTTTTGTTGAATCAAATGCTAAATTGCATCAGAGGGCATTCAGGGAACCTCCCATATCACTGTACCAATTTGAACCATCGAACAAAGGACTTGAAATCACCCATGTGAAGACCCAAATTAGAGGTCATTAGTTTTAACACTGTCAAACTAGCCAAGTTTCACTTTTCATGTTGTCCACATGTTGCTACCCAAGAAACTGTCTTGAGACACTGATAACCTCTAAAAAACCTCTAAAAAACCTCTAAAAATCTGACAGCCTCAGTACCCACTGGACCTGGGTGGTAGTAAAAGTAAAATGAAGTAAGAATCTCAAATGCTGATTACAGGTGACCACATTCAACATCAGGAGGGTCAGTTGCAGAACAACTTGAAACATTCAGTGATTTACCTGCAAGCTGAATTCATCTCCACACTCAGCACAAATTAAACTTTCCTCCTTCTCATGAATCATGATATGTGCTTTCAAGCTGGCCAGCCTTGAGAACTTTTTATTACAGTCAGGACATTCAAATTTTCCCTTTTGGTGAATGGCCTGCAATAAAAAGAAAAGGAAAAAAACATGATGTAAGTTTTAGTACATGGGACAATTACATCACACGAAGCAGCTGAACACAGTAACTGTGGTATATGGCAACGATGTAAACATGTTGCAGTCGGTTAGACAGTTTTTGGTCCAATCATTCGGATTAAGGTCGGGTATTTGTCAGAGGTAAATCTGACGTTGAACTAACGTCGTTCTAACAAACATCCTTTCTCTGACGGGAAAACGAAGTCAGATGGAAATTAAGAAAGTATTGCAGTCTTGTTGTCGAGGTCAAACAGACCTAAAGTGGACATTAAATGGTCGGATTTTGGTCCAGACGACGTCAGAAGGCTGTCTTTGGTGGCGTTGATCCAACTTCAGACTTCTTTGCAAACGATGCAGTGGACTTCCGACTGATGTAGATGACGTCTTAAAACCGACATCAAACCAACAGCGAAATGTTTATGGGGAATAAGGCCAATGTAAGTAAAATTTAATAATCTAACATTATTGGTGACATTTGTGGTAGCTACAGTAATTCTCAGACACCATCCAAGCTACTGAGCTAACCCAAACTTTGAACTCTAAGTTGCATCATCTGAAAGTTTGAAAAGCAATACAGCACTTGCTGAGAAGTACTGCATACAAAAATGTAGTGAGTTGTTTTGTATTATAAAAGTTCACTCATCACTGGGGCCAATGGTGTCACACCAAACCTCTATTGCTTAATCCTATGACACCATGGACATTCTTACTGAGATGGACTGAACTGGTATACAATGACAGATTCATTACCAATGATTATCACCATGAATATGCTGCAGACTTAAATACTTTAAGTATCTTAGTCTTTCCATTCAGTTCATGGTCAAAATGGGCCCAACTTAACTTTTCCTTAATCACACAATAGTTTCATCTTGTTGAGCCAAAATGTTGAAAAAGTTTGTTTTGGGCTGCTACTGTTTGAAAAGAACAGATATGCCAGCAATTTCAAGACCCTCTACCCTTGATGAATACGAATGTCTTTAGGTTAGATCCAGTGCTCAAACTTAGAAATCCTTGACTATATGCATGACGGACAGGTCATCCAACCATTTACCAGTGAGTTGGGTTGATGCAGTCAGGGTTCAGGTAACAACTGATGTTTGTTTGATACCCTGATCATACAGGTGATCATTGTAAGTCATTGCTTGTGGAATAGTCATTTAAAGGAACACACATTTTGAGCGATTTTGTGGGTACGTGTTCGAACTCTGAGCCCCCAAAATACATACTAACTTACTTTATGGAGAGTTAGATTGTATTCCACATTGAAGGATGATGTACATTCCCTACATTTGAATGGTTTGTCCTCTGCATGGGTCTTGCTGTGTCTTCTCAGTTCCTTCATGGAGGCAAATTCTTCAAGACAGGTCTCCACATCACAAACGAACGTTTCAGCAGCTGGTGGTGGTGGTGGTGGTGATGCACTGGCCGTCTGCCCTGGTAGCAATATCGTAACCATCGGTGCCTCCACTTCCAATGGCTCATTGTTCTCAATGCTGGGAACAACTATTTCAACCAGGGCAGAACATATAATACACTATGAAAGCTTGATTCCAATTTAAGTGATTCAATACAATCAAATTGACTAAGGACCAGTAGGTCAAAGGTCCATGTCCTAAAGTTGGTGGCTGATATTATAGCAATAGGGTCCCCAGATGGCCTCTCACCTCAAGAAACTCGAAGGCCCTCATCTACTCAACAGTAAAACTTTAACATAACTACTACTGTATCTACACTTCCTACCTTTAGGGATGTGATGGTCAGATGATTTTCACTTTTTAACTCTGGCATAGTGACCACCACAAATATGAGGATTTGTCTATATAATAAACAAATCCAAATATGAAAAGTATCCAAGTTTCCTATCTTAACAAAGTGTGAACAAAGTTTTCAGTGTTTGACCTCTGGTGACCTAAGATGACCTTTGACCTAGGCCAAAACTTAGGTTCTTCAACTGATGTAATCACACGTTTTACTGATTCCTGTCTTGGGATATTGATTGTGGTAACAAAGTGGTCAGTCAGAGTTTTATCTCAGATGACCTTTGACCTCCACCAAAAATGATTGGGTTCTTCTACTTGATATAACACATGCACATACTGAATATCAAAAGTTTCTATCTTGAGATACCATACATGTTCACAAGATTTTTTAATGTTTGACCTCTAGTGAACTCCACCACAAACGGTTCATCTAGTTGAGATAACACATCCACATACTGAATTGATAACTATCTTGTGACACCATGTTAATAAAATTTTCAATGTTTGACCTTTGGTGACTTTTCATACCATCAAAAGCAATTGGATTCTTCCTTCTGAATGTGGGGTATCTACATGTATGTCCCAAGTTTGAGAACTGTCAGTTTTTCTTCTTGAGGTATCGTGATAACCAGCTAAGTGTCACAAACACGTGCACACACACACAAACATGACCACATAGGTGTCTCTCTTCATCAGAACCAAAAAGCAGTGTATTGGACATAATTTTCATGAAAATACGCTGGGCAATCATATTCTAGTCTGTTCCTTCATGAAACAAGAGTCACTGAGGAACTCTGTGATTCTTTGCCAGCTTTTTTGTATTATGACACATCATATGATAACACTCTCAAAACTAGTGCTTTCCAGAGGCTGGATACCAGAGGAGCTGGAATTAGCTTTTGAGAGAGTGAAACAACACTAACTCTAGGAACAAGTACTTGTAAGTTGTTACCTCACAAATATTAATAAGATGCACACTATTCCTTGTCTATGGGCAAAAGAGGGTCTACAATATGCCCCTGCAGCTGGTATATACAGATATTCAAATACTGGGGTGTCTGAATATACAGGGCAGTATGACAGTCACCATATGGCAGTATGAGTTGATCAGTATCATGACTCGATAACTGCATTCTAAATGCCAACACAGTGTGTCTAGACATGATGTGACTTTAATGTAAATGGGACTTAGGATGTGTATTCCTCAAACAGTGTAAAAACAATTATTTGCCTTATCATTTTTGATGATGAAAGTGAATTAACCTTACTTATGGCAATATTTTTAAGTTTCTGCTTTATGGACAAAAATTAGCAAACACTGTGACCAAAATGTCTGTGAAGGCTTGCAAAGAACAATTTTAGAAAGAAAAGTCAACATTCTTTTTGCTTATAAACATCATTATTCTTAATTGTGGTAATTGTTTTTCTTTACTCTTCTTTTGATAGTAGGCTAATTGACTCAAACATAACATAACACAACAAGTTTAAAGGCAAAGGAGGGCAAGAGCCATATAAGATGCCCTGTAATCCAAACCCACCCGAAAAAGCCCTAATCAAACTACTGTAACACCCAACAAAGCCCAACAAAATCAGATTCTGCCAGTCATGATAAAACTTATCAATGTTGCCCTTGAAGCTATTTACTGAAGTGGAATTTACAACCCAATCAGGCAGCACTATTCCACTCCTTCACTCTATGAGAGAAGCTGAACTTTCTCACATCAAGCCCAGAGAAGCATTTCACCAGCTTCTTACAACATTTGGCCATGCACTTCGAGAACCCTCTAAGTAATCACAATCAGACAGAGAATTCATACTAGATAGGAATTTGAAAACCTGCAACATTTACCCCCTGATCCTTCTTAAATCAAGATTACTTCATGGACACTGGATTGTGTACTGCAACCTTAACTGCATTTCAAAATTAATGACTAACTAACCAATTACCTAACCAATTACTACTGAAAAGTTTTATTGCTTTTAGTAAATGTTTGAATATATTTGATGGTCCTAACATTCGTTAAGTGATTAACTCATGATGTTCCCTGAAAACCCTTGGTCCAGCTCCCTGCTCAGACTAGCCTAGGCCTTTTGCCAACCCAATGGGCTCTAGGCCTAATTTAGAATCAGTGACCACCATAGAAGGTTATTCACTTACTGATGATGGTTAGGATTAAGTATTTGATAAGAATAAAAAACGTTGAAGGTGTACACTATTTAGGTCTAGCTTTAACCTAAATAACCACCAATCATGGTTACAATTGAGAGTTAGGGTTAAGTTTAGAGTGAAACTAGGCAAAAACAAGGATTTTAGCAAGAAACGTCACTTCCGGTCACTGATTCTAAATAAGTACATTACAATCTTGTGCATTTTGCAGACCTGTGACTATGGGTGACTATTTACAGACATCAATGGAAACACAGGCACTGGGGCTGTTTCAAATGAAAGGAACTGAGGCAAAGGGCCTAAGTATGGCTCTATGAACGTATGATCGTGGAAAGTGTGGTCTTTCAGGATATCAGACACACTAAGGCACACTAAAATACTCTTGTCAACGTCACCACACTGATGGGTTAGGAAAACAACAACTAATGTTATGCTCATAGGCGTAAAGATTCCTAACATTACCACTGACCTAAAGTGGGGTCTAGACAAGGCCCAACTATAGTCTTTACTTTAGGCTTAACAACGTCACTCGCTAGGACCTGTGACTATGTCACTAACATCAGGCCAAATTCTACGAGAACAACCTGAGTAAGTCGTAGCCCCAACTTAGGATATGCATAACACAACTTTGCTATCTGCATCATTGTCGAGGTATCGTATTTTGCCCTCAGCGATGCAATCCCAAGCCTTGGCTATGTTGTGATTTCGACATCATTTGGCAATGCTTCAAACTATCATTTTTGACACGAAATATGTTAGACTGTCCATCCCAGACTTACATGCAAAGACATATCGAGGTAAAAAATCATGACTAATTTCCCTCGGAGTTCGTACTTTTAAAATTCTGCGCCTCTAGACGGTGATTACTCCGCAAATCGTTCATTTACATCACAAAATGACATCACGTTCCCAAGTACAGTACGTGAAGTAGTACGAACAGAAACACTGCACATAGAACAGCTACGATATTGCGTAGGAACTATATTAATGCCTGCTCTATGTTTCACGAAAGGACGATAAAAATTAGTTCTCTGAAGACTGATTTTTAGGCATTTCTTGGCTAATTTCTTAAAATATAATGAAAGGAAACAAACCAGTAGTTGCTGCATAGTAAGTTTCGTTGTGCACCGGCTCCTCCATGGCCAGATGTTACGGATGTTTTGAGATGTGTATTTTCTTCTTCAGTTAGGCGAAAGAATAAAATGGCGGATAAACCGTACTTAATTCACTACATACCTTCAGTGCTAGTGCAGTACAGCGCAGTATACAGTAAACGGCAATACAGTACAGTAAACGGCATTTTGTGTATATAGTGCCAGTGGGCTGCTGCTATGTGCGCAATGGTACAGCTTTGTACCACACAACTTTTTTTGGCTGACATCCGCAGTGCAAGATCAAACAGTCAAAGCTAGACACAAGGTTTGTTGTGCGGTGGCGCAGTTTTCAGTGACAAGCTTAGGTGACAAGTGAACTTGGAATAGATGAATCTACAGCATAATCTGATGCTGAATGATTTTATTTCAGCTAGATTTTGGGAGGATTGCACATTTGCCACACTAATTTTTCTAGAAGTCCTCAGATTAAAACAAAAGCAGTAAAATGAAAGTTAGGCTAGGTAAACAAAATAAGAAATAAAATCATTCTTCAACAATAATCAGGGCCGCCCTCCCGGTCGGACCGCGCCGGGCGGAGAGGTGAGATATCTCAGCCCCAAATGAGAAAGAAAAATGAGAGAGTGAAGAAAGTTGGATAATCTGAAATACCAGTCTAGCAGATTTTATGGCATAAAAAGACGCCAAATATTGCATTGCATCATCTAAGGTGGTTACTTGGTAGGCCTAGGCTACGTGAATAAGTTCTCCAAAAAAAGAAAAAAAAAAGAGGAATGGTTACACCTTCCTTTCAACCTCCCAGGCCAACCACCACTCATCTCAAGCTTTCCCCACTGATGATAGTAGTGCCTACTATTGCATCACATCTTTGGTGGCTATCACTTCAGTGCAACAAAAAGTTAGCATTTTTTTTTTGTTCCGCAATCATCGAAGGTTGAATAGGCCTCATACTGTCCCCAGTGAGTCACGGTAAAATTGTTGGAATAAATTTTCTGAAACTAGTTTCTCGGGCCTGGGGAAAAATGACTGCAAATAGTTAGAAAATATACGCACCACATTTGGTTGTCTGCCAGTCTCCTCGAAAAGGAAGGCTAAAACAAACCCGATAGCATATAGGCCTAAATATTCTAGATAAGCCAATCCAAATATTACAATGTTGTTCCATGATAGAATGATGTTTTTCTCATTAATTGGGAACTTGGATCCCAATTTCATGGCTGGGTACAAGTAGTCGACGATACCTGGGAACGTTTCCCGTCGGTCATGGGGGGGGGGGTGCAAAATCAAAAATTTTCTGTACCATCCGCGCCAACTGATAGTGGTGGTCTGATTACATAGGCCATATTACTGTCCCCGCGTTGCGCGCAAAAGGGCGGCAGGCCTACACCCTCAGCCTGGCCACCTCAGGCCATCTCCACCTCTGCTGAAAAACCTGGATAGGAACCTCATATGCCATATCAATGATTTATGCAGATTTGCACACAATATAGGCCTATATGACATTTCCCCCAGTGAACTTGAAGACACTGGCGTTGCCCTGGTAATTTCTGTGTGAGCAAGTTCATTCTTTTCACGTTCACCGTCCTTCTGGGTAACCGAGGAAAACTTTTCTCGAATTTCATTCATCATCCCGAACCATTCTCTGTGAGACGGTTCGCAGTAAATTAATTCTTATATGTAGGCCCTATTACTATTTATCATTGATACTTGCTTTTTAAAAGTTGTTGACATGATATCACTATCGTAAGGCTGGATATATACAGCCTATAGAACACTCGGGCAACGCCGTTTCCGGCTATGGAAAGTTTGTAAAACCCAAAGTTTTCACGAAATACGCGTTAAGCCAGTGGCTCTTCGATTATGGTAATCAGTAGCAAATTTGGACAAAAATTTCTGGCCTCAGTTTCTAAGCGCCAGTACACTTATGTGTTCAGCCCATAAATATTTGCCAAGTTCTCTGAAAATCGATGCGGTATGACACCTCAACCAACCTGACTGATGATGTAGACCTTAGACCATTTTCATAGATTCATTTTTGATTTGTTTCACATTCATTAAGGAATTGCAGAAATGGTATCCCTATTTTAAGGCTGAGTATAAGCAGCAGGGAAGTGCCGTTTCCGGACATCTGGGAGGTTAGGAAAACTAACATTTCTTGTACGTACACTTTGATAGTCCCCAGAGACGTATATAGGATTTCGATAGTCCCCCCTCCGAAAATAGTTAGGATAGTCTTGCCATTCATCAGTCCCCCCCCCCCTCCCGTGGCATTAGGCCCCTAATTATTTTTTTTATCGTCTGTCCAGCCTGATAGTGTCCTTTCGTGAAGAACCCATCCTTTATAAAATTCTGGATCATATCCTGCATGATATTCGATATTCCAATATCATGTCCGAAAATGTCTCGGGGGGTCCCCACTCAGTTGGAGAAAAACCTCCAGCCAGTCAGAAATATTTACCTTTAACCTTCACCCCCCCTCCCCCACCCAAGATATGACGCTGGCCACGGCCCTGGCAGTATAAGCAAATCTAACTAAAGCAAAGAACGTGGGTAGTCCATGTAACAACAATCGCGGCGAGTGCATCCTCACGGGTGAGGAGGAGGCGAGACTCACATAGGCCTACCGAAAAGTAAACCTCGCAAATGCGTTGCAGTGTGTGGGCGCATGTTTTTCGGGGTTGTGTTTTAAAAGCTGGCTAAACTGGATTTGTGATATATAGACGATTACACACCCATTGAATACTTTTTTGACTAAGCACACCCCTTACTTTGTCGTAAATCATCAAGTTATGAGATTGATTCTTATGGACATAACAGCGTTTTTTCATACCAAATTAAGAGGATTAATATGACACGCATACTTTGCCATGATTTATGTTGGTGTACTGAAATATTTGACGGTGTTCGATGTGTACACGGCCGTGGAACTCATATCGCCATGTTCAAATATATTTCGTGCGCAAATTTACGCTGTGGTGCACTCTTTGCCGTGTCAACGCAAATATAGAGTGACAAAATAATTGGCCGTGTCAAAATTATGGCCCTGTGTGAGAATAGACTACGGTTGTAACAGGGAGCTGGAAGACTTCAGCTCCCTGTGAGGTAATAAATGTATGGCCGTATAAAGATTGTTGTTAGACTAAGCAGTTGGTTAGACCTCATTTAGAGTATGCTGTTCAAGCCTGGAACCCATATTTTTCTAAAGATAAGGAGTTACTTGAGAAAGTCCAGCTCAGGGCCACTAGATTGATTAGGGCTTTCAAGGGATGTCCCATATAACAGCAGGTTACGTATTTTAAATCTCACTTCACTTGAACTGAGAAGACTACCTGGGGATTTGATACAAGTCTATGAGATTGTTCATGGATTTGATAATTTATCATTTTCTGAATTTTTTCAAGTTTGCCAATAGTAAAATTACTAGAGGTCATTGTCTTAAACTCCATGGTTCAAAGTAGGATCAATATTCGTCTTTACTTCTTTTCTCAGAGGGTAGTGAATGAATGGAATGGGTTGCCAGGGGGTGTAGAGATGGCAAGAAGTGTAAATGGGTTTAAGAATGCACTGGACAAGTGCTTTGGGCTGTGTGACCAGGTTTGATTTTTGTCACTTTTTTTAAGGGTCCTTGATGGGGACTTAAATGTCCCTCCTGATCCTTTTTTAAAACTAAACTTAACTAAACATATTTCGTTCTCGATCGTTCGAACCATGGAACTGTTACGATGGAGCTCCAGGCTATTACAGAGATGGGGTAAAAGTATCCTCTTTGGAGCTCATTAATCGGTGGCCAGCAGTATCGGACGCACTTGATGGTCGCAAATACATTTATTTACACGGCTGCTAAACAGTTTCTGTTAGCATCGTGTCATAGGTAGCAGGAGAACTGGTTTGATAAGGATCTATGTTTTTTCGGAAACCGAGTGGGTGTGGGCATGACGTGAGGGAGGTGGGCATTCTTTTGGGGAAATTCCCCAAGTTACGATGTCACGGAATTTTTAAACGGTCAAAGGTCTTGTACTTCGACTAGAAGTCGGCATTTCATGAGTTGTTCACACCTAGTCATATCAATTTGAAGCATAACCCATTGAACTTACTTTAATGGGAACAATTTAGAAATTTGTGTATAAAACGAGCAAATGATCGTTTTGTGTACAGAGCTTTTCGATACGTAGCGCCCATCTTGTAGAGGAAATTGTATCAAAACTAAGCGGAGGGGAGCGCCACCAACCAGTTGGCAAGTAATATACCAGCTGAGAAAATTTTTGAATAAAAATACCCCGGCCTAGATCGCAAGAAATCCTTTACCTGTTTTGTGTTAAGAAATTAATGACTTTTAATAAAAGATAATAATTGAAAGTAACGAAGTTATTACTTTGTCATTAAAAATTATTGATTTGTTTTTACAATTTATTACTTTGTAATAACCTTTTACTTGCAAGGCACTAATAGGCTTTCTACTATATAAAAACGAGGAACACCTTTTGTTTCTACAGTTGAAGTCCATCGTTCTAGGCCTATTAATCAACTAAGTCGTGCAATTGTTGACATACAATGTTAAAAGACAAATGAAAGAAAGGCTGATCAGGGATTTTCACTGATTATGACTTTCAGTAATTCTGGACAGGCAAATTATTTTAAATTGTCATTGAATATCCTTTCCGCCCTGATAGAATTAAAGTTGGTCGTCAGATGAATCATAAATTGTATATCTGGTGGTCGAAATATTACTTGGTCGCCAAGTTAAGAGATGTAATCGCCATGGTGACAGGGATGGTCGAGCGTTGATGGTGGCACTCTGTGTGTGGATAGTCCTGCCGGTATTCATCCCCCTGGTCCCTCCCCCAATACATATTTTTTATTCCTTGTCGAAGGCAGGCAAGTCATCTTTGCGTGTGTGTGTAAGAAGCCTTGACATATCAACACAATATTTCAAGAAAGGAAACTTGCTGGATGTGTAGGTCGTCCATCGTGCGTAGATGATTCCCATCGATTTCAATGACATTAAAGGTCATTTGAGGTCACCAGAGCTTAAAGAATGGAAATTCTACTAAGGAAGACATCTCAACAACTGAATGTTGTTGGAACGGCTTCCATCTGCTAACAGTAACACGTGATAAGTGGATGTTGTCTGTTGTTATTTTGTACAGGTCAAAGGTCATAGTTTAAAATTTCAAACTTGATATGTAGGTCGTCCATTGTAAGTAGATTCTTATTGTGTTTCATGGAAGCCAAAGGTCATTTGAGGTCACAAGAGGATAGAGTATGAAAAACTGTCACATAAGATATTTCAGCAACTGATTGCTTCTGGAGATTCAAACTGTTAACACTGGTAGCACTTGATGAGCAGATGATCTGTCACCTCTATGGATGTCAAAGGTCATGTGAGGTTTTTAGTAAGAAGAGGTCATAGAAAACAAGATGTCCACTTCAAAATTGGTATATATTGTCCTTTGTTTTTTTCATGCACATTGGCAAGTAATCAGTGGTCATTTGACTTTTTGATTTTGCCCTTGCTCTGTCTGCCCACCCCACAGTGGCATAGGTACGATTTTTGTCAGGAAGGGGGTGGGGTCAAGATATGAAAATTTCCCCTCAATTTGTTTCAAGGTTACATGGGTCTGGCTTGATCTGGAATGTGAGTGTAGCATGGATGAGGCATATAAGCTGGGTCTAAGTCCAGTCTCCTTGATGTATGCAAGACTTTTTGGGGACTGCAATCACAGTGTTGCTAGGAGTGAATGATTACTGGAGTGAGATTTATCTGGGAGACTATCTGCGGATTAAGCAACCATTGGATGCAGCGGAGCGCAAGACAATTTTGAAGTATCAGGACCTCTACAGTCAGGAACGACAATTCCCAGGCTTGTAAGTAGGATCTAAGCAGTTGTTATTTTGCACTTTCATTTGCAATAAAATGTTCATCTCAATACAAAATTAGCAAATGCAAAATGATTAGGAGAATAACCAGATAAAAAGTACCACTAATGACTAAAATAAGTGACTCTGCTTTGATAGTGTCTTCACTGCTTTCCCACACTTCAATCGTTTGACCCTTCACCCCCCCTCATCCCCTAATAACGAAGGTGGGTAATGCTTCTGCATCCAAACTCTTTCAGAAAGTGACAACTACCTAGTGATCTGATCAATTAAAGGTTTTTCCCCCTCCCCACTTGAATTTTTTTCTTTGCAGACACATACGCTAAATATAAGCATTCCCAACTTTGCACCTTTCAAAATCATCACAAATGTTTTGATATCAACTGAAAGTGCTCCTTCAAATTTCAGTTGCTCTGGGTCTAAAAGTTGATAATTTAAGTCTTCTTATTTGCTTCCTTGTAACATGGTCACTGATGTGGAATACTCTTTACAAACAATGAGCAATATTTACTGTTGCTCAAGATATGCACAAGTCTCTGTCAATCAGGGGTCACACCCAAGTGTTTTCTTTGAGACTCTACTTTAACTTCAGAACTAAGGCCCCATACAGTAGTCGATATTTTAAACAATATTCCTGCGTGCCATCAGTCCTGCAAAGAAGACATCACTATGAGAGAACCCAGCAGCATGCATCACAACAGAAAAGTTTCTTTCAGAGATGTAATCTTTTAAATTCTGGTGATACAATACGACGGTATCTCACAACACCATACTATATACTATAAATTATTAACATCATAATGATCATATCAATGACAAGGTTAAGTAAGATATTGTTTTTTTTTTCCTTTTTTTCTCTCGATATGGAGGCTTCTCATCGTTAACATGCAAGTCAACTTTACCATCTGTACGACATTTTTGTTGTCCCCGCTACAATGGAGCCAATTAAAATGATTTCATTTGGTCCTTTGTTTTTTGACAAATTTCCAACCTCCTGATGGTTACAGTGCTTGCAACGATGAAAACATCTTGTCAAAAAGTACTTTGAACTTTTTGACAAGATGTTTTCAACTCGGTGGGAACTTAACAGTAGAACCAGAAAAAAGCACAAAAAGTTATTGATCGATGAAAAAAAGGAGACACTACATGACCACAATTGGTCCCTGTATAAAATTAATAATACAGTAGGCCTACACTTACAGTACTACATTATCATCAGTGAAAAATGAAACCCTCAATTCGCATTTCTAGGAGGAGTAAAGGCACAAGTTCCGAATGAATAACTTTCAAGGAAATATGCCAAGAGTCAAACACATTGCCAAGACCCTGTGCAGCTTTTCAAGCTAGAATTAAGGCTGTGACAGTTAGTAAAAAATTGAAAACCGGTTTTGGTGGCCGTGAAAACTGTGCATACAAGTACATATCTGCTAAACATGTTTGTACTGGCATAAAAATTTGACCATTTTGTACAGCAACATGCAAGGTGATACCAGACAAATTATTCACATTCACATTATTAAATACAAAATTATTTTATCAGTTCACATATTTCAAACTTCTCTTTGCAACTCAACTTTCTTCCTCTTCTTCCTCCATAACTGCTCTTTTTCTCTTGCGATGAGAGACTACCATATCAGACATAGTGATTTTGGTAATTTCTCTGTTTTCCCAATTCTGGTATCCTTGCAGACTCTTCTGACCTGTTGAGAACAGACTAAGCTCTATTGAGCTCAGATATTCTGTCAACCGTGTTACGTCTTGATGTGAGGCATTTTGGGAGCCATCCATGATTCGTCTGAAACGTCCAACAAACGTCTGCGAAAAATTACGAGACATCTTGGTCATTACAAACCAAGCAATTAAATGATTTGCAAAACTTGGTGTAACAATGCATAATCTCTCAGTTAACACATTAAGATACCTGCAACCTGTGCCTTTATTTATACAGTGGTTCGAATATGAACTTTGACGAAGATCTTCACCACATATTGAACAGAAATTGAAACACTACAGTCATTTCAAAAAGAAAGGAAATAATTTTGAGATTGTGTTTTCTTCAGGAACATGTCTGCCTTAAAGTGACAGCGAATATGGGGGATAGGAAAATTACAAACTTGTTGTAGAAGATCTGAGAGAAGTGACGTAAAATCAGATGGTATTGCAGCATATGTGGACCTACTGTATAGGCTATGTCCACAAAAACGTTAGTTTACAATTTTCTTCAAAAGAATATTTTTTTTTCGCTTCGTTATAGGTTATCAGTAATTATGAACACTCTGTTAGCCTTACCTCCAATAAACATTTCCCAACATCTGCACTCTCTTGGTGTTGGAACGTTAACAGTTTTGTGCCAAAAGCGTAAAAGAATGGTGACTTTGTGTGCATATCAACAACATTTGGATCTGCACTCAGTATTTCACGCATACTTCCTTTGTATATCTTTGGAAGATCCACGGAAATTATATTTCTTCTTCTGCCATGAAGACCATTGGCTAGCCACAGAGGCAGATCTAACTTTGTTCCTGGGAGAATATGTTCTCCATCGTTACTAGGATTTAAAAAGCCTAGCCTGTGCAGTGTGGTTTCACAACTACACGGAACTTTTTCTTGTGAAGCTAAAATATCCTCAATATTGAAATAATTCTGAGTTTCGTCATGGTATGTGGTATACGCTATTCTCGACATCTTGATTTGTTTTGAGTTCGACCGGAACGAGAAATCTGAAGCTCAATGATATATCGTTAGAATATCTTCAATTTACTGCTTTTCGTAAGGGATATCCTGAAAATACATGCACAATGCTTAGACGCGGCTAGGCTAACTTATCTACAGTACGTATGTACTGTATATACAGGCACTATAAAATACAATTACAAATTTACCGCGCTACAATGTAAAATCTGTCACAATTTTCCTGTCGAGTGACCATAGAGCAATACAAGAAAATGCTATTTACAATCGTCACGCGTATCAGGCTACGTTCAGATAAAACAGCTGCCATTCTTGAACACAACACTGCACTATAGGGGATCTAGCACACTCCAACTCCGTGCCAGACCACGTATCCGTATTGTGAAAGGAAGTGCGACAAACTTTAACCTTTTTGTATGACTCTGCAAATATCCGACTGCAAGGGCTCTTTGCTTCATATAAATATGAAAACCTCACCAATAGGTGTCAAATAAGCAGTGCTGCCAGTGGTACTGGACGTGTGAATCCTGAACTGAGCTTTTGCATTCAAAGGGCCAGGGTAAGCCTCGTTTCTGTCTAGAGTTAAGATTATGCACAGGCGTTTAGTGTGTAGTTGAGCAGTTAATTAGTCGGCCTGTGATTGTGAACAGTGTGAACCCTGTGAAGTGTGATTTAGATTAGGTGGGCCCAAGTCTTGTTAGCCATGATTGTAAATTTAGGCCTAGGCTAGTCTGTTACTGCACATAATCTATTGTCATGTTTTTTTTTTTCATAGATATTCCAAAATGTACAAGAGGATACGATCGGAAATAAATTAAGTCCATCGACATTGTGAAAATTAGTGGAAAACTTAGCTAGCGTTAACTTTTAACGTTAGGCCTAGACTTAAATGTCCTTGTGAAATTTGAGCGAAATTGTGGTATTTTTCACTTTAAGTGCAAAAAGTATGTTTGACCACAGTACTGTGTAAAGGAGCTATAAGGATACATAGTCAACTTAGAAAAAAAAACTATAAGTCCATAAAAATGAAGAATGATTTAACCCCCCATGGTTGACTACGAGCCTCAGCACTCTGAGGCAGAGTATCAGTAGCCAACATTTTGAGAGGCTACGAGCATACACAGTCATCACGTCTTGTCCTGATACATTTATGATGCCAGGGGGATGCTTAGTCAAAATCAAATCAAAGTAGTATGCTAGACCTTGGTTCATTCATTGCATGTGTGTATGTAAATTTTTTTTCTTCATACTGTATTTTCTGCAGAACAGATACTTGAATACAAAGAAATATACCAGATGATGAAGATGGCTCTTTTTCAAATGAGCACAAAATGTGTAAGACTTGCTTCTTGCAGTAACCCGATACAGAAGACCTTGGCAACTGCTACTGTATCCAGGAAACTGGACTTTGAACAACAAGACACAATTCCACTCTTCCACACAGATCAAAAAATGCCTCCTAGCAGGTGTCTGCACAGCCTTCATCAAAAGGGACCTCTCAGTGGGTATGAACCTTGGTCAGATGAAATTGCCTGTGACCTCCGAGGCAGCTGCATGCCTGGAAGCACCAACTGTTCGCTCAAATTTCATGTTTGGGCAGGTCAGTTTTAATGACATCGCACAAAGTTCATTCAGCTCCCAGAGGAGCTCTTTCCACACGCTGCGACATTTTCTTCCAAACATGAAGTGCTCTGACATCAGCAGAAACTTTTCTCTCGATACGGTGAAGTTCAGTGGGAAGCAAACAGTGCCCTTGTGGTCAGATGATATTGCTTGTATCCTCCAGGGAACCTGCCTCCCAGGGAGCACCAAATATTGTCGGACGTCGTCCATGTTTGGCAAGCTGACCATCTCCGATGTGACGCAGGGGTCTCAAAGACAGCCATTTTGTTCCAGCGCACCTGATGGTCAGGTGAGTCTGACACAGCGGCAGCGTCTAAAACTGGCAGTCAGAGATTATGGCTCAACAGTTGTCATATTTCATGTTTGCATATCCCTCATGTCCCTAGGAGGCTTTTATCTGGCAGTGTCAAGGTGAATAAAAAAAAAAGTCATGCTTTCTTTCATAAATTCCTCTTCATAAATTTGCAATCAAGTTTCTTCATCATGCATCCAGTAGAGTTCATTCTTCTAAAAATGTTAAGTCAGCTTCATGTTCTGTTCATCTCTACCACTGCAGGCCATTGGTAAGGTATGTAAAAGGTTTGTTGTCATCAGAGAGGATTCCATGGGTGAAAATATCACAAACATTTTCCTTTTTTTTTCTTTAGGGTTTGTGCTCATACCTTTCTTAAAAGAATAGTTCAAATGATAATCAGACTCAGTTGAAGCATTAAAATAATCTGAAAATCGCATTCAGTAAATTGAATTTCATGAATTTTGTGTTACAAATACACTACAAAAACAATTAAAAGTTTGAACCATTTTACCCAGCAAATTTTAAGCAAAGACACCTCATAATGCAACACCTTGCACGGATGATGTACTGGATTTACTATCGAATGTAAGCACTACTTTCGCTAACCTGGGCTTTCCTACTGTGTGAAATGCTAATGTGCAAAGTATGTAGGTGTTCAAGTACAGGCTTCAAAAGTTTCATATTTTTGTGGATTCCAGATCCAAACAGGATTCAGTCAGATGTCGAGTATTCCTTCTTGCCGATGCTGGAAGTAACCGACAAGTTTTCATTCCAGTCGTAAATAAAAATATGTGTTGTCTGCGAAGACCATTTTGAAGAAAACTGTTTTGCACGGGACATCTGAGCTTGTTAAATCACTTAACTCTTTAGAAGTCTAAGTTACTGCTTCCAGGTGCTGTGCTAATGGGGATAACTCAAGAGAGTAGACTGACAAGGCTTGTAAGAGTGAAAGAATGTTACTATTGTTTGATCAAACATTCTGGTTATTTGCACATAAGTCCTGTATGACTACATTTACCACAGGTTCTGGTTTTTCAAATTAGCACAGTGTTCCTGCCAGTGGTTTGGCCCAAGTTAGGGTTAAGTGGCCTTGTAAATAAGTATTGAATGTCCATACAGTGGGACATTGGATGTCCATTGTATTCCGTCACAGACTTTTCGTTCTTTCGATTACAGAATTAAGCTAAGTTTTATCAAAAGATTGCACCGTTAGTGTGCTATGTTATCATAGTGACACGAAAGTTACGTTTGCATCGGTGGTATCAGTTGTGTCACATGTGGATGTATTGTAATCATTGAGCTGTTTGTATAATTTATACATTTATGCTGCCTATCGATGTGCTTTGTGATAGTGAATCCAGTACGTCGCTAGTGTTCAGCGCACTATGCAAAGCAGTTGTCAGAAGCCGTCAAACTTTTACTGTACAGTAAGTCTGATATCTTGGGAAATTTAGTTTCATATTTTACTGATCTTTGTACATATGAAATGTAGTAGGTCAATTGGACCATTTTGACTATTCTTTTAGTCAATTTCATCAAACTTGTGCAATTCTAAATTGTCATTCTAACCTTGCCATTATAGTAGCATTTTGTTAGCACAATAGCTATTCGTCACACATAATCACATATTTGTTGCTTTGGATCATTTCTATTTTTTGGGTCATGCTACAGTTATCTGGGCTAGACCACCCTGCAACAGCTACTATATGTGTACCATGACCATCTAGCATTATTCCTGATTCAATATTGCTGTCTGACAGTTTCACAAGCATATACAGAGTGTACAACTGTAGTGCATTTGGCACTTTTTGTTCAAAAACTGTTTTCCTGTCATGATATCAAAATTACTCAAATGCAGCCCCTCAACACCATGTCTTTTTTCAAGCTTTCTCGATTGCAGTCCAAACTTTGGAACAGTGCTAACATCTTCAACAGTTTCATGCTCTCATTTTAATGTGTAAAATTTGATTAATTGCTCTTTGACTTACAGTGAAACACACATAATCAGTCCATTGGCAATGTGAAGACAGCAAAATCAGGTAGCAAAAACTGTAGGGGTTCAATGGCTATAGAACTGAGGAGGGGCCTTCTCAGCCCCTCTAGTAAGAAAGAGCCCTAAGTTATGCTTAACCTTCTCAATATTTGCAAGTGCTCCGAGAATAAATGGAAAAGAATGCATAATTCAAAATTAAATTCTATCTAAGATAGCTTGTATCACATTAAGTAAAAAATTCAGTGAAAGATATGTATTTAAGGCCACAATACTGGGCAATAAACACAACAATAGGACTATGTTTCACTGATTTTGGCTCACAAGTGGGATAAACATGGATGTGCCTCTTCATCTCTGACTAGTGATAAATTTGTGACAAGTATGCCAGATGTTCACTTTGACCTAAACCATATTTGTCGAAGTTACAACTGTTACACATTTTAAGTCTTCAAAAACAGTAGGATACTAATTTTGTTTAAAACACCAAGCAATGCATGAAAGCATTTGAAGTTGTGTGCAGTTTAAATATCAGTTCAGTAACACACTGTTAATTTGCTCTGAATTATATTTATATTAGTAATGAAAAGTTGACATAGATGTCTGTCACCTACAGCAGAGTGGCTGATGATGTAGTGGAATTGGTTTATTAGGAAGAAGATGCCAAAGCTGTGGAAAAATAGGTGGTTTTTGAAATGAGTGTAGCATTAGGCTGTCATATAGTCAGGTACTACACCTCATGAAGTTTTCGTATCTGCAGACATTATCAACTAATCATTGTGATTTATAGTAACAAAATTCAGAATTATGACTAATTCTATTCAATTTGAAGTTGGTATACAAATTTACTTTGTTGTCTTTGTAACGAACATACATTCTAGAGAGCAGCAAATTCAGTGGACATTCTTAAGTCCTCTCATAAATATGTTGTTTTACTTGTTAATATAGTGTTCAAGTAACACATTGCTGCACTAAATAAAGAATCACATTTATACTTCGGTTTTATTCCCCACTTTCATTTTCCAATATTGTGGCCTTACTCAGTACATGTTTTTAGTATCAGCATCACATTATTACTCAGAGGAATTACTGTTGTTTTGCCATAACAAAGAAATGCAGAACCTCTCCCCTTTTGATCAAGGCAGATAAGGAATTTGTCAGGAACATTGATTTCTGAAGCTAGCAAAACTGTGGGTGGTTGGGGTTGGTTTTTTGTTATTTTGTACTAACCAGGAATGCCTTCTTGATAAAGTGACCCTGCGAGTCACTTTACAGAGGGTCAATATCTTCTACTCTACATTCAACTCACTATAAAATAGGGAGTCATGGGACAAATTATGCAACCAAGAATGATGGTGTAGATTACCTTCTGAGGCTACTATATACATAGTAGTAATGAAAAGATGCTGTCACTACCCTTTTAAACAATCCACCATTCTAACTTATTTCATGACTCTCAAAAGCCACTTTTCATGTAGAATGTTACTTGAAAGGTTTGAAGATCAAATGAAAAAAACAGGAGTGAATTTAAGCTGTGTTTGCCACGTGTATAGTAGGTTCATTTTTGTGTGCACCGATAACAGAAGGGATATACAATGATGTTTTTCGTCAGTTGCCAATAACTGGAAACTTGGGAGTAACTTACAATGGCTTTCACATTTTGAAGCCTTTTGAGTTGTCTGTATTCAACCTTCTGAAAATCCAACATGCAGTTACTGCTCAGCCACACAGGCACGTATGTAGCATGTCAGTTCGACCACCTTCTATAGCAACATGCGGTGCAACCACTGATCTCTATATTAGCTAATCTCTATATTAACTAGATTGGCGAAACTGCTCGCTGCTGTGAAGGCACCGGAAACTAGTCTTTGGGTGTTGCAACATGGCCAACATAGAATGCCAAAAGTACAAAACGAATTGAATCGTGATTTTCTGGGTCAGATGTCATGGTTATAACATCAGTGCACAAAGAGTATTGTTTCCTTTGGAACTAAGATGACTTGCTATGACATTGCCCTTTTTCTCTTCAAAGGCTAATGATTATTTTTGTCAGACCTTTTAACTTGCTCTACCACATTCTTGACAGTTAAGGGTTTGGTACAGTTGCGTAGATGGCTCCCTTCAGTTATTAACTAAGTCTACCTTTGCAGCCCTCAAATTGAAGTTGAAAACCAATAGATCCAAAGGAAAGGATACTCTTTGTGCACTGCATTGATGTTATAACCATGACATCTAATCCAGGAAATCATGATTCATTTATCCTTTCAGTGTTCCGTGTTGGCCATGTTGCAACACCTTAAGACTAGCTTCTGGCAACTTCACTGGCATACTAATGTTGACATGCTATTGTAAAAAGATGCTCACCCAATCCAGATAATGTACAGATCTGTGGATACAACCCAGAAAAATTATTCCCCGGTGGAAGTAGGGAATTAGCAAGTTGATGCAATTATCTTTGGGTACAGAGCATATTCTTCTTTTTTGAGGTTGTTTGAGTGTACTTGTTCATTTATTATTTAAACCATTTTCATTCAGACTCTGCTTCTGTGCTAATCTTGCATCAGCAACCATCATCATCTTACAATCTTGCATGAGTGTGCTTGTTTGTTGTTCGACTTATGGCATTTCAGGCTTTGCTTCTCTCTGTTGATGTTACAATATATCAACAGACTACATATATCATTTTACAATCTTGCAAAGTCATTTGGTGATGCAAGATCAGTTGGACTTTGAAATCTCTATCATGCCTATGTGGTCTGATTTGGCCCCGTCACCTTTCAAAATGCTCAAAGACTCTAAACATTGGTTGTGCCGTACTTGTAAGCATGCCATTTGAAGTTATACAACAACATGTGTTGAACTTAAATGTTAGGCGTTTACAGTAGCTTGTTCTTTGTACTATATTGTCCTTGAAGGTCCTTAGAGGTCAAGAGCACTATTAATGACATAAATGGGTTAGACTGGTTTTGCCATTTCATAGACAGAAGTTGCTTACTTACTTTAGTTCTTACACCAGAAATGCATAAAGGTGCAGTTACAACAAACCTTTAAACACCACTAATTTATATCACAATGCAGGTACTATGGGTATTTTTGCTTGTACTTTTGTATGTAATTTTACAGCCTACGTTGTGTTTTAATAGGTGTATAGCAAGTAACTAATAATGTTTATTTTTACATGTCTTTATGACATTAGAATCTTGATGTGAGGACTTTAAATTTTAACTTAAGGTACCCACTTTAGGTAAAAAAAAATTATTTAAAAAAAAAAGAGTTAGGGAAGAGTTGAATAATTGTTGAACCAAAAGAAAAGAGCTCAAATGTTTTTGAAATCCATAATTGTCTCAAATGCTCTTGTAGAATCACATCTTCTTTATCAGCCCAAAAGAAAAAATATAAACATAAGTTTGAAACTTCTTAGTAAATAGGTAGAAAAGTTGCAAGTGACATTTAAAATTCATCAAAATACAGTAAAAGTATGGCAAGATCCATTTTTGTGATATTTCTTGTTGTCAGATATTTTCAATACTCTCCTTTTTTTTATGACACTGATTCTCCTCCATACAGTGGGCTTGACGTGCAGAGCTTGCTGAAGATGCTGCATTTTGGGGACGAAGTCGTATCATCCAAGCTAGCAACTGGTGCCAGCACATTTGTTGTCGC
Source organism: Stichopus chloronotus (assembly GCA_021234535.1). Lineage (NCBI taxonomy): Eukaryota > Metazoa > Echinodermata > Holothuroidea > Aspidochirotida > Stichopodidae > Stichopus > Stichopus chloronotus. The sequence continues at coordinate 17,656,571 of CM037832.1, read as the reverse complement.
GTACGGAGTCCACAAAGTCTTCGCTCCTGTTCGTATCGCCATCACATTGACATGCACTCCTTTTATTGTAAGGTACTTGCGATCTGTTGGAATTCTGAAATTGGCAAAGTCTACCAAACCTTGATCCAGTAATTGATTGACTTTGGTGTGTATTCATACTCAAGGAATTTGTTTTATCCTTGGAAAAGGTGAAGTTGAGTGAGAGCAAGCAGGATGAGTCATCTGTGTATATGTGTCAGTCTTGGTGATTTTCTTGAAAGAGGGTTTCTGTGTTACTACAAATTGTGACATCATGACATGTAAGGAGTCTCAAGAAGCGTGATACCTGAAATATACAAACCCCTGGAATGGTTTGAATTCGATAAATGTTAGGTTAACTTAACATGGTGACCAAGAGTGCGTATGAAATGTTTTATGAAATGGTTACCTTAGAGAATGGCATGCTTCATTTTGAATAGCTTTATCTGGTACTTTATGTAGGGTCACATGTTGGACCATTACAGTGATACTAGAAAAGTGTTGATTAAGGTGTACGGTATGGGGTGTGGGGCTTAAGTAATAGGGTTTGTGATCTCATTCATATTCAGTGATTTCCCTGAGTGTCAGATAAAAAAAAAAAAAAGTGAAAGGTATTTTAAATCAGTAGCCCCATCCTTGTAACAGCTTTACAAACATTTTTGCATGTTCTTTTCAGCAATGACAATCAAGATGTCAGTCTGAGCTATTAAACTAATCAGGTTACTTGAGGTATTTAACGTCTTTATAAGTACAGTAAATGTGGCAGAGGATTTTAGTAGATATATGACATGATGGTGACAATATTTAAAATTTTGACGATGTGCTGACAATGTTTTAGTTTAGTTTGTTTTATTTCAGCTGAGGTCAAATGAAAACCTCGTCGGCACACTGTTTCAAGAATGGAAGCTTGGGACACATGTCATGTTCAACAGACTATAATATGATCAGATACTTCTGTTGAAAATCACAAATCTAAAATATTAAATATTGTTTAAATAATAAATGTTAATCAAAAATAATAAATAGTTTCTCATAGAATGCAAAAATAACACTTGTTTTACGTTGTCATTGTTTAAACAATATTGTGTCTGCTATTTCAATGTACTGGTCATCATATCCTAATTTCTATTGGTTATGTTTTGTTAAATTATTGTGACAGTGTGACCAGCTAGGCTACTGCAGTGTTAAAGTCATCGGAACCACAGTGCGTTTCATGTATCAGTTTGTCTCTGCAGAGCTGTGAACCACAGTCACTCTAGTTGGGATGTTCAAAGATCAGCCTGAATTTTTTTTTTTCATTTTCAATTAAATTTTGAGCAACAAAGTTGTGCCTTGAAAGTTCTGGGCAGCAAACAAATTGTCTCCAGCCAAATAGATTTTCATATATTTATGTTTTTTTTTCTCATTCAATGGTATTTAGTTTTGTTGTTTACTCAGTTATCATAAGGGCTTCAAAGGAGTGCATATTGTTTCTTTTTTATCAGTTTATGATTTTTGTATCTAATATTGAATAAAATGCTAACAGGACAATGGATGAAAGCGAACCAATGGGTTGAACTATTTTTGAGTCCCAATTGCTATGTACTTTAAATCTGCATGTTGCAGTGGAACTCTTATTTTAGGCCATTTTGTCATGTCCATGTAGTTTGCAGTGCAATGGTGACATGAACTATCAAACTAAGACGTTCATTTGGTTTTGATGATAATTATAACCTTTGTATAATAATGCAGGCAAGTGTGTGTATGTATGACTGTAATGCCTACTTTGTGAACACAATAGAAAGGGAAAGCTCAAAACAGAAGGGAAACTCTGATAGATCTTGTATGTAGTTGTAGCACATTGAGTACCAGAATCCCATTGTTTTGGTCAAAGGTAATTTGGGGTCAACATGGGTCAAATTGTGAAAACATTATAAACCTGAGATCTCAAGAAAGCAAACTTTGACAAGTCTAATACTTGATATGTAGGTGTACCACATTGCATACCACAAGGGATTCGCGCAAGCACGAATCTATAGCGCCTTACGATATTACAAATTTTCCATTTCCCTCCCCCAATAAATGAATTGCCACCTATGCTACCCCGCCCCCCTCGATGTGTATGCAAGCTGAAATGGGTGAACAACCAGTGCGAAGTTAGAATTTCAGAAGCAGGTCGTATTCTTTCTGTTTTTCACAAATTGTAAAGTAACATGCAAGAATGCCAAGTAGGAAGTGTAGGTACTTGACTTTTTCTTCGCCATTTAGTGATAGGATGATATTTTGCCATCATTACTGCTGCGAAAGTCTCAGTAGCAGATGCAAAATACTGCTCTAAAGGGAAATAGGGCATTTAGAATATGCCAACATGACACATAAAGAAAATAGCTTTAATCACTGTTAAACCATTCAGTCTCATCAATAAACATCTGCAAAAGCTTCATCCCTCAAAACATTGAGCATGTGATGAGTAGCAGAAGATGCATCATTTGAATTGTAAAATGTTGGGGTGAACAAATTTGTTGAACAAATGTATTGCAACAAATAACTGAATTTCTATGTGTGAGAAACTTATTCCTTGAATAATCTGTCATTCTGCTTTCACAAACAGTGGTTTAAAAAATATGGTTGTTTTCTGTCAAACAAATACCTTATTTCTCTTTAAGGAAATGTCTGTTGTATTACTAAGCATGCAGACAGGAATCATCAAAAGCATTGTATACCTCCAAAAAGGTAATGCCTAATTAGGAATGGAAGTTGCAAGTAAGATTCAGGAAGGTGCAAGGGAGTACACTGTGTTTCATCTGCTGAAACAGGCAAAATGTCAGGTCACTTCAGTATGGAAGTACTGTTCATCAATCAGAACCACATACAAAGGGACAAAGTCATGGCTCTGCATAGTGAGGTGTGTGGCTTGTGCATATGTTGGTGTACATTTCAAATTGACTGTTAATTGTGACACATGGTTATTTGGTCTTATCACTTCTTAAAATCGCATATGGTACTTCCATATACATGCCTCATATTTTGCAACATTAATATCCAAATTGTGGCTCGCGATATCACAATTGAGAGTATATGTATTACATGCAGTCGCTTGCAAGGTGCCACAGGAGTAGATAGATGTATTGCTTCAGAAGGTTACAGGACACATGGCGTCACTCTCCCCAAAACTCTGGGGCGGATACGGGGGGGGGGGGGTGATAGGTGACTAGTCACACTCAACAAGCACTCATTAATATAAAGGCAATTTAAAGACTTACAGGAACGTCCTGCTCTTGGTGCTGTGGCAAATGATTCTGTTCCTGGCCAATTACCCAGAGTTTAACTCAACCAGGCAGGTCCTGCCTTTAGTGACTTTCCGTAGGCCACATAGTTGATATTTGGGAAGTGCAGTGTTTGGGGGTGATGTGTTTGAGAAAATGTGGAAGTGTTGGCCATCAGATTTTGATATGTGCCACTTTCATTGGTGTGTGCCTCAGTAGGCCAGTTCCTGAGAAAACAATTCATGAGTTCAGACTTATGGCAATAGATGAAAGATCAGGGACTACACTGGAGAATGCAGACACAGGAAAGACAAGTGGAGACAAATCACCATTTTCTTTTTAATTTTTGTTTTGAAATTGCTGATAACACAAAAAATTGTACAAAATGAAGAATTCCAATTTGATATTTGTTTGCCATATTTTCGTGGCAGTTTGGCTCAACTTTGCTGCGAAAAAATCACATACACCAAAATGTTAACACCACCAATATCACTCATACAACATGGACAGCTCTGTACCATGTGCAAAGAAACTGAAAAGTTTTTGACAAAAGTAAAGTTTAGTCAATCTAGCCCTGAGCCCCCATGTGGGGGAGATGACACATTTCATACTATTGTCATTAAATAGGTCTTCCAATTTTCATCCTCATCCACTTATAAATTATCACACAGTCACACACAAAACTCTTCTCTTTATACAACTTTTGTGAATAGGAAAAGTAGCCCCACTATCCAACTAAGTACGATATGTAGGCCTACATTGACGTCATCACGATTTTGCAATTTCCTGTCAATTAAACTTTGGTCTATGTTCACAACTGGTTTTTATTGCATTATATCATGTGCAACATCCAGAATTCTTTGATGTATGCAGCTTATTACTTTAATTGTCTATGATGAGGGAAAAAAAATGATGTATTCGAAAAAGTGCAGACAGACTTAGCAAGAAAATAAAAGATGAGGGGTTTGAAAAATCTTTAGATTCACAAAATGGTTATTTTCTGAGGTTACAACTGCTGGAAGCCACCTGGGGCAACTGGTGCTGCATAGACAGGAATAAAATTAGTGGGAGTGGAGTACGTTGATATGAGCTGTTGAATAACGTTGAAAACTTAGTTGAAATTTGTACTACCAGCAATGCGGCATGATGCAGCCTTAAACATTTTCAGTGTCTTAAATGAAGCTGCAGGAAACAACAAAATGGGGCCAGTCCCAGTCTAGTCATTGACTACTAATAGTGCATGTAACCCAGTTAGTACACTGCTATTTCAAGTTGAATGACCAATGTGTAATCATTCAGTGAATTCTTTGTACCAAATTGAATGAACAACTGTTCAATGAACAATGTAACACAGATTAGGCAAAATGAGTTTCTTGCTTGGGAATGCATGATTTCCACTGATTCCATGACATCTTTAGGTTCCAGCAAATTGCGTCTTCAAAATAGGTCAAGTAGGCATCTTGATGCAACCTAAGGTATACACACACTGTTTATATCATTACGTCTAAGTTGATAGGCCATTTATATCCCACCTAGCTTTATTTTCTGCGGCTACATCATTTGCTATTATGCTAAATGATCACTGCAGTTTCCTCAGATTAACAGAGAAGAAAAAAATACAGCAAAATTAAACTGATATCACCAAAGAGTTGAATCATTTTTGTTTTGATTTCTGCAGTACTGATTGGTTTGACACAAAACATGATGAGACCCTTCAATAAACTGTTGAGAAATTGTAAACTGTGATACAGACATTGCCACTGCAACAAACCAACATTCAATAGTTTAATAATCTGTATCTGTGCCTTACCTTTTTGTTTCTTCCCTTCCTAGCTATAACACCTTTTCCCTCGCTTTATGGTGAAAGTGATTCTATTTGCAAATAATTGAGTTTGAGACAGTATCAAATTTAAAGGTCAGATAAATGAACTTAATAAGTCATGATTTGAGAATGGTCATAGCAATTGGTAGCTGTGGATGTTTGCCAGCACAGCTTTGATGAGTGGAATGTCAGATAGAATTTACCAGAGACTTAATTGCTCTGAGGTCTGAACTATATCTGGAATGGTACATATTTGACAAATTGTTACTACAATGGAGATGCAAACATTAGTTATAAAAGGGAAACTAACTAAGACAAAACTTTACTTCAATGTTATGTACATAGAGAATAAGAAAAGACCAAACTGGTGGTAATACAGACAGATAAAAGTAATATGGCCAAAGTAAAATCTGTTTTTTTTTTCCACAAGTGTATATGGGTTATATTACTTATGAAAAGATGGCCATGTTTTAAACATATATCATGTTTGTGAGATTTACGACATGGTCAAAAAGAAAGGAATGACTGCTACTGCAGTCTTGCCAGGTGTACGTTAAAAATCAGCAGAGGGAGGGATTGCTGATCACCCTAGCTTCCTATTTAAAGTTTAAAGCACATACAAACATTTCATGTAATACAGTGACAGTATATCAAATAGCTGCAAAATCAAACCTTAGCATGAATTTGTACACTGTAGTTAAAGTAACATGTACTTTTTGGTTGGACAGATGATGAGTATGAGCTTGTTCTGAATTTTTTTTATGTCTCTATCACTTAAAAACCAACATTCAAATCATGCAATAGCTGAAGTGTCATTTTGCTTGACTTGAATATTATTCTTGATTCTCTCGATTACTCTTGAAAAAAAAAAAAGGCAAATTGTCTTAATCCATAAACAAAACGTGGCTTTGAAATATTCCTGACAAATACAAAACAAGCAGATGATGCAGGCCACAAAACTGCATCCCGAGACACGAGCCGATCCGGCAGCAGACGTGAAGCCAGTCACGGCCTGAGATTGAGGTGGATAGAATTCTCAAACGTCGAAAGTCTTGATATCGAAAAATAGTGACATTTCTTTCATCTCCTATATTCCACATATAATACACCGTTCTCCCCAAATTTGATCGTGGAGGTCAACTATTGTGAGAGGCAGGTCATTCAGGGTGACCCACTCGCTCAGGTGTGTCCATAAAGTTCTCTGAATTCATTCCCAAAGGCACGCTTCACCACGTGGTTCTCTTCCTGTGATATCTTCTTTACCTCGAACTGCCTCTGCAGCTTCGATCATATTTTCTTCAGGGGCTGCTTTGGCTGATAGTGCTGCACCACCCAGCTGTGATGACAAATGCCCTCCATTGTCAGTCTCTTGGATGGGTTGTGGACGAGAAGCTGCAGAGATATTTTAAGGCAGAGAAAGGAAAGAGTAACCAAGCTACTGAGCCTCGTTTCAACTGTTATCTTGACATAATCTGTTTGGTACTAGTCTCTGATATGGACCTGATTATGTAGCTTGACATATTTTCAGGTAAAGGGGAATCAAGTAGTCTAATTTGTCATAAGGTGGAAAATAGCCTCCCATCGTGTTTGACCCACATTCAAATGATAACAGAAACTGACTGGACATCACAGTGTTTACTTTTCAAGATGTTGCGGTTTGAAAGCTCATAAAAAGTAAAACAGGATACTGCCATTCTGAGATTGCGATGTAATAACCTGACCACTTGTTATTGAAAAGCTTTTGTTATTATTTACAATTTATTGACAAAATAGTTTTAATAGTTATGGATCTATTCAAATCAAAGTATTAGTAATTTGATCATTGCATGTACTTTCAATACATTGTAATTCAACACATTTATGGAAATTATAGGTAGGAAAACAAAGAAATACATCCAAATTTTGGTATCAGTGGTTTTGTGACAACATAATTCAACTTGCTTCAACTAAGACAATCAAAAACCGATGGTTTCAAGGATTACAATATGTTTCTGTTGTTTCATCATACAGACGAGATTCTGATACAGCTGATGGAGGCAAATTAATCATAAGGCTGCAGCTTCAATTGCTGGAACTACAAGGCTCATGATTTGCATGCAACACAATTTTCAGTTTTACTACGCCTATACGGCAAACAACAGGCTACCTGATGATACAGTAGCTCAAATTTGTCCAAATGTTTAACATTCCAATAAGAGAAACCTCCAAATAATACCCCTTCTGAAAACACCCGTCTACTTGTGCTTCTCTAACAGACACGGGTACATTCATTAGGTCTTAAGCATAACTTACCCTAACATTAAGTTTGATAGCCAACAGGTGACTAAGTTTATCCTATATAGGCCTGATATCGCAAAATGAGCCAATGGCAATGTCGTGAACAGCATGAGGCCTATTGAAAGTAATTACCGACCGTTGCCTGGGTCTGTAGTAACTATTTAGCAAAATTTGCTTTTCTGTACCCACATTTTGGAATAATGTAATCCTGCAAGAGTACTGCTCAAGATATAATCAAATTACTGAAGACCTTATGCAACACGGTAATTTATAGGATTACTACCCGTGTAGCCTACGTACGTAAAAGTTAGGCGTATCTTACTCGATGCACAGTCTGCGCATGTTACATATGCGTACTCTGCTGCATGTACTTAGTATGATCAACAAGGGTTAACATTGTCGATTGTAGACTTTTACTGATCATGTCACGCAATTGCTGTATCCATCCACTGCACTCGTACCAAAAGTTCAAAATGGAATGCCAGTATTTACTAATTTGTCAATATTTGTAATCTTTATATTGAACTAAATTTGCAAAACAAATTTCACAAGTTCATCAGAAATGATTAGTGATATCAGTTGAGAAATCTATGGTCTTTGTTTTCACAGCATACGAGTCAAGGGAGTGATTAAGACTTAGCCCACTCAAAACAAAGGCTTAACATAAGAAATTCGCAAAAGGAGAGTATGGCTGCATTAGATTACGATATGCTATCGTAATCCAAAAATGACAACACCCTTCTCTGAATTTCAAAAGTGCATAACTTGGGGAATATTTTTTAACGAAACTTGTATATTTGGTATATACTTCATGTAAGCCAGCCTCAAACTTACTTGAATAGACGCCTGCTAATCCTTTTCAGTAGAGGCTATTCAGTCTATTCATTTCCTTTCTGATGTCTATTCACCTGGGTTTGAGGTAGGCTTATATGAAGTATATACCTCATATTTTATGAAGATATTCCTAGGGATTTATTCTCCTTTCATTCTCAACTAGTCAAGTTCCTACAGTTCTCTGCAGGTACCAAATTTTTCTCTTTAATTTCTAAAAGCTTGCAGAAAACAATGAAAACAAAAAAGTCCGGGACACTCACACAATGAAATATATGGAAAATTATATACTAAATTGTAAACAAAGCTAAACGAATACAAACCTTCCTAATCAAGTCTCGTGCTCCCTCCGATACATAACTTGGGAAAGTGTAATCCACCTGCAAAAGGAGACAGAACATTTACATGAAATCCATCCCAAACTGGAAAGTGTGGCTCAGTTAACACGCTACCGTCACTTGGCTGGAAGGGGTGGAGACAGTGGTAAGTCGTACTGTTAAAGTTTAATGACATACCGAAGACCAAGGAAAACTAAATTAAACTAAACAGACCAGGGGAGAAGTGCCAAAATCAATGTTTACATAATAAAAGAAGGAAAATAATTGAATTTCTAGTAGCCACAGACTGAATTAAAACCTTTTCACAACCACTGAAACTAGCCCTTGGTTTATACAGCTATAGATATGGGAAGTCCACTTTTTGCAAGTAGGTGTCATTAGGCTAAGAGGCATATTTGCAAACAATTATATCTTTTGCTTCTGAAAGAGTTGTTTAACATTACTGACAACAGTGTCTCTGTGCCAAACATTCATGCAAAACAGAATGCTGGTAAACAGGAAAAACAAGGACAACAAAGGTTTATTCTTATTTTGAATAGAGATGTCAAGCTAATGGCTTACAGGCTTGGCAATCATCCTCCAAAATGTACTGGAGAAAACCGTTTTTGTAAATTAAAAGAAATACTGTTCCTATGACATCAGCAAACAAAACACCCCAAATATCAAAGAAATTCCAATGCCCTTCAAGACAGCCAGTAAAGCTACAAACACATCACAAGACAAATGGGACCACATTTAGAAGAGTTTCAGATTTTGACTAACTTTTTGGACTAACTAAATTTCTTAGCAGAACCACTGCACGTACAAGAACTACATCTTCAAAAGCAGCATACAAATCTGTACGTCGACAACTCACTTTTGTGATTTTTCTGTAGGTTTCTGTATTGCCTCCAGTCTCGAACGGTGGCTTTCCGACCAAAAATTCGTAGCAGAGAACGCCAAGGCTCCATAGGTCAACCTTTTCGTCGTGAGACTTTCCCTCCACCATCTCAGGGGGTAGATAATCCAAGGTGCCGCACATTGTCGTACGTCTGTGTGAGAGTAGGGAGAAGGAGGGGGGGTCAGATTAGACAATAAAGCATCTTTGATGTAGGCAGGATTGCTCACAGAACTCTTACAATGGCAACTGAGATGCCTAAAGTGATGTCAATAGAATGAGAAATAGTCTGAACAAAGTCACCTCACTGACTGAGATGTCAAAAGGATTAAATGAAGTTGCTTCCCCAAATCATTCTCTTCCAACATAGCATCATGATGGTCTGAAAATTTTATTGTAACTGTTTTTTTTTCCTTTCAAAAAAAGAGAATTTCTTTAAAAAAAAATAGGATGGCAACATGGTCATATGAAGAATCACCATACCATTTCAGAGGACTTTTTGTTTCTGATACTTCACTCTTCCAAAGTTTCCATGCATGGTTCTAAATTTGCTGGTTTAAATAAATCCATATTGGTATCTTTCGGGATCTGCTCAAAATATTTCCTGGTCAGTTAACTTTATTGGTACCCCACTAAAGTCTTTTGTTTTTTTGGTTGCACCAACTTTTTCCAAGTGTCGCTTTTAGTAGGTGTATCAATTAAAGCAATCGAAAAATAGGCCAGACAACTTTCAAATTATTCTTGTGCAATAGAACTACCAATCTGCTGAGGAGATGTGGATCATTTGAATTGACCATCCAAGCATATGACAGAAGTTGCACAATGACAAGAGCAAGCAAAACCATTGAGCAACTTTAACATCAAAGCACTATAACCATGAATCATGCATGAGGCTATCTCCATCATTATATACTGAAATTACATCACAAGTTCAATATATTTTGGAGACAAAAAGGGTGGTTGTATTAAAATGATTGCGTGTGTACTGAAAAACCAAAAAGATAAGATTATGTTTGATCTTAACTTTTCCTTTATTTTTAAATGTACACGCGAGGTTGTACATGAACGGACTATGTCTTTCAATGAAGGAAAATGACAGTAACTACTTCGAAAAGCAACGCGATTGGCATAAAAACAGTTAAAAACAGAAATCATATTTGAAAATTAACGGTTCTTACTATAACCGCCTACATAATGATTATGCAACAGCACAGGTGTCACTAGTGTATCAAAAACATACTACTCAAGTCGTCGCTCCTTGGTAGGTATCGGGAATTGTAGTATTTGGTGAAAGGAAACACTGTATCTATAAATAACCTACGAACGGAACACAACCTTGCCTGCGGCGTCAGTGATCCTGAGTTGTTAACTGATATTCAATATTAGTATAATTCCCATTGGCTTGCTCAAAGAAGCACACCGTTGCTTTGAATGAAAACTGTCAACCACTTACATTATCGTATTCCACAATTTCTGTCGTTACGTTAGAAGAATTTGAAATCATATGGCAAAATTAACCAACTGAAACCTATTTATTTTCCCAGATTGTCTGAATGGTGTAATTAAAAGCCTTACCAAACTTTTGGAGACGAAATTTCAATGTTTTTACTCTTTGCCTATGCATGTAATCACTTTAATAACAAGATGCCCTCTGTGCTTGTTATTGCTTATTCCTCATTTGTGACAGGGGTTTGGAGATCAATCTGGAGTATTCTCTTAAGAGGATGGACATTATTTTGGATGCAGCACATGTTTTCACAGAAACAAAGAACATTTAAACAAAAAAAAGAGATTGTTTCTTTCTTCACAGATTGCAAATACCAATCCTTGGTCTTGTTAACATCAATTGCTTAAATGTGACATGTATGGAGGTACAGTATTGCCTTGGATCAAATCCACCATCTGCACTACCAAATTTTTTTTTTGGGATATGGCCTAAAAGTCAAGGAATCAAAATATCAACCTGGAAGATGGGGCATGGACCGACCAGCCAAAGTCGGCTATCTTGATGTCTCCGGTAATTCCCAGGAGGAGGTTCTCCGGCTTGATGTCTCGATGTATCACTTTACGTGAATGGCAATACTTCAAAGCATCAGCAAGTTGACCCATGTACTGAAAAAGTAACGATGAGCAAATAAAGCATTAAGAAGTCTTTAATGTTGAGACTGCAACATTCTAAATTCATTTCAACATTTTGGTGGGTATCCTCAACAAGTGTTAAAAACATATAAGAATGGTGGAGGGGTTGGGGAAGTGAAAGGGAATCAATTGATTGTGGTAAGCGGCATCCTTACATCCTCTTTAGATCACCAAATCTATTTTCTCTGTAACTTGTACTATGAGTTGTGATGTGAAAAAAAAAAATTAAAAATCCACATGTTAGTCATTACTACAGCATCTTCTGTGGGAAGGGTTTTTCCTCTAAAGGACCTGAGTCTCTGCTCTGAGGTTTAAGGGTAATCCAACTGAAACCAACATGAATGTGGCTTCATGTAAATGATAACCAAACACCCTTTCCATTTACCCGACTCAACATGGACACTTTCAATCACTGTTTGATGATCAAATGTAAAAATTGTCACTTACTTTGGCAGCTGTGGCATCGTCGTAGCGGCCACATTTTTGTAAATTTTTATAAACTTCCCCTTTTGGAGCATACTCCAGGATGAGGTAAATCCGAGTCTGGTCGTGAAAATATCCGTATAGTCTTAAAATATGTTTATGTCTGGAGGAGAAAGAGATGAACACAATTTCAAGTCAGTAGAAGGGTAAGAGCAAGTTTAGCCTCTGTACAAGATGAGATAACCTCATACTTAATACTCAAACCATTGAGCATGACTGCAAGTTTTGTAACTAATTTAATCAAACTAGCCTACCATGGGCTGATGGATCTCTAATTAATTGATGTCTGTCTGCACTCAATCAATTCTTTGAGCACTGTCACAATTTATTGCAACCCAAGGCAACTGCACTGATTGATCTAATTTAGTAATAAATTGAACATCTGTCATTTAAGTTTTAACAACTCAAAATTTTTTTTAAGAAGTCAAACAAATCTATGTTGCTTGCTAACCCACAGTTCATCGTCACTGTTGCTCAAAGTTTGAATCTTGAGGATAAACTCGATAAAACAACAGAGAGACAACAAAATGAGCTTCACCTTTGTCTCTGTTCACACGCAGTGATCATGTTGATGGCAACAGTTCAATCTGCTCTCTTATTAATTTTGAATCTTGTCAAAATGACTGGTAAAAAGCTGTCACCGTGCACTAGAATTCCCAGTCCCAAATGACTGATTTGTCATTCTCTTGTTTCAAAAGCCATTTTTGTAAATATTTCCAGTCACAACCTTTTCCTCAAAACTACATTTTCCAGCTGTTATTACTGCACTTTTAATGTATGTATTCAGGCACAGGCTAATGAAACATACTGTCATTGGCTCATTGTAATGAAGCATGATAATCAATCTGCACCACACCGTATTACAAGCTCTCTTGAAATTAATACATCAACTAATTTTATACATGCCAACATTGCTATACTAGAAATTAGAAAACACAACATGTGAGGGTCTTTGCTTTTTAGTAATTATGAAATGTCACTGAGGTCACTGTTAAACAGTGGCGGCGCTACGGGGGGGGGGGGGGGGCGGTGGCATGAGGGGGCATTTGCCCCTCCAGATTTTTTCCTTGCCCCTAGTTGCCCCCCCCCAGTTGCTCTCACCCTTCCCAATCAGATCTTGTACTCATCCAAAATTAATCACAAAACTATGTATTGGCATTGGACTGAATAGGAACAGCTTCCGGGGCACCATGATTAATTAATGCCTAATTTATGTTACACAGGCTGCCAGTTTTAATATCATGCCCATAGCCACTTCAACAGTAGGCCAGCCTGGTCAGACAAATTTTCTCTGGCATGTTTACCGTACAGCATAAGGGAAGGTCGGGTAGGTGGTTGTTTTCCTAACTATAAAAATGTCCTTGTTTTCCTAAATATAGGAATGGAATGGAAGTGTATGTAGCCTATGTGCGTGCGGGTGTGTGTGGGTGTGTATGTGTGTGTACTCGGTGGTACCGCGTAAATGTGAAATGGTACTCCCAAAGAAAAAAGTTGGGAACCTTGGAGTATGGTCAACCGAAAAAATAAATAATATAAAAATAAATAATATACCTCTCTTGGGGCTTAATTTTCCACCCAAAGATGTGCTAAAACCTCAGAGCTTCAGGGGGCTTCACCCCATGGACCCCCGCCGGGGCTTTGCCTCTGGACCCCACCCGGGGCCCTAAGGCGGGCCCCTGGACCCCACCCACAAGGCCTCGTGCTTAGCGCTCGGTTTCGCGCTGCGTGCGAAAATCTTCGCCCCCCAACATTTTCCTCTGCCCTCACTTTGCCCCCCCAAGTCGGACATCCTGGTGCCGCCACTGCTGTTAAAGATTTAACTGTTAGGGGAGATTAAATTATATACAGACTGTATAATAAACAACATGACATTGCAGGGGGGGGGTGACATTTTACATCAATTTCAGGCAATACATCACTCAACTTTAATTAGCATTTGTGCAGATGATTCCCTGTGCATCAACAGCATGCAAAAAATATGTAATGCTAGCAGATTCTATATCCCAGACACACAGCACTTAGTCAGATAATTAAAAATTCATAATGTTTTGATTTTGATGTGCTTTAAAGTTCAGACAGAAGAAACATTCTGCTTAATATCAGATGGTCGGCATGTATGCTAATTGCCCACCTGGGGACCCTCACACCATCTGGCTTACCTTAAATGAGATTGTATTTCTATTTCTCTTCTAAGCTGGTGCTCGACTTGACACTTCTGCAGCTGCGACTTGAATAGAACTTTCAAAGCTACGATGAATTCAGTCTGCTTTTCTCGAGCCAAGTACACATTGCCGAATTTGCCCTTGCCTAACGGCCTACCGATGTCAAAGTCTTTTAAAGTCCAGTTGGCTCTATGATAAACAGACGATATAAATCAAACTTAAGATGGTAAAGTTTGTATTGGAAGACAAACAGCATGCATGAATTATTCTATTAGAAATGTGTGCTGAGTACTACATTCACTTTACAGGATCTTACTCTGGTTACTGGTCTAAATTTTCTGTCAAAAATTTGAGACCTGTAGGTTAATAAGAAGTAAAATATCCAGACAAAATAATTAAAACCTGACTGTAATTTGTTTTTCTTTATTTTTGCATGTCTCATTCTTATTATTTTAACATTTGACCTATTTCACCAAACCTCTTTGAAATCTTATGCATTATTTGAATAAATTTCATCGGTTGGTAAATTTGGTACGAATGTCGAAGATAATTTGGGGGTTCAAAAAAGTAGGTCATGGAATATACAGTACAGTACTAACATGAAAATACAGATGAATTTAGAATTCACAACAAGTTTTATTATTCCACACATTTATGAATGTCGACGTAATATAATACATTATGACTCTGGTATCATCTTGACCCATCTGATATGTGTTGTCATTCTTCATAGATTGAATTTTTTCGCATTAAAGGAGAAGGAAACCCTGGGAACATGTTTATCAAAATGAGGTAGAAGTGTTTGACAAACAACTTCCCAAAGTTTCATTCAGAAATATTGTTTCCTGTCCAAGTTATACACTTTTGAAATTCAGAGAAGGATGCTGCCATTTTTGCCCAAGTTGAATGTAAACCAACTTGAGTAAGTCGAATAATGATGTCACATAACCACAGATAGCACGAATTTTGATGTATTTCTTTGTTTTCTTTACCTAAAATTACCACAAATCCACACACACTTGTACATATTTTGTGTTGAATTTCTGACAGGTATCATGCAATAATCAATTCATTAATACTCTGATTTGAATCTATGCATGCCTGTTAAAAATATATTGACCGCAAAATATAAAGAAAAACAAAAGCTTTTCCAATCACATGTGGTCCAGTGATGTCATCACAATCTTAAAATGGCAGCTCCCTGATTAATTTTTTATGAACATTCAAATTCCAATATCTTGGAAAGTAAACAACATATTTGAATGAAATTTGGTGATGGTGTTCACCAAATGTTAGTCCCTCATTTAACTATGTCAAGTGTCCTGACTTTCCTTCTCCTTTAATTTAGCAACTGCAGGCAACAGTGTATCCACAACTGTTCGAAGAGAGAGCTTCCTCCTCTTACATTTTATGACGTTTTGTGACGTCATGGGGTTTGAACACTGATGAGCAAAAGGAGGTGATTTGTCGAGCATAATATCTCAATTTTAAGAAACTGTTAGAGGATTGCAATCATGAAAACTATTTCAATTTGCCAAGACGTAAAAAATACTGTTGATGGTCAATTCAGTGAACTAGGATGTGCTAAAGTGGGAATTTGAAACATCTTACCAACAGTCTATTAGTGTTTTCAACACCTCGAAAAAGTGATCCAGCACTCGGACATTGTAACATTTCTCAGTTTTTATTCAGATAGAAGAGAAATTTAATCTCCTATCCATTGGTATCAGTTTTGCATGATTAAATTTTGGGTCAGGTACTTGGCAAATCCAAGACAAATCAATGGTGGCCCTATACACACAGGACTATTTGTGCAAGATAAAATGATGGCAAGTTTGTGATCACCTGAACACTACATACAACATGTACAGTAAAACAGTACAGTGTCCTAAAATATTGATTTTAGGTGATTACATCTGTGAAACATTGTAATTTTTGTGTTATGGAAAGCTTATGTTGTCATCTGCAAATATCGTTAAAAAAATATTGAATTGAATCACTAAATGAGTCAGGTGCTCGCGAAATTTGAAGACACTATTTGAGACTTGGGAGATAACAGTCTCTCTTCGATGGTGTTTTTTTTGTTTTAAATATCCTACATAATAACTAAGAAATCTTTAATTCCCAATTGGATGGAAGATCAAAGTATTGTACCTATCTTGATATGATGGGAAAGATAAACCTTCATTTTGAATTACTCAACAAATAGTTGACCATCACCAAGTCGTCAGTCTCAGTTCCACAGGAAGTCATTCCTTGAGACTTTCCAGGAGGTGAAAATGTTAGAGAACGGGTCAGTGACCTGAGGGACTACTGTAGGTGGTTGCAGATAGACTATCAAGAGATCTCTATTTCAAAATATGCATCTTTGAGCACCCAAGAAGTGCCATTTTCGGTCATCTGAGGAACTTATACAGTTACTGTAGAGTCAAAACTTTTCTTGCATGCTCCACGCCAACCTGCCATACCGATGGCACTCAGCTTAGATATTCCTGCCAACACTCAGTCCCCCCTCTCAAAATTCTTTTTCCATTCTGGACCACCTGAGTACAAAATTTATGTGAATCTCTGACTTGAGTGTGAGGATCATGGGGCACGTACTCAAGCTCTGTACCCTGGCTAAGATCAGATCTTACCAGCTTTGAAGTCCTGCATACACATTGCAGACAATAAATGACCCAAAGGCATGGAAACATTCATTAACAATCAAGTTAAATTGTTTTGCTTTGATTTTGGAAAATTTTTATGCTAGACATACAAGGTTTGAACACTTTTCTGAAAATGAAAATCAAGCACTTTTCATGATCTTTTTCAAGGTAACTTATAATTTTCAAGGGTGTTAAACCACTTTGAAAACATTCCCAAAATATCTTCAGAAATTCTTACATACACTTGAGGTTGACATGGAACAAAACTTGTCCTAGACCAAACATTTGCCTGGAGATAACAATTAAATGAAAATATATAGTATGGTAATCATTCAAATCATTAAAATTCAAGCAACTTTTCATTAACTTTGATGAAAAAGAACAAACTTCAAGCATATTTAAGGCATTGAATATGATAGATTTTGAATTCAAGCACTTTCAAGGTTTTCAAGGTCCCATCAAATCCTGGGCATAGGTTCAGACAGGCTAGAGAATCTAACGAATGTTTATTCCTATAATACTCCAGCTACTGTACAGTACCTCTCTCCTGATCCACCAATGAAGCAGTACAGATTTGCAATGTGAAGCGCATCAAAAAATATTTTGCAGTACAAGCAGTTTTTTGTAGCAAAATATGGAACTTGACAAAGTTTTGCAGCAATGAGGCCTGTGTTCTCTTCTCTCATAGTCACAATTTTACATACATGCAAAGTGGCAGGCAAAAAAAAAAATCAAAGGGGCATGGATTCCATCAAGAGGATGAGGGACATGTGTCTCCAGTTGTCACTTACATAATCTTGGTTTGTAACTTAAGAAGACACGTTGAACGAATGTTTGAACAAACATGAATTCATAGATAATGTGACCTTTTAAAACCTTCAAACTTGCACAGTTATGCAGGCCTTGAAGCGAACTTTTGTTTCCAAGACCAACAAGGAACTTTCGCAAAGGACAGTACAGTATCAATTGGGAATAATGATTTAGCAGTAATAAATTCCCCCATTTCTTGAGTTTCTGGCAGAATCCATGAGAATGGCAGAAGGGGTTTTTTTACCTAAGGGATAAAAATGGTACTGTACTATACATACATACATACATACATACATACATACATACATACATACATACATACATACATACATACATACTTCTGCCTGAGTGAGTGAAGCAATGAATAAACACAATTTATTGCCCTTCACCACTTTACCTCGGTTGTCCTTTCTTGGCTTGTTGCTGCTGTGGTTTGTGCCTTGGGTCTTTGTTTTCCTTTGAAGCTACATCCCTGTGGGCTGTAGGTAGAACACCTGCCGTTCTCTGGTGTGCCTTGGTTGCACTTGATGCTTGTGCCCCATATTTAGCTGTCAATGGGTTGCCTGATGAGCTTATCCCTGAAGAGGAGACCGGAACCCTTTGCGGGCCAGCTGTGTGGGACCGGTTTGTTGACGGGGCCTTCAAATATAAGTCACACAAGTTTGTAGGTTACAGGTTTATTACTTTGATACAAACTAGAATGTCAAGCATTACCATGTTACTGAACATACATTATGCTCACTTGTGTCTTAGACAGAGCCCATATAAAAAGTCAAAATGGTTGTGGACTTTCATTGTCTAAACTTATACATAAGCCATTGAATTATGGGAAATTAGTGATATCACACAGAAACAATGTATATCCTTGGTATTTCTTTACAATTTTGACTTGAATGCATGACTTTTCCACACTTTACAGTAAATCTACAGGTAATAAGTTAATCTAATTTTTTTTATTGATTTCAATTTCAAGGATAAATAAACACTTCACTTTTAGAGAAATCTAACAATGACTTATTACAGCAATTTATCAGAGTTGCATGGCAATATGCACATGTAACATTAAGGCTGCAGGGAATCTTTCTTGACAAGAGTTACATGTCTTTCTACGAACAGAAATATCTTTACTTATAAGCGATTAGAGACTGGTGTGGGGGTTGAAGTGCATTTGGCAGAAAATTATTTTCTTTAATGGAAGAAGCCATAAAAATATCAGTGGAAAAATACTTTAAGGTAGGTTCCACAACCATTTATAATATCACCACTGAAAATCATTCAAAGGAAAATGAGAATAGAATACAAACCTTCATTTCCATTGCATGCCTTGTTGTCATTTTCTGTAGACTCTGAAGATCTTCACTGTCAACAATCCTGAAGCTAAAGGGAGAAAAAACAAAGACAATTTAGGCATACATGCTATTGAAAACCTTGCCAATTTCAAGATCACTGAAAGACTGAACCGACCACTGTCCATGTTTGTGACTATGGTGCATACATACAACAAAGTAAGACTGTAAATTGTGCTCATGGGCAGTTTAGAAATGTGCTAAATGTCAAAAAAAGTCTTTTCACTGTCAACTTATCCAGCAGTGAAAGGCTTCAAATATGGTTGTCTTCAAGCTGACTTGTCTCTGCTAGGGTAAAACATCCATCCATACTTCTGATGTTTGCCTATGAACACAACATTTTAATGCTTAGGAGACAGGTACCTTTCAGGTGCTCGAATGCTATACTGACTGGAAACATGTTAGGGGTCAAACTCAACACAGCTATCTGACAGTTGGTCGTATTCATAACCAAATTGGGCATATCAACCCTGTTTCATATTTGACGAGATTTCAGCAAATCTGCACCGTGGCCAATCAATTAGCAAAAAAACAAAACGATGGCCACCATGTGGACAGAAGAACAAAAGGTTAAATTAATGAAACTTCAAATGGCAGCTAAACACTAACAGCAATGTGTCTATATGACTGTATGACATTGCTCATTGGCACATACTACATAGGGATAAAATGTCACACTAAGAAAGGGCTTTCTTAGAAATCAGGTCAGAAATTAAAATATCAGACCAGTACATTCAATGCATTTTTACGGCACAGCTTGTGCACATGTTCCCAACTAGCATGTCTCTCTTTAATTCGCTGCCTCACAAATCACTTCAGCTCAATTTCAGCATTGAAGTCAAAGTGTCAGGCAAGCACTGTCAAACAGGCAAGCAACCACAAATGTAGGCATACATGCAACAACTTGATAATGATACTGGTCATTTAGTTCCAAACACAGGAACCCACAAGAGTTGCAGGTCGCAGTTGGTCCAGTCATGTGTGCAACATGCCAGGTACTAGCAGTGTATTATCTAGCTGCCACTCAAATGCAACTGATCACATGTTCAATCGTACATGTAGCTCATCCAAGACGAGAATTCAGGCTCAGTGTCATTGGATCACAGTTGGTGCAGTGTACATGCCTGTCTTTCCACATCATTCTTCAAAGTTTCTGCAGCTGCAAAATGGTGTTTTCTGTCCGTAAAACAGTTGCTAATCTTTGAGCAGAGAACATCAGCTTTGATACTGTCAACAGTTCTGGTTGGATGTTTACCAAATCTCTCACTGACTAAGCCTATTACAGTATGACGATGTAAAGTGATTGCATGCGTAGGCAAAAAGTGAAAACATTGAAATTTCATCTCCAAAACTTTGGTAAGGCTTTTAAATGTGCCATTGAGAAAATCTGGGAAATTAAATGGTTCAGTTGGTTAATTCTGCCACATGATTCCAAATTCTTTTAACATACCCACAAAAACTGAAGAATACGATAATGTAGTGGTTGGCAGTTTTCATTCAAATCAACCCTGTGATTCTTTGAACAAGCCAATGGGAAGTATACTAGTGTTGAATATTCAGTTAGTCAAAACAGCTCAGGATCACTGATCGCAATGTTGTGGTCGGTTCGTATTTGTAAATAAAGTGCTTCCTTTCACAAAAAACCACAATTTCCAATACCGACCAAGGAGCAACGACTTGAGTAGTATGTTTTTGATACGTCAGTGAGACTTGTACTGTTGCATATTCATTGTGTAGGAGGTTATGAGTAAGAACCGTTATTTTTCAAATATAATTTCTGTTTTTTACTGTTTTTATGCCAATTTCGTATCTTTTCAAAGTAGTTACTGTCATTTTCCTTCATTGAAAGACGTAGTCCATCCATGTACAACCTCTCATGTATATTTTAAAAATAAAGAAAAAGTTAAGATCAAGCATAATCTTATCTTTCTGGTTTTCAGTACACATGCAATCACTTTAAATGTTGCTTGTTTTGAATAATAGAACTACCATTTTCATTTGATTTAGTGTTCATAACATAGCATTAACAACTGTAGCCTGTAACAGCAGTGTACTAAGAACAAGACTTTACAGAAAAAGGCATAGACAATGCCAGTGCTACCTTAATCTTTGCATATACACTGATAGACTATACTAAGTCTATAGTCTAGAGCTTCCAGCTCTGTGTATTTTCACCTTCAGGCTGATGAAAGTTTTGGAAAGTTAATTTCAATTTTTCATGTTAAAAATTTAATTTCTTTCACGACCACAATACAGTGTTTTCCATCATATTCTGGAATTCTCAGAATTAAAGCAATTAGGCCTAGGACAAAACCTTCCCATCCAACTAATAAACAATTTTTAGGGTCAGAAGTGAGAAACAAAACAATTGTTCAAATCCTTTCTTTAGACTGAATGTCAACCAAGCAAACTATTGCCCGATTGATGGAAAGATTCCAAATTACTCAGTCTCAAAGTTAAAGGCTGACCAGGCAGTAATAACTTAAATAAATTATTAATTCACTAATAACTGAAACAAAGAAAGGTTACACCCAACTTACTTTTAAAGTTATAGGTTAGCATTTGTTATACTGTTCAATGTTATTGTTGACAAGGGGAGTAAAGTTAGGGCTATATTCCTAAATGCTTTTAAGGAAATGACTCAGCCCATTCCTACCGTACGGTGTACCTAGGCTTCACTGTGCACACCTCCTTCTGAGTCCTAGGCCTAAATAATCATGACTAGCCTATGCCTAACTTAGGCCCCTACCTAGCCTAAGCCTGTAGAACTTCCTTCTAAGTTCTGGCCTAGCCTCGGATAGAAGCAAACGTACAAGAGTAAAAATAACTGTATACTAGTGTACTGACTGCAATACTGTATGCTGAAACTGAAGGGCAAACCGGGCAAACGTGAAACAGTTTATACGGTAAACAGTATTAGGCTTGTTAGGCTAAAAGCTATAACTAGCCTAGCCTTCGTCAACTTCGTAAATTCATGCAACGTACATCTCCTTAAGTTAAAGTTAGTTTCGGCTCTGTCAACGACACCTTTCACGACTTCTTGCAGGATTCTGGGATTGACTCGATATTGAAGTAATAAATAGCTACTAGCGAAAGGAGAGCAAGTGATGGAAATTAAGTACCGAAGAAAACAGTCTCGTTTTAATACTGTCAGTACTGTATACAAGTTGAGTGTAACTTCGATATTTGTGTCTTTTAAATTTAAAGCCAATTTACTTCGCATTGATTGGTTCCTGCGTAATGAATATTCATAAGAGAAAACAATTCACATTTGTCACTATCAATACGTTTATAATTTAAGTTCTACAGAAAATATTGTTTCAAGTGCTTAAAATAATATGTTTTTTGTTAAATCTAGATTTTCTTCCAAATAAAATAAACAATGAGTACTAGATAATTTTTGTTGTCTTGCACAAAAAGCATCGAGCGTATCTGAGTAATCATGTGATCAAGTCAGATGACCATGAAATATGAGGTCAGGGTGACCAGTAGAAGAATATAAAATGTTTTAGCTTATTGAAGGAGGATTTTTTTTGCCAGTAAAAAGGTAAAAGGGACAACATCCCTCAAGATATAACAACGTTGATTTCATTTCTGTCTTGTTATTTCCAAGATTTTAAGCGGGGTACATTGTTCCATCAAAGTGACAGAAAAATAGCATATTGAGTTGGCATATATATATTATACAAATATAGTAACATGTCCCTATGGCAAAACAAACGTTACATCGAGCTGAAGTTAGCAGTGACTATTAAGTAAGTACTACTAAAATGCGCACTAGCAAGGCAACTCCTTTATTACGGATAACTATAAGTTTGTCAGAATCTACAATGTGCATGTGCTTTATTTGACTATATGATAGTTACTAATTTACTTTGTTGTTTCAATATGATGATCTGATGACATGAAAATGACATAAAAAAGCAGAAAAAAAAAAACAACGTAGAAATGTGAGGCAATAACTCACTCAAGTTAGTTTGAACTGTCCGTGGGTAGACGCATAGGCATGCCATCCAGCTATATAATGTTCATCCTAGGAAAAATAACTGTTTACTGACAAAAGATCTTACTGTCCTAGTGGGACAATCAATTTGGCAGAGTTAATTTCAAAACCATTTCTCATCAAGGTATACCTCAATACATGGAAAATGTGTTTTCCGACGTTCTAGCCAAAACTTACTTTCATAAAAAAAAAATACATAGTCTTCCTTAAAGATGGTGGTTCCCCGCTTCAATAGTTTCTTGTATTTTTAAGACAGCGCCTTTTCAATCAAATTGCCAAAACCCACCCGCCGGGACGGTGGCAAAATCCTATACTGGACATCATGGTGTTTTAGATTCTTATCACATTCAGTCATGAAGAACAAAAATCAGTCACTTAAGTCCTTGAACTTTGAGCATCTGCAGAAACGATGCACAAACTACTATCAAAATGTGATACTTTTCACAAAAGGGCTGATAATCTGTGTTGTAGCGTCCCTGAAGCGACCCAGCTCAAGTTCGAGTCACATGATTTCGATACCATGTCAGAATCACGAGTCTATAAATTTCTTTAAAAAAAAAACTGTATTTAAACTTACTCTGATTATGCTGTATTAAAAACACAGCAAAACTAATTATTACAGGGTATCCAAAGTGTAAGAAAACAATCGCATATCACAGATGATGACGAATTTCTCATGATTTTTAATTTTCTGTACTTTTCTTATCAATTCTTTATTGGTATCAGATTATAGTAACTTAAAATAATCACGTCTAAACTGGCCATCGTTTACACATGAATGAGAAATATGGCGACAATGGCGAATCCCATGCAGAAGTTAGTTTGGTCACTGTATGTAATGGGGGGGGGGGGGAATTACCAGTAATATGAGGGAGAGGTCTTAGAGAAGTACCCCCTTTTGGAAAAAAAGTTAATTGAATACCCCGAGAGAGCTAGGTGGCGTCGGTTAGGGGCGATGATCTCAAACTCAGGCCCTGTGGAAGTAAACTTTTGATATGGGAAGGGGGAGGGCAACTAAGTGTAAGACCAGTATGCAGAGCATACAAGGTACTGTTTGGCTTTTCAAACAGTTCAGATAACCGGGATCGGCACTTCCCGCACGTTCCTGCATGTTCTTACCCCCTCGACATAGAGATCCTCGTGGCTGCGATTTCCTCATTAATGAGTGAAAAGTAAGTCTATAAAACTGAATAGTAAATGCATGGGCCTATTAGAAGACTTGAGACGATACAAAAATTTATTATGCCATCCTCTGTCATTTATTCTTTGAGAAGTTAGAAAATAGGGGGGGGGGGAGGGCTGAACATAACATCAACCCCCTCCACTTTTTCATTCCGAGCTAAGTCTCTAAAGGTCCTATCTGTCGATTCCTTCCCCTCTGTCCAAGTGACGCCCATCATCATTCACTTACAATCGTGGGAACACTATCAAAACTGAGCACCACAAGAAGTTGTGATGCTTCGAGTGATGAAAAGTTTTTGATAAGTTGATAAAAATAGCCCATCAATACCAGACTACGGACGGTGCCGAGGCTTTTCACTCCAGGCCAGGTAAAACGTTTCATCCAAGGTCATCACTTCATTACCTCTTAATTAAAATAACAATGAAAATAATGTCACTAAGTGTGATTTTGAAACAATGATTATCATATCGCCCTGAGCCATCACTCACGCTCTTCCGTACGTTGTAGCATCACCCTTTCTGGAAATGAGTGAATTGATGTTGGTTGCTGTAACTATTTGCTAGCTACAAACTAGTTGGTCACAGCTGTTCACGTGAACAGGCCTGGATAGAGGTTGCATCCACTAGCGCAGCTAGCTAGCAGTAGCACTGCAGAGCACAGTAGTTGCAGATGACAGCATCGCTTCAGCAGCTCATCGTTGTAAACAGGTGAAGGTTTCCATCGTAGGTACGAACCACTGGACCTATAATAGAGAAGCAAACATGGCGATCACCTTTAAGTTAAATAGATCCGCTCTGTCGTGGAAGAAGATTTTCCTTGTCGTTCTTGTTAACTTGCTTTGGACAGACGTACACAGCGCCACAACACCGAATATTATATTCATGTTAATGGACGATGTAAGTGCAACTAGTTGCAGTGTCTCAAAATACTGGCGACAGGGCTGATTCTTTTTTTTTTTTTGGGGGGGGGGGGGGGGGAGTGGCAGTCGGAATGGGGGAATTTAAGTCATACTTCGCAATTGTAGAACACCCTGTAACACTAACAGTTGTTTTTACCTCGGATCTGGCTTTGGGCTTTACAGTCTACCCCTGTCCTTGAACACACTCCTACTTCCAAGGCCATTTTCCCATTGGAGTCAGTAGGCTACCCTGCACCACGGTTAAATTTCATTGTCCCTTTCATGGGTGTACAGTTAACTAACTTGTCCAGAACTGCGCCCACATTTGAGTGAGCACAGTAGCTTAAAATGCCAACATGAAGTGCCACTGATGTTTACATGTCTTCAAGGGTATGACACAAACACTTGATCTACAGATTGTCTTCACATTGCAAAATTTGACCCAGCGTGGTGGATCTTGATGCACCGGTGGGAAATTGGTGGATTCTTGATCTTCAGAATTAGAGAGTGTTGTTAATCGGAAAGAGTCTAGTTGATCTGGATTCCCATATCCACCATTCTCACTCAAGTGAGAATTTGCTATTGAATGTTCACTTTGTTTTACTCTGTTCTAAAGGTTCCCATAAACATAGTAACACAGCCCTGTTCAAGGACTTGTCTACCCTGACTTAAAATCTGCAGAGTTGCTCTGTGGGAGAAAAGCTGTACTTAAAATTTTCCCGCTATTTTTTCACCACGAAGCCTAACATTTCACTGGCTATGCTCTGTGGTTGCAGGGTATTCAGCAGTTCTCTCATGAATACGAATAATTATAGCAATGAATAATACTACCCCCACCTAGCAAAGATCATGTGCAATTTCAAGATAAAGGTATTAACCAATGTTGAAGATTGATATTACATAAAAATTGAGCTAAGTCAGAAAATGGGAAAACCATATCTCAGTAGCACATTCTGTTTGGAAGCTGGGCTGGTGATTTTTTTAAATCATTTTTGAGAAACAAAAAATGTTTTAAATCAGTGATTTTAATCACTTTGTTTGATTTTAATCAATTATATCAATGTAAATTGTGATTTTTGGTTCTTATGAAAAGTAAAACCTATGCAGTCATGATTGCATATGTGTGTGTTTGTGATGCCCACATTGTAAACAATATCTCAAGGGAAACTCAGACAGCTCTCACACTTAGTACATATATGCCCCATATCAAGGGGAAGAACCCTATTGTTTTTGGTGGTGGTCAGTTCACCAAAAGTCAGACACTAAAACATTCTTGTTAGGCACAATATCAAAAGTCATCTGAGGTCACCAGAGGTCGAAAATTGAAGTCAATCTTAATTCAGTATATCAAGGTAGGAATCATGGAAACGTTTGATACTTACTGTAGCACCATAATGCATTACATCCAGTGGAAAGATCCTATTGTTTTTTATGGTGATTAAAGATCATTTGGGGTCAAATAGTACGTGTCACTCTGAACATTTTTTCTGGTATTCCAAAGGACAACTTACGTGTAAATGAGGTTGTCCTCTTCAAAATTTAGTTGTCTTGCCAAAAATCATGTTGTGACGTGCAGTATACATTTCCAGATTGGTGTATCAGCAACACACTTGCTTTGTGTTGTTAGCAATTCATCACCACGTTTCATCTCGTAATGTTTCAGATGCACGTAAACTCTTAATTTGATTCAAGCATTAACCAAATTTGGTTGTCCTGTAGAAAATTTGGGTGCTTCGGATGTCAGGACCACTAAGCCCCATCACTGGATTGTAGACCAGTCAAGAGAAGACTGAAAAGACTAGATTGAGTATTTTAATATATAATCTTTTATCTTCATCTGTCTTGATGTAGATGGGATGGGGAGACCTTGGTGTCTATGGACATCCTGCTAAGGAGACGCCCAATTTGGACAGAATGGCCGCCGAGGGTGCTCTGCTACCTGATTTTTACGCTGGGAATCCGCTGTGTTCTCCCTGTGAGTGAAACATATTCAACGGATAAAGTCTCTGTGAAGTGTGACTTCTACATATTGTCAAAATGGCAACCAGTACATTTCATAAATTTGTCAGAATGTTTTATTCTGTGTTTTTTATTCTTTTCATACACATCTGAAAAGAACTTCACTCCATCCAGTGGCTTCTACTGATAGTTCACTTCATGAACTTGAAATATTGATTAAATACCATGTTTGATGCTGGTTAAATTGCTTTGAAAATACTTAAATTGCAATTTCCAGAATATCTCTCTAAACTCCCCTTTCCCAGTATTGTAGTTTGTAAATATTTTCCACTTTGTCTTTGTGAACGCCAGATTATATACTGTATACAGGTCTACAGATGTATTCAATCTATTGTAGGCAAATCATCTAGGATGTGGGAGGGGTAGCAGAACTGTTTGAGATTCATTTTGCATTGTTGCAAGGATAAATAATTTTATATTAATCAAATATTCATGTATCATTGAGCATAATGCATTGTGAAGAAACATATAATAAAGGAGATAACGGTTGTAGCTAAATCAATGCTGTACCCTAAGCAAGGGAACCAGGCAGGTCTAGAGGCTCTCACAAGGGTCCCAGTTGGGGTCCTGGGAGCACCAGTGGAGCGCTCTTTGCCTTGTAAGCATTCTTATGGGAAAGTAATCTTCAAATATGTTAACTCAAATTGCCACTTCCCCCATCACATTTGCTACATTTTGTGAAGTTAGTGCTGGACCGTAAGGCGTTAACTTATCACTGAATGCTGAGCAGGAATATCTAGTCCTGGACGGGACCATATGTCACCGCCCACTGCTGCTACAACCCTGAAAGCGATGTTGCCAATAAGATGAAACCAGGTCTGGAGCCTGCTGCTTAAGTGTCTGTTGTATAGCATTTCATAGTCCAGTGCTTTACATAGATAGTTCCTCCCAAAATGATCTGGCATAGTAGATATTTCCGCAATTTTAGTGATAGCTTAAAGTTTCATAATAATAGAGCTTCATTTATGAGATACTACCAGATTGTTACCAACGTTGCTTTCAACTTGAGACACAGAGACTTGATTGACATTTTGTCCTCTTTTTCATTTTTGTCTTGGCAGCTAGGGCATCTTTTCTCACTGGCCGTCTACCCATCCGGAATGGATTCTACTCTGACAATGCCCATGCCAGGAATGCCTATACCCCTCAAAACATCGTCGGTGGAATTCCAGATTGTGAAATCCTTCTGCCAGAGATACTCAAGAAAGCAGGCTACAAGAGTAAAATCATTGGCAAGTGGTAAGATGGTTTCTGAGTCTCTGGGGATACGCATGCAATTACAGCCTGGTGGTTGCGTGTCAAAGAACATTTGAAAAGTAAAATTGTTAAAATTGTCACTGATGCGATAAAATATGGATTGAATTGGTTATCACCAAAGCTCCTTTTAGTTATCTATATATTAAAGATATCATTTAGTTTTCCAGGTTTTGCAAGTCGTTTGAATGTTCTGTACTTTAAAGGTCATCTCAAGTTTTCTTTGAAGTTTATAAAAGCTTCACCCAAATAAGATGATAAATCTGTAAAAATGTAGTAGAATTTGAATCATTAAGTATGCTGCTATTGTAGTTATATGGCCAACTAATTGAATTAAGAGGTGATCTCTGTTGTTTTTTAGGTAGGTCAAAGGTCATTTGAGGTCACCAAATGTGAAAGGCTGAAATTCTATGCAAGATATCTGAAGATGTGCATGCTACTGGAAGTTAAGACTTTAAAGGGATTGGCCACTGAAGAAAATTGATGTTCCATAAAAATTAGGAACATTTTTCTCTCTGTATTAATGAAAAACATATCTCAATAGCCTGTTCTGTAAACTTGGAAGTTACTTATTCTTAGAGAAATATCTCTTTTAAAATGGTGCATCGCACTTTTAAATACCACTGCTACTTCAATATCTTCTGTTATCTCAACTTTCATAAAAGAAATAAAAAGACAGTTGAGATGTGTGACCCTAATATCTACAAAATTTTAAAGTAAATATACAATACACTCATTTTAATGTTTTTGTGGTTGTCTAATTTTAAGGTTATTTAAACACTTAAATTCCAAAAGAAGAGAAAAAACTATTTGCAACAATTTGCCACTGTTACTTGGCATATGTGCAACCTTGAGACTACAGGAATTGCGTCTTAACCAGAGAAGTTTTTTTCAAGCAACAGTATCAACTAGAAACAAGATATTGGTACAGTATGGGGTTTGAAATGCCTGCAGTGAAAAATTATTCTTGTTCATCTAAAAACCCTTCACTTGTCAGTCAAATATTCCTTTAAATCATCAGGAGTTCCTGATGAGTAGCTTGTTTCTGTCTTTTTTTTTATGGTAGTCATAGGTTACCTGAGGTCAGTAGAGGTCGTAGCTTAAACACCTTGCAAATGTGGTGTCATCAAGCAGGGAAAGATATTTGAAGTTAACTTCAAACTTGGTGTGAAGGGTTGTCCTTTTGCAAGCAGATGATTCATATTGTTTCTCACGCAGGTCAAGGATAATGCAAGATCACCGGAGAGTAAAAGTTTGAAAACCTTTTGGAGATGATACCATAAAACTGACTGTTTGCTAGAACTTCAAATTTCGAGCATTCATCAAACCTCTTGCTCTGCTGGACCAATGCATAATATGGATAAAACATACATAATGTAAAGTTGACATTTGTGCCCATCTTAGTTGCAAAATGACCCGAGCAGTTGGGTTCTTATTGATTGATTACAGAAGGCTTCCACAAATGACAGAGCACATGCCACATTTGGCATTCTACATGGCTCATTACAGCATGCAAATATCACTGGGAGAATGCTGAAGATATCTAAAGACATTTCAAACAGGCTGAGGTGCCAATTTTGATATTGTTTGGAAGGTTCCCTTAAAATTGTCTGAGATAATTTACCAAACGTTTAGACTATTCGTTGCAAAAGTGAACAAACTTTGCACCATGTTGCTTCTGGGTCTATTCTGAAACCAAAAACTTCAGAAGAAATTGGGGTAGGGGTGCACCCCTTATATCCCTGCCCAGGACCGTGATCAACGACACATTTCATCAACATAATTTAATTTGCCATGGGGCACTTCATCTGATTTAATTGTGGG
Source organism: Stichopus chloronotus (assembly GCA_021234535.1). NCBI lineage: Eukaryota > Metazoa > Echinodermata > Holothuroidea > Aspidochirotida > Stichopodidae > Stichopus > Stichopus chloronotus. The sequence goes on along the minus strand of CM037832.1, from coordinate 17,626,394 downwards.
AGCCTGGATTACAACAGCAGTAATTATACATTTTATTGTCTTCATAATTTTAAGCAATCTCTTGCAGGATTTGATTGGTTGATCTTCTTTCTTTTGATTGGCCTTTGGATCACAGGCATCTAGGTCACCAAGAGCAGTTCTTGCCTCTGAAACATGGCTTTGATGAATTCTTTGGTTCCACTAACTGCCATTTTGGACCTTACAATGACAAAAGCACGCCAAATATACCGGTTTTTCGAGACGCAGAAATGATCGGGAGGTACTACGAGGAATTCCAAATCAACCAAAAAACAGGAGAGTCAAACATGACTCAGTTATTCTTACAGGTATCAAACCATTTCTGATCATATAGGAGAAGCCAAGATGCTGAGTAGACTGAGGAATTTCACATTTAGCATGTTTAGTGTGTCAAAGTGAAAAATACTGGCTGAAATTTGATGACTTTTCAACTGAATTTTGTTGTTGATAATTTCAATCATATCTGGAGGTTGAGTGTCATCTTGTGAGAATATTGGAAACTGTTTTAATTTTAATGCAGATTTTTACTTCAACTTGTCAGAAAAGGTGGACATTTTTCTGCATCAATTGATGAGCACTGGCTTACAATTGAGACTGTTGGCGGTGTTGTTGGCTGTTTCTAGGTATAGAGAGAGAGAGAGGAGAGCCCTCTATTTCTATCCTTATCTAGTTCACAGTGTTTCTCTTCGTGTCCAGATGGATTCTGTGATCTGTCTATTGATTTACATTAATGAACCTTACCTTACCGAGGAAGATCGAATGAAGTTACTCTCACATTGATTTTAATCAATGATATTGCTTAGTGAAATGACAAAACCAACATGAATAAACAAAAGAGCAGGAAGCTGTAAGAGGTTAATGTACAAAGAACACACACATGCACTCATGCTCACATTAACAGCCCACACCATTTGGTGTAAAAGTGTCATTGATTCCTTGCCAAAGGCAGGCAAGGAATCTATGCGATGGTGATGTAGTGTGTGTGTGTGTGTGTGTGTGTATGTATGTGCATGTGTGACACCTTCTTGTAAACACAATATCTCAAGAAGCGTAACTCTGAGTAATCTCATATATGTCATGTAGATTGCCCTTATTGAGTAGATGATCCCTATTGTTTTTGGTGGAGGTCAAAGGTCATTTGGGGTCACCAGAGGTCAAAAGGTAAATACCATGAAAATTGCTTGTAAACACGATATCTCCAGAAGCGTAACTCTGAGTGATCTCATACTTGGCATGTAGATTGCCCTTATTAAGTAGATGATCCCTATTGTTTTTGGTGGAGGTCAAAGGTCATTTGGGGTCACCAGAGGTCAAAAGGTAAATACCTTGAAAATTGCTTGTAAACACGAGATCTCCAGCATGATAAATGTGAGAGATCTCATAGTTAGCATGTGGATTGCCCATATCAAGTAGATGATCCCTATTTTTTTGGCAGAGGTGAAAGGTCATTTGGGGTCATGGGAGGTCAAAATGTGAAAAACTTGAATGTACAATATTTAAAGAACGGTCCTTCCAGAGAATTTTATACTTGTAATGTAAAATCCTCTCGTTGATTTGATGGTTCCTACGCATTTTTGTAGAGATGAAATTAAGTTTGGAGTTATTTGACATCAAATTTCTAAAAATGAAAGTAGGTAATATTGGCATAATTAAGGATTGCTTGGCCTAAAGTTCTTATCGGTTGGCCTACAGTTTTTAGTAGTGGGCCAAATAGTTTTGGCAGTAACATATAATCATTTGGCTTGCAGTACTTGAAGTTGGCTGCACTGTTTAGTCGAGAAATACTGTAATACCAGGGTAGGGAGTTGCCTGGTAATAACAGGGAGGTGCGCTACTTTTTTGGCTTCTGGCATATATTAATGAAAATGAAATGCATGTTCAAGTTTCAAAATATATTGTGAAAACAACAAAAAATATACCTAGTATCGTTTCCTGTTTTTTTGATGCACAAGAACTTCTTGTAGGACATACCAACATTATCTTTTCGATGACCTTAAAGAAAACATGAAGACAACATTAAATTTGGTATCAAAGATTATTATTTGGCAAACCTTATGCCACTGTCCTCATAAGGACATGTGAGCATGCATGAATTGTAAATTGGAATTGATTAATTAAATATACCACGGGTTGTTAGTTTTATAAAAAGGAATAAATTACTGATCATTTGGATCAAATATCCTTGAGCATGCATAAACTGTGATTGCTTAATTGAATGAATCAAATTGTAACTGACCCACCTCTGTTCAAATTGGTTACTGTTATCCAGCACAATTTATCACAGTTGACTGCCAGTAGAAACCACAATGTCCAGAATAAATCATACAGTCTGTTGAGCCAGGTATAAACAGTGTCTCTGTTTAGCCCTCTGAACAAGGCTTTAAGTAGTTCAGGTAATCAAAGCAAGCTTTAAACTAATGACTACTGTGTATCAAACCAGGGAAACTTGTACTGTGTGTTGTGTCTTTAAGTAGAATAAAGGCAAAGTTACCAGTCTTGCTAGATTCTGGTTTAATAGGGTTATCAGTTTTTGCTAATTTTCAAGGACATTATAGCCATTGGGAAGGGCATCATGCAAAAAAATCAAATACAAAAGAGCTGCCACCAATAGCCGTAACGCGACAAAATAAAGTGCTATGATTTTGATTAAATAAACATGTTTACCTTTTTATCAAGTTATTAGACACGACAAAATACAATTGTTCCCCTGCAGCATCATATCCGTTTGGGAGTTTTCTCATGTTTGTAGAGGTGAAAGGTTATTTGGGGTGACAGAAGGTCAAAACCTTGTACACATGATATTTTAAGGGTGATAAATTGTGAGGGATCTCATACTAAGCTTGTGAATTGTTCATATTTAGCATGTTGATGGCCATATAGGGTAGGTGATCCCTATTGTTTTAAGTGGAGGTGAAAGGTCATTTTGGGTCACGAGATTTCAAAAGCTTTTGACCTTACTAAGATGGTATCTCAAGTAGGATAACTGTGTGGGATCTCATGCTTGTCCTGTGGGCGATTCATGTTTGTTACAATATATATCATGAGGCAAGGAATCACTAAGCCTTTTGGCTTTCTAGTTCAGACAAAGTTATCTTCATATTTTTACTTCACCAAGAAAAATCTGAATTGATTCTCCTTATTGTGAAAGTAACCTTTGGATATTTTGTCTCTCCATGGGCAGGAAGGGCTGAACTTCATTAAAAACCAGACAGCATCAGGTAAACCCTTCTTCCTGTATTGGACTCCGGACGCCACTCACGCACCTGTTTATGCATCCCAGCCGTTCCTGGGTAAAAGCCAGCGAGGAATCTATGGGGATGCAGTCATGGAACTTGACGACAGTGTTGGCAAGATCCTGGGTTTGCTGAAAGATCTGAAGATTGACAATAACACTTTCGTCTTCTTTATGTCCGACAATGGAGGTGCAACCTATGCAGGGATACATGGTAGGAAATGTCAATTTATTGACTATTTTTAATCTGTGCAATTATGATGACTTTTCTCTGTTTGCATTTAAATCTGCATGTTGTTGTGTTTTGTAAACATAGCATCATTGCAAGACTAGAAGTGATGAAAGACCTCACAGAGGTGTAGCAATTTGGACACAAGAAGTTTTCATCTTTTCATGTGTTTAAGATTGTTTGGGATCCACAAGAGTCATATTGTGATCTCTCAAGACAGGAAATTTGGGCAGGGTGTAAGTGAAACAATGTCATAGAAGAAGACAATTGGTGTTTGTGGCTGCAAATGTTGTTTGGTTCAAGAAAGGTCAACTTATTGAAACCTTAAATTGCAATACCTTCACGAGTGAAACTCAAGTTCTTTGCTTGATATGAATGGATATCGAATTGCGTAGAAGAATGCATAGTTTGTTGTCAGGGTCATGAAGTTCTTTGTGAAAACCTTTGAAACATTGTATCTTGTGAAGGACATAATGTTTACATTCTTAAGTATACCACACAAGGTTGAAAATCTACATGTTCGATTGAACATTAAATGGCAATGTGATGCACATGGAACCATCCACATCTGACTACCTCAAGAACTGAACCCTGGACTATTTATTTTTGGGGGGAATTGAAAGAAGCTTGCCTTTTGGTAGAACTATGTGTTGTCAAGTTTTTGAAAATGTTTTTAGTGAAACATCTGAAAAGAGAATCTTGAAAACCTCCCTAAATTGTTTCCCACACAATGTAGAAAAAAGCTAATGGTGTAGTTTTCTGTTAGAATTCACATTTGTGATGTCAAACCCCAACACAAAAGCTTGTCTTGTTTGAAATTGAATCAAGTCCTCATTGCAGTTTTTTTAAACATTTTGGTATTTCCTTTTATTTCATGGTTGGTCTTTGTTTGAACTGATGAATTTAGTCGATGCCAGAACCCAAAAGAAGATGGCTTTTTCTTGTGTGGTACATCGTTAGCGGGCTCACGATGGTTGGGAATTAATGATTCAATTATGACAATATCAAGAAACTTAATCTTAGTGTTTGACCTCTCTTCTTAAGAAATTGTTAAACAGTATCCTGTATAGTCCTTTATTTCTCTCATGTAGAACTGATTTGATACCTCATTATTTCTCGGAATACTCAGGTGGATGCAATGGACCTTTCTTGTGTGGAAAGGAGACCACCTTCGAGGGAGGCATGAGAGAGCCTTCCATTGCTTGGTGGCCAGGTCACATTCAACCAGGAATGGTAAATTTTTTGAATTTTCATATTGGGCCAATGGCAATCATTCAATCCTGTGATGGTGCACATGTGGTGTATTGGTCCATTTGCGTTCGTAATGCATTAGCGACAGGCCAGCAACTGTTGATCATAGTTTCGATTGTCACAGGCATTGCACATGCTCACTCTGTCAGATTCCTAGTCGTCTGCTGTCAGTGACCCTAAAAGCCAAGTCAGTGTCTCAACAGGTGATACGACTATTTTCAGTGTTACAACAATCTGCCAATATCGTAGTCTGTATCAACCAATTTTCAATGTTAGATATTGTTTATCTCCACACACAGCATAGGTAAACTACACCATAGACACATGCATCGTGAGGCACTGCCTTAGAGGGCGCATTGCTAGAATTAGTTCTGAGGATGATTTGAGCATGGGTCAAATGTATGCATTAGTGATTCAAGGGGTAAGTATAGTCACTCGTGAAATAGCCACACCAGGAAGTTGTGGGGAAACTGCACCATAGACACATGCAAAAATGTTAGCACATGGTGTTCACACATCCTCACACTGTGTTCACATGGAGCATCACAATATGGTGGTCGCACAGATCCTCTCACAATGCTCACCCAGAGCCCCACATGGTGTCAACCATGGAGTCTTGCACAGTGTTGTGCAGCCATGCAGACGTAAACTGTGTAGTTTGAAATCATCTTTTGAATCACTGCAGGTCATTTCTGTAGTCACTATACTCTGATAGTTGTGGCATGCCGTAGTGAATACCAGTCGGTAGATGTTTCTCAGTTAAAATTCTCTCAGACATATCTGCTGAATGTCTTTGTGCATGTCGGCATTCTGTCTATAATCTGATATTGTTTGGTCTGTATACACAAGTAAGTTTTTGAACATGACAGAGCAGATACTGATCAAAATTTCAGCAGCTGTAAAATTTCTCAAATGTTTTGTGTGTGTCTCTACTCTGTGAAAGAGACTTCCTGATTACCATGTCTTCTCCAGAGCTGTGATTTTCAAATTTTAAGTTGCAATTCTTGAATTTGACAACACTAGAGTTGTGAGACAACATGGCAGCAGTCACTCTTTAAGATGGCTCCTCTGTGGCATTATACGTGCAGTTCAGTTACATAATTACCAGGACAGGTACTGTCAGGCAACCATGAATGTGAAGTTATTTCATGGTAATGCACGCTCTGACTCTTCCTTTGCACCCCATGTGCACTTTCACAATATATTAGTTTCTGCATGTTTGCATTGGTCTCACTTCCATACTAAAAGAAAAAAGATAGACCAAGCATGGATGTTTTACACTCTGTGACAGGTCTAGATGTAGATAGACCCACCTCCTGGTATGCTGTGTGACAGCTGTGACAGCTTTGACATGATCTCTGCTGTCACAAAGCAAAAGAAAGGGGTTTGTGAAGACCACCTGTATTTACGTAAAGTGTCGAAACAATGATCAGAAATCAACGGAGAACTGAGACATTCTTCAGGGATGAAGGTTTTCCGTATTAACACGGAATTCCGTATTTTTTAAAAATTGGCTGATACCTCCGTATTTCCCCTGTATTCCAACACTTTAACAAAATTATATGTTACTGTACATATAACAGTCTAAATGAACCAAAAATACCATAAAAATGGAATTCTCTGGGGCATGAGTGTATTCCAAATAATGAATTTGCAGTGCACCATTTTTCACCTCAGCTCTCTCTTGACAACCCCCCTTATACCCCACCCCCAGGATGGCGTTCACCTGTACAACCTATTTTCAGTACTTTTTTTTACCCTGCTCTCACATCCCTGATTCTTAAATGCTGTAGAGTGATTAAAATGAATGCCTGAGACTATATATTTGTCAGAGGGGATGCAGTACCCTGTCAAATGAGGAGAAAGTAACATTCACTTTAAAAGCAAAAAGCTGCAGTGTTTCTTTTTCGTAAATCAGTCAATAATATATGCTCTGTGGTTTCAGTTAAACTGCAGTTGTTTTAGCTGTTGATTATCAGCAGAACTCATCTGACTGCATCAGAACCCATTTCAGTTGAGGTCAGTTGTGACCTTTTCAGTTTGTTTTGAAGGTTTTTTTCTGTAAGGTGATACTATACTGAGGTAAGATGGGATTTCACTGCACTGGGTAAAAACCTCTGGGTCAAGAAACTAGAAGAAAAATGAGTATGGCAGTGTAAACATCCTTTCTCCATAAAGAACGTTTGACAAAAATATTTGTGAATGACCAACTCCAATGTTTCATGACCTAGCTGCTGAAAATCTTCAGACTTCCACAATTTTGATCAGGAAAGATTGAAAACAATGAGAAGGGGTTTCCAAGTAGAATATGGAATACCTTGTTGCTGATTGTAACAGACTTTCTCATCGTTCAAATTTTCCTGGAGGTACATCGCATGCTGTCATAGAAACACTCTAAGATGTAAGTAAGCTGAATTTCAAAGCATTTTCAATGAACCAGTGTCCTTTTAAAATCCTGTTTTGTCATTGGTCGTAGATTTCGCGCCAGATTGGATCCATCATGGATATATTCACCACGTCTGTTGAACTGGCCGGCCTCAGCATACCACAGGATCGAATTATCGACGGACAGAGTCTACTGCCATCTCTTTTGCAACACGACGTAGACCAAAATAGGACCATGTTTTATTACCGTGGTAACGAGATGATGGCCGTGCGTAAGGGACTTTACAAGGCTCATTACTGGACGTGGACGAATTCAATTCAAGAATTTCACCAGGCAAGTGTGTCATGGGTTCTACCTAGGTGGTAAATACAATGCAGGAACGCTTTAAGTGTCCCCAATTGCTTTCAAGTTAAAGTGAAATAACTCTTTCACTTCTCTGTTAATGTGCATAAAATCAGCGCCAAATGAACTGATCAAAAACAGACTTGCCAGAGATTGGAATCATTGAACTGGCACTTAAATGTCATGTTTATCATGTTGTGACCTACATTACGCTTCGTGGACAAGGGTGTCAAAGTTGACGGGCTTGTTTTAGCTACCCTTACAATGGTGTGAAGAAAAAGACTGGAGTTCAAAGGTGGGTCTGTGATGGTAGAATTTTCCCAATCCTCAAAATCCACACTGCTGATGCCATCTTGTAAAATGGTGAAGTTGCTTTCCTTTGGGGATATGATTGATTTGTTGTGCATATGTATATGTGGTAATGCCAATATACGTTTATTGTTCTGGTCAGATCTACAGGGGTGATGAATGAAGATGAGAACTTCTTGTGAATGAAGATAACTTCTTGTTGTTTTAAGTGAGAGTCTGTGTCAAACACAGAGGAATACATCATCAAAATGTAATATATTATGTGACAAAGTATGACAGCTTCATAATTTTCAACAAAAGTTTCTGATTATTTTCTGAAAAATGAAACATCACAAAGTAAACCTTTCTTCTGTGTCATATATAATTGCTTATGTGTACGAGTTCTTCAGACAAAGTTATTATCGCAACTGTATTCAATACTGTAACAATCATGGTATGAATTCCTTTTAGGACAGTCTGTAAAGGAGACATAACAAATGACACGGCGTACTATTAGCAACATACAGACAGCTTTTGCTGATGTTAAAAAAAATGGTGCTGGTACCGCCACGTTCAACTGAGGATTTTGAAAAGATCAGTGGCAGAAACGAACCTGGGTAGATGCACAATGTTTAAGGAGATCTGCTGTTTCCATGCACTGTTGTCGTTATTACATGCATTTATATTCAGATCTTCTGCAATTTGTTTTAACAAACATTAACTTAGCAGAAATTTTCTTCATCCTGCCTTTAGGCCCATGTTGACTTCTGCCCTGGGGAGAATGTTACCGGGGTAACCACTCATGACCAAATGAACCACACTGATGCCCCACTGCTGTTCCACCTGGGAACCGATCCTGGTGAAAAATATCCCATCCCGTAAGTTTCACATCTCTCACCAGTCAACCAGCTTTATATATCCTTTTTTGACATCCATATCAAACAGCTGCTATTACATATCCTGGGAGCATACTAGAAGACGTTTCCCAACAGAACATATTGAGTAAGCACTGAGTGAGCCAGAAGAGGGGGGTGGGGGAGGGAGGATGTTTATGATGGCACAATTCTCTTACAGTTGGGGGTAAACATTTTATGGTCAGTCAGAAAGTCTGAAAAAAATGTTGTTGAATATATAAAATATGATATCAATAAGGTACTTTTGATCGAAAGAGCTCCATGTCTAGAAATTTGTCGTTACTTAACATGATTTCATCATGACGAATGCTACTTTACTGCAAAGTTGTTTTAACACTCTGACAAACTCCCACCACAGAAATACAAGCGATGAATACAAGAGTACTTTCCCAGCACTGAAGGTCGTGGTTGACAACCACAAGAAGATGTTAGTTCGGGGTACGCCACAGCTGGACCTCTGTGACAAGGCGGTGGAGGTAATAGCATATAGCCTCTAGTGTTCGCACTGGGTCTAATGTATGGACTCAAGCACCCGACTTTCCATAGTTGGTCAGGTACTCCGGAACCCAACTTCTATTGTCAGTTGGGTACCTGGGTACCTGAAAATATAATATCCATTAAGCTGCAAGTTTGTTGTGAAGTCATAATACATTTTGCTATTCATGGTAATGTAACATCATGTTTTATTACAATGACAGTGTTCTAAGGCATACTTGCTGAATTTTGTTCAACGAACAATGCAATGATTTGGTTACATCTTCATTTCATGTGCATAGTTATTAATTTCCAGTCCTATTACATTGTATGATTTGGCAATACTAAACAATGTAAAGAAGCAATGGTGATGATGATACTGAAAAAAATGCCAAATGTCAAAATTCAATTAAATTAGATATTAAAATGGACAGTTGGTACAGGCAAGGCTTGCTGTAAATTGTGAAATTAAAGCTGGAATATGCGTTGAAAATTTGTCAGCAAAAATGAAATTCTGCGGAATGTGTCATGGCCACTACAAGAAAGCATTGTTTAAGCCCCATTTTTCCATACATGAATATTCATATCCATTCCCATTAGTCTGTTTGATTTCAAGTAACGTTGATTGACTGGTACGCTTTCTCGGAGAGTCTGAATGTTGTAGGGCCAACAAAAATGTCAATACAATTTTCATATTCAAATATCTGGAAGATGAGTGCATAGTACTCTTTCAGATTTCATTGACCGGTGTCCCCTACTTCCTCTTCCCTGAAACGCTGATGAAGAACAAAGGTAGATGATCAGGGGATTGCCAGTACAACTCATATTCCAGATATAACGTTCATGGTTAAATGGAATAGTACAGACTAATCATAATGATGAACAAACTTCAGCAGTGTTATTACCGAAACGTAGTTCGTGCAGTTCCAATGGGCCTATTACTCATCAGAGATCCACAAGAGTAATTTTCAGAGGAGTTCAGAACTTATGTCGGTATGGGAACAGGCAAGGATGGGAGTAAGCAAGAGACAAGAAGTTTGAGCAATAAACCCTTACTAGTAATGGAATTGTCATGATAGGCAGTCAAAGGTCAAACAGGAGGAAAATACAGGACTTTTTACCCTTTTGTGTAATTGTATCAGTCTCTTGAAGGATTTAGAGAAATTTGGGTGTTTGGAGAAAGTGATACCATATCAAAGTCTCAGGGAGTGAGGGGTTGTAACACTTCAGGATAAATCTGACATTATGAAACTATGTCGATCCGTGGTGTTGTCCCTAGAATGGGTAGTAGTTTTCGTAGCATCATTACTTGAACTTGTGGAAACTGTTTATCATGATCATAACTGGAAATTGAAACAATTTAGAAGTAGCTGAGAAATGTGTGAGTCACATACCACATTGTCTAGCTTTATTTCACGGTGTGTGTGATGTGTTTGTCCTCACTTGTGTTTTGACTGGCTTGGTTTTCGTCTGCAGAACGTTGAACTTAACAATCTGTGCAGCAAGCCACTCTCTTTCTGAATTTTTTCTTTCTCTCAAGTTTGAATGGCATAGAATGACTTTTTTTTAACGTTCCTCATTTGTTTTCCTTTTCCAGCATTGGGCTCCCCCCGGTTGTGAGAAACTGAACAAGTGCCTTCCCGTTCCGAAATCAAATCCAATAAAGTGCAGCTGGCCTCACTGAACTCAGAAATTCTTTCATCAACCAAACATTTTTATTATTTTTATATCTCTTTGTTTTACTGAAATTTTTCCTCATAATCTACAATGCACCACAGATTTGACATTGAAACCCTTTAGTGATTACAGATTGCATGAATAAACTTTAAAGACAGTGACTCACCACCCCAGACAGTTTCAACTCCCCCAGTCACTTAGCCCCTCCTACAGCTTGTTTAATACTCCTCCTTGCGGAAACACAATCCTTTAGTTAAAATGCTGCATACTATGGAGTATACTGCTGAGCATCCAAGGGCCACATGTGTCAAAGTGCTATGTCGTACAAACTACTCTGCACTTTTTGAATTTGCTGCTAATCACAATAGTAGAACCAACTGGGAATTTTGCAGACCCCTAGCCAAAGATATAACTTGGGGTTATGAGTGACTGCCTGTAACGGCCAAAATGTGGGCACAAAAGAGTCGACCGAAAAGTCACTGTGATTGCTGTATCTCTGTCATCCACGGTTTCCACTCCAAGAATAAGTATATTCTAATTCAGGCTGTTGTTTCTGTTACTTTGGTGATCAGGGGAGCATATTTCTCACGTCATGTTATTTAGTTTCCACTTAATGTTCTTTGCAGTATGTCTGTGTAAGAATCTTTCATAAAATGTGCATATTCGTTCCAAGAACTACCTCCGGGGTTCTTTTATTCCAGAACAACCCACTGTACCTGTGGTAGCAGCACCAAATGCAGCTTTTTGACGCTATAACGCTATTCTGTAAATGATTCTGAGTGTGACACGTTCTGTCTTAACCAAATGAGTGACACTTACACATTATCGTTCAAGCTGCATGTAGATTCAAGGATGCATTGTGTGTACAATTATGTCAACCCTAACGTTACGCACATTTAATAGTCTTTCAGTCAGAAGTCAGTTTTTGTTTGTAACTACAGAAACGTTTAACCTTTTTACTCTTGAGGAGGCAGACAGAGATTGATATGAGATGTTGTCTTGTATCTTTATTAATAAAACTTTAAATTGAAATTTGGAAAAATATTAATTCTGAGGCAGTTGTATGACTTCATAAAACTTGTGATTCACTTGATACATTTGTGTGTTCATTGGACTAAGAAAAAAGTTAGGATGTAGTAAACCAAGGCTGTGGGAGACAAAGGTTTGACCAAAAATTTCAAATGTCAATTTAACCCAAGAATGGTAGCCTCAAGGTCAGGTAGACCAAACATCTAAATTGTATTCTGCAGTGCAATACCATGGAGAGCCACATAAGCTGATACCTACAATTGTTGCTGCATCTCAAGAAGACATGAGATACTAAGGTTGAGGGAGAAGTAACTACAGAAATCTTAGGTGAAGTGACAAGCTAGTCCATTTTAGGCTGCCTGTTGTTGCTTGCAGTTTAATGGACTTCCATACTATGGAACTTGTGTCCTAGCAGATCTTCACTTCACTTGTAGTCCATGCCCCAAGAAAAAACCTAGAGGACATTTTAGATCAACCAAATACTACTATGACTTGTAACATACTTGGAAAGTTCATTAGTAAAGATTGCTTGGCAAACAGACAGGCAACTAGTATCACCTCTGATACCGAGGTGACCATTGATAAGTAACGATAGATCTGATCTGACCATCTAGCAGTGGTGCCATATCCAGATGGCATCACAGTTTGTTGCTGTCCCAAAAGATGACCGAACTTTGATGCGTATATCAGACGCTTTTGACCTACCGGCACAATCTTCACATCCTGCAAAGACACCAAAGTTCCTGTTCGTCGGAGTTGGACCCTGGGGTTTTGCGATTCCTCCAAACGGCCACACTGCCATGAAATGACAAAAGATTATGTGCTTGGAGCTATGTTACATATCACAGGTATATTTCAATATCTAACAGTGGAACACTGCAAACAACCTGTCGAGTGAAAAAGACTCTAGTGCAAGTGTGTGTAAACAAGACTTTTGTGCAAGTATCTGTGTTAAAATAAGTTCCTGTTCAAGAGTAAGCTGCAGCTTTTTATGTGCACCTTCATCTGAACTAATGTAATGAACTTCAAATGTTTCAAATTGATAGGATTTTCTTTTTCAGTCTGCCTGTAAACTTTGAAAGTTCAGGGTCATGAATAATATATTCATACATCACCTCTGTTTTTTGTAAATATAAATATTTGTCACTCGCACAGTGTCATTTTTTCTTAAGATACCAAAAACTACCATCCAAAACCCCTTCACTGATATGTTCATTGGTTTTCAATTGTGACACGTTTGAATGAAACTTGCACAACAGGAGATACCAATTAATTTTTACAATCAAGATTGCATGAGAGTGTTTCGAATTCGTTACATTTCTTATCAAGGATTTTTTTTTTTTTGGGGGGGCAGGTCCTGCCTTGGCTCTACATGTGATTAATCAGTTGAGATTTCCATTTTGAATGATTATCACTTTACCCTACCTTCCTATTCTGTGAAGAGATACCCAGACAAAAGGAACAGTAAATGTAAACACATCTGATAATCTGAAGTTTTCAAAGTAATATTTTTTATTTGCAATCCAGTGTGTGCATGAAGTTTTTTGCTCTCACACCTGGTATGCTAAAATTATTGGAAGAGTTCTGTGCAGAATAACCCATAGGTGTCAAAATCATTTTGAAATGTGTAATTAAGGTAAATCAGTTGATTACAATGATTATGTTTACTTAAAATGTTCACATTTTGCTTAAAATGCATTAATTTTGAAAATCTCATTAAAATCAGTAATCATTAAGAACAAAATCATGTGGTCAGTGATTTTAATTAAACAACACTGCTTACGAACATGGAGAACCATGTATGGTGAAGAAGGCATTATAACCGTGACTGGGTAGTAGTTTAAATTTAACACAACTATATTTCTGTGAAGCTCAAGATAATTTTTCTAATAAATATGTATATTTCAGAAACAAACTTCATGAATATTGTAGTGGTCTATGTCATTGACATATGTCTTCAGTGGTACCTAGAATACGTCCCCAAGTAAAGTAATTTGTTTCTCCCTGAAATGAGCATTGACACCAGAGCCTAGATTCCTGGGAATAGCGGATATATATGACATATGGAAAGTATAGGGCAGTATTTGACTTAGACGGATGATCCATGTAATCACCCCCCACACACACTCAACCCCCCCCCACACACACACACCTCCCCATGATACAGTCTACAGATGCCTAGGTAATACACTGAAAAAGAAAAAAGCATTCCTCACTTTTACATGACCAGAAAGTGTTCAAATATCAAATAAGGTTTCTTGAAAATTTACTTACACCCACCACTGTTACGATCGTGAACCTTAGATGATTAATTTATTTCTGGACAATATAGCCTCATCTCAGTGAAGAGCACATTTTATAGTAGGCTTACTTCCTGTAATGCATAGCCTATACGCCGAGCTCGCACAATCGGGCCAAGTTAAAACAATGAATTCACCGTGACAACTGAGTGTAAGTGACTTCGGTGGACGGCCATCGGTGTGGCATCATTTTCGTACGGAATTTGTAAATCCCTAGAATTATTCTCGACTTATTTCAAATAGCAGGTAGGCTCATAATCGATTCCAAATTTATTGAGGTTCTGAGGGCAACATAAGACAAAGACATGTTACCACATAGTTAACGTTAGACTATGGAGTGGGAGGACTTTGGGACTTAGACTGAGCCTAAAGGTTTGTTCAGCCCCTACTTATATTTGCCAAGTGCTTCAAGAATAAAGAATAAATAAAAGAGAGAATTTTTTTTATGATTCTTAATTGTATCATCTCGACCTGTCTGGTATTTGTATTACCATTTTCATACCTCTTTTCGCACCATAATTAATTTAGAAATTGCAAACATATTATAAGACTTCTACATGCAGCTTAGAAAACTTGCCCGGTAAGGACCGGCCTTTCCAGGTCATCGGTTGGGGTGGGGTGGGGGTAAAGTAAGCTGAGTAGCATAGCGTACAGAGGAGGTTTTTGGATAAAAATACCTCATAGATTGCAGGACTGAAACGGCACTTCCTAATTTCCCGACCTTGTGGATTTCAGCTAAGTGTTCTCTTTTGTTTTAACATAGGTGTGGAAGTTTACACTTCCACATCGACAGATCAACGTTAGTTTTCTTCTTTTTTCAAGTTCCTGATTTTCCACTTATATCCCCCCCCCCCCTCGAACACCCAAACATTTGATTAAAGTTTTTTTTGTAAATATTAAGAGCAGATACAATAACAAAGATACTACAAATAAGATACCCTGTACCACAAAGATCCCCGTGTTACGGTTTGCCTAACAGAAACCCTACTTTACTGGTAGGTCACACAATCCTATGTCACAACGTTATCTTCAACATGTGGTTAGTTGTAGGCTAACATAGTTGCTATAGTTACATATCATTATAGTGCTTGTTTCGATTAGTTAGAGTGCTCAATGAGTCCGTAAAGGAATATTCCAAGGACAAAAGTTAACACAGCTGGGCCGTCCATTGACCGAAGGTTAATGCACGATCGTGGGTCAAATCAAGAGATACCGTCACGCGGACTCAGCTCGAATACATCCATCGATATCGTCAGCCTCCAAGAGTACATTATCCTTATTTATAGGCAGTAACTCATCACCCTAAGCTATATTGTTGGCTTCCGGAAGCAAAGTTCTCAACTGGTTCCAAGTTGAAGTACTCCTTGATTGGCAGCAAATTCGAAAGATGCGAAGTAGCTCATGTTACACAACATACACAGAGATCCATTGTTTTGATTACACGTGTGAAGGAATTTTAGACAGGCTGAGGGAGGAACCAGACGCAAGTTGTCGGGAGAATTGAAACTGTCTGAGGTGATGAGTTTTTGTCTTTAATGCACAAGCCCAGCGCTAGCGATGATTAACGATGTCAAAGACGAAAACGTAAAGAATTAAAGAAAAAGTTCAAAAAAAGTCAAAATTGTGATTTTCATGAGACATAGAGATTACTGAGATCACTTTAAAACACTTTCAGTTGGTGTTGACTTCTTACATCAATCGGAACAAATAGAGAGAGGAAGAGGGATGACTCAGAACTGCATGGGTGACAGCCCTGTTGTTGAATCTAGAAAGGTCGGATTGAAAGAAATCGATCGTGTCCCATACGTCGCCGGTGGCATAGTTAGGAAATTTAATTTCTTTTCTTAGTTGCGCTCATCAGCCGGCTGTCTGAAAAGAAACACGTACCTTCCAAGAAAACAGCGAATCTCCGTATGCATATCGAACGTCTGTTATATGGGTCCTACCACCAATACAGGCCTCTGTAATTCTTAACACATAGGGTAGGCCTATGCTTCATGGTTATAGACTACGACTGTAATATATAACCAAAAAAGGTCTGTGAACGTTACTTTCTGCTCTCTTTTTCTCTGTGCGAGGTGTAAATTTCGAAAGATGTACTGTGTAATTGTTTTGGTACTTCTACGTGTTCTGTCCCTCTGTGACGTACGTGCTGTAGCAATTCAAAATGAGAGAGTCGTTACAGATGTTGGTCTGCTGATGAGCTACATCTCCCAGCTTGAGGCTAAACTGGAGGACATCGAGAACAGGTTAAAGAAGGTAAGAAAAGGGCAAAGCAGTGGCTAATATCAGCGAGAGGTTCGTGGTTTAGTCATTGCGTTCGCCTTAATGCCTTATAATAACTGAAGCGAATTGCAAATACGTAGAAAGTTTTAAGTTTGTCGGTGTAAGTGCCTCTCAAACGTTAGTTTTGATAAGATCATCCCATGCAGTTCTTCTGTACTGGCTGTTAACGATCTTTTCTTTGGTGACATCAATTTCAAGGTAGGCTACTATTAGAGGTAGTGACATTGTCGGTCTGTAACAAATCGGCCCGGGGATTTGATAAATGGGTTGAACTTGTTAACCCAATGACAAAATCCCTCAATCTCAACGTCACTGCATTTTATTTGTACATGAACATGCATGCATACTTGGTTCACTACACCTACGGTACAATACTTAGATATTCTCTTACCCGATGATTTGGTGCATGTTGATATTTACAACACCTGCTTGAATTTTTTTTTTTTAAATTTCATTGAACAAATAAGAAAATTGAAAAATTTGAATCTTATGAATCAAATTTACAATTGGATTAAACAAATCATGTTTGATTAAAGACATTCTTAATTTGATAAAACAAGTTAATAACTTGATGGAAGAAAATTTAAAAAAAGTACATGGCTCTCATGGGCTTTCATAAATATTAATTGCATGCTTTTTGTTCTCTTGTACGTTGCTAAGAATGAAGTACGCATGCGCAACGAGATTGAATCACCTAATATCGATGATGACGACAAGGACAAACCTCGTCTTCGAAGACACATTTCTGCGGACCGAGGTGGAACGCAAGCGTTGCCGACAGAATCTCAGTTGGATGGTGAGGTTATACCTTCCGTAACTATTGGTAACATCATGGACTTCATCCAGAAATGGCGAGATCGTTCATATACACTGGCGGCTTTCGTTTGTCAACTAGGAACAGCGTCCTAGTCAGGTTTTTATTAGCAGAGGAGGGAAACTGATGGTCACGAATATTTTCCGAGTGGAGTGGGGGGGGGGGGAGGGGACGAGTGAAGGGGGATCCCTCTCTCTAGTATAAGACTAATGAATAAAGTTGTACATTCCAAGAGTTTTCCCCTGGGAACCGTGACTTTATCTCAGGGGCGTTTGCATGCCACCAGTGCCCCTCACCCGCGGCGTCTAGCTACGAAACTGTCTAGGAATCGGTCTTGATGGAATTTAAAGTATAGCGCCATACTAAGTCATGACTAATTAACCATTTTATCATGCTCTAAAAAAGTTGCTTAACTATCATCGATATTGGGATAATTAAGAACTGTTTCAATATAATGATATTGATCAGTACTTACAATTATCGTTGTCTTCTTAACTTCAGATGTAATGTCTCGAAAAATGATTTAAGAAAGAGAAATCGGGGGGAATTTTGAGAAAACCACTTGCCCTACACTTACACTTTTCGTTGGCTCAGTTATGTGAATGGCAGTGACGCATGACCTAATTTTCAGCGTTGGGCGAAAATAGATATTTAAATATGTTCACTGGATTGTTTAACATGTTATAATTGGCAGCATTGCTGGACAAACCTCGTCGTTTTTTTTTTTTTTTTGTCTTTCTTGCTCGGAGCCATTTTATCATTATAAGTTAGTACAGTTTTGATGTTCCTTGTCATAAAAGCGAAGTCAGAATCCATTTGAGTGTGTGAAAGTGGGAGGGGGGAATCACCTCTCAAAATTCTACCATTTACCAGTCAGGTCTGACCCATCCTATCCGCCCTAAGAAGTAATAAGCACATCATTCATTTATAGCCTAGCCTAGTGGCTTAGATTTTGGCTTAAAAGATGTGGCTCCTTTTCTTCACATTTGTCCATATTTCCTTCGTTTCTTGATCTACATTGTAGGTTGCGTTCCGGGTACAAACGGTTGTCCAGTGACCGTAACCCCGTTCTCTGTAGGAGGATCATGCATTTTGTGCCCAGATGGACCTCGTGGTTATCCCGGACCAACTGGACCCCCGGGCAGGGACGGCAGAGACGGAAGGGACGCCGTCGGTCAGTCATAAGAATGAATATATATTCATGCAATCATTTCATGTATTAATCTTTTTTCCCGTTAGAAGAACACTCCCCTCTGACTAGATATATTAATTGACCTTTTACATCCCTCTTTGCACATTAATATATGTGGGTTGTACCAAAATGTCACCAGTGACGTAACAGTCATAATTACTATCAAATAATTATTTTATTTTTTTCGTAATGATACTTTCTCCAGTGCATGATTTTTTTCATTTTTTCCCCATTCTTCTCGAATATTCAGCAATCGTCTCTCCTGGAATCCAAGAAGCAATGTCATCTCGAATTATGTCTGATAACACAGAAGATGTCAGGAATACATCTAACAACAGTGGCACAATCTTCACCAGGTGGGGACATCCCGACTGTCCCACTTCGTCCGTTTTAGTGTACAGTGGTACGTGTGCTGAAACTCATCTGACATGAAGGATCATAGTTTGTAACTTAAAGTATATACTCGGACTTTCAACCATGCACAAAGAAAAACATTAGTGCAACTTGGATAAGATGCAGCATTCTAAAGCGTAAATTGTTTCCCCGTTAGCTAGCTAATCCAAAGTTATCAAGGGAAGAAAAAAAAAATGACTGACGGTGGGGCCTGGTGGTCTTGAATCATTAGATAGTAGCACCATAATCGTAGGAGGGGGAACGGGTGTGCCCCCCCCCCCGCCCGGTGGTAAAAATAGTGGATTTATTCCAGCAAATGAAACAGCCAAGGAAATAAACTGCATCCTTTTGCGGGCCACGACAATACCCTTGCGGATCCTCGGAAGGGTGAATTCCGGTAATCTATAGGAGACATGTTGATCCAAAAATTCCCTGGTACGCTTCACGCCAACTCACGGTAGCCCATTCCCTGGTACGCTTCACGCCAACTCACGGTAGCCCATTCCCCGGTACGCTACACGCCAACTCACGGTAGCCCTTCAATCAGATATTATTCCACAATTCTCAGTCGCCCTGTCTAGAAATCTCCGTCGTTCTACTGTAGAAGAGGTAAACTATATTGCGCTGTAACTGGACACCAATAAAAACAACATGATAAATTTGGTTCTGGACTATTCGCCACCGGGGGCCAGAATAAAAGCTGTAAAATCCTTACAACTTGGTCAAAATTGTAAATTAGGAGTAAAATTATTCTTCTCCAGAAATATTGAGATCCCACGTATGCCTATGGGTAACAGGTAGATAGTACCCAAAATAACAGGAATATTTCTTGGACTGTAATGTTAATCAAAAGACGCTTGGAACGAGACCCAAATTGTTGCTATATTTGAATCCTTGACCTGCGTGTCACAAGGGTCGTTAGATGGACATAAGGTACTTTGCAAACTACGGCGGACATAAGGTGACACACGAGATGTAACGTTACCGTGTTAGAGTAACTTGTTATCTCGACAAAAGTTTGCAAATTGTCGAGTTACCCACTGACGCTGAGTCGACTTGTCGGAGTCGGAAAAAGTTTTCATATTGTCCAGTTGTCGACTTAGACTGAGCGGGAGATGTTGACTAAACATGACTGTAAAATTTGTTTTGATCATTTATGGACTGTTTATGATCACAAGCAGGACTTTTAAGAGCGTTAGTCGGTAACTCGACAATTTGCAAAATTTTGTCGAGATAGCAAGTTATCTGAAACTCCGTATCAGGACAATTTGTAAAATTTTTCCGAGAAGTCGACTTAGCCTAAGTCAGTGACTCGACATCTATCATGTCCCCTTAAGTCCGCCGTAACAAACTGATATATCCGTAATTACGATGATGATAATAGTTACTGTGGTATGACAATTGCTACCATGATCATTTTTCCATCCTATTTTGCAGGTGTAGCAGCAGGATCATTCCGTGGGTCAACAGGAAATGGTGCCAACCAGCTATGTCTACCGATTGATCCAATCTACGACGAGCCCGTATCGGGCGTGGGGTCTTACCGGGCCGTTTATTTATGCTGTAGAGTACCAGATCGACAGTTTCCCGACCCTGAGTGACCGCAGTTGGCATGACGTCCCCTGTGCCGTGTGCAAAGCTCCTTCTAGATTCTCGCAACTGATTATCCCAGCTAAGAATGTTTGTCCACCCAATGATGGGTGGACCTTAGAGTACAGCGGGTATCTCATGGCGGAAAGATCTAACCCCTCCCATCACCGTTCTATGTTCATTTGCGTGGATCGCGAAATGCGCATGGTGGATAGGACACGAGGCGTAGCGACTGACAACTCTCACGCCCTCCTGAGCCTCGTGGAAGCGAGATGTGTTTCAACTGGCGGCGGGATTCCATGTGGGCCTTACATAGACGGGTATGAACTCACCTGTGCGGTGTGTACCCAGTGATGTTAACGTTTTGTCAGCACGATAGAAACCGCTCAAAAAGAGGCGTACTGTAGAAGAGAATTTTGCCGGAGTTGGGGGCTGAACATTATGAAATGTGATCCCCCTCCCAGGGGAAGGTGTCAAAGGGAATGTTCTCTCTCTTCTGAGAAAATTCTGTTAAATTAGAGACTCGACAGATACTGTTTAGTGCCACCAAATGTCTGAATTTATGTTAATATTTCTTCATACCTCCCTATTCATATATCAGATGTATCTTATGTATTTTGTTGTTACTCTGCAAAGGAATTTTCGTCGAGTCCTTGAAAACGGAGGATGGAAGCACATCTACTCTCACTGTGTTTCGTACCGGGTGGTTTCCTCCCCATTCCCACTCACCCTCCCAGTTCCCCATATTATCATGCATGAAAAGCTGAGGAGAACAAATTGTTTTGAACGGATTCCTGTGTGTAACACGCTAATTTGCTATACTGTAATTTACTTTGTAAAAACAGGTTGTAACACCGTGCTATACGGACGCTTAAAAGTGCCTTCGAGATAAGTATATCTTCGCTCCATAAGTTGACAATTTTCAGCAAAATGTCCACATGACGAGATAATATCTCATCAAAAAGCACAAAAACTGTCAACTTAGGGAGCAAAGGTATTCTTATCTGGACGGCAGTTTTAAGCTTCCGCACCGTGCGTCGGTATATTAGACCACGAAAAACGTATTCTGAAAATGTAATCTTACACATTTTCACTCCCTAATCCACGTGCATACGTTAACGTCACTGAATCCCGTCTTGTGTATGATAATTGATTGGTGTACTCTCTCGGTCACAGAGATAATGTCAACTGAAATTCAAAGTTAGGCAGAACTTTAAGAAGAAACAAGTCACTCAAAGAGAAAGAGAAGGGTATTTTAGAGTTAGAGGTGCTGTAAGTCTAAATTCACTTTATGGCAGTTTAGCTCCCCCCCCCCCCCTCGCCTTCTAAAAAAAATGTCAAGTACCCCAAGAATAAATTAAAGAGGTTTGTTATCATATCAACCCATCTGAAATGTATTACCATTTTTCATGGACTGATTTTTGTTACATTACTTAAGAAATTGCAGACATTGGATCCATTACCGTTCCCATGTTCTTACCAGTTCTAGCTTCCGTTTTGCTTTCGTAATTTAAGAATAGCCAGAAAAAAGGAACATTATAAAGGTTATACAATGTATCAACTTTACATTAAATCACAGCACTCGTGTTTACCTTGTCGCGAAGAAACATTATGATTTTGGTTAACTGTGGTCATGGAAGTGGATTTGATTTTGAAAGTGGGAGGGAGAGGGGGTTGGGAGACATCAGGCCGAAGGCTGGTCTTAGCCTCGATGGGTGCTATACTTTTGATGTGATTCCAATGATGACTGATCATGGATATGTGGGGAGGAGTGGGGGGGGGGGGGAGGGATCCGAGTTAAAGAGGAGTGATTAGGCCTACGTATAGGACAGAATAAATTCAAAATGGTGATAAGAGGGGAAATTGATAATGGATTTGAATTGAGCATGCTTCCAAGAATTCCTATTTTTTAAAGAAATGATCTTGAGTTTTTCACTTTAATTACTTGGTGCCCTGGTGGTTCCAGGACACTTGTTGGATATTTGGAGGGGCCAAACTGGTGGTACAGTGTTATAGGTTTCTCAGGAAGAGAATCCCCGTCCCCTTCGATTTTTTTCTGTAAACTAGTGCCCTCAAAAAGTTGGGGCGTGGATGTAGAATCTGAGGGCCAAAGTAGGTTTGCGCGGAGCGTGTACCAGAAAATGTCTGGATAAAAATACCCCTATAGTAAACCGCCGGAAATTGCCCGCCCACTGCCAGGCTCCGCACTCTTGTGGGGGAGGGTGCAGTTTATTTCTTATCATTCAGCGTACCGTATATATTTCGGGAACAATTTTTATGCCATCCTATGGATTCGCCAGTGGCTTGGTGAAACCTTCAGATCTCGAATATCATAAGTCAGGTCTGAATTGGTCTATGAGGTCTATGAATGACCTTATACCTCCATTTCCCCCAATTCTGCTACTGTCATCAAATAGGCCCACAATGCCAAAGCGATGATTTTGATGCAATATGTGTAGCAGGAACAACGAAATGTTCAAATTATTGAGCCAGAAGTGCAGATGTAAGTTGAGGGAACTCAAGAGACTCTGCGGTGGGTTCAGGGAGACGTTAGAATTTCTTCTGGGAGGGGGTGGGGACCAGCAATACAAAAATATGGATAAGTCTATTCGCCCGAACACGGGCGAATAAGGAAGCATATTCGCATGCGCACAATAACTTCAATTCATATCCTATATGAAAAGGATTACTTAGAAGAATGCTTTGATGCCAAGGTTGTTGCTGACAGTCAAGAAAGGACTTAAAACTTAAAGTGTACCCGTGTTCAGCAAACTTACACATCCTGAAACTGTTCTACTATGATAAACGTAAGAGGGCGCGAAAAAGGTGAAAACTTATTTTCAAGAATAGCGACAGACAATGTTATAAGTATGGACAAAATTTTCCAGTTTAACTGACGACGTAGCAGACGACATGAACCCTTTCACGTTAAGATCTTAGTACGTTTTAAGCCCATTGAATCTGTTAGTGGTGAACAAAGCAGATGTCTTCAGTGGCACTATAGGTTGGTTCAAAGGAAGGAATTAGGTGCATCTCCGTCTAAATCTCATCTCCCTGGTTAGAGTCTATGAAAGGACGATTTGGAGCGCCTGTCCAGGGGTTTTAACTGGGGTTGGAGGCTGACCTGAGGGCATGTGAAATAGGACTATGTAAGCGGACCTCCACCATCGGTTGGCTCGGAGCTTGCAAGAAAATCAGTTTGGGCTTTTCAAACGACCCAGATGGCCGGAAATGGCAATTTCCTGTCTTCCTCAGCTTCATATACCCAGCCTTGAAAGAGAGATATCACGTCTGCAATTCCTCAGCTCATGTAACAAAAAACAATCTGTAAACAATGGTGATGAGAACTGAGAAATGTTAAACACATATCAGATGGGGGGGGGGGGGGTTGAGGTAATACAAGAATCATAATGAACTATTTTCTCAGTTATCATGCATCCTCTTTCTTTCTCTCTGAGTACTTTGCCAATATTTGGGGCTGAGCACATAGGCACAGGGAGCCCTGGAATTTTTGTGAGGGGGGGGGGGAGATTTTTCCCTAATTTGTTGTAACTAATTAATAAAAGACAAACTATCTAAGCGGAGGGCTAAACGAGTTGGCGCATCTATGGAAAATGGTACCGTAATACATATATGGAAGTTTCCGGCAAAAACGTCTCATGGAGAGTGATTCAAAACCCTCAGCGAAATTTCCTCGGTTAGGCAGAATATGAATAGAATGTATAGAATGAATAGAAAGTAATCGGAAATTACCATAGCACGGGAAGGTATCCGATAATTTTGGGCTTTACAAACCCCGCAGGTGGTCGAAAACGGCACTTGCCGTGTGTTCTGGGCTTCATGTTCCCAGCCTTGAAAAAAGGGCTGTCATGTCTGCAATTTCTCAATTAATGAGAAAAACATCACTCTATGGAAAAATAATACTAATTTGGATTGCTAAATATGCTGTGGTAATTTTCTGAAAAGTTCATTCAACAGTTTTTACTTTCTAATGATAGGCCTAACAGGTCTTTTCCTTTTTGAAAATTTGCAACTAGCAGGTAACCTTATACAAAATCGATTGAGGTCAATTTTTTCCCGAGAAATTATGGTTCCAGAAAAGGTACAGTTGTTTACTACTTTGCTATAACCGTCGATGATTGCATGACAAAGTAGAACTCGTTCTTGTACCGATAACTTTTGAAAATGATAGTCACATTGAAAAAGATGCCACACGATAGCATTTTGATAGATGGGCAATCATGAGAAGAGTGATGGTTGGTCTAGATCTGTAAAAGGGTTTTAAGGAAGGAGGTGTCTGCACCTCCTTTCGAGATTTTTTTTCACCTACAATAGCTAGACGTAGATGCAATCTGGTGCAATACTTGGCTTCCTTTGAAGTCATAAAATGTGATAGACTGAGACATGAAAATTCTAACTGGTATTTCAGATTTTCCGACTGTCGTGGCTCTGAGTTTTTTTTTTTTTTTTGAGGAGGGACCTCCACCGGTCGAAACCCTGAATGTATATCGACAATTCATTCGAATACACTATGACCAACAGAACTTCGACCTCAGCTCTCTTTTTTGGGGTAACTTGAAATTTAGTTGGTGAATTTATGGGGAGGGAACGTACGTCAGTCCATTACCTTCTTTTGTCCTGTCCTTTTTTTTGGGGGGGGGGGGGCGCTACCCCCCCAAAAAAAAATCGTCGCCCCTACTAGAACATTGACCTGACTACTTACCTTGATAAACTAATTATAAACTCTGGCTGTGTAAAATCTCTGTTAAATCAGTCGACTGGAGTTCATCGGGAAAACTCCACTTTGAGTAATTTTCGAGAAACTCGGATTAAGACAAGCATGTATCTTAAGAGTTTTATTGTTTATTTGTTCAATCGTCACGGTTTCGGACAAATGGTATCCAGAAGGACCGGGATATTCGTAGGACTTGAAACTGGTTACCTTAATAGGTCCACTTATTGTGTTTCCGATTGTAAATTTAAAGTGTCTATCAAGGAGGAATTATTGCTCCTGTGTCGATGATAGAAAATATAGTATTTACCACACCACTAGAACCAGTAATGACAGTCTGAGGAATCACAGTCCATGAGTAACTTATTTGAATGATCTGAACTTCTTTGATTTTAGTCTCTCACAATTAACCCCCTGATTTTATTGAGAATCAAGTTCGGCAGCTCCACATTCGTCAATCTGTTAGCCTACATGGGCGTTTAATTTAGGGGCGAGGATAGGGGGACATGTCCGACCACTTTGTTGGAACGTACGGTTGGACACTAACACATTAGTAACCCCCATTCTTTGTAACCTGAAATTAAAATAAAAAAATATAACTACAGTCTGCTTAGAGGAAGTGCATTTATTCCCCGAACTTGTCAGTACGGTGTTCTAAATTGAAAATAAAGAAAATTAGCCTGAAATTACTATACAGTAATTATACCAATACCAATAAGACCATAGAGACTGGAAGGGCCATTTCTTCCAATTGGAACTGTTATCAAAATTTTTCTCAGTACTGCCTGTATTCGGGGGGGGGGGGGGGGGATTCACGAGGTTTCTTACGAACTCTCCCCCAACAAGATCTGAAGTTCCACTCAGCCTATGATAGTAATAAAGACGTTCATTAGGATCATATACAATAGTGTTTTATTTGTAGGTAATAAATATGGTAAAATACTCCACTTGCGGTAAAATCAAACCCTCTACCGAAAAAGCTGCATACGGGCCGGGCCTGCTTGTGTGGTTGTGCAACATACTTTATGTTTGATGAGTTGGTGTGGTTGCAAGAACAAGGGCACTTTATTGTTTCTTACCCCAATTAAGTCCGGACAGCTGAGCTAATCCTTCGTCAAAGCAAATATGAGTTTGAGAATAACATAAAAATCAATTACTGCATAATCTCTTTAACCAAAACTGCACATCGTGTATGTCTGCTATATTTACTCTGACAAGTGCCATTTTCCGGCGATCTGGGGTGATATAAAGCTCAACATTTTTTGGTACACTCCGCGCCCACTTAGTGGTGCTCTGCTTAGATAGTAAGTGAGAGCTGCCGCCACAAAAGTCTCATCCCCCTAGAGCCCCTCCCCCCCCCAAACAAAAGGTCTCATGCTGATCTCTCGGATACAATACGTCCTATCAATTTGCATGGAGCTAAAAACAAAGCTGCATTGTCGTAACTGTCAGTTTAGATGAAGAAATAGTATAGCACATAGGGGTAGTACATTCTCAAATGTAATTCTTAAGTTCTTGGTATACTCTCGCGCGCTGTTCAAGTCCAGAGAAACCTGTTTAAGTGATCGAACTGCACTAAAGTAGTGGACTTCATGCATGCACAGTCTACACACTATATTGGGTCGGTCGATCCTTTGCCGGACTTGTGAGTGAGATTTGTAGTTGTCACAGGTGAAAGTTTTTCGCGACTTGGGTTTAACGCCACCAAGAAGAACATGAAGATGGTTTTCTTTTCTGCTCTACTAAGTGTGTCGTTATTACAACATGCAGTAAGCAGAAATGCTTCAAAACCAAACATAATAATCATGTTGATGGACGATGTAAGTCCCGAAAACTAGCGAAAGCCTAATGTTAGATAGGCTAGCATAAGTTACACTCACACAGAGACAGCATAACTTTAAGAGCGTACTGCACTGGCTTAGGTCACCCAGAGAATCTTTCTCTGTACCCAAGGTAGGCTATCCCTTACTCATTAGGTAGCTCTTACTGTACGTAGGCTGAAGAAAAATCAGCCTTTAGTGTAAGTGACCTAGATGTACCCCTTGTATTAGAAATTTTACGACATACTACATGGAACTTGGAAGGTGTCAAGCAGTACAATACTGTCAATAGCATTAGCAGGTTATGATTGATACCCCACCACCAGTACTGTAAGTTACTGTATTCACTCACAGAGCTGTAGTGTTATTGTATTGTGAAAGTTATAAAGTTCACCTGCTATTCACCTGATGAGGTCATGCTAAATATCATAACATTCACCTTTTAAAAAATAGCTAATTAAGAGTGTTAACTTCACACAGATGCATCGTAAAATGAGGCTGTTAATTTGACCCAAATACATTTTAAGTGAAGATGGCTGCAGAGTTAGGAATTATGATATGGTTGTAAATAATCAGCTTTTTCATTGGGTGGTGGTTAGTAATAGGCTACTCATGGGCATACAGTTAAGATTCTTAGTGTCCTTACAATAAAACACACCATCTCTTACTTAGTCAAGCTTAGATAGAGTTTGGAAACCAGGGGAACTTTAATTATTGTGACTCAATATGACTACAAAAGAGACACAATAGCTTATAGTAACTTAATTTACAACAAAGGGGCCCATGGTCAATGTTCTGCACATAAAAGGGAAATATTTATCCAGTATCATCATCACTTTGCAACCCAAACAGGTCAAATTGCTATACAAATGAGAAAAGTGTGCAGCAGTTAATTTGTCTGAGTGCATAATCCTTGTGTTTCATATTTTCCCAAGACCTCAGAAATTCCCCAAATTGCTAAAAACATACAAACACTACATTATTCCCTGCACAATAATAATTAGAATTCAGTGAAGGGAAGTTATTTTAGGTGCTAAGCAACCACACAAGTGTGGGGGAAGCCTGTCGCTTATATAACAACTTCATGTCAGGTTAAAGCCAACTCAGAAATTTATGATCAGATTTGGTTTCTCTCTTTCCAAGGTCAGTTCAGATTGAAAACCTAAGAAATGCAGTAATTTTTAGATGCAAAACCCATCTTACTGTCACCTGGTAAGCCTAGGAACCACCAAACTGATCCTTATTGCTAATTAGCTTCATTGCTTCATGTTTGTGTACTGTGAGATGATGAGTGAGCTATAACTGGGTTTTGATGTTGGAATGTGGACCCTAGCAAGATTTAATCATCTGAAAATGTAACTGGCCTCTCTTCAGACCATACACGAAGTACTGTAAATTCCTTAGTCTTCTTTTCCATAACTTAACAGATCTTGCAAAATCACACGAATCCAATGCCCTAATTACAGATGCAGTAATGTTGGAAAAGTGGATGGGGAGGGATGAGGACAGGTGAATATGAGAGGCATCATAACAAGTGGTCTCAGGATGATCCATGTAACTCTACTCCCTATCAATATAGTTTACTAAAATTAGCACCAATTAGAGCTTAGCTGCCCATTTAAATTACCTAGGGCATAAATGATGAAACCGATTAGGTGGCCATTGGCTAATTGGTATTTGGGTTTCCAGTAGTGGGGACCTTCTTGCAGGCAGTCACTCATTACCCTGA
Organism: Stichopus chloronotus; assembly: GCA_021234535.1. NCBI lineage: Eukaryota > Metazoa > Echinodermata > Holothuroidea > Aspidochirotida > Stichopodidae > Stichopus > Stichopus chloronotus. Next base: position 17,597,698 of record CM037832.1, on the reverse strand, counting down.
GCTACAGTTGGGGACTTGGGGAAGCAGATCTCAATTGGTTCTGCTTTTAAAATTCTAAAGATGTGTATTGTAGTAGCTCATATTGCACAGCATGCACAGGGGCTCATTGCCTTGAAAACACATGTGCATGAGTTTTAGACAGGCTATGGGAGAGACTAGAACTGAATGTTTGGGACTGAGAATTGGAATATTCTGGGGCAATGAGTCAATGCCTTTAAGTTTCAAATTTGGATGTTGTCTCCTTCACCCAACTTTGATAGTGCTATTGCCTTGCACATATGAATTTTTAATCTTTTTTCATTATCACCTATACGTGCATTCTGTGGTTTCAAACTTTCTCTTTATTTTACATCATTATAGAGCAAAATGAGGAATTTCTTGAAAAATCTTGTAGTCAGGGAAGATATGCCAAAATATTGTTTACAACAGTAGAGAAAGAGCTCTGTATTTTGGGAGAAATGAGCAAATCACATGTGGCTCTTTTATACTATTGACAAAAATCAGTTTGTATCACAATATGTGCATTTGATTCTGTAGGCCTTATTAAACATATTTCTAGTGCTTTTTTATAATCATACTTAAAGTTGAAAAATATCTCTCCTTAATGTTCATGCAACTTTTAAGAAGTTGTATCGCACAAAAATAATGACAAAAAAACCTATTGTGACAAGAAAACGTGACTCGTGTGATGACTTCACTTTTCACAGACTTTTAGAACAACTGTAAATGAATCAGTTTTGCATAATAAAATATAACATCTATTAGTCAAAAAAGGGTTAAGATCACTTAATTCATGATCCCTAAAGGTGTAGGGATGTTCTGCATATATGCTTATGTTCCTGAGTAAGCCTCTCAACTGCATAGTTTATACCTCTAGGTGATCTCTGCAATACTTCTTGTGAATTTATATATATTTTAAATCACTGGTCCAGATGCATGGTGATTGCACTGATGTGAAAATTGGAAAAAAAAATATTACGGAAAAGTTAATGGAAATTACCAGTCTAATTTGTCATAGAATAAAATATAAGTGTAACAAGTGTATTCTTTCATAACACTGTTGCAAGTAGCAAACTAATCAAGGGAGTAGACGATGAACTCATTATGAAGGAACAACAAACAACTGCAATTTCAGATCATGCAGTGATAAACGCTCAAAACTCTTATCCCCTGCCTTGAATTTTTTAGTCTAAGAACTTACGTTATGTGTTTATTTCATTTCTATGTAAGCAGGCTTTGGCATTTTTATTTGTTATACAATCAGAAAGTCTACTGTATGAAATCTTCAATTGAATTTTTTCTTCAATTCAAGTGTATCTTGGGTTTTTTTTTCTATGGAATGGTGTATATTGATAAGAAGCTTGTACAATTCCCACCAGGCAGTTAAGCTTAGGGAGGATGTTGTGTTTCTGAGGCTGAAGCTTTCCTTTAAGCCCGACACGCAGCTGAAAATTAGCAATTTAATGTTTGATTTGTCCGTCTGTGCAAATCAGAGGACAAAAGTAAGTACTTAGTTCACAAGAAAACATGCTTATTAATTCTTCTGTAACATTGGCAGTCAATGTGTACCATGCATCAAGTTGAAAAAGGATCAAGTACATTTCTTAACGTGATATCAATGCAGGTTTTATATTTCAGTGAGTAAGATTTTCATTGTAAAAATTGTGGTACATGCAAAGCAGGACATTACCCAGTTGTCCAAGAACCATGCAATAAAGAAAGGATTATAACTGTATGCTATGTAGCCTAATCTGAAATTTTCTGAAAGTTTTCTCCATGTATCAATCATTGGCGTTATCATTTTAGAATCCTTGATTTGTAAAGCTGATTTTTATTGTCAACTAATCACCAAGTCTTTTGATTTTCTGGTTACTTTTTTGCCCATTTTAGATTACATGAAATGGTACTACTAGAATTACTAAATGTGATTTGGTAATGTTAGTTTGAGCAGTTTACACTAACATGCATTTTACAGATTCAAATTTATAGTTTTATGTGAATCTTCACATATTTTAGACATACTTCATGCCTTCAAGCTTACAAAAGTACTACAATAATTTGCTACATACTTTGTGTGATACTACTTTTCAAACTTTAAGATACTGTATGATGTACAGTATATACTCACTATTTTTCACGCACTGCTTGACCATGTGATGTGTTTGGACACAGGTATAGGATTTCAACAGTTTCCTAAAATTGAGCTTTGGTTTGATTCATTGGTCAACAAATTCAACTGTTTAAAAAAGTAAATCACTTCTTGTGAGTAATTTCACATCTATGTTTGCCTTTCTTTTCTGCATGGGAGTGGAAGAGGGTTGGGATGTGACATAGCCCTTCAGCATGTTGAAAGGTTGTGAGTAGGAATAAAACCATGCCATTTAAATATTATTAACAGCACACTGGATTGGTATTCTGTGCATCTACCTCATACTTGCAGTGAGTTAAATTGTATTGTACAGCTCACCTACAAGTCTGACAAATCCAGCAGTATTTAAGAAAAAATCTGGCTGGATGCTGGATTTGGAAAAATCCTCAAATCCGGTGCACCCCTACATAGCACATGGTGTTGCCTGATGCTAACAGAGATTGTGTGTTAGGTATATAACTTAACGATAAACACATGTTGACTGAACAATATGAAGTGATAAGATACTGATAGGTGTAAGATTGTGATTGGGTATGGGTGAATTTAGATTGTAATATTTCAAAGAAAATTACTAAGTACTGTAATTAGTTTAGTAAGATGGCCATATTACTCCAGCTACCCAGTTACAGAGAAATGCAGATGCATTTATGATTTATTGACCATAATATCACCTCTCTGTAATTTAATTTTAAAAATAAATAGTCAAACAGTTTATCATGAGTTGACGTGATTCGTGTGACATGACCCACATGACATTTGTGGAGGATAATTTTTGCAAAAGCCAAGTATTGTGAGACAAATTTACAGTTCACTTGGTATCCATGTGAAGACCAGTTTACGGAGTAAAACTGTTGAGCATGCTGGTAAGGTGTGATTGAAATGAAACAGTAAATTTTGTGACTCACATGACCATAAGTTGAGGGTGTTTTCAATTCACTGCTGTCATCTAATGCCTTGATGTCAAAAACAAATCACTGCAATTTGGTAAGCACTACATAACATGTGATACAATATGTTCAATAAAGTTATGATACCTATGATAGTTATGTCTGAATTTGCCGAAAATGAAATTTCACTCTATTTTTTTTACAATTTACTTGCTATGGCAATGTTATTGTCCCCCATGTTCCCACAAATGAGAATTTTTTGTCAGTTAAAAGATATTTTAATAATGCAAGTAACCTGTGCAATATAGTGTAAACTGTGTTTTAAATTTTAGGTGTGATGTTGACCAAGTATCACAGAATTTTCATATAGATTCTCTTTTTAAAGATGGACTCTTTTTAATAGTGATTTTCAGTGAGATGCATACCATTGGCTTTAACTACTTTGCAAAGCAAAGAGATACTGTACTTTTTATGAGTTATAGATTCACCTCTTTAATGTGGTACAGATTTGTCTTCACAGATGGGTTGGGGAGATTTGGGAGTCTTTGGACATCCAGCCAAGGAAACCCCTCGTTTGGACAGGATGGCAGCAGAGGGGGCACTTATGACTGACTTTTATGCTGGGAATCCACTTTGTTCACCTTGTAAGTATTCTGAAATAATACACCATGTAATCAGATTATTAAAAAAAAGACTGAACTAAAGTACAGTAGGCTAGGTCATCTGTATAATAAATAGTTTAGTTACTCACAATTTGCATTAGAACTCTTTTTCTGACTTTTGTAAAGAGATTTGCATATTATATGGCATGGACAGTACAGTAGTATAGATGTCAGTGGGTAAGTACTTTCAACTACCCTACGTATGCCTGAGGATTTTCCAAACGTGACTTGATGTTATACAAATGTTTCTCCAAGTTAACCAGTCAATGATTGTTGCAGTCATGACATAATGGTATCACTGTAACATTAACAACAGTGTACGAGTAATTTGATGTTTGCCGGTGTTACAAAGTTTGCATGTATGAAGATGCATAGTAGGGTTACAGACACTAGAAAGGAGAAACGTGTGGATATTGAAGTGTATAAATCTGTTATAATACTATAAAGGCCAAGTGTGGGTCAAGACAATAGGTTGCAAAAATAATTGATGAGGACTCTAGCCTTTCATAGCATGAGAGACAGAAACCGCTGTCACAAAAATAGCCTATAATAAAATGAATTCTTCAAGTATGTAAAGAAAACTGTACTGCAAGATTATTTACTCTCGCATTACGTTTGCAGCAAGAGCAGCTTTTCTCACCGGCCGGCTTCCTATCAGAAACGGATTCTATTCGTCTAACGCTCATGCTCGTAATGCGTACACCCCGCAGATGATTGTTGGCGGAATCGCAGACAGTGAAATCCTCCTTCCAGAGATACTCTCAAATGCTGGCTACAAAAGCAAAATCATCGGAAAATGGTAAGCTTACAGCAGTCTGCCTGCCTGTCTGTCTATCTGTCCATCTGTCTGTTCGTCTGTCTGTTCTCTATTTTTTTGCATTGATTATTTCAAGAGTACTGTGTAGCGGGTCTCTATGAAGAGCCTCCTTTGATTAAAGGGGTAGCATGTTGGCTAATTTATTCATGAAAAATTATTTATGAAGGTTGGATTGTTAACACAAATGACCTCTACCTTACTAGGGGGATCTGTCAATTTACAGAATCGTGGGGATGAATGTGTCAACAGTGGCTTACACATCGACACACAATGAAAACAATCAACATTTATGTGAATTTCTACTGTATGTGGTATAATCATGAAATTCTCTTGCAAAAATAGATACAGCCATCATACTGTCAGTGGCCAGTTGACAACGTAGTAAATAAAAACCAAAAGGGGTACTTAAGTGACTGGAACACCTGGGTCTGAGATGGTCCAACGGCAACAACGGGGAGGCCCCAAAGTGTCCAGCAAATAAAATCGCAAACGCTAGATTTCCAGTAGTCAACCAGTTGATAAAACTACCGAAGTCAAACACAGGTATTATTGTGTTTCCTCAGTGAAAGCGAAACTCTCCTAGTCACATGTAAATGAGGCGGTGACAACAAACTGGAAACACATGTGGAAGAGTTCTTACAGTTCCAGATACATCTCTTGCATCTTAGAACAACTTAGGGATGACTCACATCGTATGGAAACAGCCAACACCAGTTCTGTAGTACTACGAACATCGAGTAACAAATTCGCACTCCTCAAAGGTTATGTGTGTAACACCAATAACAACTCATCGATGGGGTATTTCAAGTGTCAATACAATCAGTTAAATAAGGTAACGGCACAGGCAATTATCTTCAAAGTATGTAAGTCCTCTTGAACAGTGATTGAAGACTGAAACTTTACTCAAGAATATGTTGCAATTATTCACACAGAATGATGCAAGTCTGCTTCAATACATATAAAAATATCAAATAGCGGGCTTCAATTAATCAGAAACTACAACTTATTAACTGCTGAGACTCTATGCTTGCTGCTGTAGAGCCAGCCGATAAAAATTGGCTAAGTCTCTCCAATTTTAACAACTAAGGAATCCTCTAAGAACAGGGTTTCTTCAAATTTTACAAAGTTTAGAGGCAAAAATAAAGCAGCAATCTACAGAAGTGTAAAATGCCAGCCAGCTGCTATTTACACTATTTACAGTGACTGGATCAAGTTAACACAAGAAGGATTTAACACAAGTAGTTAAGCCTGAACATTGTTTCTGACAACTGTTCCTGCTTTTACCTGACAAATCCAAATAATTATTATGGGATGGTAAAACGCATGCACAAACACATTACTCCAGGGAAGTAGCCAACTAATTGTAATAATTTTAGGGAGTCAACCTAGATGGTATCCTTCCATCGTACAGTACCATGCATGTAGACGAACTAGGTGCAAGCAAAATCCTTCCAGACTAAATCTAGAGATATCCCATAACAATACTTCTTCTGATTGACCCACAAGCACTCACACTACCCAAGGATAACCTCTGTACCTCAGAGTAGGCCATACCAACTACTGACTAATCAGTACAGAAATCACTTGCTACATATTTAGCACAAGTTTCCTATGAATTGGCTTCCTATCAGCAGTTTTGTCATTTGTTTACTGGAAGCTGTCCTGTCTACTACCTGCTATCACTCCATTTGTCACTGTCCCATTACCACAGCTGAGTCTGCTACTCTTCTCCTAAGTAGACTCTAGGGTAGCTTTGACCGATGAAGGAATGGGAGAATTGAAACTGTCTGCCCTTTATCAGTAGATTAACATGGTGAGAATATGATGAGACGCCAAACCAGGTCACTTAAAGTATGTCCAGACCAGGAAAATGAACCCCCCCGCCACAAAAAAAATACAAAAAAACGAAAAACAACCAGGAAAGAAAAAAAAACGTTAAAATTACATAAGTGAGTACTGTAAAATTTATGCATTCTGCAAGATTAAATTGACAACTCAAATAACAATTTTGACAAATGAAACAAGTATTTTGTCCTGATTACATGTGTAATTAGGGTGAGGATCATTCGTCTCATACCCGTATGGTCTTGTCGTCTTTTAAAATATTTTCCTGTTTGGATGTTTTTTGGATGATTTTAGGCATCTCGGGCATAGAGAGAGATACCTTCCACTCAACCATGGTTTTGATGAATTCTTTGGATCGACCAACTGCCATCCAGGTCCTTTCAATGACAAAAGCGTACCAAACATTCCGGTCTTTCGAGATCGGGAAATGATTGGGAGGTACTATGAAGAGTTTGAAATCGACCACCAGACTGGAGAATCAAACATGACACAGTTGTTTATAGAGGTTTGTATTTTCAGGCATCCCTGGCTTCTTCAGTCTGTCTGTATCTTGTTTCGTTGTAGGTACAGTAATATGGTTTGAGAAGAGGATGCAGATATTATCAGAAATATGTGCAGTGCTGTGGGTCATTGGAACGTATGTAGTCTCTGATTCAACAACACTTTGTCATCACGTTAAAGCTTGCAGTCGAACGATTTCATGAGTTGTAGATCTTCTTAGCTGTAGGTTCTGCTCTCCCAAGAACAAAGTTTTCAGTACAGTTCAAAACCAGTGCACTGGGTTACAACAATTAGAGATGCTCAGCAGTGACAGTGAAAAGAATAGGCCCGATGATATTCGAAATATTCTCGTGAAATCGATGATAATACATAACAACACAAAAACGATGGATCTGCTCGGAGTCTTCATGTGCAGATACAGAAAAATTGAAACTACCAAAAATTTTGAATAGGCCGACAAAGCCTGTGACTGACATTAGAAGTTGCACAGTGAAGGGAACAAAGAAAACCATAACGCCACTTTTATGTCATCATTATGCCGTGATTATGAATTATACATGCGGCTGTTTCCAATTTTGCTTATTTGAAAATGCATCTCAATTTCACTATTTTTGTAGACCAACTTGGTGTTTTTATAGGAAACTGCCTCGTATGATCGTTATTGATCATTCCGCATTTGTGAGAGGAGTTTGGAGGTCTGGACTATTCTTTTAAATGACGTGCTAAAATTTTCCTGCTTAGCCACAAGAAACACTCAGGGACACATTGCACCGCATCATTGATATAGAGATCCTCACATAGTGTCTCTTCAGGCTGATTTGTAAACATTGATGTCATTTTATGACTCTGGAAAGTCTGATATTTGCAACCAGGACACTTGCAACTGATCTTAACCACTGACTGAGCGATGCAGCTGATCTTAACTACTGGCTAAGTCATGCAGCTGATCTTAACTACTGGCTAAGCTATGCAGCTGATCTTAACTACTGGCTAAGCTATGCAGCTGATCTTAACTACTGGCTTAGTGATGCAGCTGATCTTAACTACTGGCTTAGTGATGCAGCTGATCTTTACTGGATCTAATGATCATGTGCATGTGGCCAGTCTTTTTCTTTTCTCTTCCTGAAAGTTGATCAAATTCCCCTGCTAGTGTGCTTTTGAATCTGTAGTTTCACAACTGAGGTTTCATAATCTACCCTCTGTACAACAACTTGTAGTGTAGTATCATAACTAAACCTCAGCAAGTTTATTAAATTCTGTGGTGACTGCTGCCTTTCATGTCCTCAAAATACAGTACTGACCTTTTTAAGATTTTTATTTCAGATTTTGATTAAAAATTTATGCGAATGTTATAGAAATTTGTGACTTGGAAATATTTCGGCATTTATATTTAAATGGAGTGGGGTGGAGGAAGAATGAGAGTACTCATCTATTTTGTGTGGCAGTAACAATTTTGGGTTTCATTTGACTGTATTAATACTTCAACATAGGATAATATGAGTGGTTTAGCCCATTGTCTTTGCTTTTGCATTCAAGTTACGTTCTCAAGTACTGATGAAACTGCAGGAGACCTGATTTAAAACAAACCCTCTTAGTTGACAAGTCCCCCCCACAAAAACAAGATTAAAATTTTGCAATTATGTTGGTTATTGTATATACACAGACTCCATATATAGACCAGTAGTTGTAACAGAGCCTACCAAATTGCTATTGCTAACATAAATGACATCACCTTCTTATGGCAGGAAGGGCTGAAGTTCATTGTGGAACAGAACTCTGCTGGTAATCCTTTCTTCCTCTACTGGACGCCAGATGCTACCCACAAACCTGTCTATGCCTCCAAGCCGTTCCTCGGTAGAAGCCAACGAGGCCTTTATGGTGATGCTGTCATGGAGTTGGATAGCGGGGTTGGCAAGATCTTGGACAAATTGAAAGACTTAAAGATTGACAACAATACCTTCGTTTTCTTCCTGTCTGATAATGGAGCAGCGACCTACGCCAAATCTAACGGTGAGGGCGACATTATAACCGACCTTCAAAATCTCTTTCATATTCAGGCAATGTTTTAAGCCTTTTCTATCAGTAAATCATTTTATCCTTCACAAATTGTTGGGAAGCACTGTGTATTATGTAGTAAAGGCTGTTGTAATGTTTGCAACAAGAGTAAATGATAGCATTTATTTGGCTGGTGGCTGAAAGGAACTTTTGGTGAACACACATAGAAGCATCTGTTACATACAACCAACCTTGACTGACAAAGTTTTGCTCCATCTTTTGAACAAACATTACTGTGAATGCAAAGGCTTCCACCAACCAATGATGCATGAAACAGTGGGTCCGAGTACTAAGTTAGCAGTTACCCTTTCTATGAGAGACAGCAAGATAGTCTGCCTCTCTCCTGATATGAGGAAGTAGCACATGCCCTAACCATTCTTTTTAACTTGGACTTATTAGCATGTATAACTCTGGACCAAATTCTTTTGTATTTTTTTCCTGTGTTAGCTATGTTTATGGAAGCATATCTCAGCAATGCTTTGATCCGACAGATTGGAACGATGCTAGGATGTCTTCTTGTTTGCAGCATCCAACCCTTTTATTTTTTTATTTGTTTGTCATTATTCTACAGGTGGCAGTGTTGGTCCATTCCTCTGTGGCAAAGAGACAACCTATGAAGGTGGCATGAGGGAGCCCTCTATTGCTTGGTGGCCAGGCAAAATCGAGCCAGGCATAGTATGACAGCATAACTCCTTCAATCTCAGATCGATTTTGTAAAGGCAGCTGATAACAATTCAGCTGATCAAATTGTTTCTAATCACGGCTGATTGGCCATTTTGTGTTGTTACTTTTGCAGAAATTAACTGAATTTGATACCAAGGGAGACTGACACAATGCACATTGTTTTTTTTGTTTGCATTTGCATTTGGTAGAAAATTCAGTGGTGTAAATAATGGGGTTGATTTGCAGCCTCATGTGGTTTTCTGTATTTTCTTCATAATAGCCCTTTGAAGTGACGTTAAAACTTCAGCAATCTTTTCCTTTGCCCTAGGTTTCCCACCAACTTGGTTCTATCATGGATTTGTTCACGACTGCCGTCGAAATCGCTGGTCTCAGCGTACCCCAAGATAGAGTCATTGATGGAGAGAGTCTCCTACCTGCTCTCCTGGAGCAGAAGGTAGACCCAGAAAAAGCGTTCTTTTATTACCGTGGCAACGAGATGATGGCTGTTCGCCAAGGTCTGTACAAGGCCCACTATTGGACATGGACGAACTTCTACAGCGAATTCCTTCATGTGAGCATCTTTGCAGAGTACCCTCAGTTGTTTTAAGAGTCCCTTTGGTCCACATTGTCATGTCTAATCTTAGCTTTATGATCAAACATGTATGAGAGCATCAAAAATGAAGTCTTTTCCAGTAGTCATGGCAACTCTCGTACAAAGATGCAAATTGTCCATGTTGTTTCCACTGTTTGTTAATTTAGTGTGGCTAGAATCATTCTATGTTAACAAAAGTTGACTCTTTGGACTTATGATTTATCATCGCAGGGAACAGACTTTTGTCCCGGCCAAAATGTCAGCGGTGTCATGACCCACAAACAGACCAATCACACAGACTCGCCTCTGCTGATCAATCTCGGTCTTGATCCCGGAGAGAAGTATCCTGAAGCGTAAGTCCTTTTCATCTGTTTTCTCTTTGATGCCAGTGAGAGGACCAGTCCTCTGTACTATTTATTTCAATTGTTTCATTAGCCTCCAATTCTGAAACATTCAGTTCCTTGACAGGTGATGGCAACAATTTTCGTAATCAAGTGTTTGTGGGAGGATCTATATACTCTGAGTATAGCAAGAACTACATTTTAGTCTAGCTGTCCTGATGTATTGAGTTGATAGATTTGAGTCTCTTTTTTTATCAATGTTGTGTGTAGTATTTTTTTTTTCAAATTTGAAGTGACTGCACACAGAATTGTCAATGTAGTTTTTAAAGGTGATGCTCCACTAGAGTCTGTAGTTCCTCTCTCTCTCCAGTGAAAGGTAGCTAGTTGGGGTTAGTTACTACTCACACCATTGAGTAAAACAGCTTTAAATAGCCTTTGTGAATTTGTCTTTGTTCTGAATCTTGCTGGTCTCCAGTATATCACACAGATCGCAAATACACTGTATTGGCACTGTAAGATCATTGGCAATCTTTTTGATGTCTTTTACAAATCAAAGAATTCTCAGGCACCAATCTCAGAGGGAGTTGTTGTTGTCAGAAATCTCTGCTTTGGAAAACCTCCCTGGTGGGGAGGAGGGGGAGGGTGGTGGTGTATGGAGTAGTAGTAGGCCTGCATGTCTAACATTAGCACAGAGCATTGTATAGTATCTCCTCCCTGTATGTACGTTGTGTGTATATGACCCCGTCACCCTTCTCTATCGTAACTTGATGTTGTTTTACATCCCACATTCTCATGTTCCTCTTGGCGTTGCCAGTGCCATCGCAAGGTACCATTATTAGAGACAAAATGTTACACTTTTGAGCAGAGCCCCGCATCTGAGGGCATCCGTCAGTCGATGTCCCCTCATCCTCATGGTCTCATCATGCACAGATGCGAAAACTAGAGAGTATGTGGAAGTAACTTGTTACAATTCTACCCCATTCAGGAGTACCTCCCAGGTGTACAAGGACGTGATACCCTCTCTCCAGGCAGTGGTTAACAAGCACAAGAGAAACCTGGTGCCTGGTACACCCCAGCTTAATTACTGCGACAGAGCAGTCATGGTGAGTTTTAAGGACAGTGGTTACGTCTTTGCAGTTTGCTGATGTATATATGTGTGATTAGGAAGAATTGGGGCATAAGGAGGTGATGAGGGGATAAAGGGGAACTGTTTATTGGGATGGTGAGGAAAGGTAGAAGAAAGGTGGCCTCCACGTTTTCACATTTTCTGCTCGACTTGAAAGGAGAGATGTGGAGATAGGAGACGGTGCGAGGGATCTGAGAAGGGATGCATGTAATATTTGTGGAAACTTTCCATTTGACAGTTTCTCCATGTTGACTGGTCACTCCCAACAACAGCCCAGGATAACTTTGAAATAGATTTTGTGATTGGTAATTTAAATCTGGATATTATACATGAAAGCATTACAAACATTGCTGATCCTCAGAGGACAAGAACACACAATTGTGCTTTCTTGACATTCTGTGAGCATTCTGTTATCATGTTTCCATCTTGGTCTACATGTTTGCAGTTAAAAGCCCCTTCTACACACTACAGGATCATGCTATTTGTCAGATCTGTTAACGGGAACTAGATTACGTTCAGCATTTGGTGCATGTCCTGTATGTTTCTGGCAATCTTTTGCATGTCCAGCTATATCTGGCACATAAGTCTGGTGAAAAGTTTTGTTCATGCCCTTAACTTGTGACAAGATAGATTTCACCAAAGAAGACAGTTTGGTTTATGACCGGCACATGTTCGTTTCAACCAGTAAATTTACAGCATTTATTTGTTATCATTCATCCGTTCATGTAGGCTAAACATGGGGTCCATGGTCAGTGTCAATGGAAAGTTAAAGTCAAGTCAGGTAGATGCCAGTTGCAAATATGTTCCTGCAGGCACACATTCCTTATTGCTCGAACATACTTCTTATTTTGCTACGGTATAAGTAAAAAAAGATCTTATAATGGTGTACCTTAAGCTGATCTGGTAGCGTATGACAGGGCCTTCACAGGAATCATTCGTCTGGTCATCTCACACAAGTTGATGGTGGCTGTGAAGGGAAGGTCCTTTTCAAGTCCAAAACCAGCAATCTTGTTCAGTGTCAGTCGACAAACATTTACACGTTACTGCGCGTGGTATAGTTGTCTATTTGTGAGGATAATTTGTCATTATATTGTTTAACCCTGCTAGCCAAACAGTCAGAGATATGTTCATCCTGGATCGGTCGATTCTGATACTGTTTGGCAACATGTAGCATCCATGAACCCCATAGTAGTTTTGGTCCTTTAGGAGAGGATTTTATAGAACAAGACAAACTTGTCACTGCAAGCAGGCGACTGAGGTTCTTTGGCTTCATTTCTGCTGTTGATAATCATTTTGGTTTATTTTTGTCTGCAGAACTGGGCACCACCAGGCTGCCAGAAACTGAACAAATGTCTGCCCATCCCAGAGTCAAAACCATACAAGTGTGGCTGGGGACACTGAGGCTAGCTTGAAGAACTCCTCCTGACCTCATATATGTCAGAGAGGTCATTGTACTTCACTGCCCTCCCCCTTGTACGTGAGATACTGTGAACAGAGAGTCGTAAGTCTCGAAGCCGTCCCACTTTTGTAACAACTTTTCTCAGAATTGAGACCAAGCAGGTGTCAACCCTGTGTTCTTTTAAGAGGCCTTAGTGTGCAACAGTCAGTACTATGCAATAGAAAGAAACACATTCTTGTACTTTTGTGCCTTAATTAATGTACAGCTATGTTCTAAGTCCTCCACTAGTAAGTCGATTCATGATTCGAATCATTCACAGATGTTACTCATATCTGACAAGCCAAAGGTTCGGCAAGGTGCAATTTTTGTGAAGGAGGAACATTTCGGGAGCTCCAAACACCACATAACAGCTTTAAAATATGATTGGATGTTGAATATAATTTTTGAAGCATAGCATGGAAAAGCTCTTTCATATGTAGCTTTTGTCTCAACAAAAGTGTTGCCCATAATTTCCAATCATATTAATCAAATTGAAAGTTTTCATTGTTATGGAAAAAGAAAAATCACTGAGAAAAATTTCAAGATGCCCCACAAGCATCAATGAAGATTCAGCTATGAGGCATATGGATGACTACTGTTGAAGAAAAATGTTTTCATGTGGACTATTTTTCAGATCTGATCCTGTTTTTTCATCATGTGCAATATCAAGCCAAACTCTAATGGATCATAACACTAAAATTGTGTGTGTGTGCTTTGATAATTCATCATTTTTTTTTTTGTAGAATAAAGAAGTGCCTTTTGTTACTTATTAAAAAGCATATTTTACTGACAATTGAATTGAAGGGGTTCTTAATTTAAAGAATAACTTTCCACTGCAGACATTTCAAATATCATACCGGTATCTTGTTCCTAACTAAAGATATTGTGGTGTGAAGAAATATTCCTCTGGTCAAGAAATATTCCAGTTGCCTTGAAGGTTACAAAAATGCAATGTAGCAGTTTGGAAATTATTGCAAAAGTCTTTGCTTATTAGCTCACACCAGCTAGCTGGTGTTAGTTATTGTAATGGTGTGGCGTTTGTCATTCTTGCATCCGTCCGTCTGTCCATCCATCCATATGTTCACAATTGTTCAAAACACTTCTTCATGCTGTAATGGATTTGTATGAAATTTGGACACAATGTTCCATAAGTGATGGGCCATTTGGTGGTGTTCAAAAAGTTTTTGGTACTATGGCCCATTTTATGAAATTCTGCAAACTGCTTCTCCTCCCACGTATTCTCCTGCACAATGTTGATTGTTTGTCACATACTACCCTAAATGTTACTTTCAGGATGTTCAGGGATTTTTTAGTCCCAGGTTGCATTTGGCCCTATGGCCCATGGTATGAAATTCTGTTTTTCCCATGTGGTTTCATGGGTTTCTATTTAATTTGGTGGTCCTTGGGTGGAAGTCCATGTCGGGTGTTCACAAACTTTTAGTCTTTAGTCCAAGGTCCCATGTAGATTCAAAAACTTAATATCTCAAGGAGGGAAAGTTGCTGGAACTTGATGTGTTGGTCGCCCATTGTTTTTCCGTGGAGGTCAAAGGTCATTTGAGGTCTGCAAAGGTTAAAGTCTGAAAATCAATAAAGGTAGATATCTCAGCAATTGAAAGTTGTTGGATCTTCAAATGGTTAACATTATACTCTAAATAAGATGATGATCTCTGCCACTTTTTATTGACATGCAGTGTATGTTTTTCTAAGAATTTCTACTTAAGTGCCTCATAACATCAAAGGCAGTGTGGGTAACAGCCAGATTTCACCCCTGTCACCTGACCTGTGCTTTCCAGTGTTTGGCAGCCATTTCTGCTCACAATGCAGAAGTAATGAATTACCAAATGCGCCATTGAGCAGAAACATCTTCAAATAGCTGTGTTAGATGTAAGGCTACAATGTGGCTTATGTCCTCCCTGAGGTGGTCATATGTAATCAAGCAGAGCATGAACCTGCAACAGACTTCATCAGGGACAGTTTCATCATGGAGGTCAAAAGAGGTCATAGTTTGAAACGCTTGTAAACATGTTATCTCAATAAGGGACCGTTGATGGAAATTCAGACTTGATGTGTTGGTTGTCTGTTGTAAGTAGATGATGCCTATTGTTTTTCATGCAGGTCAAAGGTCATTTGAGGTCACAAAGGTTAAAGTCTGAAAATCTATGAAGGAAGATGTCTCAGCAACTGCAAGTTGTTGCATCTTCAAATGGTTAAAATTAAACTCTCAGTAAGAACATGATCTCCCCCACTTTTTATGGAGGTCAAAGGTCATGTGAAGTCAATAGAGGTCATAGTTTGAAAACCTTGTACACTTTTCACAAAAGTACACATCCACAAACCTTGAACACATCTCAGAAAAGTTGCTGGAAATTCAGGCTCGACTTGTAGGTTGTCCACTGTATGTAGATGATGCCTGTTGCTTTCATGGAGGTTAAAGGTCATTTAAGGTCATCATGTGTTAGGTCTAAAAACCTATTAAGAAGGATATCTCAGCAGCTTAATGTTGTTGGAAAATCAAAGTTACTGTGTTGGTAGTAGATGTAGTCTGTTGTAAGTAGATGAGTCCTACCTTTTTTCATTCATTGATGAGCAGAGGAGCTCTGTCATTTCTTATGGAGGTCAAAGGTCATGTGAAGTCAGTAGTGATCATAGTTTGTAGACACGGTATCCCACAAAGAGTAAGGTGTTTTTACTTAAAAATTGAGATGTCCTTTGTTTTCCATGAATATTGGCAGGAAATCTCAAAGTCATTCAACCTCTGGTTATGGAATATCAATCTCCATCTGTGGCCAATCCCTTTAAATGAAGTTGTATTTGGTGATATTCCCAAACTGATATTTATCCATAAATGCGCTGGTCTCTTAGTAGGGACTTTTCAATTCAGGACGGTAGAGCAACAGGATGGAACGTTAGAAAGCACGCACACACAGGGTCCTGTCATTTATGGCGTTTTATTTGTGAAGACGAGGGTGGGTTTGAATCACCTCATAACAATGATGCATTCATTCATTTACAAAGTTGGCAAAGCTTTGTTAAGCTTTTGCACTCATCATTATGCTGTAACAATGGTGAATGGCAAACCTATATGGACTAGCGAAATTACTATGGCAACCCCTGTACCATCCGATTTCTATAACGGACATTAAATCTGTCGATGACTGTTCTGAAAATCAACAGGACTGTTGGATGCTGGCTTCTCATGCGGAGTGCAATTTTTCGCTGCGTGTTCCGTCCTCTTTGTCTACCGTCCTGTTATCAACAAGTCCCCAATATGTAGAAACCAGCATGCTCATTACACTTTGTGTAGTGGGTGCTGGATGGAGAGGACCAATAAAATAATGCAAAACAAATTTCAGTATTTGAAATTCAAGTAAAATGGTTGCTTTCATTTCTCTTCAGCCGGGAATTCGTGCAGGGTTTTCTTCGATGATTTAGTGGGGGATATTTTCTTGCTCAAAAATTCAAACCATCTCTCCCAGATGACTGTGGAGATTGCAGAATATTTAAGGATGCTTCCTTAAAGATGCACAGCCCTGTCATCAAAGATTATTGCTCATCTCCATCGTAAATTCAGACCTCGGCAGTTGGTCAGTTCATGGTCCGTCTCAGTGTGGAAGCGGCAGGCAATGCTTCATATTTCTTCCATTTTCAGTCCCTCTTTGGCAAGATTTCTCGAGATCAAACTATTTCTGTGCTATAAAAATCAAATTATCACCCCCAATTTATGTTGCATAAAACCATACAGTTTAAGAGAGAATATTTTGAACTGTCTGAATGTCAGTTTAAATGTGTCATATTATGAGTCACATGGCAAGCAATAGAACCACAATGTTGTGCTTTTTTTCTGGGGATTTGCAACCCCTGTGTTTGAACACCTTGATTTTAAGAGAGAATTTTTGTGTTCTAAAAGAAATTCACTGTTTTTATCAGGCATTTGCACTGGGTACCTGACAGACAATGCCAGAACCCCGGTTTTGAAATTTGCTATACCGCAATCCAAAGTTTCACCAGCATACATTGTATGTTTGACAGAATTCAGCAAGTACTGTATGCAACCAGGAACGCTTCATTGCCGTGCCCATACGGATGAAACATGGTGGTGTATTAAAATACAAAAAGAAACGTAATTTTACTGTGAACTCACACCTAACAGACCTAGTGGAAGTTATATTTTGGAAAACCTGGATTTCGGACCAAATAAAGAGGACAGGTACCCTGGTCCCAGTTTTGAACCTGGTGCAAACGCAAAGTCTTTATTCAAAATTTCTCTCCCTTTTCTTGATATTCAGTGACTGTTTGTGGAAACTCATCCATTTTAGAGAGCTGATGTTTGAACTTTGTCATATGTTAGTCAAATGCCACCAAAACAGTATATATGTATCACAATTGTTCCATGAGGTTAATTTATGGGGGGGGTCAAAGGTTTCTAGGTAAATTTATTGGTTGAAGCTATTTGCACATGAAAAGATTGGCGAATATTACCTGTCATTCCAACTAACCAAGCCGTAAATGTAACCCCATCACCATCGATCTTTGGTAGGGCTAAGTCTCATTCCTGCCAATAACATGATTTGTTTGCATGAATAAACACAACAAATTTTTATCTTTGTCTACTTTATGATAAGCTAGAGCAAATGACGGAGGGTCTTAGAAAATACTGAAGTGGTAGAAAAGGTGGTATTTGATTTTCATCTCCCTTGAAATCTTCATTCAGTGTACGTAATTTTGCCGATGAAGGTATTCCACATATCCAACTATTCTGTAATGTGTCCTCACAGAGTAAATATTCAGACACGTGTATTCATATCCCTGCAATATGTCTTTCAAATACATTTCTAATTTGATATGAGAAAACCAATTGTTGGTCTTATTTTACTGTCAGTGCTTCAATGTATGGCCTCATTCCCTACCAAATGTCTCATAAATTACTCAAGTACTTTAAAGCCTCATTGTCTATTTGCTAGTGAATGTGAAAGGCATGCTTTAAGACAATAGAATTAATTTTTCAAGTGCTTCAAACATTTTGCCACAACGGTGGCTTAGTTCGATGACAAAAAGCAGGCCTGTGGTCAAGGGAAGGGGTGGTTGGTCAAGGGGAATATTAATTTGCCCCCTTCTAGAATTTCTTGGGGTGAAACAATTATGAACATGATGCCTCATGTGTCATTAGGCCCACCCTTATTTCTGTTTTGACCTCCTTAGGAATGTGATCTGGCTAAGGATTGAATGGAAAGCTGTCACGACCATAAAAAGGAATTTTGCATTCTTCTTTTTCATCGTAGCACAAAGGTGTCACTGTAGAATCCCTGCTAAGGCGTGTGACAACATATCACCCATTCCGTGTCAAATCAGTTTCTGAACTGCAGAATGTCTTGTTTGCCAGTCTTTACAGTCTAGTTTTGACTGGTGTATATTCTGTGTGGTGGTGTCTGCAGGGTTTGATTGATGCCTAGGGTAATTGCCAGTCTCCACAGAATAATTTGGGGAATTTTGATCCAGTCACAAATGTTACCCTAGAAATCTCATCATAGAAAGTGATTATTGACACCTTGAGTTTTTACAAAAATGTGGCAGTTTAAAGGCTGTGATGCATCACCCCAGACAGTATCAATTCTCCCAACCACCTACCTCTAGTCCTTCCCTCAGCCTGTCTTACATTCCTCCACATGTGTAATCAAAACAATGGATCCCTGTGTACGCTGTGTAATACGAGCTGCTCTGCATCTTTCGAATTTGCTGTCAATCTAAGAGTACTATACCTTAGAACCAGTTGAGAATTTTCCTTTCAGGGAGGTAAAAATATAGCTTAGGGTGATGCAATACAGCCTTTAAAACAATTGTTATCAGACACAGCAAAATGCAAAAAGAAATAGGTGGGAAGGTTGAGTTCCAACAAGACTAAGTATATCGTATAAATTTTTGACTTTACACTCCCCACCTCCACCTTCTGGATGACCGACAACGTCATTTCCAGAGTTTTCTAGGCAGTATTTACCCAGCATTATATTAAGTATTTCATGTCTGCAATTTGAAATGTGTTTCGCTTTCACTTACTCTGGGCGCACTTGGCAAATGCTAGGGACTAAACATGCGTTTTAGCTCCCTCACTTTTCTTTGAGGTTCGCATCCCCCAGCTTCACCCCTCCCGCCTCCTAGTCACTGATTGCTATCAACTGCAGTCTCCAGTGAACAAACAGGCAACAAGAATCAAATGCATGTGTCAAAACAAGCATTCAAAACGGACGGTATTGCCTCGCAAAATGCGACACTTCCTTGCACTTGCGTTGTACATCTTAAAATGCATAGTGGTGACTGGGATGCTCAGCAATGTGTGTTTGCCAGATTGTAAAGGAAAAAAAAGTGCCATGGCATTAAGTAAGAACACACCAGATGGCTTTGTCAGAAGTGGACAAATTTTTTAAGCAATTAATCTTGGAGAAAAAACTCAAATTGTAAGTTACAAAACCCATATCAATCACAGAGACGGGTGGCATTGAGGTCTGTACACTATCAGTTGAAAATTAATGACTTTTCATTAGGGGGCAAAATTGCAACATTAAAGTGAAAAATTTGCTGCACAATATTCATATGTGTAACACTTCCTGCTCCCCAAAATATTTCACTCATTTGAACACTAGCTTACATCCTCCTGTTGCAATATGAGCAGACATGGAGGGGGTTTTATGTAAAAACAGTGGAACGAAAAAGCGACAGAGACAGGGTTTTAACATTTGAGTTGTGTTTATTTCCACTTCATCCTAGTTTAATCGACAGTTCTTTAGTTCTTCAATGATCGTGCTGGATTTATGTTATGGACTACAAGCAGTCTATGAGACCGATCAAGCTACTCGCAATATGTGACTCGAAAGAATCCAACATCTTTACTAGTGATTAAAAGTCGTCAATCTCAGATATATTTTAACAAACCCCTAAAAATTTGTACAGTCATATTAATACAACCATATAAACCACTTTAAGTACTACACAGCAAATTTCCCAGACAAAAAGAAAAAAAAGACAAGAAAAATTGAAACGAGAAAAAATATAGAAAAAATTTAAAATGAAAATAAAAAAAGAAACCATTACACCCTATGCATTTCCTGAACAAGAAATATGTAAGCATAACTTAAATTGAAAGCAATATTTTTTAACAATTCCTGTACTTAAAGTTAACAATTTCACTTTCCTGGTATTTTAAACACACATTCGAATGGAAACTGCTTAAGTACATTTTTATAAACAGACAAGTTACAGCCAATTTGCTAGCTGTATCTCTTTGAAATGTAATGCCAGTATTTTCTTTTTGTTCAATGAAATTTAGACATATAGCAAACATTACAGCATCTTATGAAATGAGAAAAAAAAGGTGAGGGACTGAATTCTGATAAATCTGGAAGGAAAACAATCTGTACCCATCTTAAAAAAAAAACCCTCAAATTTTGCCTGACATAAAAACGAGTGGAACTTGTTGGACTTGGGTAACTCAATACACCTTGCCTTGCACCGTGTTCTTGTGATACATTCATTTCAATGGATGTGTGCACACAAAGATTTCTGTCCTTTCACTAATTAAATTCAAGAGGATTAATAAAGAACCGAGAACATGGGAAAATATTGAAAATTTCTTTGAAACATTGTGATCAGTTTGATTCCACCTATTCAGATAGCTTAGAGTGGTTTTCCTGCTGCTTGTGTCTTTCACATGTTTTTATAATGTTATACTTGCATTCATATATGAAGCAAGATCCAACTTGATAACTTCTTGGTGGTTATGTGTCACATCTCAAAAATTTACAACTCCTAGAAGGGACCATCACCACACATTTCACCCTCTCCTCCCTCCCTGTACCCATGTACCACTTGCTTATTTTCACCCCTTTCAAGGCATGTTCGAACTCTTTTTTTTTTTGGCCTGTTTACCTAAGCGACAAGGAAGAAAGAAGAGACACTCTGAATAATGTCTTGGCACTGCCTTGAAATAGGCCATTCATCACCAGGTAAAGAGAAACAAGAAAGAAAAGTATTAAAAATAGAAAAACAAAATGGATGATGAAGAAGTCTGATATGTAAAGGGTCACAACTCATTGATACCATGAAAAAGTTGCCCCTGCACTGCTGGCAGGTTTAATCAACAAGGAAAAGATACACTGTTAACTGCCTGCATCATTATTGGTCCCTGATCCAGCACACCATTCAGAAGTTTACAGAACGACAATGTACCGAATACAATAGCTTTGTTATCTTGACAACTGAACCTCTCCATGACACTGCTGTTTAGTAATAATGAACCACTTGGTGAACGTACCGTTGAGTCACCACACAACGGCATCATGGTTCGTAAAGTTGGATCGAAGGGACTGGGGAGGGGGATGGGGAGGGGGATGGGGAGGGGGAATGGGGAGGGGGAATGGGGAGGGGGCATTGCACCTATCAATGAATAATCACATCTAAGAGTGAAGTTCACACAGCATGTCACAATTCTTAATGGATCACCTATTTGCAGGTAATTGCTACACTTGAACATTTGTGGTGTCTATGTCAAGTGAGCTCTTCCAATTTGCGGTTATGGAGTTGTAAATTGCATCATATCATATTGCATCCAATTATGATGAATTTTTTTTTTTATGATGCCTTCTAAAAGCAAATTCAGAATAGTTTTCTCAATGAAAAAAGGAAGATAAAAATGGAGTGAAACAGATGCCAAAGTGCAGGCCGGGCTGCGAGATTGGTATTCGTGAAAGATGACAATGAAATGTGTCCAGGAAGCACTGAAGCCGAATTCCAAAGGACTGCAACATGCAGTAATGTCTCAGGTAATAATGTGACCATCCCGTTCAAAGTTTATGTGACTGGCCTGCTTTGCATTATCACCAGTGTCTGCATGACGGTGATGACCTTAATTCAGTGCAAAAATGGAAGCCACATTTGGAATGTGGGTTGGAGTCCTCTACACGACTCCCTACGTGATGGTTTTTTAATCACAAACAGGATCTATTCGGTTCCCCCATCAATAGGAGCATTTTATTGAACCCAATGGATTAGACTCCCCGTACCTGAGCCAGTATCTGGGCACAGACCAGAATATGCTCCCTACATCGTGTGACCTGGAAAATGCAATCTATGGGCAGCAGCAAACTGTGTTCGATTGGAATAAATCCCGAGACCACATTCCAGGACATGAGTGATCTGCTGCCCTCGTTAACCTTCATCCAAAATCATACAAATCTCTCTCTCTGACAGTGTTAAGATTGTCTGGCCATCATTCCGCTGACTGCAAAATGTCCCCCGAGAATGCACCCTCCTGCCAACGTCTGCCTTCTGAATCTTTCATCCTCTAAGACTAAAACCATCAAGCAAAGACTCAAACCCTCACGCAACTTGATCTAAAAGTACCATTTTAATTCTAAACCTTGCTTTCTGTACAGTATTTTGCTACTGGTATATACAGCGATAATTTGGTTAGTACCACTCTAACTCTAAAAAAAAAAAAAAAACAATATCCAACCACTCAGCCATCTTATCTGATCTAATGTACACATAAATGAAAAGCCCTAGTTGTTCCTCCTTAACTTTGTTACTTTCAGTATTTAAGTCCATTGGACGGTTTTGTAATCTCGTTTATAAGCTTTCTATGCCTAGAAAAATTGGAATTTTTGTAGTTGGTGTATGACCGTGGCATGGCCTTGCTTCCTCCACATACCAAGCATGGCCTGAGCCTTGGTGTAAGATGCCGGAGGTAACCTCGACCCTACCGGGGGTCCACTTATGGACAAAGCTGATATGGATGAGAATGCCATCAGAGGGGTCCCTATAACCTGCGAGATGTGAATGAAAAAGGAAATTGTCTTGATGTAACAGCAATTTCCACCTGTCTCAAGAGAAAAGTAAGCTATGTAACCTGCCAGGGTCATAAAAGCTCCCAGAAGAAAAGAAAAATTCTGCTGAACTAGTTCTTTGATTGGGTACATTTGTGTGAACACTGTGTCCTTAGCAGTGGCACACATGGTACTGTACATTATTAAAGGCAAGGGTTCCATGGGTGAGGGGATCAAATTTTGTGATTCATCTTTCCCTGTCTGAAAGAGATCTAAAATTTTCTTCTTAATTAAACAATACCGAAACCCACAGTGGTGTAATCTGTGATTAGTTTTCGTTTGTGTAGGATGGTAGAATGTACTCCATAGTCACCAATATTATGTTTGGAAAACCAGATTGTTGGGGGGGGGGAGAGGCTTGGCCATCATGGTGCCCCACCCCCTTTGTGCATGCAACTAGCCCTTGAGTTGTAACATAGCTTAATTAGCAAAAAATGTTTTATAGTACATTTAAGTCATACTTTTTGCAAAGAAAATCTGGGATGGACTAAAATTCTGCTGCTTGCATGAGTGAACACCAACCAGGGGAGGCTGGTTTCACACCCTCTTGAATGCTGTCAATAACACATGTCAGTTTTCTCCACAGATTTACAAGAGAGACTGGCCGCCACCTGCAAAGTGCACTAGTAAAAGCTTGGTAAAACCATCATTATGTAAACCTTTGCTTTGTTTGTAGTTGCCTCTTTGTGCATTTTATTTTTCTGCAGTGGCTTTCGAGACAATTTTAAGGAACATTACGTCAGGCCTGGGCATACATTTGAAATAACAGGAGCCTCTTGTCAACCATTTTTTGGAGGATGGAAAGAGCTTCTGTAGGGGGGGGAGTGGAATTTTTATAAGAGGGAGATTGCTATTTCAGGTGGCCGCAATTTCACTCCGGGGAACAAGGGGCATCCCCCCTAAACCCCTCATGGAGAGCACTGCTTGCTAATCACCACCGCATCCATTGAAACAACATTAAGTCAGCATAGACGTTAAGAGATTTGGGAAAATATGCAGACAGAAATGACAAAATGAATACTAGTAATAGAGGACAGTTATACCAAATGTACATCAGACAAGTCTACGTTTAGCTGGAAAATCTTTGTAATAGCCACATTAACAAATTCACAATCATTGCTTTGCTTAATGAGAATATCTTAATTCAAATCCAAAAGTTTTCTATGGAGACATATGGGACAAGTCTCAAATCTGGGGACTGCTCCCGAAATTCCCAAAAGCTCTTGGTATGGGAATTTGCTAGCGACGTACTCACCCCATATAAGCTATGCATCACCGTATTGACCATGGTCTAGCATCTGGCAATTTTGTGAGTGTGTGCGTGTGTATCTGGTCACCGCCCTTTAGTAATTACCAGCCTTTTGGTCTGCAGCAGGGAGTATGCGCTGTTAATTTGGGATACCTTATCATACATTTGTTTCATACAAATGAAGCCCATACTAAGTAAAGACTAGTGACCTTTGGATTTTGACACGGAACCAAGGCAGTAGGGCTTGAGGCTGGCCTTTGCCTTGACTTTTCCGGCCTTGAGACTCCACACGTATAGTGGTACAAGCCTCTGTTCGAGGTCAGTCTCCGACTAAAAACTTTGTTAAAACAGATCTTTTGGTTGTCCCAAAGACACTACAGACAGAAATCTCCATTGTGAGTGTGTCAAACTTGATAATAATCACCTAAAAGGAATTTTTGACAAAATTTGAATAGCATACTTTCTAGAAGTTTTTTTACTTTATCATCATTTTGTCATATCCTGTTAAAATTTGTGAATGGTTGGTCTGGTGGTGTTATAGGGCTCAGGCAATATGTTTTTTACATCGTAAAACTAAGGCATTGAAACACTGACAATGAAAAAAAAATGAAAATAGGATTGTAACATTAAGACATTGGATACATACTCCGCATTTGAAAAGAAATAACATAACGTAACTCACCAGTCCTCATGGAAGAAGAATGCAGAACTTCAAATGTAATACTGTACCATGCAGATGACACCATGGAATGATATCAACAGACATCGAAAGAAAGAAAACCATAAAGGTAATGCAAAGTTGACACAGGTGAGCTATTAAAGTTTGGGATCACTCGCAGATGCAGTGTGCGACACACATATACTGTAGAATAATTTCATCAGTACAGTCAGACAATTCCTTCTGATTTCTTTCGTGAACACAAACATGTTCGCTGGCAGGGCCACTCTCGATAACAAACAAAACCACTTGCTTTTGTGTGAGAATGTATAACTGTTTTGACTTTTGAAGAAATATGTCAAACTATGTCAGATAACTGTAATTAAGACATTCAAAACTGAATGATACCTTCCAAATTTCATCCCTGAAATGACAAAAGAGATGGGGATGCTGGGGGGGGGGTGGGGGTGACAGGATGCACTTTATAGTCTTGGTTTTCAGTAAAAACATTCTGAAATGAACATCTAAAACAGACTCGTTTGTCCTGCTAGATACCTCACACAAGGTTCTATTATCCCAAAACTACTGAGCAAGACAGAAACTAGAACAACAAGGAGGAAAAGAGAAGTCACAGATACAGAGAGGGTTACATGCATCATAGACAGTCAAAATAAAAAACAATTTATTGTTCTTCTTCCTTTTTACAAATATATTCAAGCTCTATCCCTTTGAGACGACAGAACAAGATATTCCCACGGCATTACAAAGTTGCACTTGAAAGTATGTATTAAGACACTAATATATTCCACATGGTTTGGCAAAAATTCTAATTCATTATCATGTAGTTCAACTGTGGGTATGCAATCACTTTGATGTGCCTTTGTAAATTCCATAAAAGTACCCCCCCCCAAGGCAAAGAGATGCTAATGATCAAAGAAGGAGCATGTCCATAATTATGATTTACTCCTTTTATATGTCTCTTTAAAGTGATCTTACAGGAATGGATTAGCTGTTCACATCATACATGTACCTATGATTTGATACACACTCACAAAAAATGCAAAACATAAATGCAAAACTTAAAAGAATGTTTTCCATTCGATCGACATAGAAACTTAAAATAAAGAGAACAAAAGAGATTTTCACATACTTTTGCTCTGATTTACATCTCCTTTTTCATCTCCTTTTTTTTTCTCCATTGCCAGATGCAATCATGAAACTTAACAAGCTCCATAAGATTTACATCTCCCATGTGCCATTCCCCCCTCATGATGGCAGTTTTACTGGCTGCCAATTTTGCCCAGTGGATAGTCATTGCGATGCTGGGGCACCACAGCTAAGTGACACCGGGCAGGGAAAGATCACTATCAGAAATACAGTTTGCTTGTTTTTTGCTCAGTTAAATCCCATCATAAACCTATGACCAAGAGAAAGGAAAGCACTTTACTGGATCACTGAGACTGCCTTCAATTTACCTGTTTGATGGTCAAAAACTTCCTTGAAGTTCTCAGTGAGATTTCTTGTGAATGGTGCCGCTAAGAACTTCATTTCGCACACAATTTATTTACTGGTAATGATGCTACCATGCAATTCACTTAACAGCCTGTCCAAAACAAAACAAACATCACTCTTAATCAACGGTGAGCTCTGAAGTTTGGTTTGAGTGTTTCTTCACGGGTTGGCCTAGAGAAAACAGCTACAGCAGAAAGTAACTTTGAATTTGGTAAAAGTGACAGTTTTTTCATTGGTCAAGGTTGAGAAATGCTAAGGGTGCTCTAGTTTGATACAGAGGACCTGAACAGTGTGGGAATGATAAATAATTAGATGATGATTACTACTTCTAGATGACTACTGGACACATGCAGCATTTTAAAGGATGGTAATTAATGGAGACCATCACAAATGTTCCAGTTTCAAACAGATCTCTGACTTTGAAAATCATGTTTGTCATGAGTTTCTCTAAGAATGTTTCATCTTTTGGCAAGAATGTTATGGCTCACGTTCAAACTGCCCAAATTAGATGGCAGACCCTCATTGGTTATGACCACAAATATTATTCGCATGCCTAACTCTTCATGGGGGATTGATAAATTCAAAACGAGTAGTTGAGGGATGTTATGGAAACAAGAAGGCGAATGCGAACACAAAAACACTGAAAAACTACTCTACTGCTAAGACTACTTGTCACTGGAGACACCAGCACACCACAGGCAGTATGTTTTCGTCTGAGACGAACAGGTTGAGGCGTCAACATGCATGGGACGATGTGCACAGTTGGGAAACTTGTCGTCACGACGAGATCATATTACCGATGGAGAACGGGAGGGTGCACGCCTTTCTTCCTGAAGTACTCTTCCACTTGCTGAGGAAGTTCAGCTAAAACACATCTGGCCAAGTCTGCTGGGGTGGCCTGGGTCAGTGATTAGAGATAACGGCAACAATTAAAAAGTCATTTCCTTCCACTCGAATGAGGAAAAATCATCTTCCAACGTATGCTTGTCCTAAATGTTTATTAGTCTAGCAATGGTCTTCACAAAAAATGAACTAAACATTTGGGAAGGCTAATATTTGGTACTCTTCATGGGGGTTGGGAAGCAATGTGTGCTTGGCAACCAGTCATACCTTTGATGGAGCATTCCTGCCCATTTGATAGAGAGTTTCTGCGGGTCAGTTGTGTGATCCTAAATTCTAAATTTCATCCAGCTCTGGCAGTAACAGGTTTACCAGATAATAAAGAGGACTTCAAATCAAGGACTCATTGAGAAGAAACATTTACATTTGACATTCAGATACATAATAGATCTATTTATAGATAATATGCTCAATAATATAAGAGCAAATAATTATACATGTATTAGTTACTCAATTATTCAATGAAAAATTTCCACAAGCCTTTAATATTAATTTGTACACCTGTAAAACTTTTAAAAGAGAATTCATCAATTAATAGTCATTAATAACGTAGACAAAGAACAAAAAAAACTGAGCATTTTGTGCAATTAATCATCACAAAAAAAAGTGTAAAGGTAAAAATTTACAACTCTGTGACTATAATTTTACCAAAAATAGAAAACATAAAGGTATGTTATACCAGGTTCATGCTATTAAAATGATCTCCACGATGGGACAATAGCCTCACCTTCATTGACAGTCAAAACGGGTCCAGAAACACGTAAGCCCACTACCCAGGGGCTGATTCAAAGTGCACTCAGGTTGGTGTCTATTAACATTTAAAAGACTGAATGGCCAGTGCAAATGTTCCCACTAAATTGAAACGTTAGGTATAATATAAAGAAACTGAGGGCTGGTGCAAATACCCTTCAGACTAGTGGGCTGTGGCTGTCCATGGGCAAGCGCAAGATATTCGAAAGTTTTGAGCTCTGAGTCAAAATGTATTGCACACAGTATTAGCAAGGAATTGCAAGAGTTTAATTGCTATTACTTTTCATATTGCGAATTTTCCCCTTTTGTGGAAAAAAAAAGGGTTGAAAATGTAGGATTAAGAACTAGGATCCTGGTTCAGAAAGCCTACATATTAAACCAACGGGCTCTCTCAGTGTTCAACAAACCCCCTCCTGACAGTCCAGGGAAGGAATGAATTCACATAGACAAGTGCACTTCTAAATACTGTAGCCTGCCCAACCAAATTTCATTCCCAATTTTCCCATAGTATTGTAAGGGCTGCTACTGTACCAGATGATTAGAAGTGAACAAAGTACATATTCAGGCTGTAAGGTAGATTATCGAAGCAGCTAGCCCAATGGACCAAGAAAGTCAAGTCCATAAAGCCAGGGGCTATTGTAAGAAAACAGATGTTATGGTATTGAACAATTTGTGACCACTTCTCAGGGTTGTCCGCCATCATACTGGGGGACATTTACAAAGCCATTTCTAACTATGTGAGATGGATGACCCCAATTTCTGTAACATGCATTTGATGCAACTTGCATAGCGTTTTCTGTAATGCCATGTCAGATAAAAAAAAATAAAATCAAAATGAAAATAAAGACTCAAAAGAGATATTTATTAGAATGTTATTTTAAAAATTAAACCCTGATGTATACAATTGACTAACTTGGTCTTGCACTGATACAAATAAGACTGTAAAATGGAAATTTACGAAAACTCAAAAGTATGGTTTCATCCGTATCGAGTTTTAAAACGCAGCGTGAAATGTGGGTGGCGTGAGAATGACAACTGGGGGAAAAAACAATGGACACGGAATTGGGACACATATAAAATCAAAAAGAGAAAGGACCACACATGGGCCAACCACTCTCAAAACAATCGACACATTACGCTACGAACGATGACATTCTAAGAAGCAGCGGGTTGGACAGTGGGAGGCAACAAGTTCTTTCCATTGAAGAAGTCTTCAACCTGCTGGGGTATCTCCGCCAGCACAGCCTTTGTCAAGAGGTATGGTGAGGTCTGCGAAATGACGACCACAAAAAGTTGGCAATGCATGGAAACAAAGAAGAAAACATGTAACATTAGCTAAGTCACGGCAAAAGAAGGAAAAAAAAATCACTCTGGATCGTTCTAAAAAAAGGTAGGCATTTGTCCACGAACAGCAAAGACTGACAGGACGGAGGGTTTGAGTTGGGGGTGATCATCAAGTGGAAGAGTTAGGAAACAGTGCTGAGGGTCAAAAAACAAAAAGAGAAGTGACTTCACTACCAAAACAGGTAAAACTGACAAATTCTGATTGCAATGGGTCATCACAATCAATACAAAAAAACTTGAGTTGATTCTAGTTTGCGATGACAATGCAAAATCGATTCCTGCTTAGACGTCTGTTTTGATGTTCTATAGCAGTGACGATGGTAACAACATGTCACTAACGTCAATAGAAAAGTCGATTTATTTCTACGAATTTCCATCAATTCTGTTTTAAAATAACAACAAACAAACAATGGCTTGCTAAAGTCCAGAGCATTCTATTGCTGAGATCTGAGGTGATCTTGACTTTGTAAAACTCTTTTCACTTTTTACGTGAGTTTTCATGGATTGAGTTGTTCAAAGCCCAACTTTCATTATTCACCATCTTCAGAACCATCTATCTTGATGAAGGTACATCTCCATGTTTTTTCTTTTTTGTTCTCCGCCTCAGCCCTGTCTCCTCTCACACCCCCTACCCCTATCAAATTAGCTAAATTGTGGCAAAAACCAGCAGGTTTTCAATCAACTCAGAACAACTTTCAGTGAACCTCCTTGCACAAAGCTATGAGAGACATAGTCCCATCTCTGCAATTTTTCCTCAAATGGAAGGAGAGACTTACCATCAAATATATGAACTCGGAGGGTAGGGTGCTCGGTGTTCCAACCCCCCCTCCTTCATCCCTCCCTCTTGTGTCTTTGCTGTGCGTTGAGTGCATATTGGTGATCACAGCAAATCAATCTATTGTGACTACATAAATTTTGACATCCTTATGACAACTTGTGCAAACAATTATCACACAAGAGCACATGCCCTTAAAGAGGATACTGTTGCTTTTTAAACAAAGTCTTTCCAGTCATTAAATGGATACAGTCAAATTAGATCAATTCAAAATTCGAGTCACTTTCACTTTACGTGAAAGTCAAGAAAATTTTATGAAAGTCTTGCTCCAAATGTGATTCTTTTTCAATAATCAGATTCTGTCAGCAGATATTTGCTACGACACAAATGGAAGGAGCAAACTGATCTCATTGAAGACATAATTTTGCGATTCTGACAAAACAGCCTGATTATTTATGATTACTAGATGATACCCAGAGCCATTTCTTTCACTGACATTGTGACACCCCCCAAACACAAAATCGCTGAGTTATCTATAGGATTACCATACATCTAATGAGAACATAGAGTCACAACAAGCACCAACATGGGTACAAAAATGGACCCACCACATCAAAAGCAAGTGTGTAATGCAAACATTTTAACCATTTTTTATGTACAGATGCAAATTTGCATAGAAAAATTACTCTGCAGCCATTTAGGAGGAAAAAATGGAAACATTTGCAACGATAGCATCACAGCTATTCATACTGATCACAACATTCTGATAAACTGTTCATTTAAAAATTGAATGCAAATTTCACCAGACTTTTAAGTTCACGTTGCTCTATTACTAATCAAAACTACCTTTAAACCAAAATTACTGATCTCTTTCATTATCAGAAAAACCCATGCATATGCATGACTTGACCAATCTCAAAAGATCTTCTGGGAGAAATACAAAGGACTTTATACACACCTTAAGTCACAAGGTACGACCTTAAAAGATTTCACTTGCCTGCTTGAGCACATTGACAGAAATAATTTTGGGTTTTGCTTTCTCGATGTGAAAATACACTCTGAAGCATCTGGGACTGAGTAGTCCATCTGTTTTGGATAACTTTTCGATAACACCACTTCAGGAGTGTTCCCAGTTGAAAATACATTGTTTTGGATATCACATTGGCGAACCCTTACAGTTAATATAGTGAACAAAAATGTATGCTTCTCTATGGAACCTGATATGATATGATTGTAATCTCTGTTGGGTTATCCTGGTTGTGATTTAAGAAAATCTGATTTAATACTGGACTACTCTAGCCCAAACTCCCACATAATTGAGCTTCCAGCAAAGATTTTGTTGATGATGGCAAACTGAGTTCTTAGTCATGTGAAGAATAATGGACGGAAAAGTTGAGACTAGAGGTGCTACTGACATGCAAACAAAGAGTCAGAAACATCTAACCTGTTGACCATCGTGCGTGTGACATGCATGCAAAGACATGCTAAAAACGAGCCATCACCATGACGACACAGGAGATCGATTGGCCGAACACCAAACAAGATACACAAGCTCTACTAACGCAATTTTCAAATGGCAACACAAGATTTGCAACCGTTTACAAGAAATCCATCGGTAGGAGGCAATTTCTGAGGCGATAAGTAAAATCGTGATGAACTTTTTCTGCTTGTGATGTCCTTCACTTCACGCTATCTTGAATGCAGCTGGTCCCTAGTAACATTACTCTGTTTATCTTTGGTTCATTTCATGTCACTACATCATGAAAACTCAATCTTAAGCTGATAATTTCACAGTTCAACAATTATGACAGCCAGGGTATTAGCAAGAGGGTTCTGAGTGGCACCCTAGGGGAAGGATCTAAGGGTAAGTATTGTTCCCCCTCACCATGGGATTCTTTTTTTTTGGCAGATAGAATATGCTAAGATGGGAAATGGTGCAATCATTTTTTCTGGCTATTTTTTACCTAAATTTTGCAATAACATTTATTTCCATGAATTTTCAGACATTTTCTGTGGAAGTTTCATTGAATTTTTGTGCCAGCGATTTGCTCTCTTCAAGCCGGTTGGCAAGCTTCGGGGCTGGCCAGAGTCTACAGAACATTGGTTTACCTCCACATTTAAGGACCACTGGCTGACCACTACCACTTCCCGAAATGTCAGGCTCTGATCACCTTATTCAGCCAATAATCAACTAACAGGTGTAAAACTTCCCTGCTCCACAAACAGAATAGACCTGTTCCTATGGAGATGACTTTATTTTCTAAAGTTTCTAACATAAATATGACACACTTTGATAGAGTATCCACCTTTGATGCTATTAACAACAAGACAATGTCTTGTCCAAGGTGAAAACTTCACAGAATTGACCATGGTAAGTTTCTTCAGCCAATTCCTCACAACTGACAAATGAAAGCTGCAAGGGGTACACCTGCATTCACATCATGTTGAGCAGAAGGGTTCATCACAACTAATTCATGATTCTTAACTTGTAGTTTTCTCAATTCCTCTGAAACAAGTTAAAAAATACTGTATTCCTTTCTAAGTTCTGCAACACTGCTCACTTAAAGCAATAGCAATAGAGGATTAGTCCTATATTACCTCATATTTCATATTTTAACATTAATGCTAAGGAAAGGAAGAAAACAAAACAGTGAGAGTATTTCTTTAGTAATCATTCAGACCATGTCCCTCGAGTCAATAGTTGTTGTCGAGTTTATTGTCAATATATGCATTGTACCCCTTTAACCTTACAACGAATATTAAATAACAAAGAAGGATGGGTTCTTGAAAGATGACTGATTAAACGAATGAAAAATGTTAAATTTAATATCAGAAAAATGTTCGTTGATGCATGAGATGAATGGAAGGCAATATCAACACGAAAACAGTAGTTTGTAATAAACTAATCATGGCATAGTATGGGGGATAAGGGACAAAATTGCTAAAAATGTAGAAAGACTTGAAAACAAAGGTAAAACAGGGACAAACTTTAAAAAATAAACATTGGAGAGAGACTGATAGATAGTTCGATATACACAGAAGATGAATGATATGACCCAATGAAAGATGAAATTGACACAACTGTGGACATGCACCGATGTTGATGGCATTGCTGATTGGTTCATCTGATTGGTTCATCTAGTATTGATTACTTAATGAATATGTATTGATCCTAAATTATGCACAACAACCCATAATAACTTTCAGAGCGCCCAACAATTTTGGAAGTGTTACAAACGGTTTCTGCAGCAGGTGAATGCAGCGGGCATTAAATTTTCAAGGTACTGTAGCTAGGAGAGGTCCTGGAAAGTGCTTCTCTTGGTTGGTAACATGCAAGGATCCATGAATGAAAAGCGAAAGTTTCGAAGCACAGTATCGAAGTCACATGTGGCACAACACTTTATTCATACTTTCAAAAACCTAATTTTGTTGCAACAAGAAGAATCAATGGCTGTAAACTATCAGTTATACCTGGCACCAACTTTCAGAGAAAACTTGTTTTGATGAGAAAGAAGGATGCAGCTATCTCGGTATGATGAATAATCACATGTTAAGAGATATCAAACTTCTAAATTACATTTCATTTATATTATATTGCATATCTCGTTTTCAGTGTCAGTTCAAATTATGCAAAAAAATCACACCGTGGTCAACCGAGGCAGCGGATATCTTAAAGTGAGCCGTGGCTTTGGCTTCGTACATTGCACTATGTGTGACAAATGCAACTTAACATCAGCTGTCCACGACTACTACGGGTGCCTTCAACAGAAACCTACTGGGTGACACTTCAGCTTGTCATGATGCACAAAAGTGCAAGAATCAAATACGACTTGACATTGATTACTCTGGCTTGCAGAATTAAGGAGAGGATTTTTCAGTACATTCAAACTGTTACATATTGGAGCTAATTGCTTCAACCCTTGGCTGCAAATATTAAACAACGGCTGACAGTATTTCACGATCGCGTTGAAAGCTTACATCGTCGAGTATGTGACTTGTCATACTTTGAAGAGATGCAATTGAGTCATTTGGATTGAAAAAAAGAAAAGCAATTAAAATCATGGCTGTTTGTCACCATGGTAACAATACATGCTTGGAAATTTCATACATTGTCCAGAGCAGAAAAAAAAAAAAACTTGTCAAAATACTGGAATGTTTGATGAAGAATGTTTTCAGAGAGTTGAAGTTAATTGTATATTGACAAGTTTTTTTCCCCACACCTTTTATACTGTCTAAAATGGTACCCTCTGAGTCATTCGTTTGAAACAAAATACCATGAACTCTTATTTAATATGTGTAATGAATTGTGCAGGTGTCAGTATCACAATGCAGATGCATTTTGGGTAATTACTTACAGCATGGGCATCTGGACTCTACAGGCAACAAAAACAAAATCTCATTTATGAATTGATGAGTGACAAGGTGCAGTACTTCTCTCTCCTACAGGAGATTTGCCAATTTGTTTTAGTGCTTTGGTCTTTTCAGCATATCATAATAAATTAAAATGTGAAGTAACTGTTTTTTGTAATATGAATACCGACTAGTGCTCTTGATGAAGTCCTTTCATTGACTTCCAGTTACCATGACAACAATTATTTACTTATAGTTCCCATAAAACTTCTGTCTCAATTTTTCTTCTGCGAGGAGTAAACTCAAATATACTTTGGGTAAACTTCAAACTTTATCATTTGAACTGATTAGACAAGATGACAAAATGGCTGAGCTACCATCGCTCATTCTTTACAGAGACAGAGAAGATGAAGTGGTCCCACTTACCCCTTTGAAATCTCGGAATGGTACAAACTGCACGATGTCCCTGGCTGCCGCCTCTCCGTTCGGGGACCTGAGCTTCCCGTCATCACCGTCCAGCATCCGCATGTCGGTGAAGTCTGCCGACCCCACCCCGACGATGATGATGGACATAGGAAGATGAGACGCCCTCACTATGGCATCCCTGGTCTCGTACATATCTGTGAGTACTCCGTCGGTTAGCAGCAGCAGGATAAAGTATTGCTGAGGAGAAAAGGGAAGAGAAAATAAAATGGAAATACGTATTCCACATTCAAGCAATTTACGGAAGTTGAGCACTAGTAAAAAAGGCTCTTCAAAAATCCAAAAGTTCCGATGGGAATGCTGTTGATGTATGGATTCCACCGATAAACGGGAAAATTTCTCTTATGTTATGGAATATCAATCTTCGTCAGTGGCCAATCCCTTTACTGTTGTATGCATACATACGACCCACAGAAGATGACTGCACGAAACTTGACAGGCCGACCGACTGACCAAAGGGCCAATCGATGAACTGGCCACCAGAACAGCTGAGGTGATTTCTAGGTTACAGCAGAGCCCTTACCGATGCCTTGTTCTGGTTCAAAGCTTCTGATGCAAACTTTGCCACATGATTAATGATGGGGGCGACATTCGTGGGACCCCAGAGGGTGATTTGGCGAAGACAGGCTTGATATGCTGCGACCACGCCAGCTACACCTGTTGGAATGTGAAAACAATATTAGTTACCAATTTGCTTTTGGCATTGCAGATCCTTTGGTGACAGAACTCTTAACTTATAGACGTATAGCATTTTTCACAAATTCACCAATGCCAATTGGCAACCAGATTTGGTTAAACTGTCACTCAAGAGTCATTTCTCCCCTTAACTGCACCACAAATGTTTCTCAATTTTTTTTGTGAACTAGGTGTCAGACCAGAACCCTTCAACATCTCCATTTTGAAGATTCTTAAATCTTACAAAATTTTGAGCCTTCCTGATACATTGTAAGGCAGTGATCTACTAGCAGCTAAGTTTCCATTTCCATCATTGAGCTGGCTATTAATCCAAGTTTCTTCTTTACCATCTGCAATCTCTTCAACAAAGTGACTTTTCCTTTTACCTTCATGTAAAACCTCAACTTGAAGTTGTGACATCAGGGCTAGCAATAGAATACAATCTCCTCAACTTTCAAAAACTTTCTCAGGCAGATTGGTACCAGATGTGAAACCAATTGTCATTTACTAGTACGTAGATATTTATGGTGTAATGATCACGACGAAAGAGTATGTTATAACTATCCGTAGTAATTTTTTACGGTATGTCAAAAAGACAACTGGTATAGTCAAATGCCCCACAATCATATTTTGATTATAACCAGTTTTTCCCCCACACTCTTTTACACAGATGTATAAGTTGTTATATATTTGTACACCTAAGAGGTCCATGGGCACTGGTGAAATCTTAGTGACAATTGCAGAGTTTTCCTATCAGCTTATTTCTATTCTGTTTTAACTAACATTTCCATAATTATTTCACAATTTCTTTCAACATTGCAAAACCGTTTTTGATAGTTCATGTTTATTCGCAAATATTTTAGATTTATCCCTGAGTTTTAACCACATTACTGGTTTTCCTTTAATGTCATAAACTGAAGGAAGACCGAAGAAAAACTAGTTGCTGCTGGTCCACTGTGAGAGATAAATCTCCACATCACATCAGAATAATTGGTCCACTTTGCCAATCGAAGGGCGTTGAGGTGTTTAATTAGACGTTAATTTTTAGTCCATCTATGAGTCAATTTGAGAGTTATTAATTGTAACAAAACAATGCCATTGTCTCCTCAAAGGGGACGGAAGCGAACGATGGCTTTTGTTTTCCTGTATGTATGTGCACATGCCATCATTGGGCCATTTAGCATGATCAGATCTCATACTACATCATATTACCAGCACTGAATCATAAATTTAATAAAATTACCTTATGACATCTATCATGATAGGGAGTAGCTTCTTTTAAATGATTTTTTTTTTGCACTGAAAGTTTGATAATGGCAGAATGATCACAGGATGGCAAAAGCTATAAAATGATATGAGGTCAAGTTCTGAGAATGTACCATGTTCTTGGAATATTACATAATATGCTGGGGACCCGTTAATGACAACTGATGCATATGTTGTAAATATTTTAAGCAAGATTGTGACAAGACACATTTGATATGATCAAAATGTATGTTACATTCTAGAATACAGCATTGCAGGAAGTTTCTGTTACCATCCTGAAAACAAAAAAAAACTACCCAACAATCTGCTAAATATACTATTTCTTATTACATACACCAAATATCTAGTTGAAAAATACCAAAACTCTCTTCAGAGAATTTCAGCGTCCCATCCACCATCAGAACAGTCATACCTCTGAGAACGAATATCAAACGTTCTCTGAAAAGGGAGTTTCCCACTGTGGGAGGCAAACGATAAGCTCTGAGATTCCTGGGACCTAAGCTTACCTGAACAGAACGGATTTGATGCGTTGAAGTTGATGGCGAATTCGTGCGATATCTCGTTATTTGGAGGAATTTTGGCTCCAAAGCCCAAGGCAGGGAAGAGCTTATCACTGATGGCAAAAGAAAAAAATAAATATAAAAGAATGAAGAGACATAAGAAAGAAAGAAATGAGAAACAGAGAGAGGATGATGACGAAGATGACGAATCGAAAGATGGATCACTTCATGGCAACAAGCCAGACGAGGCAAGAAATAGGTCTACTGTGAAAACAGATTTGGGTGAGATGAGAACTCCTCTCGGGGGACCGCAGTAAAAGACCACCCGAGGAATTACAAAGTTTATAGATCCGTCCTCGTTGCCTCAGTGCATTTCTGCTCTTTTCTAACGTCTGTGTTTATTCTGCTGCTGCTGCTGCTATCCTGACCACAGTAGGCAGAAATCAGCTGATTGGTGTTTGCAAAAACGCAGGATCAGGGTTGGTGGGGGGAACGTGTCGTCTCGACAGATTTTTAAGAACGTTTTGACGTCAGCGGCGGGAGAGAACGAAGATGTTTATGAGGCTTTTATCAGAACTTGTCAGTAATCATGGCACAGAAACAAAACCTTAAATAAAGCAAAATGAAGACAATATAAACCGAAAGGGAAACTTTACGATACACTCGATCCACAGCAGTCACGCGGTGAGATATTTTGAAAACTGGGGTAAGAAGTTTGGACAAAACAAGAAGGGAAAAAAAAAAAAACAATTCAGCACAAAAGTTTGCATGCATTCAAGGCTTTTGCCTGAAAGAAAAGTGATCAAGAACAAATACTTGTCTGGAGTATTAGAATACTGACAATACAGTCCTAGTGATGATACTTTAAATTTGTCAGATTCATTTGAATTACTGTTTTACATGGGTACCAAGTGCATGGAATTTTAGAGTCCCCTTTACTAAGATACCAAAATAAAAATAAATTCATTTGGTTCTTTGTTTAACAAATTTTCAACTTTTGGAGGGCTACAATTCTTGCCTTGAAATGTACCAAAAGCCTTCAAGAAGTTCCTTCCTTCTGTTTATCCAGTTAACAAAAAATGACAACAGAACCAGAGAAAATTACAAAAGTCACTGATGTAATAGAAACAAACTGAAACAACAGAACACACTGGTCCCTTAAAGACGAATACTCATCACCCCAGACAGTTTAAATTCTCCCAACCACTTTCGTCTAGTCCCTCCCACAGTCTGTCTCTTAAAAATTCCCCCACATGTGTCATCAAAACAATGGATCCCTGAGTACCCTGTGTAATATGAGCTACTCTGCATCTATGCAATTTGCTGTCAATCAAACAGAAGAACCAGTTGGGAATTCTGCTATTCCAGAAGCCAAAAATATAGCTTGGGGTGATGAGTTACTGCCTTTCAAATGAAGAATTGTGAACATCATGCTTTGTTAAGCTTTCAGTCTGAGCATTCAGGATAGGAATAAGTCATTAATATTAAAATGTAGATTTTGGTGATGTAAATGCTTCAACAACAAAGCTGATAAAAGGAACAACTGCATACAAAGAAGTAACAAGAGCAAAAAGCAGACTTTATAGGAAGTAATGTTATATAAAATGGTGGCATGTTGTAGGCAAGGGAGAGGGGACAAAGCCCACTTAATTTTTGTCACCCTAAAGTTTATTTTGGTGGAAAAAAAAGTATCAACAGTATGTCACATGTACTTGTGGGCCCACCGCTACTTCTATTTTTGGCCCAATACGGAATTTGTCGCAGCTATATGCTTCCATGTCTGAGACCTCCGCACTCAGGTTACAGTTGCTGATGGTGGTGTGAGCCTTTATGGTGGTGCCTATGCAGGAAACTCCATGCAAAGACGAAGGCCTACTAAAATGAAACAGTTAGGTTCAATACAGCAACAGTTTGAATGATATGGCTGACAGCTTACAGTCTGCAAACTGTGACTAAATGACAGCAATTGTGGGTAATTTAAAAACATGAATTTGAAAAGTGCACTTACTTGTAACGGACATTCTTACATTCATCTGGAGTTTACTGAGCTACAAAATAGCTGAGAGTCAGAAGTGGACATTTATCATCTTTACCTGTCATAATCCTGAATGACCTCACCCACACCAACGATAGCTTGGGTGTATTCATTCGGTGCTGAGTCACTTATGAAATGGAGTGAAGTGGATTCTTGCGGGTCACCGTTGGAGCCAGTAAAATCGATTCCGACCTATGACGGGGAGACGAAACAGAGAAACACAGAACTTTCCTCAAAAAAAACTGCTTGCAATGTTGTTTGGTACTTTAGTGAAAAAGAGGTGTCATTTTTATTCTGCACCATTCCAACCATGATAATATTTGTTGCATGAAACACACGGCAAATAGATTTTCTCTTATGAGTTAATGTTCTGCCAGTCCAGTACAGGGGAGTTTGAGACAATAAATGTCTCCTTGCCTGACATTTGAATTCCTGGTGTGAGGAATTAATGGTTGGATATACTGATCAGAGTGACATTTACATGTACTTCACATCACAGTTACTATGGTGATGTGTCTACCTTGGGGTTCACAGAACCATTATAATGACCACTTTCTCTCATCTGCTCAGTGGAATTTTCTTAACTGCTTAAAAACCTTAGGAGGGAGTGGAAGGGGGGGGAGGGTGAGACTGACAATGCATCAAGCTTTAAAACAATTCTTTGGAAATGTTATCATGACCATTTAGAAATGAAAACAAAAGAAATTAAGTGGATTCAAAACAAAAGGCTATTGGCGTTTATGACTGTGTATCTACCTCCATATGCCCCAGGAATAATACAGGATAAAGAAGATAATGGACACAAACTGGTACTAAAACATCAAATTGCAAATGCCAGAAATGTGACTGGAAGTGACAGAATGAAAACAGAGATGCACTAAATTAGAAGAGGCCACCTAGATATTTCACCTGAGTCGTTCAAATGGAAGGAACAGCGCAGGTGATTACCTTCTCAGCGTTGATCTTACATTTGGTTTATGATCGGATAAAAAGATATCCCCCAACCAAATGGACGGAAGGATGATGAAGCAAAAAAAAATTATTCTCTGACATATACAAACAACGATAATGAAATATGATATCAGAAGGAAGTTAGGAAACTTAGCAGTTAGCACATATGATGGAATAAGCAGTGTTTAGATGAACCAAGGAGTACATGCAAGTACTTACAGTAAAATTAATCTGACAGCCCCCTAGAATATAATCCAAGAATGTATAGTGTCTTTTAACCTGCAAATATGAAGAAAATACGTAATCATAATCCACCAGCTACCTTCTACAACACCACAGAATGCAGCGTACTTGAAACCTCAAAGTTAGACCTACGGGTAGTCAAGTGAATGGCACCATAAACATTATTTGATTTCATAAGATTGCCAGTTTCCTTGGTAATTTGTTATCCCTGGCAGGGCCTTTGATCCCAGACGATTGTTGGCATGCATTGCTTCAAAATTGATTCCGAGAGGGTGAGTCCTTCCTCCGTAGAAACTTCATGTGAAACGGCTGAGGGTTAAATCTGTGTACCATCTCTGAATATATGGTACAATTCTTACTGCATGTATCACCGTGATCTCAGTGGATTAAACAAAGACAAAGACAACTCAGAATACCTGACGACAGATGGTTGTTAATGTCCATGAGATTCTTGGCCCATCTTAATGACATAAACATAACACTGGGTCTCATCCAATGACGCAAAACTCAGTCAAAAATGAAGACAAATGGTGATGTCTCTTAGTGTATGTATCGCTCTGTGCAAAGCTCAGTGGTTAAAGGACAGTAATGCATATGTCAATGGCAGAAAGACAACTGATGCAGTCTTTCTGTGATGTGAGTCTTTTGTGTACATCCTGGCAGTGGTTAAAGGGTCTGACCCTAACACAAAACTCAGTGGCATAAAGACAACTGATGCTGTCTCTCTGTGCATAGCTCAGAGGTATATAGGGTCTAATCCTAATGCAAATGTCAGTGACATAAGGACAACTGGTGCGTGCTGTCTTTCCAAGCATGGGTGTCTCTGGTATCTGTCCATAACTCTGTGGTATTTAATATAAGGGACAATCACTGCTGTCTGATTCCTATCATTATCATCATCTCAGTCATATAGAGACAACTGGCACTGTCCCTGTGTAGAGTGTCACTGACAAAAGAGAAAATGCATTCTATCAATTGCCGATATCTGTTGATGTCAACTCAAATCAGAGAATTATAGCGATGTAGTACATGCCACTGACACAGAGACAACCATTTTGTCTTAATGCACCTTCTCTGTAATCATTTGGCGGTAAGCATTATTGTCTCTGTGTAGTCTCCGTTGCAAAGTTTAGTAATTACAAAGACAACCTACAGCTGTCTCTGTGGAAACCTTAGCAAACGAGATGGTGACCCTTTATCTTGCTAATCATCTCTGTGAACTTTGAACGGATGTGTAGACAGAAGTGTTGTGTCTAAGGAACACCACAGTGATTTAGGAGACAATTTGTCCTGTCTCTGCATGTGTGTGTGTAGTGCTTTTGATAGCAGATTTTGCCTCTTTGCATATTTTCATTACATAAGGATCAACGACACAGTGGAGTCCAAATGGCAATTTTCAAATCTCAGTGATGCCTCTCCGCACCTTCACATGTCACGCACGCTTTAAGAAGACGATGATTTTGTCAGGGTATCTTTACCACAGAAAACGAAACAAATTTTGCAGTTGGACTGCGCATCAAAAGATGCTCCCCAGATATTTGTTATTGGGCTTTGAGGGTGTGTGCAGGAGTCGGCAATTTCGATCGCTGCACGATCGATGCA
This sequence comes from Stichopus chloronotus, assembly GCA_021234535.1. Lineage (NCBI taxonomy): Eukaryota > Metazoa > Echinodermata > Holothuroidea > Aspidochirotida > Stichopodidae > Stichopus > Stichopus chloronotus. The sequence continues at coordinate 17,555,457 of CM037832.1, read as the reverse complement.
AGGTGACCACGGGCTACGTGCACTGAGGTGTCGCCTGCAGTCAACAATTATGGACGAGAAGCTGAAGATGCAGCCAATCAATTTTAAATTCAGACATGTGCGAGAACATCTGCCCTAATTCTGCATGTTACCATGAAAACTAATTAGTTATCATATATGTGTCCCTTGGTTAGCCCCGATGCCTTGACACCTTGCTCAAAATGGGTAATCTACTCTGTCTTTTACCATTTGCCCCGATTTGCTCATTTCATGCTGCATTAGAGGTGGGGATTGAGGAGCGTGTTCCCAAGGGGGCTCAAATCCGATACGCAAGCAGACGGGAAACGTAAAAGGAATACGGCAGCAAAGCGAGAAAAAGGTAAAAGGAAAGCCAATGTGTATGTTGCTGCAGTGTTACCTGCATGAATGCTGTGGGTTGTTCATCTCTGGGGGATTGTGCCTCTAAATTTCAACCAATGGTTTCAATTGTGTGAGGCGAGAATAAACTGAGACAAGATTTTCTTTAATTTTTTTAAATTTGTAACATGGCGCATGAAGTACAGCTGACAGGATGCTACATATTAGTGAAAACTGTTTATTCAATATGAAACATAAGTTGTAACGACAAATTTTCCTTGTGTGTGTGTGTGTGTGTGTGTGTGTGTGTGTGTGTGTGAGTGTGTATGTCCAAATGCTACAGTTATGCTGCCATCCACACATACATCAGTAATGCTCACACAAAGACACAAAAAAGCTAGTGAGCATGCAAAAACACAATGTTGATACCAGCATGTCATCCAAAACTCACCATGTTTAATTTATGGACAATTCACCCACCTGTCTCAGCACAAATGCACACTTCATATCAACCATTATCTCTTCACACCTCCTATGACTTCATTCAGTATAAAACAGACTAGCACACTCTGGGAGGAAGTGCAGTTGGTGTGCTATGACAGGTAAGTGAGGAGTGATGTAAACTGGATGATTCTTAGGTGATGCCAGACACTTTTCTCTGTCTGTATAGCCAAGTCTTTTAAAATGGAGTGGAAGACTGAAGAAAACATATATCTATATCTGTAGTTGGATTTTTCTAGCTGTTGAATGTCATCTACCTTATTATGGTATTATGTACACGAGAAGGAAGTTTCAAACAAAAGTATCAGGAGAGAGAGGAGTATGAGTGAATGAATTGCCAGTAGTAGTGAATGCTCTTTCTGCTCTCTTTAATAATGCAAAGAGTATACCCTTTAGTAAGAAATGGAAAAAAAATCAGGAAGATCATGGTAAAAAATGACAAATCAGGACAACCACAGCAAAATATGTGAAAGATTGACTGCAGTGACATATTTAGCAAAGTCAGTATTTTCCCTTCATTTTCAAATGAATATATCGTATCATGTAAGTGTGTGATGCAAGACTCTACAACCCCACTGTAAAAAACAATCAATCACAATTGTGCTCCACAGGAAGACAGCACAGAATTCTCATTTTGCAAAATGGAAAATTTCTTTTACAAAACGGAAATCAAGTCAATTCCATAAAACAGACACCCAGCATTTATGAAATTGTTAAAATCATGTCTTTACAACCATATCACACTCACCTCGCAACTTGTGAGGAAAACTTTGCCCGAATTTTTGTAGTTTTTCTTTTTGGCTTTCTTCTTTGGATTGATGCAATCCCATTCAATCTGGATGGGACAACAAAGCAGAGAGATAATTACAAAACAAAAGGAATTCAACTTTTATTTGCAAAATCATTACAAAATTACATGATCATAAAATGTATTTCTTATTCAAAATAATGTTGCATCATTAATCCCACTTGTCTTTCAATCATAACATTTTAAGCAGCAGTATTAGGTACTACTTCTGACATCTCAGCGAAGTACAAAGTATGCAGCTCGTGCTGCAGTTATTCAAATTGGACCGGCTTGGTTTTGTGTAGAACATACCTTAAATGGCCTAAACCTTTCAACTATTAAAAATGACTTTACACCTGAACAGAATACTTATACGCAAAAACTAGACAGTTTTTACATTATTTCCTAGTGATTCTCAGGTTTCAACTGCAGTGTCAGTGTCAAGAAGAAAAAAAAGAAACACACTCTTACCAGTCACACCTTGGCACAAAGTAAACAGACGCAGGTAGCTCCCAGTCCTTTTACATCCCCCATCTCAAATCCCAGAACCTAACTATGCAACTCAGGTCAACAAACCTTGTTTCGATACCCATCAATGATTCCCTAATATTTTGGCACACCTTGATTACACAACTAATTAGAATAATTCCCCAAAAAGTTGTACAAGCAGGGACGTGTTTGAAATGGATAAGAAGCTTAGGCTGCTTGATGATTAACAAGACATCTCTTTAAGTGCTGCTTACGATAGGATTATATTTAGCAGGTGAGAGAGAATTCACATATTTCGATCTGCACTTTTCTTCCGGAGGGGCATAAACATTCATTCTGCTAATTAGGATTTTAAATTAAGTGTAGTGAAAACTGAAAGGAACATTTCTGTAAGAATACAAAAAAACAAAACAAAAAAACATGGAATTTGAAATTTTAATTGCAAATGTAGGTTACCACTCAAACTTGATAAAAAGTTCGGAGTTGAAACTTTGCTTTCAGTTGACTACATGTTTATGGGTTGCAAGTTTCTCTGTCCATTCATTTTGGGATTAAATCTCTGTAGGACACTGATGTTTAAGACTCATTTTGGAGACTACATGGAAATGAACTGCTAGTCATTTTCACTACACCAATCCTGCTATGACATCTCTTTCTTTTATGTTACATATTTTTCTTGACTGAACTCTGAAAAGACTGATTTTGCTTGCACATTCCAAAGTTTAAAGTCCTAAACCTTGAGCAACATGTTGCAGTCATAGTGTCACATAGACTACGGGTTGGAAAACAATGCATTGAAGATGGAGAGAAAGTCAGCTGCAATTTTTCATCTCATATCAGAGTTAATGGGAATGGAAAAATGAAACTTAAAATCATCGGCTGCATTGGCCTAAAAAGGTGGGGATGTGACATCATTATAAAAGCTAGAGCAATGACATGACCCAGTTGAAATGACCCAGTTAGCCCTATGATCATTACTTTGATACATCCCTAGAAGTTTAACTTTACACTTACCATGCTAAGGAAAGGGATGAAAACTTGTGAACAAATTGATAAGCAGCTTTTGCTAATCGATCTTTGAATTGCTTTTAGCAATTATCCCATTTTGATGCGCAGATGTTAAGCAAACACTGCAGTGTGAGTACATCAAGGTCTCGATTCACTCAAAAATATTTCAGATAAGCAAAGCTGCGTGACTCTGGCTTCAAATAATTTGGAATAGAATTCAACATTTAAATCTCTTAACAATTCATCCATGATGAAGCTTACATGAAATTGAATGGCAGCTGAACTCTCGTGGGTTGCCAGGGTATTGGAATGCAGATGAAAATCAGGTTTTGATGTTGGTGAGAGGACCTCACCAAGGATAAAGACATAAAAAGGACACTCCTTTTATTAGGACTGCCATTTCTAGCACACACCTGTTATGAAGGTGTGGTTTACACATCACAATGTAAGGACCTCCAAAATGTTTATCCTCAAGGAGAAATTTATCTCCCATAATAGCAGGGAATGAGGGTTTTAAGGTAAGGAGTGTTGCAATCAATCAACCTCAAAGAATTATATGCTGCTTTTACTCCATTCACAGTGGCTCCATGACTACATACAGTAATAGCATCTAAGTTGTTTACAGAGCTTAAATGAGAAATGCAGCCATCCAGAACTGTCTTTCTGTTCTCTGAAAGACCAGACCTTATACAGACAAGACTTAGAGCTAGCAATGTTCATTAATACATTTCTACAGAGCAAAGGCAGATTTATACTCAAGTAGCATTGCACTGATTTGTTGAAGGAAAGTTAGATCAAAAAGAGAGATAAATTTAGAAGGAACAACGATTTTCAGTTTGAATTGACATTACCGATGGTACTCACAAGAAATTAGAAAAAAATTTGAATACAATGTTGTCTTCTACGTCAATCTGGAGATATCTTTACACATGAATTAGCCGATAAGTCATAATATTTCTGGAATGCTACTTTAAGAGCAACCTCTGTACCACAAAATATGGGCTGCCTGTCTGACAAATCCTATCCTTCAGTTTTAAAATTTCCTCTGAGAGTCCCTATCCTAATGCCAGTGAACTCCTGGGGAGGGGGGGAGTCCCCTCCATCAGAGGCACCTCAGGGGTTTAGGGTCTTAAAGTGAGAGTATTGCTTTAATTTCCAGTCATTGTAGCGGTGTAATCTAAATAGTGATACCGAAGAATAGAATCAATGATCTAAAATCCAATCAGGCCAATACTCCTTGCTATTTATAATTTTGTTTCCACTATTATGCTTCCACTTGCATTACATTGCGATGTTTGCTGCCAAAGAGACACAAGAAGAGGCGGGGAGGTGTACATTTGGAGGGGTCTAGACAATGTTCCCAGGGTTTGGTGTTCCAAATGTTCCAAATGTTTGCATTATTTCAATGGTTGCTTATGAGTGCAAGGTTCATTATTCCCAGAATTATCACTTTAACTCCCCAGGTTTGCTGTTCTTGAGGTTCGTGGTTCCCGAGGTTCGATGCTCAAAGGCTTTGATATTCCTGAACCCTGGGAACATCAAACCCCAGGAACATCTGACTCCGGGAACATCGGACCCCGGGAACATCAATTAAACCCTGGGAACGTCAAACCCCAGGAACTTTGAACCGCAGGAACATTCACATTGTCCCCATTTGGGAATGGTCCCTTCTTAGCATTATACACATAAATACCTGTTTCATAATGGCTGGACCATCCCGATCTGGGTTCCTTACATTATCATTTGGGGCTTTATGTGATCATCAATAGTATCGAGATATGGGGCCCACCAATTAACTCTATCAATTCACATTTACATCTATTGTTTTAATGTGCATGGCAATGCTAGTTAATAACATACTGGAGGCTGGAATTGCAAACATGCAACCTTCAAACCGGATAACCAAAGTTTGAGAGGAACAAGAGATAACATTGGAGTTTGGTCTTTGATTTTAGTTTCCTCCGGAGCACGTTCTTCAGAATTACTATTTACAATGCATGCCTTCGACCGAGACAGGTTGATTAAACGACAGCTTAAGTACCCGTTGTAAATCTCCTCTCCCTCGACTTAATTTCACAAAGATTAGCAAGGCAGAGGGGATGGATTGTTTTCAAATTCAGGAAGGAGAGGAACATGTTGGTTCTCTCAAGCAGAGAAGAGTTTCAAATACCTAAATTAATATCGCTATCGTCAAGTCTTGACACTAAAAATGATTTAATCTAGGAAAGTATACCATCTGCCTTACGTTAATGTCGACCCATCTAAAGACTTCCTTTCATTTTTTCTATTCACATCCATTCGTATCCGAAATATATGTTGTCTCCTGTGAGTTGATGATTTAGACACATGGTCTATTCTGGTAGGAGGCTTTACAAAACTCTGACATAACCCAGTAAGTTTAAAATTCCTTTTTGGAGAGGCAGTGAGTCTCTCCCAGTGCATTCTAAATCGGGTGATTTCTCATCTTGTCCAAGAGAGATAATGCGGAAGACCATTTTGTACTTATTGTGTCTTCCCCTTCCCCCCTCCCACCCCCACTGTAAAATCTCCTGGAAGTGACTCTCGGAAACAGACATCTGATTAAAAGTAAATCGCAAAATGATAAAGAAGTAATTGGAAAAGATACATGGGCAATGTAAGAAGAAAACTGCCTTGCAAATATTATCCTCACTTCACTCTCAGGTATAGTCAGGCTGGAGAGAAGAGTCAGACTCAGAATCTCAATCTATTCACAGATAGCAAAGTATTGATTTTGATTGATACAATAGGTAGCTCTCCATACACTTTGATAATGTTGTTAATGTTGTTACTTTGGCATTTCAATTAACTCTGCTTTTCAGGCTTGCACTCTTGCTACTGGAGTGCATGTAGGGGAAGGGGTGGCATTGGTAGGTTAAATGCAATGATAAACACATTTTAAAATGTTTTTCATTTTATTTTAGACTACATGTTTCTCATTTTATTTTAGACTACATGTAACATGGGAGACACTAAGAATGACCAAATATTATAAAGTGTTTTGTTGTTCTAGTTTGTAAAAAAGGTCCACAACCAGAGTTGTCATGGGGGTGGGGGTAGTGGTATGGGGGATGGTGGTATCTAGAGTTAATGACTGGTGTCCTTAGCAGGGGTATTAGTTGAGGGGACTTCACTCCACCATTGAAAAATTTTGCATTTGCAGAAGGGCTCAGATGCAAAATGGAACTATCATTTGACATATTTTTAACTATGTATACTTAGAACTTTTCCCATTTTTCTCTGTCTATATGTTGCATTTAAAAATGGATCCCTACTGTACTTTTTGCCTTCCCCGAAGACTTATGGCCTTGACTCACATACTTTTCTATCCAAGAGTCAGTACACGGTACAAAGTAGATCTGACAGCTAGTTCTGTGCCAAATTAGCAAATTTCAGAAATTTCTCTTTTGGGATACTCAACCAATTTCTTGACCACGCTTTGAGAACAGAAGTTCCAGGTACAGTACCTCTGGCAACTATATAAAGCATCAGCAAATGAAGTCAGTGTCAGTAACGGTTGGTGCGGAAAAAGAAATGCAAATAACATTTTCTAATCACCATCTTTTCATATTAACTTTTCCACATTGTCTGCAAAAAACTACTGCTGGCAAGAAAAGCAGTTAAATTTAAAGCACAGATCTACTACAATGTGGTGAACATTCAACAATATGCCAAGTATTGTTGCCATCTCATTTCATAAGCACTGCATGCAATTTTCAAGCTACACTTTCTATACCTTTCGATAGGACTATCAACCCCAGTGGCATGTTACAATGACCTCACCAATATTTTCAATTTTTTTTTTTGTGGTGTCTCCGTCTCTCTCTGAAAGCATTGCCATCTTCGTCCAATCTAAACTAAAATTTAACCAATTTACACAGAGTGCAAAGCCAGCATGCTCACGAAGTGGGGAGAAAAATTTCACGGATGGACTACAGCTTAGAGGACACCTGTAAACTTGAACAATTTACAGAAAACCGCAAATAATTACACAAATCCATATCGCTGCACTGCGGTTGCAGCAGTGGAAACAAACATGAAAAATATAGGGCAAACCCAACCAGCTCTTAAAACAAAAAATTTTGGAGTGAAATGGAAATAGATGTCTGAATTGATTTTTCTCTCCCCTTTTTTCGACATGTATTTTTGGTGTCCATGGTAACATCTAGACTGCCTGGTGGCAGACGCTTGACCACGTTAATTGGAAGATGAAAAATCCTGGCAGAGTGTCCGCAAAATCGATACCATTTCTTTGATGGTGTACAAGAGCTTTTTATTTTCAACTTCCCCTCTTGTTCGTTTGCTTTCATAAAATCTTGTTATTTCCCCGAAGAAGACATATTTCTCATGTTGCGGAATCTCATTTTATAAATTATCGATTACGGGACGCCCAATATATCGGCACCAAAAGATGTCATCCGAAGAAGATGGATATTACAAAGAACAAAAACAAAAAGGAGAAACAACAAAGACACAGTGTTGACCGTCTTGACCACATTCAAACCCGATCAGTGATGGACATTTGATAAAAGAGAACTTAGAACTGCTTTCAACTTTTTTTCTTTTTCATAATTATTCCAGTTGATAATGTGAATTTCAAATGAAGTTTACTTGATCAAGCAGAGTAATGACAAAAAGGTAGAAATGAAAACTACCGTTTTTTAGAAACCTTTTGGATAATGTGGTCAGTCATGTGTCATGGTTGAACTGTGCCAAGAAAAAAAACCAATGAATTGGGGAAAGTAATTCTGCCATGTCAGTGAGGCTATAGAATATCTTTAGTTTTCTGACTTCTTACTCACTTTCAATAATGGACTGCAATGTGTCTGCAGTCACTTGCGACTAAGTCAAGAATTTTAGACACAAAATTTGAGTATGAACCCTGTAAAGACAAAACATTTTTGAAGACCATTCAATTGACAAAGTCTGCAGTTGCTTTGTGCCACATGTGGTTGTTCTCACACACCAGGCCTGTGGGAAACTTTCACGACCGTATCAATACTAGCAGATTTATGGTCCAAATTGGGGATGTGCAACCTCCAGCCAGTGGACCAGATACGGCCAGTGGCCTTCCACGGTGCAGCAAACATGACATATATATTTTAAATTGCACTCGATTAAGGATGTATTTTCAAATCTGAAGTGTGACACAAAATCATGGTGTAAACAAAAGGAGGGGGATTTTTTGTCAACAAAGGGCCCATAGTGCAGTGACCAGATGGACACATTGGATTAATAATGAGGGGGGTAGCTGACGAGTGGATGGGGGTTTAAGTTAAACACGACCCCATATTCTTTTATGTTCCACTTTGGTGCCCCTCAGAGGGTCACAGTCACATGATTTGGTCTGATGGTGCAAAACATTATACACCACTTGGTCTTAATTCTCCTCATACAGGACGATTGATGGTGTGAATGAATGTGAATTTATGGAGAATGGTGTCAATTTATGGAGACATTTACTTAAATCTAAAAAAAAATAAACAGCAAGAAGTAAATATTACAGCCTTAAAGAGACTCATTGAGTTGATAATATTTATTTTGTGACGAGTTTGAAGGAAACCATAGCATGCCAATACTTATTAAACTCATTCTCAGGTAGCTCTTCTTGCAGTGACTGAAAATGTAAGAAACTAGGTGTGACAAAATATCATGACATTCGTGTACCAACTCAAATGAACCCCTTTAAGGGAGAAGCAAGAGAACAAAACAAAGCAGGGTTGTTGACTTTTTTTGCATATTTAAAAAAAAATCATGATTTAAAATCAACTAGATCAATTTGAATCATGATTTTTTTTTAATAAAAATCATGATTTTAATGGTGATTTTAATCAGCTTGATTTGAATCAAACAACCCTGAAGTAAAGGAAAGTCTTGTGTCAGCATATTTCTCACATTGCTAAGAGTATGAGCAAACTGGTAAGGGAGAGAAATGTTCCCCCCCCCCCTTCTGGAACTCAGCACCTAGGTTTCTATGTGGCAACAAGTGGAGCCTGATGGTCTTGTTCTATAGAATGGCACTTACCTCTTGATGTAAAGTTAAGTCCCTCAGGCTCTTTGGTAGCTGTTTTCACATTTATGACTTTCTTATAATTATTTTATTTTAATTTAATAATATTAATAACAACAATGATAATGCTCTTTTTACCACACTTCACTTATCAACTGCTGATCAAGGCAGAGTGATGTACAACATTTCATTGAACACAATCTGCTTCTAATTACTTAGAAACTTTGCAGACAACATCTTCATAAAAGATGTATTTTGAAAATGCAAATGCATAAACGATGAAAATCACATCATACCATATTTGTGAGGCAATAATAAGTTTCATTTAACTCAATGGTGGAAAAAAGGTTGAGATGTTGGGAAGGAGAAGGGGGAAGACTGGAGGGCGTCTGGAGCAGGGAGTTAGGAATCGATCAGATGAAATTCATACAGCATTTAGTTTGTTGAAATGAACATAATGATCCCTGCTGCACTGCAAACTTTGAATTGGTGATTGAAAACATATATTGAAAGTCACGCCAACCATGCTGGAAGGGAGGTTGATATATTTGCCCATGCATTTCGATACCAAACTTAATTTCAATTCGGCAGCTTTGGCCACGGTCTTGATTTGCAGTTTCACCACGTAAATGCCAAGAATTGAAAACCTTTTGTGCAACTTTTGAAATAACTTGAGGTTAAATGTGCTTGCTCATGAGGCCCAAAGTGACAAATGATAGAATGACTGAACAAGGAACAACGCAATGGTATTTTCGTTCGTTTTTTTTTTTTCTTTACACAGAATAATGATCAAATTAAAAAAAAAAAAGAGAAAATTTTCTGTATTTGTAAGTTGCAACCTTCTGAAGAATGCACGATAATTTTTTGCTGTAGTGGAAATAAGTTGTGTACTAAACAGCAATGAATCCAGGACTCAGACCTTAGTAATTGTTAGAAAGGACATACACAGACAGTATCACATAGGACCTACAGTTTAGAGTCTCTTAGCTTATGTTGTCTACCTCTTTACTTTCACTATCCACTTGAGACATGCTGCCTCTGATGGTGAGTCAGTTTCCAAATTTTTAAAACTGCAGATTGAGTGTGCATAAAGGAAAACTTAACAGCCAAAGATGAAGATAAAACAAGAAGTGGGTACGAACCTGAGGACAGTTTAGAAGCCTTTAACCTACTCTGGTGGGCCTTCTTAGCTTCTTATTGGAGTAAATTCTCTCCAAAATATGAATGTCAAGTTCCATTTGACAAATGAAATTGAACCAGCCTCATAATTATCACAGCCCTTGCAAGTTCTGAACCCCCCTCATCTGGCAGAGGTTTACAATTAAGTTGAACTTTTGAGGAGGACAATCTATCCCCTCAAAAGGAAAGGAGGGTGGGGAGGAATAACTAATTGTTCTTTTTTACACATGACTTGGAAATGAAATTAAATAAAATTGAAACAATGTGTCATCTCTCTTCTCCTCCTCCCTTCCACAATTCTATCATCCATTTTTATATCCCACAATTCAGATCTTCATCTTCAGACTCCCACAATCTACAATCCAGATAATTCATTTAGCCAATTTGTTCCAACTCCATCAACTCCAATCTCAGACGGCTGCAAAGGGAAGCACGTCTTGTCGATAAAATGAGCGAGCATGTCTCTCTATATCAGGCTAATACCAACTTTTGTTGATGACTTTTTTTTTTTTTTGCTGCATGGTTTAGCCAAATTGTAAAGCTTACATTTCTAGGCCTTGAATTGTCAAGGCAGCATCATCTGGTACTACATCATCATCATCATCTATATCACAATTTAAAATTTTTTTTTATTAGTCATATCCATCCTTCCCAGATTCCATTTTTAATCCATCATCAATCCCACTTTTCCACTTCACAATGTGCCATTGCCACGGTGATGTTCCTTTTTTTTTCCCCCCGTTATCCCTGTTCGTTTTCTTTCAGACCTCTATGGAAAACCACTGATGAAATTCTCCGTTTGAAGTGAATCAAAAAGTTTCACAGTTGATTAGCTTCCAAATTTGGTCTCCATTTTCAGTTAACAAGAAATGATAACCTAAATTACATGGCAGGGTCCCAATCAATACTATATTTCCCGCCATCTGCATCTGATGACGTTTGGGACAATCTTTTCACAGTGTTTGGTAACCAGACTTCTCCTTTTTTTTTTTTCTCCTTCCTCTTTTTCTATCTCTCCCTGCGATATCTAGGACAGCACATACCCAATGACACGTGAATGGACGCCGATCTACAGCAGCCGTCTTGGAAGACTCGAGATGTCGACAGTGGAAATCTCTGCCTCCTAGACCTTCAACTTCTGGGGAGATGTTCCGTCAGAATGACGTAAATCTTTGGCCCAGGATGACGTAGAAGGATTTGCTCTGATGCAGTGAGCTCTCCAAAAATATTTGACGGTGGGGAGGTGGGAAGGGGGGAAAGGGCAAAGTGATGAATAGGACTCCCTCGATTTGATGAGCATGAATCTCAAGATAATTTCACCAATTCGAGGGGAGCACATGATGTTTAATACCAAATTATTTTGGAGATGGAGCTGCAGAGAGGCATACTAATCCTACCACGATTAAGTAGGAGGTATGTGTCCCACTGAATCAGCCTTGCCAGAGGGGGAAAAAACAGACAGTTTGACTAGGACAGTAATAAAGCGGGATTCAGAAAAATGCGACAACATGGTTATTGATCTGAATGCACAGAGGCATTTATCTGACTAGTGACTACAAACTTTCCACTTAGAAATTGAGCTGTTTCTGTTCAAACAGTGGGTTGCTAGGGTACCAAAATCTTCATCCAATGTACATGACAAAACTAAATGGGGTCTGGGAAAGATGAACCGATGACAAAATGTTGGAAGATTTCGCGAAAAAATGATTTCACAAATCCATATGACACTAGTTAACATAGAGATCGTAACCACTGATCTTGAAAGAAATCTTGACTGGCAGTTTATACGCTATGTTACACATCTGTTTAGATGTTCACAACGAATTTTGGATTTCAGTGACAAAAGGATACATAGAAGTGGCGTATCTTAACGAGTACCAGTCATACTCTGTGGTCAGTAATACCAGGCTACAACCTGTCACTATGGCTTTGATTGCTATAGTTGAGTGAAATTACCTCATCAGGAAAAAAAACACACACATAAAAATAAAAAAACCCAAAACCAATGGGCTACTTTGAGAGGAAATTTCTACATGATTCTATATATACTTACACAATGTAGTGAAAACCTAAACTTGTAGCAAAATGGATATAACTACAAGGAACTAAACTGACAAAAATTTCATAAGGAAAGCCATTTTATCAGTTTTGAACAACTAGCGTTACATTTGTTCACCTGACGAATGCCCGATTCCATTAACTGTCTTGCGCTGGTATAGAATTCACCGATTAGATCATTGGCACTACCTTCATCATGATCGAAACACATAATCTATATGAAAGGAAATACAAGTAAATGAGTAAAAAAAAAAATGAAACTTAAATATTTCCCAGGCCATGACAACTAAATATTTTTCAATCCTTGGAGTTTTCTAAAAAATGAAATTTATGAGATGTCACACTTTTCTTCGACATTGTCAATGTGAACAAGACATCGATACTTAAAAAAAAAAAAGGAAGTGGATTTTGAAACCATCAAAGTTGTGAAATGGGGAAGGACAACGGCCGTGTCAGCAGAGTGGTCGTTACTGTCGCCATGCCAACAAAGCTGTGTAAAGTGTGATCGGTATCAGCAAAAATAGATCATGCTCATGGAATTTCACTGCAACGAAAAGTCGACAAGTGCATTGTGGGTAAATGATCACTCAGGTTGGAAAAGTTGTCACGTGTGCGATCAAAAGGCAAGGGAACGGCAAACTTTGATATTGATCTGTTTCTGTCAAGTAAAAAAATAAAGGTTATAAATAGTATAATATATAAATATATATCAAACAGGAAAGTTTTATTTGTAATTCCAGAAAACATGATATGAGATGGATTTCCACTCCATTAACTTGCCATGCGGACATGCTTTTTGTGTGCAATTGGGATTGGCGGAGAAGTACACAGTTTGTGTCTTTGAAAAAGGATGGTAAGGTCAAAGGGAAGAAGGTCAATCAGGAGAGGACGGCCACGCCAAGCAGTATCAACCGGAGGGTACCTGAGATCGACTGTTAAAAATAAGTTCTCTTGCTGTCGTGTAGAATTCTCCTATCAGGTCGTGGCCACCGTCAAAGTCGTAATCGAAGACCTGCAGCTGTTACGAGAGTTGAGGTTCAAGGGTCGAGAGAGAAATTAGTTCACATGAAAAAAAAAACCAAAACGAGAAACAGACATTTAAAACGACAGAAACCAAAATACAAGATTCATCCATATACCAAATACAGAATGATAACAATCCTTAAATAGAGACTGACTTAAATTCAGATTATTGTAAATAAAACCATCACCAAAGTTGAATTTAATCACTTACTGTCTTTATGTGGAAACATTTACTCATTACTACATTTACACCTTTGCTTTTGTTTACTGGATATCACGTGCAACTTACAGATTGTTTCCAACTTCTTCCAACATCTTCTACACTGGTTCTAATACATATTCCAAAATAATGCAACTTCATGAAGGAGGTGGGTAGCAATTTCGGATACGGGTAATAAAATGAGGCAAATGCCATTCCGGCACCTGGGTTACCCATGAAGCCACTAATATACATGTATGATAATATGCCAGAATTGGATGACAGATGCAGATGTATCTTCAAGCACATGTTTGTGCGCATGCACAGACCTGTTTCTTTGAAAACTTGTTTTCTGTTGTCTGCATGTTTAGTCCAACATGCGCCCCACAGAGTGGCAACATATACACCTTTCTCCCACTCCCCATCTCCTCTCCAACACAGCTCTGCCTCTTTGTCTTGTCAATCGTCATGGCATCTCTAGCAACTCTGCAGATGACCCGTTCAAGCAAGGAAAGGATATCCCTTTCATCTTCAACTGTGAGACTGTCTCGCGACGCTTTGCGAAAGATATACTGTCCCCGTGACAGACGAGATAGAAACTGAAGCACAACAATCTGATTCGCATTCTTCTCTGCCTCCTCTGATGACAACATAAAGCATGAACAGTGTGGTTGATGGTAGGTGTTAATTACGGACATGTATCAAGAGTATCTTGCAGATCGGCGAGTCCTTGCATGTACTGTGGCTTCTTTATGCCTGTCATGTGGCGGCGACTGGCTGGTGATCACACATCCAATGGCACACACAGAAGCATGACAGCCACCCACTTCTCACGTTTGAAATGGCTGGGCTCTCTGGTCCATGGTAGAAACGTCTGAGGGTTGTTAATTGATTGTTTCAACTGTCTGCTCAAAGCTGGGCCTTAATTGTTGAGATGGTGATGTTGATGAAAAAATCCAGAGAGGGAGGAGAAGACGGTATAGGCTTGTATACGATTCAGACTGAGGGACTAGCTAGCATCATCAACATCAGAGAGAACTCCTCCTGAAAATGGCAAAACCCTTCACTCTTAAAAGAAAATCTTGTGCCAATTGCGGTATGCGTGAACACACAGAGCAGAGCAAAAATGCCAGGCACATGAAAAGAGCTCCTCACCAGTTTTGGAGATGACAATTAATGGCAGGTGCCAGATAGACATAGACAAGTCAAGGAGCAATTAACACTTCAAGCACGACACTCACATTCATCTTGTAATTCTTCAGTGTAAATTGGACAAAGTGTGACCACATTTTCCTCTTCCTACCATTATTTTGGTGTCACAAGACCTTTATCTCACTCCCTCCTGCAGGAAACTAAGTCCTGCGGTTGTTAAATTGTTATTAAGTTCCTAGTCATGTCAAGGAAAGATGAATCTATAAAAACTTGCATTTCTTTCTTCAGCAAATTGATTGAGTGGGTGAGACAGCTTACATTGCATTGTGGGTCTGTGCACTGTGAGTTACTATATTACAAGATACTAAAGGTCGTCTGCTGTAGCTTGTACATCATTGTTCACAAAACACAAATCGTTTGTCAATTTTTGTTTCAAGTTGTTTACACTGCAAACACTATCAGCTCCAAACAGTTTGATAAAATTAATTTTACCTTGTATAAAGTTTACACAAAGTAAGATTAATTGATAATTGTTCCACAGGTTGTATCACATCTGTTTCCAAGGACTGATTACTACCCTAAATTGACATCTAGGTATATCACAATTTTGTGTTTCTTCTTGCACGATAGCTTGTTTGCCTTTAGAGAATGTCACTCTACAAAAGAAAAGAATAAACGACTAAAGTGTACCAACAAAACCTGAAAAATTTCCTATCCATTAAAAAGAAAGTGTGAGGTACTTGGCCAAATGTTTGATATACACCTTATGGTATGATAAAAACAAAAGGTAAGGCTAGGTGGTCACAATATTTGGCAAAAAAACATCCCTGACTTTGGTCCTTGTGACAGGTAAAATATAGTAAACCCCAAAATACTTCCACTGCAATATGAATATTGTCCCACAGCAAACTCAACACTCGCAACTGAGCTTCATGGGTATTTTCATATGACAAGGATTCTAACCAGGCTTGCCTGCAACTGATGCATCTCAATAAGATGAATAACATGGGTTCAACAGTGGAACTTTTCAAACTATCCTATAGCAAAATGGGCCACAGCTTCCAAACATGACGGCATGAATCTTGAACTATGCTCATTGTCCATGTACTGTGCCTCGTGGCACAGATATCCCATTTGCTGCCTCCTCCTATGGCTGACAGAATGAATGCAAACTGATTGAAAACACAGCGGATTTTTGCGGCAAAATCTGAAGAATCAAATGGCATATTGAATGTTCTGGTAAACTAACATATCTATATTATCTTCCATGAAGGAAATGAGCAGATTTTCTCAAAGACATGTTATTGATTTTCCTGTTCTCAGATGTAACTAATAACAAAGAGATACATTCTGTTTCTGGGAGAGACAATTTCTCTGTTTTGTGAAACAAACAGACAGCTTGGTACTTCTGTGATGCTCAGAACGCGGCCGCCTCCTGCACATGCAGTGACCTACATTTCTGAGATACTGGAAGCTATTGTGTACGGTTTGTCAAAATATTACGCACTGACAAGTTCAACTCTATTCAGTTGAAAAGTGCATTTGTGGACAAGACAAGTGATATGAACACGAAGTGTGAGCACAGTTCATCGAGATTCTCCTAGATTTGCTGTGAACTACCACGGGCCAAGACCGTGGGCCAATGCATTGGGCTGAAATGGCTAGGTTCCAAACAATGGCAGAGGGATCTGACATTTCATACATTACTTTTGATTTCCCCAGTGGGACTTGAATCAATATCTTAGGTCATGAAACTTTGTGCTCTAGTGCTGTCAGGAAAATTCTGAAATGCATGCTAAATTTTTCACAGAGGTGTCGTCAACATTTCAGGGATTACAAATGGCTGGGCATACTTGTGCTTGGAGGGGTTCTGCCAGAGCCGATCAAATATTTTTTTTGGTGCTAACAAAAGTGCAGTAACCCATGCGAGGAAAAAAAAATATTTGTGGGACAGGGTAAAAGGGACAGGGTTCATTTACTCTATGAAGGATTTATTGCTTTTTCTGTCATGACTGATATTTATGTACTGCATGTACAGATACAAAATACAACATGTATTACGACACTATATTTCCACAATTAAGAAAAACTTCTCGGTTTTCCACTTATTAAAATTGACATTACTAGACAAATCTTCTATTTAGACATTTTGTTTATTGTCCTACATGACTTGTACCGTCAAAATTGAAGTTGCAATAAAGACATTCTAGTGTTATTTGAAAGCAGATCTGACTGTTTTAATACCATAATATCAGTTAGTTTGTACCTGGAGCGACTGATGTAGAGATAATGTTACAAGAGTACCATGTATCGCTCAGTTACAAATATCATTTGATAGAAATGAGACAATGACCTTAAATTAACTCTACCTATATACCATAATATCAGATAATATCAGAGTTGGCTCGGTTGATGTTACTGGGAGGGGGGGAGGGGAGAGAGGGAGATACCTGATCTTCATATACAGTAAGAAAGTTGTCTAAACATTTTACAATCCTCATAAGTCCAATTAGACTCATAACATTTGCTCTTCATGAAGGACTTCCCTTAATAAATGTATACTAGGATGACAGTCAATTTCCCTCCTTCTTGACCTTTGAACTGACATTCTGATGACATCATTATTGAAAAACTGCATAAAGAGCTTCACTCTGTTCAATGTCCATCTGTGTATTTATGCTTGTGGTGCACACATTTTAACACCATAGGAGCTGATAGGTCAAGCCTGGGTGTTCAGCATTTTCATCTGAACGTGGGCGAAACCGTTCTCTAATGAGCTAATTCATCTATCAGTTAGCTCCTCAGCATCACAAATGTTGGTAAAATTCCCATAGTGAACATCCTTGTTGTTTATTTGGGCTGCACAGTGTCTGCAATTGAAGCACTAGGTGCCTCAAATAGAACTTTGAATTATTTTTCTATTTGATAAGCTGTTTTTTTTGGGGGGGGGGTTAATTTGCATCAATTTCTGTGTTTAAGTACAGAAAATAAAAATGTGCATTTTCTCGGATGTTGCAATCAATGTCTGTTTGTTTTGATTTCAAGCCAGTTTTATTTCCAACACCTCAAAAGTGGTTTTTATCCACAGAAATAAAAGCAGCAAAGAAGAAAGACTTTTAATACAAGACGGATAGGCAGACCACACACTTAGCAGTTGGCATGGCAAGAGAGATGGTGTGTAGTGCAAAAACAACCTCAACCTACAGCAAATCACATAAAATGATGAAAATGAGCTCCACAATTGTTGCACATGTAATCTAAGAAATCATTAAAACAAAACATTTTCCCACAATTTGAACTAAGATCTCACACAGCTTACTTTGCTGCACAACGGACGAAAGTGCCTCATAGTTTTCACGGATAATTCACGGGATCAACACACAGCAACGTCCCCAAGCCAGCAGGTTTTCCTTACATCCATTCTCTAGTCTAATAACTGAAAACGAATACCATTTCATCAGAACGATTCACACGAAACTTCTCTTTAAACAGCAAAAACTGTAAAATTTGGAGGGGAAACATATCTGACCAAACTGCACTTTTAATGCAACAATTCTTTCTGCATTGTACGAACAGCACTGTTCAATACAAACGTGAAAAAAGAAATGTGCACTTTGGCACTCTTCGTGTCAGACAAATTAATTCAACGGATCCCAAATTAAATCAATGACTGAATTCTACTGCACTAGCTTGTGGATGACCTCAATCTCTCAAGAAAAAACCGAGGGTGAACAAAGACATTTCCAGACTGACATATCTAAAATTTAGTTTCAAGTAATGGGTGCTTTACTTTTTTTTCTGTGTCTGAATAACAAACATACAAAGTTCAGCTAGAACTCTTAAACTGAGTGAACTTTTTGAACAAAATTTGAAAACAATGGATAGAAGTGTTGCAATTTTAATTAGCTTGTTATAGTATTTGTCACTGTCTTGTTTCAAGTAGAAGGCTTACAACATCAACTGAAATTGAAATGGAGTATTTCAAGCCACTCACAGTTCTATACAACTAGCTTTGGTGCACAATTGGCTTTAATAGCTGTTAGTCTTTTATCCTTGTTTCAGAGAGACGGTTTGCACACGCCAGTCACATTATATAACTCAGGTGCAATCTCAGTATTAACCTGTACTGCTCTTTGTCTTTGCAACATTCTGTAATTAAACATGAAGAAGGCAAGCATAGTATCTGTTTTTACGTCCTACAAATTATAGCCTAGTGGTTTAACTACCAAGTAAAAAAAATTACCTGCAAAATGGATGAATCACGACAAAGGGTCTATGGTCTTTCTCTGTGATTGGATCTGTCTTTTTAAAGCAATTGTTTCTTTTACAAGAGAGCAAATCCTAATTCCTAAAAGCAATATTTATGAACACAGACTGATAGATTATTCAAAATAAGTTAGGACGTTGGCCGTCTTTTTCAAGCAGTATGTTTCTCACAGATGGAAATTCAGGAACATCTTGTTCCTCCAAATTTTCAAAATTCAAATGATGCATCTTCCTCATAACTCATCTTATTCATGTTTCGAGGAGATGAAGCCATTGCTGATGTTTAGTGCTGTTGAATGAATGGCTTTAGCGGTGATTAAAGCCATTTTCCCCACATGCCTTGTCGCGTGCATTATTTCACTTTTAGGTGCTACAGCTAAATGATACACTATCCAATACAACCTTAAAACTTCTGAGTTAAGCCAGCACATTCAAGGCATCATCAGGTTTTATTTATGACCCAAATAGACAACCTTTTACACCACTCATCAAAAGTACATTCTCTCAAACATCCTCTCATCCTCACCAGATGACCTTGAAATGAAGACCCTGCAAAATTACAGACAGTGGGTGCATGGCCATCGTTACCGTGACAACATCCCCACGCAAGTTGTGCATAGATCAATATCAAAATGTCCTCCAAGTGTAGGTGTCATTCAAATTGTAAAGTCAAAACACAATAATTGAAATTATTGCAACCGTACAACATTTTAATTTCAGTCTGCCATTATGTTTGTCATGTGGTAATAACGACATACGAATGGGATTATTGTGATCAAATGAGAGCAGCTGCTGTAGGCTCACATGTATGACAAATTCTGGAATCTATGCTGCATACTTCTTGAGAGGGAGGTTGGAAGGAGGAAGTGTGGGGAGGGGGGGTCTAAAAGAAATAAAGATATCAGCTAAACACAAGGTACTGATCTATATTTCAAATACTGTGCTACTGCCAATAGAACTGCAGTCACATTACAGTTTTATAAATTGCAGACATCATGCAGACATTACCAACTGACTTCTCAGGAGAGGGAAACGTGGGGAGGTGGTGAGAGGGATAACCTCATAAAGAGAGCGAGTGTGCATACTGCCTGAAATTTATTATAACTGCAATGAAAGAAGATATGTATGCAAAGATATTGTACACAGCGATGACACGTACTTCAAAATAGGAATTGCTTTCCATTTAGTCTACAGCAATTGTCCACTTCAAGTGTCTCTCTTTCTTTTTAACTAACTATTCCCCTCCCCCCACCTAGACAACCCCCCAGATGCATCAGTTACAAGTACTGCTTATCAACTGACTAAATTAATGAAAAAAGATGCGCTCCGTCTGTGAAGCGGCGAAATGATTCCATCGATGAACGAAGTACATACCACTAAATAATAAATGCATGTCATAAGCACATCAATATTAAAATGGCCTTCATGCGTAGGTGTCACCCAAAGTGTAAAGTCAACACACAATAATTGAAATTATTGTAACCAAACAACATATCAATTTCTGTCTGTCTTGATGTTTGTCATGTTGTAATAATGACACAGGAATGAGATTATTGTGTTCTGAATTGTATGCTGCATACATCTCTAGAGAAATGATGCATACACCTTTAGGGGGAAAAGTCCAGCAGGAGAAAATGATGGGAAGAGTTTTGAAACATAAAAATGCTGGTCAAATGCGAGGTTATGATTCATAATTCAAGAACTGTGCTACCATGACTTTAATTACAGTCCAAGTTCAGTTTTTGGAATTCCAGACGATAACAAATCAAAGTACTTAGAACGGGTAGTTGAGGAGGTAAGAGGAAGTTACCTCACTGAAAAGCAAGAGAGTTAAGGTACTGGGTCAAATAAATTTGAGCTGCAGTAAAAACAAGAAAAGTATGCAAAAGATAATACAAGTAACTAGATACATTAAAAAAAACACACACATTAAAAAAAAAAAAAACAGGAGTTCTTGTCCATTTCATCCATAGCAATTCACTTTTTACGTCTCTTTTCCTTATTACCTATACCCTCTCTTCCGCCAAGACAATCCTAAAGAGGTATCAAATTATAATCATTGTTTGATAGCTAGCCAACGAAACCAAAATTAACACGCTCCCTTAAACTGCAAAATGGTTCCAGTGACGAGAAGAGTACATACCACATGATAAAATCGTAACATCGGAATGTCTTGTAAAGTTGAACCAGATTGAGACATGTTTCTGTGTTTTAATGAAATACATCAACTGCATAAGATCTAATGTCCAACTACGATTTGGCAGAAACCACACATACAGCGTTGCATACATATGACGTCACTTTTAACGGGAAATAGGGCTTTTGTTTTACAGAAAACATCCATATTATAAAAACCAATGTTTGTGGATGCAGAATGATAGATCATTCAAAATAAGGAAGAACAGTAGCCTTCTTTTCAAGAAATAACTTTCTCACAGATAGAGACTCAGTTATTTGTTGCTCAACACTAATTTGTTCACCCAAACTTTTCAAAATTCAAATGATGTATCTGCCGTTACTCATCACATGCATAATGTTTTGAGGAGATGAAGCTACGGCAGGTGTTTATTGATGAGACTTAAGGGTTGAACAATGACCAAAGCTCTTTCTTTTGTATGTAATGTTGGTGTATTCTAAATGCCGTATTTCCCTTTAAGGACTAATCTAAACAAACATGTTGCCACATTCCATGCCCTCTTTGCATCATCCTCCCTCTCTCTCCGTCATCAAATGCTTTATGCGGAACGATCCTTCCAAAGAACATCGACAGATGTCAGCACATTACTCTTGAGTCAAACTCGTGCTCCTCTCGTCCTGATCGTCCAAACCACATTCTCTGAGTTGCTGGTCACGATGTGAGTTCATTGTTTTGAATACAGTTTGATGCTCACAAACTACTTGTTTTTTCTTAGTCTAATGCAATAATTGACATTAAACAACTGAGGTATAGCTACAGCAGAGAATGACATCGGAGTATACATTGGTTCAGTGGTTAAGTCTTCAATCATTCAATAACCATGAAGGAGAATGTGAGAGAAAAGAAAACGAAGACAAACTACTATGGAAAAAAGTGGGGTTTTGAAATGAAAAGGAAATGAGGAGATAAGCTGGAAGGAAAAAAAAATTAAAAGGTGTGAAATGGAAAGAAACAAACAGGAAGAAGAAAAGGACTTTGACTCTATGTACAATTGTTTAATTAAAGAAAGCATATTTATTTTGAAACAAAACCAAAGGTGTACACAACTGAAATAATTTTGAAAGCATATGATAATAAATAGGAAAAACAAGAAAAAAATAAAATTATAATAGTACTCATTACCATTTGATATCAAGTAAAACAAATTCAAATGCCTTAAACAAATAATAACTGCCAATTTAAATACAAGCTTTCGAAATGGATGATAAAACAAACAAGAGTTTAACTTTGTAAGTTCACAATTGATGTATTTCCATGTGTAACTCAGCTCATGGTTTTATTGAAATTCATTGCACAATTTGAAATAAGTACAACCCAAACTACCTCAGACATCTAATGACGTCATGTTGAAGTCAGCTGCTGATGTCGTCAGCACCAAGAGGCTCTAATAACTTGATCATCTTAAGTAGATGGTTCTCCTGGAGCAGGCAGTCATGACAACATTAAGTTTAAGTTAGCTACCACTGTTGTCAGTGCCTGGCAGCTCTGATACCTTGATCATCTCAAGTAGATGGTTCTCCTGCAGCAGTCACATAATAACGGCATCAGCTGGAAGTTAGCTGTGACTGTTGTGAGCACTCAGCAGGCTCTAATATCTTCTATAGATGCTTCTCCTGGAGCATGCATACCAATTGTTAATACCTCAAAGGAATGCTCTCTGATTTTGATCAACAGGCACCTCTCACCTTGTGGAGTGGAGTTTGAAGGGTGCCATGTGATATTGTCTGCAGGGCTAACATTGTGAATTTGCTGGTTAAGAGAGACTAGAATGTGACAAATAAAAGACTTACGAGACGAACAGCAACTTTATGAACTTTCAAAGGGGGAAACTAAAAATCATGGCTTTACCTTCAACTTCTTGTCATAGTCTCCATTACACAACTTTCTGACAGAAACTTCGGCTGGTTTCCAGACAGGGTTCAGGGTGTTCTTTATAACCTGATAAAAAAGAAAAGGAGAGATGTGAATGGGGAACTATCAGTAAACCTTTTAAATGTATTTATACAAAACTGTTATGGAATTGTTTCTGTATTATGTAATTTTGGTAGTAATATGCTGAAATCACACATGAACAGCACTTTTTTTGTTCCTTTACTACCATACCATGCGTGGTCTGAACAGAGTTTTGGCATAAACTGATCACTATTACAAAGAGATATTCTGATTACCTTTCCATGCTCACAACAGGATACAAAACAAAGACAATTCATAAGTACAAACACTTCTGAACTTTTGGAATGTTTAAATAAACATCAAAATGATGCGTTCTGTTGTTTTTTTTTTCACATTTTGGGCTGGAAATTTGCAATGGGGTTAAATCATGTGACTGACAACTGGAAAAAGAAGTCTTGGCGGGAAAGCTGTCAGCTTGATGCTAAATAAGGTGAACAAGTTCGACATTCAGAGGCACGAAAATTCTGCGGCTGTCTTGAGTAGATTGACTGCAAAACAAATCACAAGTGATCCCAAGTAGAGTTGGTAACTCAAATTAGCTATTCACAGTGCCTGCATGCTGAGCACTTTAAATTGGTGTGCCTGTAGGTGACATTTTTATCAATTAAATACTCCATCTAAAAATAAACGAGCAGGTGTCATCCACGTGTTGTGTCTCTTCACTTTTCTAATGTGACTGAATTATGAGGCACTTAAGGTAACTAGAAAATGTAAATAAACTTTTGTTTCAAACATTAGAGACAGACATAAAACTTTGCCATCATGAGGTGCAAAATGTATACCAGTTTTAGATTTCTCCTGTATTTACTTAAATATCCATGGTAAAGTAAGACCTAGCGGTAGCTGACAAATGAGAAACTTTAGGACTTTTATACATTTTATAAATTTCTCAAGTTGTCTAGGTGATGGATGATTGTTTCAATCACCAGTCACATTGCTTTTGACAGAAACAGCCCAATGGGAGACAGGCAAAGAAGAAAACCAACCTATGTAGCGCCAAGAAATACTCGCGGAAAACTGCAAAGAATGGAAAAAAAGGAAACATTCCACGACAATGATCCCCAAAGGGAGTGACGACACAGCTCGGTAAACCAATCCAATTAAATAACCTTGGGAGAAAACCAGATTAATCTTGACAACCAAACCGAGGAACCTGATCCGGTGTCGTATGGCTGAGATGGAGTTACTCTGGTGAGGAGGTAGTAGCTAGGGCACGGTATACCTTGCAGGTCACCACACATGTGATAAGGCAGTAGCCGAAGATATTTAGAATCAATCTTTGGCTAGTAGAAAACTATGAGAATTTCAGACAAGCCACTGAAAATTGCAAAGAGCTTATGGTAATTTGAAGGCTGTTTAGGTTAATGTGTGGGGGAGGGGGAATCTGCTTGTCCATAGGCACCATTAGACATGAAATGGGGCTTGAACATTAACTCTGGTATCCAATTTGTGTCTTTTCAGGCACAGTGGATAAATAAATGTACCAAGAAACTGTGTCAATGGTAAATATGGTAAAGGGACTTTTTCTTTGTTGGTGTGAAATCCACACTTGTTATTAAATTATCACCATTTGTACATATAATAAACCATTATTTTTACACATGTAAACAGGATTATTCCACTGCAAGGAATGGGCAAACGAGTCAGGTAGGGCCTTAGATCAAGGAGTTTATCTAAATATGTACTGAATTATTTTAAAAGCATGAGCTCACGAAGGATTTTCATTTCTAGGTTTGCTCAAGTTTGAACTGCACTTTAATTACAACTCAGGACTTGTAAGTGTTTAATATCTGCAAGTTGCTTCTGGCATATTTGAACCCTGAGGTTCTGCCTCTGTGATTGACCAGCAAGCAGTCATCTCGATAATCTACTTCAATGTAGATTAGATTTTTGTTGTACATGATCTGTAAAAATGGCTGACATTATTCTGACTGTCTCTGCATTCACATGCCAAGACTATCATTAGTTGGGACAGACCACTTTAAGGCAAGTTTCAGATCTATATTTTGAAGCTGCTTTTCCAGAAGGGCACACTGTCACGCAGAAGTTTCCACAACTTGTTCCTTTATAACTTACAGGTATGGTAACAAGACATGATCAAACTTTGAACAAACTTCTGAAATTTAAATCTGCCAGTGTCCAAATTCATCTCAGGATCAAAGTAGCTTCATACAGCACCATCAACATGGAATTTTCAAACTTGAACAGCTCTTTAATACCTCTCTTAATTAAAGACTCATGTTCGTCTAGAGCGACACAAACATTTGCGCAGCAAATATCTGCCCATTGGAACCAAGATATACTGTATGGTGTATATGTCTCTAACGCCTGTGTAACTCAAACATTGTTTTACTGGGTCATGTCAGTATATAAGTTATGAAAGACGAATATGGCTTTTGAGTGAGAGATGTGGGGGGTGGAAGAAGTTTGTAAGGAGGAACTGGAAGAATGTGGTTAGACTCAGAGACAATTTTGAGGGGTGAGATACATTACATACTTCAAACGAGAACTGTCTCTCTTGCTGCGGGGAAAAATTGGCTTGGAAA
Source organism: Stichopus chloronotus (assembly GCA_021234535.1). NCBI lineage: Eukaryota > Metazoa > Echinodermata > Holothuroidea > Aspidochirotida > Stichopodidae > Stichopus > Stichopus chloronotus. The sequence goes on along the minus strand of CM037832.1, from coordinate 17,529,735 downwards.
AAGAGAGGGATACTCTAGTGAACATTCAGCACATTTGTGAGGGAATACGTCACTTTGACATTAATCCAGTTAGTAACAGATGTCGCTTTATCAGCACTGCGAAGAAATTATCCACCATGGTTAAAATTGACCAATGGCAGCCCACTATTGTAATTTTCTCCAAAGCTTATAATGATCACTTTTCTTTTAATTCTTGCCTTGTGATTGGTCAGGTACTAACTGTCATGTGACTGTGTGTTTCCCATGATGGGTATGATGGTGGTCTACCTCTAATAGAGTGCAAGAAAGCAACATCTTGACTACAGAGTCTGCTAAGTCAAATTTTATACCAATGCTGATAAGGGACCCTCGAACTTGAAGTAATTAAACCTCACAAACACACTTGACCCTTAAAGGTTACAACCTGTAAGATAACAGACTCTGGTGTAGCTTAATACCATCCCTTATTTTACGTCATTTATGCTCTCTACATTTAACCTGTATTTGCTGATTAAAGTCAGTCTTAAGCAATATTATTGTCACACATATAACGGTATAAGCTTATGGAAATACCCTACTCCCAGCAGGGCCCATCATACATGCTAACCACTTCAATCAGTGAATTTGGGTAACTGTCAACATAAAGGTGAACCCTGTGGTGCTGAGAGCCATGTTCACAAGTCCAATTAAAGTCAGTCTATATTCAGTGCACACACTAACATTATTGTGCTAAACACAAACAAACACACAAATGCATTAACAAAACAAAACACCAATGCTCCACAACTCACTGTTGTGGGTAGTCACAAGTGACTACATTTACCCCTTGCATCACTAGTGCATAAATTTGGCCTTGCTCTAAATGTCCTCGAAAACAATTCTAGCACTGGGCTCTCTACGGTCTAGCCCGTCCTCATCTGCCTTTTGCGTGAGCGTGCCACAACATGTACTAGTCTGTCCAATACTTGGTATTGATCAGTTCTGCTCGGCTAGCTGGCCTGTGAGCTAGGATGGCATTATTCCTGTCACTTTTTTCTTTCAGGCTCTGACGGAGACTAAGAGATTATCTCTTCATTAAGTAAATTTGCGTAACTGATACAGAGGCTACGATGTTCAGCTACGGCGCAGCGAGAAAGGTATCAATGTATAGAGGAAAATGAAAGAAACAAAAAAAAAGAAGAGAAACGGAGCGTCCTTCGGCTTGGCCTTTCATCGCCGAGCTGATTACCTAAAGTTTGAGAAGCGTCTGTGCAATACGACACCACCGAACATGGTAATTTTTTTCTTTTTCCCATGTGAAAGGAAGATTGTCTGGTGAATTTTGTCTTTCTCTAGGTTTTAACTTTCGGAGAATAAATAGACACATTTTGAAGTCTAAGGAATACAGTGCAGCATTCATTTTTTAAAAGATATATTGATTCCATTTTGACGAAACCTGCATCATGTGTGTTGCTTTAATTAAGCTGGGAATAAATTTTGCAAATAGCTGATGGCTCAATTTGTTTCACCAATTGGCAAATTGTGTTGGTGGTATAAAGCTTGAGCATTGGAATTGAATTTTAATTTTGATGTGACTTTCCAACATGGTTTTTATAGCTCTGATAAAAGTTATGAAACCAATCAAATATCTAGGAAAATATTTTATTTTTATTCTGGACATAGAGCAGAAAATTGAACACTCAATCAAAAAAAAAAAAAAAAAAACACTCTGGCAATGATAATAATGATCTAGTATCGATTTTCCTGCAAATTTAGTGACACCACATTCATTTAACGGTACATTGAAGGAACAACCAGGTAAGTATCTCACCACCAGAGGCACATTAAATACATATATATCAGAAATGAGTTTACCGTCTATGTAAGGTTCACCGTTGGTTTAAACGAATTCTAAAATTTGATTCACTTTCATCATGAATAAAGCAAACAAAGAAAGACGTTTAGCAGCATACGGTCAATTGTCCGAGCTGCAGCACTATTAATGCCAGAGTAATGCACATTTTAAACCAGGACAAGTAACTGAAAAGCACTGGGGAAGCAAACTCTTAAACTTGGGTTGGGAACTAACAGACATAAAACCTCACAAAATGTCCTGGAAAACACTTAAAAGCTTGAAACGCCACTCACCAAAACAGCTGATAAAACTTAGCTGAATTTGAAATGCGATGGATCGTTGAAGATTTCAATTTTAGGAGGAAGGTCAGTCCATTTTTGTGACTTTGGAAAGAGAAAACATTGTGACTGAGCTTAGATGTACAAAGGCAAGGTGACCTGACACACATACCCACAAAAGGGGGGAGGGCTTATAAGTGTGGTATGAGGGGTTGGTGTGATAACTGGGATGTTTTGGAAGTGCATACTGAACAATCCTCACTGAACAAATTCCAACAAAGAGACAGAGCCAGAGATCACATAAAATATTGGTTAAGTCATACCTCTGTCTGGTGTACTTTGTGCCAATCCTCAGCTGTAGTACCTTGCTTGTAAAACTCCAGGAAAGGGTCTGATTTGCCCATGACGTCCTGTTTTGAGAGAGAAATAACAGGTAACGACTTGATACATAGGATTTTACAAAACATTCCATATGTATATGCAAACACATCCGAAAATTGTTTATGAGACCCCGCCCCCCCCCAAAAAAAAAGAAGAATTTGAAACAAAATGTTACAGAGAACAAGCAAAGAATATTGGATACAAATTTACAAAATCAAAGCCATATCCATGCATAACATGATCAAAACTCATTTGGTTTGTTATGAATAGGCAACTCAATGTTAGTTACCTGTGCATATAAGTACCATAATTGCAATCTTAACTATACCATTACTAGAGCGCTTACCTACTAGTTCAGCAACCATTTGAAGATTGCAGTTTAAAAAGCCCAGCTTTTGAGCATTTCTTTAAAATGCCATGACTTTTTCACATTTTTTTCAAATTTTGAAAAGTGACCACTGTAGAAGAGTTTCACTGCATGCAAAGTGGAAGAGTTTCATTAAACCATCTAAATTGCTGGTCTTCCACAAATGGAGGCACAAAAACTCCTATATGCAAATCCTTCATCTCCATGACTACCTATCTTAAATTGCACATATAACACAAAAAAGTAAACACAGGTCTGCCCCAATCAGTCATACCATAATATCGAATTAAAAATCTAAGTAATTACATTTTTCCATTCCGCTCCTTTTTACTCCACTTTTTTGTCTGTTTCCTTTTGGGGGTGCATCTTTTGGAAACATTCTTTCTCCTTGAACTCTCTGCTATGTTATCATCAATGTATTCCAAGAACTTTGCCCAGCCAGGTGGAAGAAGCACTTACCTTCCTCCCGGCTAAACAGATGATAAATGAGACAAAACGTATGAAGCAGCTAGCCCCCTGAGGGTCCAGCTTCGATTCTGGGAATACGATTTGCACCGTTGCAAAACTCCATCTTCACTGTCCTACTAATAAACTGATTCTGTTTCATCCATATGTTATTTAGTTATTTCAAATTTGCGACGGCAAAACTTTGCACCAGATATAATTTAACTGATAGCTCAACCTTTCCCAGTGAACTGCAGGAAATCTCTGTCTTTCAACTTGAGCATGCCACGAGGATCAGTTTCTTTTTACTTTTTTGGCCAAGTACTCACCTTCATGATTTATTTCTGCTAGGAAAGGAAAGGGGCTGTATTAGGATTAGAGAGGGGGCACTGTGTCACCTGAAGGGAATCTGGTTGTGGCACAGAATACATGAACCTATTCATGAAGAGTTGTACGGTGACACAAAACCTGGTAAAATGCTCATAGCTGGTGTTCTTCTTTACAATGCTGCTACAGGTAATTGGCAAATACCTGTATTGTCAAATTAGAATCTCCACAACTCACGGGTGAGGATATTCACGAGTGACTTTACATACCCCATACACACACTACACCAATTTATTCCCCACAACTCACTGGTGTGGGTATTCACGAGTGACTACGAGGGCGAGCTAGGCCTTAGAGGACGCGGTGTCAGAATTGACTTCGAGGTTTGTAGAGAATAGGTCAAACTGATGCAGTAGTGTGGCAAGTGGTAAGTATATGTCTACGATGTGAATTCATTAAACCTTCCTTAAAGTGCACCAAAAGTAAATCTAGCAACACACCCTCTACGGTTATGCCCCCCCTTGTTTGCACTACGTTCCACAACTTGGCCAAATTTACTGTTACTATACTGTCTCTGAGCAGGAGTAACTCAAATACCAACTAAATACGATAGATCAATTCACTCGAGTGTGTCCTTTTCTTCACAACTAGTACAAGTAACACATAGGTTCCCCAAAACTTACTGGTTTGGGAATTTGCTAGCGACGTACTCACCTCATATAACCTATGCGTTACCGTATTGACCATGGTCTAGCATCTGGCAATTTGTGTGTGTGTGTGTATCTGGTCACCACCCTTCCGTAATTGCCAGCCTTTTGGTCTGCCAGTGAAGTTTTTGCACTGCGTTTGCATCTGCGAAATTCTATTGCCATCGTCAAGTTTTCAACCTTTTTGATCGTTATACTAGGACTCCTCATCCTTGCCTTCATCTTTGAGCCTGTTTTGGATGAGTATCCTTTTAATTTCATATCTTTTGGCACGTTTTTCGACACACAAATTGCCAGATGCTAGACCATGGTCAATACGGTAATGCACAGGTTATATGAGGTGAGGGAGTACGCGCTGTGAATTCATGTTTGCTCAGATGTCCTTTCAAACCACTGTTATACACATGCATCAAGACAACATGTTACAGGAGCATAAGTTCCATGTAAATGATGATAACGGTATCAAAATAATGTTTCAGTTATGGTTTTGTGTCGTAAACATTATTCCGGTAACTGCAACTCTGTATCTGCCATTCACTGCTATACCTCTACATACAGCAATATACAGAATTTAATGTCATGCGTTGTACTTTAACAATTTGACGAGTGCTGAAGATGTAAAGAGATCCAGATTGAGATATCTCGTCCTGTTATTGGCTGTACACGGTCAAAACCATTTTCCTAGTAGGGGAGTGATGGTCCATTACCATTTTATCCAGAGAACTCAGACACACAGACCAGAGTGTCGGTGGTCATGCTTGTGGGATTCGTCTAGCTAGTAAATACTCAAATCGACTTGGCTGCATCTGAGATTGTATGATGATGTATATTTGTCGATAGTAAAACCTCAATTAAAAAAAAAAAACAATAAGTTTTCAGCTCCAGTAACATTCCAGTTATGATACAGGTGCAGACATGCAAGCAATAGTTGGAAAAAGGAGCAAAGAGGGTGATTGTCCCACCTAGAGTATAGTTTGGTATTTTTAATTTTGTTATAATATCAGCATATCCCAATTGAAAATGTCTGGATGAAATTACAAGACCTGGAAGTTGCCATTTCAAGTGGTGTGGGAGGCACTTTTGTCAAAATTTTCTTGTACACTTCAAGCTAACCTACAGTATGGTTGCACCATAGCAGACTGCTTACATATGTTCATCCTCCTTTCACAAATAACTGGCTTTATGCACTTGTGCAAGGGACACAAACTTCATAATTAAGCACTTTTCATTAAATAGGTAGGTGACATCTTCATCATCCAGCCAATGTTCATCATGAGCACTGTAGGACTAGACAATAAATGCATCACTTTTATCTTATGAGATACTTTGGTGGCTATCTCATTTAAAGTCTAGTTCACAAAACATTCCACAAAATGAAAATAAGTATATTAAGATACAGTCCATTAGATGAAACGTCAATAAAAGTAGCGACCCTCGTACTGAAGACAGCCTTCGCTGTCTGGTTTACAGGGTTATTTTCTGATTCACATGGCAACGTATCCATGGCAATAATGACATCATAAGTATTTACAAGCGGGGATGGAACTACGCTTACCACCATATTAATAAAAGGTAATTTTATTCTCAAAATAATTTCAATTTTTTATCTTATGTTTCACCCAAGATCTGAAATCAATCAATTACATCTTGCAATATTAAGAATTATCTCTGCAAAAAATATTGCGTTGGTAAAATGAATCACTATCCTCTTATTACAGCCATCTCTAGCCCTAAATATGTCTAGCTGAGGGTTTTTTTGAGTTTCTTTTTTTCACAGAATATATTATTATTGCTGGCTTTTCATTGATGGCAGTCAGGGTTGTAGCTAGGATGGAATTATTGCAGATATTATATCTTTTTATTTTCCATAGATGTCAGCAGACAATAATCACTGTCCTGTAGGGGTCAAATGGGAAGGGGTGACACTGTCTTCAGCAGGCACAGTACATTTCTTTGCCACAGCAATGCAATTTTTGATGTCATGTACCGTCGCCTGTTTATATTAGTGAGTTTTGTACTTTTCCTAAAAAGGAATGGTGGGCGGAGGAAGAGCAATCAGCAATAAAGAGGGCTGGTTACTACCTCCTGGAGATGCTCACCATAGCTGCAATAATAGTGGCAAGTGGCGTGCAAAATATCTGTCATATGGGACCCACATTTAAACTTCCTAGCAATTTTAGTGGGAGATTTCTTGCCATTTTAGAGGAATTCCTTTTTGTGTACATGTGCTTGCAGGTAGCACAAGTGATGTCATCCTTGGTAGTTTGTTGCGAGTTACTTGCGCTGAACCGATACTATCAATGCTCAGACAGTTATATGCGCAGTGCAGGCTTAGGGCATCTTACCACCATTACATGCTGCCTCCACTTCATCCTCTCAAAATGAAGTGACTAAATGAGCCATGACAATCTCTTTTTCACCATTTTCCAGTTATCGTCAGTAAGTTTTTGCTTAAGTGTTGAAGAGCACCAGTTCAGTGGCACATGACAATTACTGTACAGGATATTTAAACTGTTTTAGAAAATCACTGGTGTCGCAGTGATACTTTGGTCCGAGAGCCTCGTCAAGGGGGCAGAATCACCGAGTGCTCTAAACTACAGTCCCTTCTGACTTAAAATATAAATGGTCAACACAGGAAATTGGTAAAGGCTACGATACGCCAGGCTATTGCTATTACTACATGATAGGTAGGAAATGCGTGGTAGAATGCAAGTTGCTTCCAGGAGGGGTCCTTGGAGGTTGCCTTTTCCAATGTATAAAAAGAAAAAAAAATATAAAATTATAATGGTGGTGTGCACCCATAATGCCAACATGAGTTAGAGGCCTCAGTGTTGACATAATAGATACATCCCAAACTGATGAGGGATGACATTGTAAGAGGATGACATCACGACATGGTCAAATGAAATATAAACTTTTTCTCTCCAAAGACAGCAGCTAGATTGTAGGCAGAGCGATGTAAGAGCTAAACTTAATGTTGAGTGTCCCGTTCAATTGTTTAAATAGTTGTGTTTAGAGGCAGCTGTAAGATCAGCTGTATGCACATGCAATAAGATGTTATATCTGTTATTATAGAGGTAAAGCGTTGGTAAAATTTTCCGGTATGCTCCATGCCAACTGATGATGATGCTCCGCTTCAGATGCAGGTGACCGTAAGATTTTTGCTCATTTTCTCATTTAAAATGTGTCATTGGGAGCTTAGTTTTCTCAACGAAAGAAGTGAGAGGGCTAAAGGCATGTTCAGCCCTCTATCCTGATATTTGCCAAGTGTTTCAAGAATAAATGAAACAGGAGAGACAATTCATTATGATTCTTCTATCATCTCAACCCATCAGATACAAATTAACATTTTTCACAGATTAACTTACTTCTCATCAACTGAGAAATTGCAAACATGAGACAGATCTCTTCTTCAAGGCTGGGCACTTGCAGCTTAAGTTACTGAGCCATTTCTGGACATCTGGGGGGGTTTGAATACCAACATTTTCTAGTATGCTCCATGCAAACCAAAGGATGGCCATTTTCATCTCCATTTACACAACATATTTTACAAGATGAAACTTCCCTTTCACGTTAGGATGCACAAAATGGATTTTAATTTTTGGAATAGGGAGTGTATAATTCTTCTTGCTTCTTTTCTCTATTTAAACCACATTTTTAAAATGTTTTGAATGTCTTTCTTCAGTTCAGACTCACAGTGTGAATTCTATCACAGTTTGCCAGCGATTTGTAATTTCCTTTTAAATGCTATGCACGGTGCTTACGCTTAGGTTGCCATGCATTAAACAGGCCCACACAATGTCTCAGTTTGTGGTTTATGATAGAGTTTAATCATTTAGTTTAGTTAACTCAATCTGAGACTGAAGCAGTATCTACCCATATTTTGATTCACTGACAACATTGCCTTCTGAAATGAACGAAAGATTTACTGGAGTGTATTCTAACAACCACAATTGCTTTTCTTGGAAAAGTAAATTAAAGTTCAAAAGAAGAACTACTCATATATCTATGATGTCACAAGCTGCCCTGCACAATGACAAGTTTTTGCAAATTGTTACCCTTTTAAGTTTGACATGGATTTTCTCAATAATTAATCAAATATTCTATGGTGAGTGAGGAAAAAAAAGGTAGAAATAAAAATTTGATCACCATGGCATTGGTATGATGGCATCTATACTGTAGAGATAAATCACTTTATCAAAAAAAAAGTTTCTTTTTGACAAAGAAGGTTCGAAATTAGGTATAGGTAAATCTTTATGACTATACAGTGAATTTATTGGCATAGCAAAGGCAATCACCTGTAAAAGCACGTCTAAGACAGAATTGCTGCACTTTTGTGCTAAGGTCACAGGGACGAAAATGGTGAAAAACAGAAAAATGAAAAAGCCTCAGAGGTTGATAAATTGGACTAATATTGACGTCAAAATCAAGGACCAAGGCACCTGGGATATTGTGAGTAACAACTATTTCATCTACTTTGGTAGAAGCACCTAAAACCACACCAAACGTCTAGCCCCAAATATTGAACTAAAAACTGAACGTTTTCCTTCCTTCTTAATGGCACTTGCGTCACAGGAGGGAAACATTCTGTGAGGTTCGTGGGAGGTAAAATTAAACAGAAAATCCATAGCAAATGGAATTATTTGTCCCGAGGTTATCCGATAAAGGGACTCTTACTTTGGGTAATTAAGGTGTAGAGTTTTATACGTTCGTCCAAATCCTTTCTGCACATCAGAAACCTCAAAGTTTATATTTGGTAGGTGACAACTGAATGCAGGTGATACGATCACTTCGAAAAGTTGCACCTTCAGTAAAAAAATCATACATTTGTTGCCAAAGTGATTGTGAAGAAAGAAGGGAAGGAAATGGTGGAGGGTCAAAGGCAGAGGAAATGGTGATGAGTTAAGAAGAGAGATGGCAATGGCAGAGATATGAGGGACAAGCTGAGTATCTCCAGAATAAGTCCAAAAGTCTTGTCAGTTGACAAGAGGGCAGTGTATGAATGAAGGCACATGATACTGCATATGAGAAACCACATACAGCTAAATAATTCAAAATATTGGACTACAGAGCTTAGACTGCTCTAGATGAATGGAATCAAATAGCATCGAACCGATGGGTGACCTATTGATGTATACAAAGATTTCAATATTGATTTTGTTTTTTTGGGATTTCACTCTAACCTTTAACAAGCACATGTTACAAAATGCATTCGGCATCCATGTTTTGTAAAGCAGCATCAACCATGGCAAAAAAACTAAAAGTAAAAACAAAGATGGGGGGGGGGAGATGGGGGGTGGGAAATTTAATCTAAACTACACGCCAACCAAAGTCTTAAACTGTGATGTTTATTGAAAATACACCCAGGAGTAAATTTTACTTGGCAGGGGAGGGACCATGCAAAAGAAATAAAATGTAAAATAAATAATTTTTGTGTCCCGGTCCTTAACAAAGAAAAAAAAAAACTAACTGAGCAAATAGTTTCATCAATTTTCAATACACTTGAGAATTGGAGATTAAGTTGGCTACCTGAAAAACTAAGACAATGGCCAATATAAGGGGGTGTGAGATTTTACCATGGAGGGTCTACTCTTTTTTATGAATTCCTTTCATATTGCTATGCTGAATTTACAGCACTGTAGGCAAGTAAACCAATGTTCCAAGTTACTGTACCATCTTAATCTAGGCTGTTCAAATTTTGGAGGGGTGGGTGGTAGCCTGTGGGACGTGAAGATGAAGACATGGGGCCCAATGGTCTGCAGTCGATGTTCCTTTGTTTGCACGCTATTTGAAATGTTGTTTTAACACTAAAGACTTCAACTTTAAATCTAAGTGCCAACTGAGTGGAGATACTGCATTTTGATTGCACCAAAATGACACAACAATCTGATTTGATTTGATGGTAAAAAAAAATGTAATTGTAATTTTGTTTTTTACTTAAAAATGGGTTCTTTTTACCACTTTTCTCTAAAATGTGCAACTTATGCATGCAGTATTGGCTAGACTCATCGATATTTATAATTAAGTAAATTATGTTCTACGATAAATGTAAGTAATCCCCTGAGGTGGGTCACAAAAGTAACAAAAAGAAGTTCATGCAAGATAGTCGACTCCAATTCTCACACTGAAGATGTAATGCACTGGTGAGTAGTTGAGGGTATCTGCACTGAAGTTCACTCAAACTCTTATTAAACAGAAAAAAAGAAAACACTAATGAAAGACATATTGTCAGAAAACAACAACTTTGACACTGACAAGCCTATAGGTTTATAGTAACATTCAAGAGATTTATTCCCTTAGTATTAAAACTGGTAATCCTAAGATCTTGCTGGCCTGACTTGAATGACACTGGAAATAAGTGCACGCAGTACAGTAACAAAGTATCTACGTACATGTAAGGAAATTTATACACTCCTCAGACTGTAGAATATAACGGAAGGGAACCTTGATAGAATTTTTTTTTAGAATAATGTAAAGCATACAAAGATGAAATGACAAAGTCTGCTGTTTGCATTCCATACTTATGGTTATTACAATAAAAAAATATGAAACCAAAGTTCATATTACTGGGACAACACTATCTACCATTGTCAGAATTCTGAGGCATTCTCAGATAGTGGGGTACAGATAAAAAAAAGTGAGGATATTTGGTTGAATTTTCACGAACTCAAATATATATCTACTGTACACTGTCAACCAATCATTCCGCGCCTAGGGTCATCACCTGCGAAGGCTGTCAATCAATCGCACTTTCGAATGACTGCATTCCAAAATAAACATTTCTCGTAACTGGTCTAGCTTGCATGGTTTTGATTTTCAAAAAAAAAAAAAAAAAGATAACAAACAAAGTTCAGGTGCGTTGGCAAATTTCGACAAATGAAAATAATTGCTTTAAAACAAACACTGTAACAATTTTGAGTTGCAACTCCTTCTGACCTCTTCAAGTATTGCCAGTGATAGTTCCACAGTTACCACATATTGTTCGTGTGGATACTCTGGAAAACACAATAGGCATACAGTTTAAATCAATTTGGTTAGCTAATTACCAAAAATGATGAAGTCAGTTTAAGACCCAATTATGGAGGTCTGTAGATGGATTTTCACCTTCATGCAAACCCCTCAACTCCCTGGGTGGGTATTCACAAGTGGCTATAATTATCCCTTGCTTTGAACACTAATACATACATTTGACCTTGCTCTAAAATGTCCTTGAAACTAATTCTAGCACTGCGCCCTCTAAGGCCTAGCCCGCCCTCAATGGACTGAGCGAGAGATAAGGGTCTCAAGGGGTAAGTCTACGTTGTGTATCCATCTATTCTGATTTTGACTGCAAGTTTTGCTGATACTGAAAGCAACATTAACAGGATCAACAAATCTGCATCTTTTGTTACAATTTTCATTTACCTTTTTGTCCAGACTTGAGGCTCGGAATGAGAGAACTAAAACGTCATGGTTTTCGGCGACCTCTTCTGTGTCAATCTGTAAAGAGAGATAAAAAATAGGTGGGAAAATGATTAAGGAATCTATCAAGGAAAAGGTTTTAACATTGCAGTTTACGAGGCAGAAGCTACAGAGATGGAACCCATCAGGAACTGTGAGAATTGCTGACATGACAATTGCAAACCTTATCTTCCTGTGCACTTCAGTGTGACGGAGAGATATCAAAAGGGAGAGAAATTTTGTAAACCAAAGTCTTAGTACACCTTTAGAAGCAAACACTGGTGACACTTTTTTTTTCTGAGACAAAGGTTTGCCATTCTTATTCAGTTCTTAGCCAATACAGATGGTGGCAGTAAGTTGCTGATAACAAGGGATGAAAATGGGATGGAGAGAACCAACAAGATTTGTGAAAGTTGGATTCAACAACTGGTGGAAATGAGAGAACGCTCCAGGACAAACAGGACTGTTGTTTGGATCTGGTCTCTTACAATGTTCAACTCCCAGTTATGAATTCATGAGCGACTACTTTGCCAGTGATTGATTAAGCGCATGAAATGACTGAAAGAGACAAATCCTACATTGGGAAAGAGTTCATTTCACTCATATGAGCTGAGGTTATAAATTCCCCAAAACACACTGTTGTAGGTATTCTTAAGTGACTATACTTCCACCCCTTGCTTACACTAATGCATTGTTGCAACCCCACGCAACAAATTCCTGAACAAAGTTCTCCCAACATGCCCTCTATATTCTGGGTCGAATTCATTAAACCTGGAACTTTTTCCAGCCAAATTACAAACGCTTCATCCCTTTCCAAAACATAAACTCAAAATTGTAAGCTTTGTCTCACATGACTAAGTAACCCTGAAAGCAGCATTCACATATTGATCATTAAGATTATGTTATTGTATCAACCATAGTAAAGTGAAACACAATAGCTACCCATACCACAATATGCCTCAAAGTTCGTTACAATCACAGAAAACGAAGGAAGGCACACTGTACCAAATCCATGTGGAATTCATATATAATTTGCCTTTTGAACTCATCTTCATCTGGTAGATGAATTAAGATGTCAGATATTGATGGTATGAAATCCACAATATGTGAGAAATATGCCTCGGTGTTGTCAAGTGTGATGTTAAAGGACGAGAGAGACCGGTTGTGTCTGTGACATCTCGCAAACTTGACAATGAACCTTAAAAAGATGTGTCAAAGTCAATGGTTCCTGAGCTGATGATATTTCCCCCCCCCCTTATACCACCTCCTACCTTCCCTAGACAATTCTAAGCCAACTTTAACCAGGGAGTTGCTATTCAAATAGCAACTCCCTGCTTTAACCAATTGGTACAATATATGACATATTATGCTACTTCATGATAGCCTGATCTGTATGTTGATAACCTAGAGCAGTGGTTCCCGACTTTTTGGACTCCCAGTACCCCTAATTTGTAAATTGACCCCTGGTACCCCTTTGCCAAACCAAAGAAAAATGAAAACCAACCCATGACCCATAATTACCGTAAAAATGTGTTCCTCACCGACACATCTGACTTGTAAAGCACCACTTTTTCTAAACTGTCAGAGAGGCTTCAGAGGTACCTCGTGTGGTGTATACCGCTATACAAGGACCTAAAGACAAGCTCTGTTATGGAATAAGCTACTTCTCAGGTGCACACCATTTTCCCTATTCCATGACTTCGCTCTAACATGTTTTCCTTCCATCATCCTCGATCCTCAAATCCTTTTCCCTGACATGTTTGTTTTCTCCTCAGAGACATCTGTCAGTCAAACAATTAATTAAAACATGACTGTAAACATGAGAAGAATGTAGCGCAAGAAGCTTCTCATCCTTAACTAGTAGTGGCAAATATGTCCATCGTCACATTCACCTGCCCCATGCACCCGAAGGAAACGTATCCAGTGGCAGAATATGTCTAGACCAGGAATCTGGGTTACTTTTGCTCTACCTCTGCAAAAGATGGAAGGCATGGAAACACAAGAACACAGAGTGTTGTCAGATTTCCTGCATCAACATCACTGCACATTTGCAAAGGGCATCATTTAGATGTACTGACACTGTTTTCATCTACATTCTGTAGTACATACTTCTTTTTCTCTTGTTTTAATCTGATAAAGATACTTCTCAAGGTCTGTCACACAAAATCCATTCCCCTTCATACAGTGCCCCTTCAAAATGAAAATGATCTTTCATTGAGCATAAGTGGAATTTGTCAAGGCTATATTTAAAGCCATTGTTCTCCCAAGAACAATGTTCCTACTTACAAATGCTAATTGGACTGCTGATGTCCATATCTGTGTCCATGTAGCTCAGCAAAAGAGGAGAACAAATCGACGTAAAATCTTAATGGCTCACTAGAAGGGGCAGAAGGGGATCATTTTCATCGTCAGCCAGCTTTAGGGCAGGACAGACTGATGGCGATTGTAATCTGATGCCCAACATCACTTTGAAACGCAGACATTTGATCTGGGTGAGCCACATATGTGCAATGACTAGGAATGAGCACAAGGAAACATTCCGTTACCTCAAAGATCATATATACGACTAACAACCAATGTAAGTAAGATGTCATCGTGGGTTATACATACATGTCTACAACATGTTAAGTAAAGAAACTACCACATGTCTGCACATTCTCTCTGAGATCCAAATGCAGGACGTCTCTGTGAGATGTGAAGAAGTTGCTTTCAGGGATGTAAGGCAGGAAATGCTTTGAGAGATATGATGCAGACATTGCTAGCATATCTCTTCCTCTTCACTTTTGCTGGTTTTCTCTTTTGATACCAAATTTGACCTGTAAACTCTCAAGTTCACTTCTCAGATATACACCTGACATGAACTATATCCTGAACAGAAACACCCAAAATCTTTCATCTTTGCAAGAAAGTGTCAAATGCTTAAGCAAACAGACATGATGTAACTGGTATGGGGCTTTTATCTCTCTAAAAACTATCTGATTGGTCAATGTTGCAAGTCTTGTAATGCAGGACTTCACTCGCTGTTGAACTTGGGTAACATATAACTATAAAGCAATGTTATGGATTGCTGGAAAACCCATTCTAGCATCTTATGACATTTATGATATGTTGGGATTTTAGGAGAATTTAATGTTCTAGTAAAGAGATCATTTCCATGTGCTGACATAGCTTGCTAGGTAATGCACTGTACTGTTGCAACTGTACAACTATATTAATTATTACTGTGTATTGTTAGACTCGCCCAAACATGTTCTAGACAAACCAACGTGTGTGAAGTCACCCTCTACAGATCTACGGTAATTGGGACAATCAAACCTAAATCTTTTTAATCAAACCAAACCATTTCCTAAGGGAAAATTCTGCCAGAAATTTAAAACTTGAGCTTCAATCTTCCAAAAACAACTTTAACAGTAAGCCTGTTAACTTGTGTTTGCAAAAGTATGTTGAAACATGATGATAACTTCATGGTGCATTTTGCTACAAGCTACAAACCTGAGAAAGTTTATACAGGAAGTTGCAACAGTATTTGCATGTTCCACAATCAACACAACTCACTGGTGTGGGTATTCATGAGTTACTTCTGTATGCTTACCCCTTGCTTCACTGCATCAAATTTGACCCTGCCCGATGTGCACTCAAAATCAATTCTGACACCATGCCCTCTAAGTCTAGGCTTGTCCTCATTTGCATATTCCATATTCACAAAATTTTTCTCCCTAGTTCCACCATCGATGATGTCAATGAAAATCTAGAGCTACTTCAAATGCAAATTAAGGCTTTTGAGACGGTTTTTGATGATGACCAAATTCTGGCTTATTTTCCATTTCGTATCACAATTTATATTTCAGATGCTGCCTTCAGTTACTATTTTACAAATCATTCCCTTTTGCCATGACTAATGCACCGGCCTCTCTCAACGAGTCGTATCATCAAGGCTGCGCAACTTTATTAATTCAATAATGACGAACAAATCCTATTAAATGCCAGTAAACACATAAACTACCCACCAACTTCATTGATTTGCAAGTTTTACGAGAAATAAATAAATAATAATTTAACGAAACGGAAATGCAACCAAACAAAATTTAGGTATAGGCTGTACATGTGAAACTATGATTTTGGGTAATGCTACTCTGGTAGCACACTCAAATTAATTCTTGAGACTTTTCACCTTTGGAAAGTACATATTTGCTTCAAAAGTATGGACTGTATTACTGGAAGTTTGTGGTAACAGTTAATACAGCTACAGTATTATATCTATTTGCAATCATTGCCCTTTTCCTAATAGTTCACTGCAACTAGAGTGGCAAGTAATTTATATTACATTATAACTATACAAAGGTCCACAATCTGTCACACCAGAAATCATCCCACTAAGGAGACTCATTTAGTTGATATTGTCTCTTTTATGACGAGTTTGAAGGAAACCACTGTATGCCAATATTTCTAATTAGCTTCACTGGTCATGTATCGATTACTATAATTACTGGAAATAAAGAAATTGAAGGAATTTTTTCCCTTTATAAGCAGGGGTTGAATATGCCTGATACCTAATGATAAAATGTGTCTGGTCACATATTTGCAGTGAGCAACAATTTTGCTTATTGATTAAGCTATCTATCATTGTTGCCTCAATTATGTGTCGGATCTTCATAATCTCTTGGTTTGACAATTGACCACTAATATATTATCATTTACCATTTACACATTAGGATGGCAGAATGGGAAGGAGGAGCAAGTTTGGTATTAGGCCCAGATGGCACCAGATGCACTGCTAAAGGTTAGCAGTGCTCTTAGCATGGTAGATGGGAGTGCATGTTGTGAAGAGAATGGTAAGTGAAGATCAAACAGTTACAGATGTAACTTGTCTCGAGCGGTGAACAATTGAGGGCGGATAGTGTTTCTTTCGAGACCAAAGTGTACGGACGACGCAGTAAAATGAAAAGACGGTCCGATAAACGTACACGTTTTCTCCATTCAATGAACCGTTTAAGTCCGGACTGGGCACAAGAACTTGTCCTCCATCACTGAGGAGGCATCGCTAAGTTTGGGTAATACGATCTCCCCTGGCAAGAATGAAAATGTTTGATTTGCAGCCAAAAAGTGCAGGTCTGGTAGGAGACATATCACACTCAAGTCAAAACGTGTAAACCCTCCAAAGCTGTGATGACCAAAAACAAGGTCTTGTACGTGAGCAGGTACAATGGAGCATTATGGAGCGGCTCATAAGGAGGCTGAGCCAATTCGTCGAGAACTGCATCGATGTACCAGGAAGGGGCGAGATGCCGTGATGGTGGACATTGGTGGAACTTGCCCCTCAAGAGTTGTCAGAGGTTGGTGCTAGTTCTGACAATGGAACTGTCGGTAAAGCAGGGTGTACCGCCGTGACAGCTGATAATTGTGGATGGTACTCACCTGCTTACCCTCCCGGGAGAGGAGACAGAGGAAGCTAGCTAGGTCCAAGGCTGATATTTCCACAGGATCAAGAGCATTTTCGGACCCCAGGTTTAGCAGCGCTCCAAATGCGAATCATACGTTTGAAACGTGGAGGTACATCTCACTTGAATGGCAAGGTCTGCAGCCTCTGCTGAAAAGCCTGCTGTTTGGAGGGATGTCCTGACAGAGACCAGGCAGCTGGCCTGAGGGATGTTAGGTCTGGGTGGTGAAGTGCGCCTCTCCACTGGGTGAGCAGAGAGGGGACCGGTCGGAACAGGAAGCCGGCAGAGGCCCAAAAGGTCAACAAAGCTCGTCATCCTGCCGAGCGAATACTGCCATAGCAGGGTTGGTGATTAAGCAGTGGATATAGAACCGGCTAGGTACGTTACGGTCTTGAACGGCGTGAGGGACGACTTGCCCTCGTTTATGACCCAGCCAAGATCGCTTAGAGTATCAAGTACTGTATAACCCATGCATTACTGTATTGACCATGGTCCAGCATCTGGCAATTGTGTGTGTGCGTCTGGTCAATGCCCTTCTGTAACTGCCAGCCTTTTGGTCTTGCAGCAAAGCTGCATAGGTTATATGAGGTTAGGGAGTACGCGCTGTGAATTTGTAGAATTTCTGAAACTTTATGAATAAATTACTACAGACTAAGGAAGAGATTTGGCCGTTTCAATCAAATCGAGCAACCAAGCTCACAATAACAATAGATGAAGGTATGGCTTACAGTGGCAAGTACAAGTTGCCGATGATATTTAATTTGACAGATCAGATGTGAAACAAAGAAGGGAATCTTTCATTTATACATCCACCTTGTCTCCACCTTGTCATCCACAATCAACACGACTTCAAGAACAAAAGAAGATATTTTGCATGACAAATGTGCTCTTAATTTGTCACTGAGTACCCGGGTTGGGAATCAAATAAATTAACGACACATTTCCAGGTTCGTGGAACAACAACTCAGGCTGTTTCCAGGACCTCCAGTCCCTGGAGAGGGTTGAGAGCTGCTTGTCAGCAAAATCTTATCCACCGCTGTCCTCTGCCTTGAATCATATCCTCCTATGGGTGAGACAACATACCTCCCATTCATGATTCTACATGTTTCTTAATGAGCAAGAATTTACAAGTATCCAGCCTCCCATTGTGGAATGATCAATGAGCAACTGAAAACAGCGGGATTCCCTGTAGCTTCATCTCTCCAGAATGCTTAATTTGCTTTTACAGGATTGAATCATCTAAGCAAAAGTTCCCTCGGGGGGCAGTGAATCCTACCGAAGGGAATGCTGAGATGAAAGATGAGACACACACCAAATGCGTGAGGCAGCTGGGAGCTGGACACTCTGGTCCTGCAGCTACGATACGGTACCATGATCCAAAATTGACTGAGTAGCGTTCATGCAATATTGGGTGCTAGTCACGCAACCTATCTTCGTATTGGTTAAAAAATAAAAGCCCTCTTGGTTCCGATGTCATCGGATGTGAGCGAACATTGCACTATAGGCAAGCTGCTCACAGTCTGAATGTCACTAAGTATATTAAATAATTAGGCAGCATAATTCAGTAAACATACTTTTAATTTGCCTTGCATATCAATTAAACATACTAACATAAAACACAGAGTATCATTGCAACTTGATCTAGGCCAGGGGTGGACAATCTTTTTGAATCAAGTGGAAACATTGCCACATTTGAACTTCATGGCAGAATGCACAAGACAAGCCTGCAATCTAATATATCCTTCTCCCTATCTGCACTCTCAGAAAAAATATTAAAACAAAAATGTCACAGTCTGAAAAAATGCAACAAATAAGTCTAGACACAACTTTGTATGAATCAACTAGTAGTATAAGCAAGCAAACGTAATAGCAATGCAGATGCCAAAAATGTGAAAAATCTGGGCTATTGGTATACAGAGTGAGCTTCAGATTTGATCATGAAATAGAATTTATCTCAAGCTTTTATACACAGATAATGTCTTCACTACTTTTCCACTTTCGTTTATTTTTCCTAATTCTCTATAACTTTTTATCTCTGTTCAAGATGGGATTTAGGGGCCGCCAGATGCCTCTCCTGGAGTTGCATTTGGCCTGTAGGATGTGGGTTAGCTACCTCTGATCGAGGCACTCATGGATGGAAGAATCAGCGGGAGGCAGTAGTCCAGTTTATGCCTGACGACAATGTACTGTAGATGGTACTGTACTGGAAGGTGACTGTCATGCTTTACATGATTACAAGAGTGCAGTTGTTTGGCTGAGACATATAAGTGTGGAGAGAAGTAAATTTGTTGATTTCCATTTTACAATAGAGAAATAGTGCAGCTGTCTTTATACAAATCTCATGTACAGTATATTAGTGAATCTAACATCAAATTCAGACTATGTTTTTTATGCAGTACTGTTTTGATTTAATTTCCAAACTCAGTGGATGGGAAAGTGGAACAAAATGTATTTTAATACACTGCACTGAGGCTGATCAGACTGACCCATGAATGAAATCGTTATCTGAGATCTTCAGAACATACAGTGTTTGTGGGCATGGACAGCAAGAATGGAGTTATATGTGCACATTAATTTCTCTGATAAAGTAATCTGCAATACTTAAAGTAAACAAACATACAGTATAGATAGACTGCAGATGCAAATATGAAATGGTTTATCAAACAATTGACATGTTGATGTATAAATCGATTCCCAAAAAGGATGAACAACTGGCAAGTTCAGCCAGCTGTGGAATGCATCTCATGTAGTAAGTTTATTCAAAATCAGCCCAATTTTACGAGATCAACAAAAATTGCAAGATACCTATCAGAGATGATGGCACGTCATTACAATTCTTGCATCATCAGCCTCCAGCAACCACAACAATGCAATGAGTTTGGCAACTTGTGTAGATCCAAACAATACTGTAACTTATAAACTAATTAATGAGGAATTACTAACATTTAAAATCAGCAAGCGCTGATGGCTTTGTGGACAGATGTACTGTACTACTGCAACCAGACTGTATAATTATGCTATTGTGACATTTATCGTGCCAGTGAATGCTATAGAGCTCAACTAGTTTATCAACACTTGACTTTCTCATGCATCCTTTGACACTACCACATGCAGTTACAACTGCCATGAACTCTCAATGACCACGCTGCCAATTTTAGACCCGCGTAAATATTCCTAATTACAGCAATCTTGTTATAAAGTTTAAATAGCAAATAACTACACACATATTTGTATATATTGTGTATGTATACTCACATATAACTCATATCACTGGTATTATTTCTGGTGGTAGGCCTATATCTCTCTACATTATTGGTTCATTATCATAGCAGTATCAGAGACTCCAACCACTTTGATTGATTTGAGGCTCTGCATGAGGGAGGCTTCTCAGGAACATTGACATGCAGCATAGTCAGTATAATAGTGATTCATGTTAATAAAAGCACACATGCACTATAGCTGCGTGTGATGAAATGCATGCTGTGCATGAACATTATTACAGAAAGTGCTACACGTGAGAACAAGAACCATAGCTGTTCTAATTACAGTTTGAACCAACATGTACTGCTGACTTGAAAACATACTAGTATACAAACAAACACACACACATATACATACATAGAAACGTACACACATATAAATATAGGAATACGTACCCAAAACCGGGCACGCACACCCAAGCGCACAAGCACGTGCACATTCACAAAAGGAAAATATAAAGAGCAGCAGGGGATCTAATTAATGGCTGCAGAGTTCAAGAAAATGTACCGAAGTTACCAAACAAATTTCACACATACATAATATTAGATAATCCAATTAAATCTAAAGATTTTACTAGCAAACCCATTTCACAGAGACATTTACAGAACCACATTCATTACGATGCTGTTTGAATTAATGTCACATATGTTCTACATGTACAGACATGTCATGAACTAAACCAGACTATGTAAACATGTATGAAATCCCAAGGGGCTTGATAATGGCAGCACAATTTGCAGCTATCCATGTAATATGGATTGTTCTACGATACTGTTGTGAAGTCACTATCTACCGACCGCATTGATTATCCTGTCTTGTGTGATACATATAGCAGATTAATTTTGGCTTGTACGTAACATTCAGCTAATCCATGCCTCTTCATTTGTGTGTTAATGTGTACAATACGTAGATTCAATGTGCACGTTTACCTTTTTTAATGCATCATTAGAGACAATCTAGTACTGATAATTGAAGCAGCCATCTTGAATTATCAACACTTTGGTTCATCTCAAGTGGTTCTTGTAATTACAGTCGAGCAATCATGACAGTGTGGACATTAATGCAACTCCTTGATATGAGCAGTCAAACCGTGGATGCATGTTGCCGCCTGTCAGGTGAAGACTAAAACTATGAATGCGCTGTAGATAATGCGTGTGATTCTGTGCAGAGGAAATTTGGTTCGCCTATGTACTAGATGCACTTTTCTAGATATTTTGCTGTGCATTACTGATTGTGTAATGCTATGGATGGATTGCTAATCAATTTTTATATCAGCCGATGGTGTTCAGGAAACCTCATGAAGGTGGGGGCCGGTTGCCAACATGACTGTGCTGACTGTATCTCATGCTGATAGAATTAAACAGGATCGACTGAAATCAACTGAAATCTGTCCACATACTGTTATAATCAACTGCATCCCCATTGCATGATTTGAACGAACCATGAAGTCCACTGCGCACGTACAAGAGGATCTTGTACCATGTTAGGCTTTGGCTTGTACACATTTAAATTGTGTCACTATTGACTGTATGTGCATGGTCTACTACATCTCTATAATACATAAATTCCCTGTTGGAAAACTATGGCAGAATTGAGCTATTCAAATCTACCTTCATGTGCATGTGTACAACTCATGTGTACAACTGTGCTGAAGCACGTGACCGGAGTTAAAATACAAATTCTACTTTTAAACTATCTCCCATGTTATAAAGAAAAAAAAACTTCTGTGACATTTACATGCCTTACAAATTGTTCCAAGAAGTAAAGTGCAGATAACGATCCCCAAGGTTATGCCAAAAATTGACAGAAAGGGAATGATCTGCCCAAAATGTGTTGTAAAATTATCACGATATATAAAGTAGTTTGTGGCTTTATACTCACTAGACCTCCATGTCCAGGCAGACAATTTTTGTTTAAAATGCAGCTGTATTTAATATCATACTAATTAATATATAGAAATATTACAAACCGTGGAACAGAAATACCTGCAACTTGCATTTTATTTGAGATAATATGATCACAACGAATACAACCAAACATGCTACTCAAAATCCACTCATAGGAGATAAGATTCCACTTCTGAGCTTCTCCCTTGTTCTATTTTTGGAGAGACACTCTGAGGTCTTTAACATTGAAGTGATTAAATTTATGATAACCGAGGATTTTCTTCCTGGTGGCAGATTCCACTCATAGCAAGCATCATACGAAGAGCTTCCAGGACATCTAACTGGCATGTAACAGATTTCGTAGACCGAACGAAGGATGGGAGCATTCGACTCAAAGACGAGCCTTGCTAGTGCCACACGTTACGCCCACTGCCGCCTGAGAAGGGAGCTGATGGCAGCTCCATGGTATGAGGATGGTACTGTACATAATAAGCCAGACAAATTTTCAACGAGAACTTGCAAATTTCTTTCTCCTAGCCTAATTAAGTTAAAAAGATGAATCTGCATTCTCGGGGGGGGGGGGGGGGGGTCACACTGCAATAGTTTGCCTTTTATGACAATCTAACCCAGATGAACCTTTTCCTTCTGTAGCAGTAACACGTGTGTCTGTAATGCTTCGAAAAGTGTTCACGGTCTGAATTTGAAATTCAATGGAACCCTTGCAGTACTTGCTATGTTTATTTTGAAAAATTGTTACTGAAACATAATGAAGTAGAGCCAGAAAGTTTGAAAAAGATATGAAAAAATGATGGTAATCATAACTACTGGTTGAAATGGTAATGCTCACAGTGTCTTCAAGTCTCCAAGCTGTTTTAAGCTATGGGTACCAGTTTTCTTTTCAAGAATATGAGATCGAATTCATAAATAATGTGTTCAATGACATAGCATTTAATTTTTACCAAGCATTTCTTCTCTTACTAATGCACCTACATCTGTGTGCTGTGCATGTACATGAGCTGCCAATTTAACAGTTGGTATTGGGTCAGCTTATGCCTTCACCATGTACATGTAATCATGTTAGCAAGGAAAACATTTCACAAGAAAGGCACCTGCTGACCGAGGCACGAATTGCACAATTCACAAATTCACACAAACTCGCAACACTCACATGTCGTGTTTCATGCACGGAAATTTGTATATTTTCTGTTTTGTTTAGTAGGTGATAGCATTGCTCTTTTTTGCTGAAAAAAAATATGTTGTCATTACTAGCTCTAATCCCTTGTAAGATGTAAGCAAATAGTTACTACATGAGATTCGCCTTGCACGCTGCGTTGAATGTTGTTGCTATCCATGAATTTTCAAAAGAGCACCAAGAGACTACATATGGCAATATATACTGTACTTTCTAGATTTGTAAAAAACTATATTACCATACCTAAGTCTATTTGGCAGAGGACAAATGAAATAGATGATGCCAAACATAAAAGACGTGAACTTTGTTATATTGGTATGCACATTACTCATACAGTCCTTTAGTAACCTGTACTTTGCACACTTCACACCTGACTGCGCATAAGAATTACAGTCAGCTAACAAATTAAATCAGACTTCTTTCTGTGATAATAAAAACTCTAATGAACTTTCTCCCAAAAGAAGCGTGGCATATATCGTGTTTTCCAGGTTGGTATCAAACAGAAGAGAAAGAAGGAAGATTAGCAATTGTGGTTATTTATTGTTTTTTATCAGACAGCTTAAATCACTTTCTGTGGATTTTGTGTATGTTTGCTTCATAATTTGATTGCTCTAAGTAAAAAAAGTAAAGTTTGCTTAAAAAAGAACTTGATCATAGCCTAGAGAGTCGTGACAAAGAGGAAAGTAGACTGCACCTCTGCAGCAAAAGCAAATTTGGTGGTTTTCCGTTTCATAACCTGATGGGTTCCGCCTTACACATAGACTAATTCCATGATCGTGGAAAATCGGTGGCTTGAAGCTATAGGTTTAGTGTGTGTCTTGTTAAGGCTGGGCTAAATTACAGTATAGACCTTGGGCTATATTATAGGCAGAATACTCTACAGGAGTTCATCGAGTCATACAGTACAGATATGCTAAAACTGAGCGTGACACTGTTGAAAATAGATTCCTTGAGCATTGTGTTGTGTACACGTGCAGAGCATGTATGTGTTATAGTCAAATGAGATAGATGTGTGTGCTTAACAACAGAAAAGAGAGTTGCTGTAAAGTCCTCATAACACTACAATATATAATGTGGCAATATATGACAGAATTATGATCTGTGAGGAAAAATGGCCGACGATATCCTCTTAGTTTCATATACGACGATTACATACTCACATACAAGTTCTGTGAAAAATGTCCATGTAGCAATTCAATGCTAATACAGTTATGATAATGTAGACCTATAGACTATTATCTATGGTGGAGGGTTCAGCCTTTTTTCTGTGTTGTACCAAACTGGCATTTATGAGTGTTATCAGGTCCCACCATTATTGATTACATACACACATACAAGTTCTGTGAAAAATGTCCATGTAGCAATTCAATGCTAACACAGTTATGATAATGTAGACCTATACGCTACTATCTATGGTGGGGGGTTCAGCCTTTTTTCCGTGTTGTACAAAATTGGCATTTATGAGTTTTATCAGGTCCCACCATTATTGAATTAAGCGAAGGAGCAGCAGTCATGGGGGCTGAACGGGAGAGGCGGGTTCGGGAGTGGGGTTTGGCCCCACTCGATGTATTCCACCAACACTGTGAAATATGGGACATGTTCCCCAGGTTGACTACCTGGGATTTATGGTGTATAGGAATGACTTGGGGAGATGTTTCAATGTCATATATGTAACAAGACAAACGAATGGAGAGATGTTCGTGAAAGATGAGTAACACAATGGTGCACACAACCTGATTAAAGCTAGTAATAAAAACATGGCAATTGATACAGTTCAGTTTATAATGTAGGCAGAAAGCTTATAGCAATGTGTTTGCCCATGCAATGCTCACCTTTTTACTTGATGTTCTGCAGTGCTTACAGGCTAAAACTACTGAGGCTTAAATAATTAGCAAAATGATAAACTCATTTCAATGACGACAATAAACTTTAATTTTGTTGGTTATTTTATATGCACCTAGGTCAGCTGCTTCTTTATTTCTGATTTGGCACTTTAAAGAAATCCATCTTATGACTTTTTACTTCTGTAATCAGTTATCATGTGTACATTTGCTTCTAAAGTACGATTTTCTGGCCATAACAGGTGGGCAAAAAGACACAAAGCAGACTATATCAACTGCTACTTCATCGATGAAATACTTCAGTCTATTTCCTTCCCCAAATATCGGTATTATTGTTGTCAGAAAGCATAAGCCTAGATGAAATACATAATTAAATCTTTTATTGTTGTTACTGAATTGTAAAATACAAAATCACTGACTTCAACAAGCTCAGATCTGTGTATGAAAATCACTCTCCAAGCCGTGGAGTAGAAGTAACTCAAAGCCGCTTTATGCTGTGATAGGTTTCCACGCTCACAGAGCTTAATATTAATGAGACTTTAATGGCTCTGCAAACCAACGTCAAGGTTACCAAAATGTTTTGGGGAGAGAGATTGATCTGAATGTCGCAGTTACCTGACATATGGAGTAATGGATTGAGCCTAGCAACTAGCTCAGCTGAGGGGAGCATTATATGAAAATGTTTGAGCAAGTATCATAAAAGACAGATGGACACGAGCAATAGAACTGTGGAACTGTCTTGCAGGATGTCTAATCTTGACTATGTAATTATGAAATGACTAGGGATGACAAACAAAATCTACATAACATGTGGTTGTCATGCATTATGAAACAGTGTTTGGAAATATTATCACAAACCACATGAATTTCACCTCTTTTTGTGTCTCCATCATGTTTGCAATTGTTTGAGAATTAAATTTAAATGAATCACAATGCATTCTGATTGGTGTGTTTAAATTGCTTCCAAAATTGGTTGAAAAGTGTTAAAGTAGCAAAGAGTAAATTATGGCCAAGAACTCTAGTTTGTAAGGAAACAGTCAACAGAAATGGCAATAATTCAGACCTTGAAGGGCAGTTAATACTTCAAGACAATAAGCAACCATGTCTATGGCTTCAATATTACAATTTCACATTGGGCACTATACTGCAGTGAAGTTGAGAAATTTTCAACGACCAACTTCCCAAGATTTGGTCGTCCTTCACCAAACTACAAAAATTACAAACAGAAACACAAAAAAGCAAGACATTTCTTGCTATGTCAGATTTTATTTAACACTGTAATAAATATCTCACTCATGTCATGTTCATACCTAAACTTCGCTGAGAATACTTACGGCTTAAAATGCACGCTTCGATTGGTCCACGACTACATGAGAACATGTGGCATTTCTATCACAGCAAGTTGCACACCAAGTTACATCCAGCAAAAATTTAGGATGTTTTTTTGGGGGGGTTTTTCTTAATTGTTGTCATTTGCAATTGTCATTTCACCCGTTACAGTGATATTCTGAGCTACAGTATTCTAAGGATTGTGGTTATCCAGCACGCTACCAGACACAGTACGTAACATTTTGACAGCTTTCGGTTGCCAAGAGGTAATTGTATGGTCCTCTACGACGACCGCACAATTTATACACTGTTCTAAGGGCATATCTCTTCAAAAAATGATTCCTTCATTGTGTTTGTTCTCTTGTAAAGTATACAGCTGCAACTTGCAGATATATGATTATTTCAGTTTCTAATTTCAAGAAGATTTAATGAATAGCAGAGTGTATAAACAACCGGGTGATTGGATTACCAGCAGTTTTGCACTAGCCTTTAGACATGGTTAATGAAGGATAGCTTGTTGTCCAGTAATTGTAAAAGGCAAATATGAAAAAGAAATGCAAACAAAGGGGTGAATATTGTTCTCCATTTACTTAATTGTCTCCGG
Organism: Stichopus chloronotus; assembly: GCA_021234535.1. Lineage (NCBI taxonomy): Eukaryota > Metazoa > Echinodermata > Holothuroidea > Aspidochirotida > Stichopodidae > Stichopus > Stichopus chloronotus. The sequence continues at coordinate 17,502,427 of CM037832.1, read as the reverse complement.
TCAAACATACAGAAGGAAAAGTAAAACGCTATTTCTTAGAAATCTATGAAACAATCATACGAAGAGACTATACAGGACAAGTCCCATACATTTACAATAGGATGAGACAGGCTCTGCTGATTAGCCATGATCCCCAAAACTTCCTGATTTGGGAATTCGCTAGAGACGTACTCACCTCGTATAACCTATGCATTACCGTATTGACCATGGTCTAGCATCTGGAGATTTTGCGTGTGTGTGTATCTGGTCACCGCCCTTCTGTAATTCCCATACTGCAAGAGCCCAGAGTGAAAGCGAAGTGTCGAGCAAGGTGAAGGGTGACAAGAGGAAGGTGTGAAGAAGTGCTTACTAAGCCCGACATGTGGACGAGGACCGACCGTCTGTGCCATCACTTTCCAGAGTCTAACAGGATACTCATCCAAAATGACCCTGGGAAGGCCGGTGCAAAAGGATGAGCTCCACTCAGTACGCAAGAAAGTTCACAAAAGGAAGTAGCAAAAAAGGAAGATGGTAGCTGATGCTGTAGTGTACTAGAAAACCTCGCTGCAAGACCAAAAGGCTGGCAATCACGGAAGGGCGGTGACCAGATACGCACAGGCACACAAAATTGCCAGATGCTAGCCCATGGTCCATGTGGTAACGTAGAGGTTATATGAGGTGAGGGAGTATATGCTGTGAATTACTGTTTACTTTTACATGATCTCAAAGATCTCAAAGCCTTTCACATAAAAATAAAATGAAGTGACTTTTTGCAGGGCTAGCAAGGCATGGCTGCAAGCGTAAGGGGTCAGGAACAGGCATTCAAAAAATTGTGCATTGGGATGTAGGTGTACTGTACATACTAAACAGTAGTGTAAGCATGAGAATAGTGTGTCTATGATGGGAATTCAACGGTTACACTGCACTCTTTACAAGGCTGGTAGGGAACATACTATTTCTTATTCAAAGTGGTGGATAGCAACATATGTGTTGTGTATATGCACTAAAAGCTGTAGATTTGGGTGTAGATTCAATGTGATGTACCATAAAGTTTACAAAATCACTTTTCCTTCGAAAAAACAAAAGTGATCCTGCTAACTTTCGAAAAGTCAGGTCCACATGCTTCAGTTGTACAATGAACATACAGAAATCCCCATAACTCACTGGTGAGGGTATTTAAAAGTGACTATACTTAGCCTTTGCTTCACTAGTGCATTTCAGTTTGACCTTGTTACACGTGTACTCAAATCAATTCTGACACCACACCGTGTAAGCTTAGGGTTGCCTTCGTTTGTATTTTGCTCAGGCTGGAACGTGTTCAAACTGAATGCATTTGGGAAGCAAGGGGCAAGTTTATGTCTACGATGTAAATTAAAGAAATGAAAAGGCAGCATAATCACTGCAATTAAATAAATGCAGCCATGTTTTTGGCGACGATTTTGTCAATCAATGCAAAACGCAAAACACCAACTGGCGGACTGAACTTCAACACACTTCTTTGTGCAGGATCAACATGTAAACATGGGAGGACACCTTTGGTCTAGATTCTCATCCTTCTTTTCTGTCAGTCTAAAAGCTGCATTATTTTCTAATTAATGCATATTTGATCAAGTGGAACAGATCTGACTTCATATGAACTGCAGCAAAATTTAAAATAATCGTATTTCGGGCAAAAGCACAAAATAACAGAAAACTTCCAGTAACTTGTTATTAGAATATGTGCTTAGAGTGAAGCAGTTGCTCTGCCTTTCACCCCCACCCGATAAGTGAGTAGAAAGTGGAATTTTGCAGTTAACACTAAACAAGGGTGCAAAGATCATGCTGTGACATGTAAGTTTAGTGAATAAAAGGAACAACGTTAACTTTGTAGGACAGTGCATATTAAAACAGAGACCATAACACTCTCATGTGTTCTCATGACATTGCAAGGCATTGAACTGCAAGAGCACACGTGTTTTTATACTTACCCGTGTGTTTATTTTAAGGATTTTGATACAAGTCAGAGAAAAGATAACGTAACACATTCAGTGGAGAAAGCAACCAAATGTGTGGTGATAAACAATGTAATGAACGATGATAATGATGAACTTCTGTAACTGTGGTCAGTCTGTAGCTGCTTTGGATATTAATTTGATTACTGAGAGGTGTGTAACTCTGGATATGTTATCCTGCATCTGCACCGAGGGAGACGATTCAAGTGGGTTACCCGGCATAATGTATGCCTGAGAGGAAGACAGAGCACCACAGATGGCAGAGATGAGAGAATCCTTGGCACAAGGATACTCTCAATCTCTCATCCTCCTTGTGTCCAATGGATGTGCATGCACAGATTGACCAGGACACAAACCCAAACCTCGAGCTGTAGAGGTAATTTAATATCCAATAAGGTGGTAACTTGGGACAAGTCAAATCTCTGGACCTTTCATGTTAGCGACGTCAACTAATGCTGACTAAATTCATGACGGTAATTGCAAGCCACCACTGGTTGCATGCATTTCAAATGCAGACCGTCAACCCTTCATAATTATAAGCCCTGTGGGGTATTTCTAGCAATCCAAAGGAACAAATTCCACTCCAGCAATGCAGTGACAGAGGGGAGACGTTTTCCCTTGCATTGTCTCATGTGGAATTGATCCACGACTTGCACCACAGGCTCTGAAGTTCAATGGCTCTCCAGAGACATTAAAGGAAATAACCAACGGTGGATGAAGAATCACTTCTATTTTTAGATCACAGTGACAAGGCGACAAATGAATGAAAATAAAACAGTCGGTCCACAAAACAAACATGGTTGCCGCTCATGAATTAAACGACGCTATAGTCTAAAGAATTTTAAGTGGCCTCGTATGTGAACAAGGAAATTAATCTACGACCAAGTCAGGGAGTTAATTCACGCTTTGATGGCTCCATATGGTTTTTGCAGAGTAAACCTGCAACCACTGTGAATAATTATTCGTTCCGATGTTAGACGAGTCAAGTTCATACTATTGTATATACAGGAATGTTAAAAAGAGATGATCACTGGCCTGACGTGATACAGTCGCGATGAGCGACGACTGCTCAATTACCTAAGCCATGTAGAGACCAACAGAACATTCAAACAGATTGTTTACGAGGATATACCAACCTACCATGATAAAGCCAGGTTATTCACCTTTTGTTTGGCAAGTGATTTCTGTTTGTTATTGTACATCAAAGGAAGGTCTCTCACATTCCCACCTTGGACAAACAGAAAAAAAAAAAAAATGTGTCATTGGACCCCACAATTCCTCGTCTTGGGTGTTTACGAAGAACAAGAATCAGGTTTTGTCTCTTAATTAAATACACTTTCATAACCTACAGAAGTTAACCCAACTGGTATTATTTGGGGCTGTACTAATGATGATCCTGCATGATGCAGATAAAACAAACAATCCGTCTTCTCGATCTACCATTCTGGAGAAAAACACACACAGGTTCACTTCTTTCAAATCTCGATGTTTCACTTTGTGTAACTATTGTCACAGTCAAATCCCTGAGAATCTTATTCCTAGCACCAGATGGGTCAGACAGTACAGACGTCCTGAGAGTAACACCTGGTTTGGTAAGAAATCAAGGGCTTCCAGGAACATGGTAGAATGGAACAGATTTTTCACGATGTTTTTTCGTGGAAATGTTAAACCAGATGGTTCAACGATTGAAACGACAAGAGGAACGACATGCCCTCCAGACAAATCTATTTGCATACCGGTACAATAGATGGTTCAGAGATGGGTGAAGCTAATTCAGATGGTTACCCACAACACACTGGTATGGGTATTCACAAGGGACTGTACTTGAGGAAAATACAAACAAGGGAAAGCCTAGACTAAGAGGGCACGATGTCAGTATTGATTTCGAAGGCACTTCAAGAAAGGTCAAAGTTAATGCATTAATGAAGAAGGATATGTGTATGCCTACAATGTGAATAATAAAGTTAATTTCCTATACTGTATCTGAAACATTGTTTATAAAGAATACTGCAGTCATCATTTGGTAAATAACACTGTCTCACAGCCATCAGTCACATGCTGCCAACATCAGTCACACTCTGATATCATTAATCCCACACTGACATCATCAGTAATACACTAACCATCAGTTACATACTGCCATTATCAATCCCACACTTCCACTATTAGTCACACTGCCATCATCAGCCCATACTGTCATCACTAGCAAACATTGCCATCATTAATATGATGATGCTATCATCAATCTCACACTGCCATCATTAGTTGCACTGCCATCATCAGTCACACACTGTCATTGTTAGCAAACACTGCCATCATAAATTCCACGATGCCATCATCAGTCACACTGCCACCATTAGCAAACACTGCCATCATTATCGCACACTGCCATCATCAGTCACACACTGCCATCAGCAGTCACACACTGTCATCATTAGCAAACACTGTGTTATCATCAATCCCATAATGTTCATCCTTTTTCATAACATTTTAAATTTGAACCAATATTGTCTGATAGGCTCCGTACTGTAAATTTGACAGAAAAAGTGTGCAACGAAGATATGTGAACAAAAAAAATACCTCAATCGATGTGTGTAATTTTTTAATTGCTTCTGAAACATTGACTTATAGTAAAAGTAAATATTAATAATTAAAACATGAATAATTTATGAGAGCAGAAAATTAAAATGTTTGGTACTGGAACATTTTGTCAAGTTTGACGTATATGAACAAGAAAAGTGACGAGTGACCCATTTAATTTTCTTGTCTCAATTTTTAAGAGCATATGAGCATGAATAATTTGTGCAATGTCTAGATCTGTAGCAGTTTCTAAATTTAGCCTAAATCTTCCCAACACTGAGCCTATCTATTGTAACACAAGAAACAAGCCCTCGGGACCATATGAGAATAGCAACTGCATGTGGTCACAAAAAGGTCAACCCTTATATCCTTCCTCATCAAAAAGGAGGAAAAAAAAACAAAAAAAAGACAATTTCGTGATTTCCATTTAATCTGCCAAAACATCCAAAGGTAGTTTTGTATTGAAAATAATTGGAAATTTAACTGACTCATACATGGTTGCGAATAACCATAGCACACCTTTCGTCGACAACTTGCCAACTCCACACTTTGCTTTTGACGTCACTCTTTGGTTGGGGCGTTTGTTTCAGACTTTCCATTTTAATAGACTTAACACCTCCCAGTTGGCAAGCTAATGTACTTAAATTTCAGATTAAAGGTCTCAAAGTCTTTGCCAAACAATTTGCCACATGGGTAAGAGAATTATAATTTAAACTACTTTCAAGTTTTCCTCCTTTTTGGCAAAAGAGCTCATCCGTGCATATTTCATGAGATGCACCCCTGGGATTCAAACTTTGTGACACAATTGTCAATCTCGGTTGGCAAACCTCAGAGAGCATGCAATGGTAGATGTGGCGCACATTTTTGAAAGAGATTTTTTTTGGAGGGGGGGTTTGTTTTGATTAGCGATTTATCACCCTCTGCAATATGTTCTTTGGTTCACTTCTTGTGCAGCTGCTATTCTTCTCTATGAGTCACTGATCGCTGTTGCCACGGTAAAATATGTTTGCTTGGATGTTGCAAAGACAAAGACCGAATGCTAGAGAGTATAGTTTAATGAGAAGTTCAAAAAGGTCATAATGGTAATAACATATCAGCTCTTGCAATTAGTTTGTCAGCAAGATCTGTACTCGCACAACTAATTGACTATGATTGCTAATTGTGCAAAGCACACAGAAACCACTCAAAATTTTTTGTATAAAATATACAAAAAGATCAATGCAGCACACTGTATGTCATGATGGCTGAAGTATTTTGTGACAATATATTCATATTTACAAAAATGTACAGAACATACTTTACATCAGGACTGTTCAACCATCTTTTACGATGCATCAAACCTTCATGTAGTTTGTACAAAATGTGCAGACGATACTCTATGTCATGACAGATCAACCATTTTGTACCATACATATTCATATGGCTTTTTGTAGTTTCATGCAAAAGCTGCAGAACATACAGCATGTCATGATGGCTCAGCCATGTTGTACACATATTCATGTCTTCATTGTAGTTTATACAACAAGTGCAGAACACACTGTATGCCGTGATGGCATGTCATCTTGCACATGTATGCATATTCATGTTTTCATGTAGTTTATACAAAAAGGTAAAATACTGAACAACATGATGGCTGATCCATTTTGTACCATCTTCATATAATTTATACTGTTTGTCATGAAGGCTATAACCATCTCATACATTAGATATTAATATATTTTCAAAGTCCAGAACATACTGTGCATCATGATGGCCAGCCATTAGGCACCATGCATATTCATGTAGTTCATCACCTCATTGACTGGGTTATGGTTTGCACATGGCATAAATCAACTTTCATGTGGTTTATAGAAGTACAGGCAATACAAAGAGACTTATGCGGGGGAAAAAAAATTAATACCTATTTTAAAATAGAAATAAAAATATTTATACTTATTTTTCATTATGACCCAATTTTTTGTCATACATTTATCAAAAGATGGATCACATTATACAACACATGTTTTTCTTTTGAACAGTTGATTACATAACAAAGCTGTTTTCACATGACGTTGGTATTGAGCAAGCAAACAGTATCAATTCCATTTCATTGATATACCAGAAAATGGAGCATCTCACTTTGAGGTTATGAAGAGTCATAGTTATGGATGTGCCTAACAAAACTAGTGAAGGTAGGTGTAGGAGTCAACTAACAGTGTAGAGAAAGAGAGATAAGAGTCACATGGAGCGGCAATGGTTAGATTACAGGACAATGACCACAATAATGCAAAAAAATTTGAAACATACTATGCTCCATAAGTGATGGTTGTGACAAAAAGGGCTGCATGAAATTTAAACTGTTTACATGCTTTAAATCCACTCTCCAGGTATGACTTGCAATGTTTACCATGTTTAACCGGAACATCTGCAAAGTTCCGACAACCAAGCACCTCAAATATCACAAATTGTTAATGTGGATGACTTGATCAAACTACCCTGATCACCATCAAGTGAATGATCCGTGACCGCAATGATACACGCAGCTTTAAATGGACTAAACAATCCCTGTGAAGAGAACTCTGTTAGGGTTTTGTTGGGCATTATGAAAACTTAAAATACAACATGGTACATATCAAAAGAGACCACCTTGGCACACACACAAATATTACATTTAGTTCATCTTCTGTGGATGAACAAGTTACACAAGTTTGCATTGTGCTCAGTTTCCTCTTATAGACTAGTCCCATTGACCTGTGTATGAGCAAGAATAAACAACTAACAGCAAAAGAATGACCCATATGTATGTACAAATTGCAAGACAAGGTTACACTTTACACATCAAAGCAAGATTACAGAAAATATGTCGATTGTAGTGAGCACTACAATTCTGTTTTCAAGTGCAGTATGAATCCAAAAGCACCAGTCACATAACACACCTGTGACTATGTAGCTCTTTTTCCAGTTTGAACATCACATTATTCAAACATAACAATAGAGAAATAGGAAGGACCTCTATTGATAGTGTTGTTGATACCTCAAACAGCTGAGTATGTCGCTAATATTAGAAAGGAAAATGTTTCCAATTTTACATGTTAACAATCACCTACAGAGTAAGAACCATGGAAAGGACAGGACTTACATCAGTCGCTCCAAAAGACCGGAACGATATTTGCAGAGGAAACTGGAATGGGTTGTTGTACTTTTGCAGTACAAACGGTCTGACTGTAAGGGTGACTTCATTATGCAGTTTGGAGTTCAGGTCAAATCCCTCAAAATATTGTCAGTTAACATTAATCAAGGTGAAAACCTGTTTTGCTTTGGCAGCACTAACTTGCGATGCAATCAAGATATATAATACCACTCAACACACTGAAACGTAATTGTCTACATAAAACAGTTTCTAGTTTGTAATGTTATTGGTTTGGGTTTTTTTTTTTTGCCAATAAAGATGAGGATAAAAAATGCAAATTTTATCAACAACATTGGCTTATATCAATAAAATGTATAACTGGATACAAGTTGTAATCCTCAAATGTCACTGTGTTGGTATTACAAGTGTACCCCTTGCTATCAATGCACTAGTCACCTGTGCAACATGCTCCTGATTGAATTTTTAGCACGGCATCTTACACAACTTGAGAATGACTCTTGGAAGCCTAACTTTGGTGGCTCCTGCACTATGGCCAATTTTAGAGAACAGTTTCAAAACAGGTTGTTATATATAACTCTAGGAGCAAAAGGCAAGATGAGGTTGATTCAAGAGATGAAAGATTCAGTGCTAGAACTTCACCTGACTCTTTCACTTTTTCTTTCACAGCATCATGGAAAAAGAATAACGTTACGACTACGTTTACGATCAAGCTCACACGGTCGTCTTTTAAAGTACAAAGGCGTGTACAAGTACTTACAGTAATGGTACTTTTCTTGGCTGGTTTACCGCTCTTTAACATCAATGGTTTGGTGCTCTTCTTGGCTGATACCAACTGTTTTGAAAAGAAGAAAGGCAAAACTCTTTAAGTATCACTAATAAATTTTTCCAATCTGGGAAGGGTTGGTTAAAATGAGAACAGGTTGGCAGTAAGGAAGGAGGATTTAATTTTAAGACCATTGTGGTGTACAAACAGAGAGAAATACTTCACTGTTCTAAATTACTGCACCTGGTTTAGATTTGATTTAGTTATATCAAATTCACTACCATGTTCATTTCCAAGGCAATGTCAAAGCTGTTATGAAATGCACTAGTTGTGTGGAGACAGGTAAGTGACAAGCATTTGTAACCTTTTTCATTGTCTCTCTCTGACTTTAAAATATGAATATAATCATCAAAAACTGATTTAAGACCAAAAATTCACCGTTCAGTCCACAAGTGCTGTCCACAAGTCCACAAGTTTCATGTTAAACTTCGTCATGACTTTTTTCAGGAGTCAGTGAGGTCACTGGACTGTAAATTCCATGACAAAGATCTCCCTGTGGTGATGGGGTGGGGGGGTGATTGTCAATCCTTTAACCTGGCCATGCATTGAGATTTATCCAGTGGCCTCAGATTTACTGATAGGTTTCAATAGCTAGCTGAAATATTATTATCTTTCCATCATATATGAAGTGACATGGCAACATCCTGATGGCTTTGCGTTGACTCATTCATGCCCAAGCAAACCGTTCTTGAAGAAACGCTGGTCATTCTATTTGTGCCCAAAAAAACCATAATGCAATTCTCTTCATAGGGATTGTTTAGTTCATTTAAAGCTGTTTGAATCATTGCTGTCATAGATCAATCACTAGGTGGTGAACATGTTTTCCAGTGGAAATAAATTCACAGACAATTCCTTTACAAACAAAACAAATGGGTGTTGGGAAACAGCTAATCAACATCGATGGTTTTCCATCATTTATCCTAACCTGCTGATCTACATCACAAGCATCCACACAACTAGCATAGAAGTATGGCAGAATGACAACGAGTCCTAAATCCCTTACTAGACCAGACAGCGTTAGAGCTGTTATAAAGGTATGAGTGAGTAGTGGAATAAACAATCCATTTACCTGAATTGTATGGAAAAAAATACACGAGAAAAATTTTAATTCAAATACGAACTGACTTCAAACTAGACACCTCAGAGATGTCAGAAAAGGGGGGGGGGGGGCTCATCCTATTAAGGTCAGATAGTGTAAAAGAGTGGTGTTTGAAGATTACCAGCATTCAGGAATTTGTAGATGAGAGTGCAGTTGCTCTGATGAGACAGGTTATGTGAAATAAATGAAGTTTTAGTCTGGGTGTCTTCTTTGATGGTCAATCATTGCATGAAGACCGTGATAGGACGAAAAATACACAGATGCTGACCTAATGGAAGATAAACACACTTCATTACAACACAGATTGCTTCGAGCCAAATTTACTTGCAGGCAAAAACAAATATACGACAATTAGCCGACATTGGTAATCCTCGATGCGGGAATCTCTAACAAAAGTAATCAGAGAAAAGTTGTACACTTTGCTGGACATTCTTCAGGTTGACAGTTGTGATGACAAGACTTGTCAAAGTTGGACATATCTCGTCTTCTTCCTGTTTATACTCCATGGGACAACTGTGTACTGTACTTGCCAGAGCATGGCCTACATCATGCTAGCTCGCAACAGACGACGTACAATGGATCCAAACAGCTGTGCCACGAAAGAAGAGGGCTGTCTAAAAAATTTCAACGAGAGAATTACTAATTGTCTCAGACTGAAGCATCCTCCAGAATCAGAGCATTCATGATTTACATCTGTCTCAGGGTAATTCATAAAAGCAGACATTTAGTGCACAATCTATAAGCCATTACCAGACGTAATGCATCCTTGAGAAAATATGGAGAACATCATTACCAGAGACTGTTGGAGACATTAGCAAGAGTCATGAAAAGTTTTTGGAGGGCATTTCTGCCAATATTTGGGCCTCTGTTAATAAATCACCACAGCTTAAGGATGGCTTTCGTTTATAATTGACAGTCTGAGAATAATCGATAGGTGATTGATAGTCATGAGTATGGCAGAAGACAACGGCAGAAATCAAATTGTACAATCTTGAATTCAAATCATTAACTCACGACCAATTCCTCACAGGGAAAAGCGAATACCCAGAATGCAGTTAAAATTAACCGATATTTGGCACTGCAAAGTTCGGATACGATTATCTGTTACACTCTGCCTACAAGGAGAAATGTCCAGCCTGCAGGGAAATTCCAGCGAGATTGAAGCACTTTGCAGAGTTTCACCAACTTGCCTCAGAAGTAAGCATCAAGCACTGATGAAGTCATACTAAAACTCTAGTAAGTCAAACACGACAACGTTTGACACCTGAAGAGTGTTGGAATTTCCAGTTTCAAAATAAAGTCAATGGTACGTCATCATCCCAACATACTTTTAATCACTATGCTCAGAGGCACCTAAAAAAAAAGCACTAATTTCTTTTCTCCTGGTTTTGGTGCGATTAGAACCCAACTGATAGGAATACTAGATACATACTAGACCTCCATCTTTATGTTTGATCTAGGTGCAATGTGTGACACCTAAAAGGGGATAATTATACTCTAATTACCTAAATTACGGGGAGGACTACTGTAGTCCTAGAATGGGAAAGAAGCACTACTGTTTTTAATACTAGACCTCACGGTGCTGGATGTGATTTAGAATGGCTACAATACTCTGGTATGGGTATTCACAGGTGACTATACTATAAAACCCTTGCTTCACTGATGCATTAAGTTTGACCTTAAAAAATGTGCATTCGAAATCAATTCTGACACCATGCCCTCTACCCTAGGTGAAGCAAGGGGTAAGTCTTTGTCTACTCTGTGAATACCATGTCTACAAGTCTACCAATCATGATCTATACTGACTTAAAAATGACCTTAACCTCCATAAGAAATGACACATGCTCATCAAGGTCTACTAATGTAAACAGCAAGACCCAGCATTCAGTTGCAACATTCAGTGGGAGAGATATGTAAAGTAGGTTCCTCAATTGGCCTTCACACTACAATCTCTAGTGACCTCAAATGACCTTTGATCTCCATGAAAAATAGTAGGAGGGATCATCTCCTTACAATAGACTACAAACACACTAATTTTGAAGTTCCAGCAACATTCAGTTACTGAGATATCTATCGTAATAGACTTTAACCTCTGGTGACCTCAAATCACTCTGACCTCCATAAAAAGCAATAGGGATCATCTACTTACAATGGACAACCTACAAGTCATGATTGCACTTCTCTTACTGAGATACCATGTTTCAAAGGTTTTCAAACTACAATCTTCACTGACCTCACATGACCTTTTGACTTTCACAAAAATGTCAGAGATCAGCTACTTATTAAGAGTTACCTTTGTTGACCATCTGAAGGTCCAACATTCAGTTGCTGAGATATCTTCATACATTTTCAGATTTCAACATCTGGAGACCTCAAATGACCTTTGACCTCCATGAAAACAATAGGGATCATCTACTTTAATGGCCTACCTTACACACTATGCTTGAAGTTCATTCAACATTGCAACACTCAGTTGCTGCGATTTCCTACTTGGTAATTTTTCATACTTTAAGTTCTAGAGACCCTTCAAATGACCTTTGACCTCCATAAAAACAATAGGGTTCATCTTCTTACAATGGACAACCAACACATCAAGTTTGAAGTTCCAGCAACTTCCCTCTATATAGAGATACCATGTTTAAAAAAGTTTTAAGACTATGACCTCACATGACCTTTGACCTCCATCAAAATGACAGAAATTATCTTCTCATCAAGCGCTACCATTGTGACCAGTATGAATTTCCAGCAACATTCAGCTGCTGAGGTATCTCACTTATTTATTTTCAGACTGTAGCCTCTGGTGACCTCAAATGACCTTTGACCTCCATGAAAAATGATAGGGATCTTCTTACACTGGAAAATTAACAACAAATTTGAAGTTCTACCAACTTTCCCTTATTGAGATATCACATTTACAAAGTTTTCAAACTATGACCTCTATTGACCTTGCATGATCTTTGACCTCCATAAAAATGACACAAATTGTCTCCTCATCAAGGGCTACCAATGTGATAGGTATAAAGTTCCAGCGACATTCAGTAGCTGGGATATCTCCCCTAGTAGGTTTTCATACTTTAAGCTCTGGTGACCACAAACCTTTGACCTTCATGAAAAACCATAGGGATCATCTGCTTACAATGGAATACCTACACACCAACTTTGAAAGTTCATGCACTCTTCCCTTCTTGAGATATCCAACATGTTTACGAGCCAAGGCATCACATATGCACACGCGCACACACACACACACAGCACATACATGCACTTAGTGCCTTGCAGGGTACTGCTGATCGTTAGCCATAAGGAAGTCACTGGAAATCCCGTTTCTCAGATGATCGCATACATGCATGTGATTGCCGGAAGAGAGGACAGGCTCCAGGTATTAGATTACACGACTCATGTCAGCGTCAGAATTTCGGGGAAACTATTGTACGCCAGTTACAGGCTCAGCTATACCCTTTAAAGCAGCATCCATAGGTGCACACACACATGCCAGCATGATCACACAGATTCCTTGCCTGCCTTCCGCAAGAAAGCAAAAAAGTTGACATTTCTCCACCATGGGTTACTAAGGATTTCCCACGATTCTATTTCTAACAAACTTGGCATATCCAGCGATCTCCACACTGTCAATTTAACTGTGAATCTAATGGTGTCCATGGCCGCTTTAGGAGAGCGCATTAACACCTCAGCCAGCTGGTTCATACGTCTACTCTTCTTCGATGAGTATTGTGTGTGAATTTCTTTTGAAACTGCTGGCTTCTCGTCCAAAAGAGCATGTATCCATGGCTAATTAATTGAATCCTATTTTTTTATTTTCATCGCTTCAGCTGCCGTGACCTCAATTTGAGAATCAAGAAACCGAAGGCACGTTCCCAGCTTTTTGCTAACACCTAAATGGAACGAAATAGCGACAGACTTTTGAGAGCAAATATTAAAAGCACAATATTTTTTTTCTGGGTAATTTTATCTCTGGAAACCAGAATCTACTTTTCAGTCAATTTTATGGTTTCAGTCATTCAGTTGGACATTTCTGAAATCCCCAGATTAGTTAAAATTATAGAGACATCTGAATTGATGACATCTGACATGAAATTTTGGGAATATAAATTTCAATGATCACATACCATTGCACAAAAATTTCAAATCTTATGGCTGTGAATTTCTACCTTCACAGTTGTAGCTGGTAATGCAGTGTACTGTACGTACTACTGTACCTCAACATCTCGGTTTATTAAGCACCCTCACTTCAGGTGCCCCTTTAAGGCAGCATATGGCAAACTGACTGCTACCTGTCCAAATTTATTCATTAATTGGTTAATTTAATAATTGCTATTTAATTGGACTGTAAGGCAGTACTTAAACAAGATAAGACAACAGCGTGATGTGACACATGGAAAGTATTAACCATGATGAATCGATGAAAGTTTGGAAGCAAATTTGAAAGAAAAACGTATTATAAAGAATTTCGTTGACTTACACAAACCTTTGACTGTTCAGGAAAGCCATGTCCATTTAAAGGGGTAGTATCCATATAGTGATGGGGAGGTCTAGTTGCATGCTTGCTTCCTCAAATGTTGTCAGCACTTGCATTAACTTACATTTGGGGTCGACAACATTTTAATTCCTGTAAGTTTGGTAGGTGTACTGAGCATATTTACAGGGCTACATAGTTGGAAGACTGTATAGCAGAGAAAACACACTGGTTTTGTGACAAAAATACAAACATTATTTTCCATAAGTTTTATCATTTATTCAACACGTGGTTTAATACAGGGTGCAATGCCATTGTACAATGTTTTATCACAGCTTTGGACTCTAATCTCAGATAAACTTTGAAACAGTTAGGGCTGGAATCATGCAGGGATGGGCAGAGGGAGATGTGAGAGAATGGTTGCTCCCATCTTGACCTAGACACAGCATGGTGGGTCTTTAATGTCTTGAGTACATCTTCATAATTTCAGTTTTCTAGTCAAGTCTAGTCTAGTTTTTGTAAGGGACGATGCATATGTGAAGTCTTTCTCACAAGTATCCTCCATAAAACCATGACAGATATCTTGTAATCATCCAAGTAGAATGATGAATACCAAATGCAGTCTACAATCCAGCAAAACTTTTAATTGTTCCGATCAAAGAGTGACAAGTTGTCTTGACCGTCCATGTGACAACATTATCCAAGGCTAGCAGAGGCAAAGGACCTGTCACATGCGTGACCTTTGGGTCAGGTGATCATTGGAGCATCAAGTGACACGGAATGAGAGTGCTTCCGTTTCTCTCTGTCACTGCCATATTGCCTGACCACTTTGAAAATTGCATTATCTCCTGAACAGTTTGGCTGCCAGCTGTGGTGTTATCTGATCTTGCACAATTAGAGGTATACCTAGGCCATTAGCTGATAACAAATGAGATCACACCTCGAAGCAAATGATGGCCAGCTCATGGAACGGTGCAAATATTTGCAGCAGAGAGTAATGGCGGCTGGAGAGCAACTACAAATACATTCACGTAGAACCAATGAACCAAACATTGCCACAACGTGCACTGCGACGGAATGTCGAATTTGTATCGCGCTGAGGCCGTTTGGCTCTAGCAGTCAAACTTCCTACTGGCTGCGTGTAATAGCCTTATTGGAGAATAAAATTAAGTCACATGTGTGACCTAGCTATAGTGCACCCTCCGGGGGGGGGGGGGGGGTTGGTGCACAGATTTCATTTACAAGTGGTGCAGCTTCCTACATACCTGCAGTGTGACTGCTTGCTTGTACATCTCATGCACAGTATTTGTGTAATTTATAGATAGAACTTAAGCACATCTATCTGAGAAATCTCAAACTTAAAAAATCTTGAGCAAGGAAACACAGGTTGAACGCTGGCTTGCGATTATTGTTTCAGACATTCGAGACTTACACACAATGGCCATGCACCGGTCATTCTTCCACTAGACTGTTCAGTTTATTGTAGGGATCAAATATCGGATCAGATCTCCATTCGCTGTACAGCAACCTGAAAACACATTTGCACCAAGGAACATTTAATCTGTTACCATGGGTACTGTAGGAACTAAGAAATGACCCATGAAGGCTATTGTCCACCTGAAAAGGTAAAAATATATATCTAAAATTTGCCACGATTTTCAAGTCATGTTAAAAGCATTCCAGAGACAACATCATATATAAAATGAAACTTTTTCAGGGTAAAACATGCTTGATAGCAAAAATATTGGATCACATATCGTGGCAATGTTGTGACAAAAATATCAGTCATCTGATCAGCCGAGAGACACCATGTCTGTTTACGCTAGTTTGTTGAAAATGACCATCAGTTGTGTGAATTCTTTTTCAAAATAATTTGCAGTCGCCGCGGCACAGTGGTGGTTTCCCTAGCGCTATGGTCTATGGCATTAGACTGTCCAACAAACAAGTGTATAAAACAAAAGAAAGAACAAAAGAAAAACTTGTATTTTTAGTCAATATTTTTTCTCTTGTGTTATAAAACAAAACATTGTTATTCCTCTGCCTATGGGAGAAAAAAAATAGACTCGAGTCTTCATAACCTGTGGTGCCTAATACAGCGTACGTACGTGAACCACAATAATGAACTCCGTGCCTACGTAAGTACGTTATGCATATGGTCAGAGTAGATTTTGAAAAAACCGGTTTTGATTTAAAAGCCGGTTTTCACAGCCACCAAAACCGGTTTCCAATTATTTACTAACCATCACAGCCTTACACCTGCCTCTATCAACTGTTCAAATGCTGCAAACATTTTCAAGTGTGACCTATGTGGTGGCCTCAATTTTCCATTAGAATTTATGACTTTTGCACTTGACATTTTTATAGCAAAGCAAGCAAGCAAGTTCCCTCTGAACTTACTGTAGATCTTCCTACCTTTTTACTGACAAAAGATGACATTGTCCCCCTTTATGGAAAAATTACCACTTACCACATTTTCTTTACAGATGAATTTTAAGTTTGTTGCATTTTGTGACTTACTGCATCTTGTCCCGGTGAAAACGTTATGTACCAGTATCCCTGAAGTCCATATA
This sequence comes from Stichopus chloronotus, assembly GCA_021234535.1. NCBI lineage: Eukaryota > Metazoa > Echinodermata > Holothuroidea > Aspidochirotida > Stichopodidae > Stichopus > Stichopus chloronotus. Next base: position 17,485,781 of record CM037832.1, on the reverse strand, counting down.
TGTAATTTTCACTCTCTGTCAATACCAGGCCATAACGCAACCTGGCATGTTTTTATTTCAGACAAGAAAGCAAATACTGTAGCTACACAAGCTCAATGCTTGCAATGATTTCCTTTCAGTTTTCAAAGAATTTGCGGAGTCGGAGATGAATCGTGCCAAACTGTTTGTGCAACTCAAAATCCCAGCAGTGATGCTCACTTCAGGCAAATGGTTTCAAATGGGACCAAAGGCATCAATCATCCAGCTGAAGGGGTTTTTAAATCTAGATTGGATCAAATCCTCACATCTATTAGAAGTATTTTGGTCTACCCCGTGATCTAGACCATTAAAGGAATACAGAGGCCTCAATTTAAAGCAAGAGACAAAAAGATTTACCTCGCCCTTTATCCGTATCAAAGTGAGCGCAGTTGAAGCAAAGGTTTTTGGTATAAAGTAAACTTTGCTGCATGATTGCTTGATGAGAAGCTGACCAAGGTAATGGAAAGTGTTTCAATTGCAGTTCTAACTTTAAAAAAAAAATTAGGCTATTAATTCTTCAGTGAATCCTTTTTTTTTATTCAGAGCAAGCTGTGTAGATCAATGTGAAGATGAAACCAATTAGTGTCCCATCACATTTAGAACCTTTGGGATGTTCTGTTCCTTTAAAGGTTCATTCCCTTCTCCTGAGTTTTGTCGCATCAGTGGGCGAGAGAGGGGGGAACTGTAGGAGTGTAATGTTTATGGCGACATTAACTTTTATCGGGTTTATCCCCTCATAATAGAATGATTTTGGCAAACTCCTGATGGATTTCTGTTTACTTGAAGAGAGAAAGAAAAGGGGGCAAGAGGGAAGATACATTGCCATGGCGATATCACACAAAACAACTACATGATGAGAGCTGGTAACCTTTCAATGATAAGAAAATTTACTAATGGGTGCTCCTCCCACAGGCAATAAAAGGGAAAGAGTAACTGCAGAAAAAAAAAAAAACATATGAGGAATGGAATCAATATTAGACTTGGCAGAGTATAAAAAGTATTAAAAGCATACCAAAGGTTTCTTTGGTACTACAAACTTGAGAATGGAAACTAACCATTAAATGTAGGTGTAAGGTTTTGGCTACACTGAAACTGCCAAATGTGAGTGCAGGCTTCAGGAATGTTGCTTGCTACAGTGCTATCGTAACAGTTATGGTGTTAAATCTAACTTAGAAGAAGGGACAAACGATATTGCAACCAAATTCAACCAGAACCATTTGAGTCCATGCACATATGTGTGTACTACTATTAAAGTGATTGCGTGTGTACCGAAAAACCAAAAAGATAAGATTATGTTTGATCTTAACTTTTCCTTTATTTTTAAATGTACAAGCGAGGTTGTACATGAACGGACTATGTCTTTCAATGAAGGAAAATGACAGTAACTACTTTGAAAAGCAGCTGGATTGGCATAAAAACAGTTAAAAACAGAAATCATATTTGAAAATTAACAGTTTTTACTCTAACCGCCTACATAATGAATATGCAACAGTACAGGTCTCACTAGTGTATCAAAAACATACTACTCAAGTCGTCGCTCCTTGGTGGGTATCGGGAATGGTAGCATTTGGTGAAACGAAACACTGTATTTACAAATAACCTACGAACTGAACACAACCTTGCCCGCAACGTCAGTGTCCTGAGTTGTAACTGAATATTTAATACTAGTATACTTCTCATTGGCTTGCTCAAAGAAGCACACCATTGATTTGAATGAAAAGTGTCAACCACTACATCGTATTCTACACTATTTGTCGTTATGTTAGAAGAATTTGAAATCGTATGGCAAAATTAACCAACTGAAACCTACGTATTTTCCCAGATTGTCTGAAAGGTGTAATTAAAAGCCTTACCAAACTTTTGGAGATGAAATTTCAATGTTTTTACTTTTTGCCTAAGCACGCAATCACTTTAAATCTCAGGTGTCGAGTGTAATACAATATCAGACCTTACTAAATTGGTGATCAGAAGTACAGTTACTGTGTGAAGAGAACAACGTGAAAGCTGATTAATGTCTAGAATTCACTTAAGTAACCAAATTGTAATCTTTAGGTCCAGAATAACCATACTCCTCTTTGTTCCAAACTAGACTAGGGCTTTTTTTTTTTTTTCTCGATGTCATTCTATAAAGTATCATGAAAACACCCTGGACCTTGATCCTTGAGCTGGTCAGCTGTGTCATGTAATATTTAAGCTAGTACTGCACATTCCAGTAACCATTTCCACAGTGCCATTTCTGGTCACACAAGCCACCCTACATGGCTCCCCTGAGAGAGGATGAGGTTTCTAGGGCAGGATAAGTCCATGCATAATGAACATCAAATTAAAAAGTAGGTTAATTGCTTCAGCAAATACTAAGTTTCTTTCACTGCAAATTAAAACTCTACTAGATCTCATGTTATGTATTATGTATAATATTTTACAAGGTTTCCTGTTCGGGCCAAAGCCTTTGTTCTGCAAATATTCCAAACTATTTTCTGACTACAGTCATTAGTAATCGTAACTCCTTTTTTTATTTTTTTATCATGCAAACCATAATCTCCTGGGAGGGGGGTTGGGCCTCATCCGTTGACCTTAAAATAGAAATGGAGGTTGCAAAAGATGAGGATGACACACATTGCATTCCGTCTGATACTGCAAAATGAACTCATTAAGATGTTCACAGTTCACACACTCTGTGAAAGGACAGTGGAAAATCTCCTGCAATACAGACTCATTTTGACACGACTGATTTCACAGTCTAGTTTACACTGAAATGGTCTACGATAAGACCAGCGTGTTCTCAAATTAGATTGGCCTTGGTTTACATGTGACCTGTAAACTAAATATATGAATTCAGAGGGAAAGATGCAATTACCTAGAGAAGTAAATCTGATTTTTTAAAGGGGAAGATATACTGTAATGCTACACAGCAAGGAACAAGAGAGAGAAGCAAGGAGGACCTTCACTGGCCTTCCATTGCCCGTCCCCTATTTAGTATCTCAGCTTCTTTTACCTAAAGGACATTCAGACCCTTAATGAGGAACAAGAGAAACAAAAGTCACGACAAATACTAGCAAGTATGGCACCTAACTAAAGTGTTTTCTAAGATTACTTTTTAGTTATCGTTTACATTATTATTAGCTATTTTAGTAATCTTTTAACTTTTTGCAAGTTTTTGAATGAAGCTATTGAACGAGTAAACATTGACTTGAAGCAATCAGGGTGATGTTACATGAAGCAACAAAAGCTGAAGCAGTCAATACCCAATTCAGTATCCTGGGTAAAGAAAATTGTCATTTGCATAAGAGACATGGGTCTTTAAAGTCTCAGCAGGACAGACGTCATGTCAGAATCATACTACAATGTAGCAACATGCAAAATGGAAGAGGGGGATGCACCACTGATACCTGAAGGGGTTTATGCCTACCGGGCAAAGTTTTCACTGCTATAACCAACAAGGATTTACCACATATTCTGCTCACCTGTCCGACGGTACATTCCGTTTCTCCGAGGAAGTCATCGTCTCTTAGATCCTTGGTGTTGTTGTCAATGTCATAAACCGCAAACCTGACCTTTTGTACCTCCTCAAAGTGGTACTCGACGATGATTCCCTTTGTGAATGTCGGGTTGAGGTTGTTCTTCAACCTCTCTGTTCTGTCAACCTGGTGGGTGGAATTAGAAGGAATTTTAACTTTCAATTGTTGTGATATCCTTTTACCATCTAAGTGATGAGACGTCAATATTTGGATTTCAAACGGCTGAAACTGACGATGTTCACCACATCACTGCTTTCAACACTAATAATACCAACGCCCCATCAACAACATGTGACAGCAACATATGTAACGGCAACATGCTGACATGGTTCCAAGATTAAGGTCATGTCGACAGTCAGAACAACAAAACACGTAAAACTGAAACAATGACATTCCAAAAACCACAACAGCAAGAACATCAACAACCACAAGTAAACCACTTCCACTGCTACCATCAACAATTATTCTTTCAAAGTTAAAGCCATCATTTCTTTTTTTTTTTTTGCAAAAGTATTGATCTTCAAGGGGATATTAAGGAATGTTCATTGCGGCTTGATAATTTCATCACACTTACAGTTGTACGAGAACAATGGGAATAACCTGGGCAAAGTTGAATCATTCTGCTCAAAATACTTGAAAACTTTGACCAGAACGCACAAATGCATTGTGATTTTTAATGGTTCCATGATGACTGCTATTCACATGTTTCACTTTGTAATGCAGTAATTTATCATGTTACCAACTGAGATGTAACAACCACTGTATACGTACTGTAATGACATTTGCGGACCTATAGGATGATGATTGATAGATACCATGACTAATCAACAAGCACACCTGGTTACCTAAAAAAAAAAAAGATATGTCCAAGCTTCCTGTCTTGACATTCAGAGTGTATGCGATTTTCAAAATTTACGCAAGGCTATTTGCTAAAATGGCCTCCATCAAACACTATAGGCTTTTGCATGCGCTGTGAAATAGGCTTTTGTAATAAGTATGGTAAGCCAGTACATCTCCATAACAAATATGAGATTTAATTGTACAAGTTTCCCCTCTAGATATCATTTCTACAATGTTTTCACAATTTCACCCTTGCTGACCCAAAAGACATTTGATCCCCACCAGATACAATAGGATTCCATATATTTAGTATGGTATACCCACATACCAAAAATGAGATTTTTTTTTCTTGAGATGTTGCATTTATGAGGTTTTCCCTACTAGACCCCTGTTGACTTTAAGTTCCCTTTGACCTCCACCAAAGTAATAGGGACCTTGCACTGAATGTAATACAACAACACACTACATATAACATCCGTTCAAACTTTTCTTCTTGAGATATTGTGTTTTACATGATTTTCACAATTTTACACCTGTTGAGCCCAAATTATACTCAATAGTGAACACTCACAAATCAAATTAAGTTTTGTCCGAGGTTTCCTTCTTGAGATTTTAACAATTTGACTCCTGTTGACTTGAAATGACCTTTGACCTCCACCAAAAATGATAGGCTTCTTTTACTGAATGTAGTACACCTTCATGTCAAATATGAGATCTGTCTGACCTTCTTTTCTTGAGATATCGTGTTTACAATGTTTTCACTATGTTGACCCCAAATGACCTTTGATCTCCATCAAAAACAATAGGGCTATGTAGTCAACATGTAGTCAATATGGTACACCTACATACTTAATATGAGATTTGTTCAAGCTTTCCTTCTTGAGGTATTGTGTTTACAGGAAAGGCATCACAAACATACATTTATACACACACACACATACACCTGCGTGATTGCAAAGATTACGATTATAATCAAAACCAAAAAACAAAATCCTTATCCTTCTAAACTTTGACAAATTATCCCTGTACGGTATTGTGCAATGAATATTGTGTGTATTATAAAGTAGATACTCTTCACATCTTGTGCTCAGTATGCTCACAAATTACGTAACATGTGCCTTCGTTTTTAGTTATTTCTAAATGCAGAATCTTGAAGGGGACATGGAGTATTGGAAAGAACCAATCGTTCACTTCCTTATTTCAGGCAATTTCTGCTTACAGCTAATTCTTTGTTTTGTATCATTTTATGCTACCCACTGACGTAATCCACCAAACTGCAATTTTTTTTTTTCCTTTTGTCAAGGACATCAGTGATCAAAATGTTATCAATAGGCAGCTTTCCCATCCTGCTGCAAAGGTATCCTCTTCAAGGAAACCCAGCAATTATTATCTATCTTTGCGCGTTATCAAGGTTTCTATATTGATTTCGATTGGGTTAAGTTTACAAGAAGCCAGGCAAACGCCTGCATCCTAGCACTCTACCAGCAAATTTGTTTCCCAGACGAAAGGTAAACTCGGCGTGGATCCTTGGGTGTACAGTTTCCAGCTGGTCATTAACGAAACAAAGAACGAAATCAATACGGAGACACTCATTAGAAATCAGTACTCCACGATACGATGGCAAGTAATCATTCACACTGAAGAAATGCTATTGGGGCAGAGAACGTGTTGATAAAGAATAGACACAAAAAAAGGAGAAAGAAAGCCTAAGCAAGATTCGGAATTATTATTAAAATGATAGGAAAAACAACTGAACCATGTAATTAACATTTGTAGAATGTGATGCAGAAACTCTTCAAACCTTGGTATTATTCCAAAATGTTTGCTACATATCAAATACTAACATTGCTGCGGGATAGTCAGTTCTTGGTTGCAAAGCAACAAATTGGCCGTCATCATCAATTTTTTTTTATTTGATTGCTACATTTCCATTTACCTCTTTCCATTTCTTCGCCATCTGATCATAAATCATGACAATGACCAAGGGATCCGACTTTGAGCCGATGTCTTTGTCCATTAGGTTTTTACAAGAGAGCCTCATCTCCACCTTGGTCAGCAGTCGATTGACTCCAGGTATCCGGGGCGACGTGGCTCCGTCCGAGTTTCCCTGTGGTATGAATGCCATGGCAGTTCACTGTGGGGCAATGCCTTCTTTTGGGATAACAGGTTTTGATTAGGGTCTGAAGAAAAGGAAAAATTCAAAGTGAATGGATAACCCTCTACTGCAACAAACAAATTTTAAAGTTTCAAACTGTCAGCCTGACAGTACAAATTTGAGCAAAACAGCAGAATGATACAACAATTGCAGGTTTCAAATTCCTGTTCTAATGTTTACAGTACAACTAAGTCCTTTGACCATGACAGATGGAGGAGAGATAATTGAAGAGCTTGAACCTCCACACTCTCAGTACATCAGGATGGTAGAATGGAAAGGAAGTGAAAGTCCAGAATCAGATCTGTCAGAACCAGAGACGGTATTAGAGGTTACCAATGCTGTTGGTACAGTAGATGGGAGTGCATTTGTTGTGATGAGACAGGTTTGAGAGGAGTGCAGTAAATGGTACAGGATCACTTCGGATGGGACAAGCCATACAGGGCTACAAAGTCTACCACAGAACGGAAGTTTGCAGCACATGAAATAGACTTTGCCACAGGATTAACTTAACCTAAACAAATTGTTTGCATTGTCCCATTGTGTAAACCATGAAAAGTGTAAACTGGTATCTGCTCAACAAAGTTCAAACATCCTTGCTAAAGTAGAGCAATTATTTACCATGCTTTATTTAAACTTCTCGATTGATGACAGGATGAAGATTAAACCTCTCACAGCGAAAAAAAAAAAAAAAGGTCCTGCGGTGATGCTGTCTCATGTGAGTATTAAAAGGAATTACAGTCCTCTGAAAGAAAAGCCTTTATGTGTACTACCAGTAGAACTCCCAAAAATTTACTTGCTTGGGATATTTACGAGTGATGAATCTCACTGGACATGAATAACTGAATTTTGAATTCACATAAAATCAAATTTTCAGTGAGAATAATGACATTTGCGGGGAAGATTCAATTACAGGTTCAAATTTAATATCAAACATTCCTTTGTTCATTTATGACATTAATTCCTTATTTCATGTGTCCATTTACTAACTGGCTAGAACTTGAGGCATGTTTTTGCATGTTGAGACAGAATGTTTTACTATACAAACACAAAGTCAATGTGACAAGTTCAGAATTCAATTTGTCTTTCCAAGTGGGGAACCCTCCTGCCTTTTCAGGATGATGAATTTGGGACGAAACCCCCCTTCCACCTCCCCCCCAAAAAACTGATAAGGTTACAGGTCTTACAAACGGATCAAGTTACAGATTAGCCCGCACAATGGACATGTATTACTCACGCATCAGTTCTGACTGCGTTTGTAACACCAATGTCTGCAAACTATCACTTAGATTCCGGCTCAGTCTGCACACAGATTGTAAGCTAGTGCAATTCATGTTTGCTGACGTAATCAATACCTCAATTACACTCAGTAGCACTAAATACATCTCTAACTTTCATGCTCTTTTAAGCCTATCACTAGATGTTAAGAATGTTAATGAATATACAGGCCTTGAATCTTAGACGAGACAAATCTCTTATTGTTCGCAGGTGTTTCAATATGTACGTTAGAGAGAAAAAAAAAAGGTATACATCAACACCAGCTGTGAAGGTTAGTTACAGGCATATGTAGTTCTTAAGTCTGTTGTGTTGTAGGGTGCAAACGACAAAAACAAAAAAAAAAACATCAGTTGGTATCCAAGAAATAACTTGTTTTGGGTAAATTGACAACCAGCTGATTTTAACACATAGGAAATATGGCAGTCATTCTTTTGGCCATAATTAGCTAGGTGGTCTAGGACTGATGTATTCATACTTTTGATAGGCAAAACTTTCACCATGAGCATACATAATTTGGGTAAATATTACGAAAAATGAGATCATACATCCTGGTGATCACAACATCTAGTAATGATGAAGTCAAGCGTAGTCCATCAACATATGCAACAAGCATTTTGCAACCGGATGGATCAGCAGAATACAGGACTGAGACTGGGCAAAACCCCACAACCCACTTCATGAGTGACTATAGGCTTACCACTTGCTCACAATAGTGTATTCATTTGACCTTGCTCAGAGTGCATCCAACATCAATTCTTGCACAGCATCCCGTGAGGACGAATCCCTGGCAAAACGTAAACACACATTGTTAGGTATCAAGCAAAACACTAATGAGGGCAAGTCCAACATTAGAGGGCACTGTATTAGGAGCTGATTTTGGAGTTAACTTGAGCACTTGGTAAAATGAATGAATTAGTGTGAGCAAGAGGTAAGTACACATCTACAGTGTGAATATTTGGTTTAACCACTGTCTATACTACATTATAGTGCCACAGTCAGTTCCAATAACTGTTTCGGAAAGAACCTCCTTGCAAGCCATCTATCAAGTTTTCCAACAAAACTTTTGACCAAGTACTGTATCTGTGCTGCATCTGAGATGGAAACAGCCGAACTCATGAGGCAGCACAATTCATTCTATGCCATTTCATGAACGGCTGATTCTGTAGTTTCTGTTCATTACTACCCAATTTTCTTTCTCTAAAGAAGCATACTCCCTATCTTGAAGCAAAATAACTACATGGCATAATACATAAAAGGCAAATTAATTAAATACATCCCTAAATAATTACTTTCCCAATAACAATCGCCCTTACCCTTTGCATTTACTCCAGAAAAAGAAGCGATAGAAAAACAAGGCAGTATTACCTCAAATTATAATTTTTATCATATATCATATATAGTTCTGCTATAAAGTTGCAGTTGTACATTAAAAATAAAAATTTAAATGCCTGCACATATTGCCAACATGCCAAAGTGACCTCAAAATGATAAAAGTTATGAAACCTCCAAATATGTTTCTTTGCAAATGTGTACCTGCAAAATTTTCAAAAATGCGATCTCGAGCATAAATATAAAGATGTAGTTAGTCTGCATATCTGGGGTGGCACGGCTTCCAACCACAATGCAGTCGTGCGAGGTGAGAGACAGTTTATCCTAGGTTTCTGACTTGATGACATTTTTTTGGTGTTAAATATGAGAGTGAAGTATCTACTGTAGTGCACAGTCAATAAGAACTGTTCTGTAGCGGACACCCGACTGGAAAGTACAACAAACCCTGACAGAGTTCAAGTGCCATCTTCAGGAGGAGATGAACTACTCGACTCTATCCCGACAGAGCTTTGTATGTTTTTACTTGATGGAATTAACAGCTTTTGACTTCAAGTGTAGATGAGAGTAAATACATAGACCCTTCAAGTAAATACTTCTCTATACTGCAGCTTCCAGATTAAGAACAAACATTAAAGTTAGAAGAGGTTTGATATCTTCTAAAAGAAGAGGACACAAAAAGTTGCATTTGATTGAGGGGGGGAGAGGAAGGGGTGGAGGGTGGTGCACAGTGACTGTCCATCATCATCCTCCCCTCCGGAGAAAAAAAAAGTTCTGAATTCAGACAGAGCTTCAATTGAAAAGGGGTGCAAAACTTCAACAAGTATTAACTTGAAATGTTAAATTGACACGTTACAAAACAGACAGAGATGATGTTATCACTCTATTTCAGGATGGCAAAGTCTCACAACAGTAAGTGGGAAAAGGCAAAATTAGATTCTGCAATTATCAGAAAATTGCAAACATTATTTTTACAATAAATAGCATTTATGTTTTTAATTAAAGAAGTTAGTTATGTTTTTAAAAATTAAGTTATTTCTATTTTTTGTACATTGCTTTTTAATATCTTATTATTATAAAATTAATCTACCTATGAATGAACCTATTTCGAGGGGTCTTACATGCATACAGTGTCGCAGTGTGACTTAGTGAAGTTAGACTAAAAGGAATACATTTAAAGGAGAAGTCTGGGCAAGCAACTCATCGTCTGACTTATTTAAGCTATTTCAAACCATTTTCGTTCATGTTCTTGACCTTTTGAAACGAACTTCTCATTCAAATTTCATAGACGATCTGTCTGCATGCCTGGACCCTTCACACTTACAGCCCTGAATTGTAACAGTGCCTCTGGATAGAGATGATGCATTAGTCCTCATTGCAAACAACTGTTCACAACAAGGTAAGCTTAAAGACAAAAACTCATCACCCCAGACAGTTTCAATTCTCCCAACCACCAATGTCTATTCCCTCACTCAGCCTATCTGAAATTCCACCACATGTGTAATCAAAACAATTGATCCCTGCATGTACCTGTGTAATACGAGCTGTCCTGCATCTTTTGAATTTGCTGTCAATCTAAGAGTACTGTAACTTAGAACCAGTTGAGAATTTTGCTTTCCGGAAGGTAAAAATATAGCTTAGGGTGATGCAATACAGCCTTTAAACTCTTCATCCACTCCCTTCAGGCTTTTGGTATATTAGTCTATTGGGAATCCTGCACAGACTCAGTGACATGGGACATTGGAGAGCAGTTGTTGCATTGAAACAGGTAAGTGAGGAATGAAGCAAAGCTCGCTGCTTCAAAATTACCAATGTCTGTGAGGTTATCCCATCTTGCACTATCAGAAATGACAGGAACTCCCGTAAAAAGTGCATCTCGAGGATCACACAGACCAACATGTGAGTGTACCTCGTTGTAAAGTGGTGGGTACATATTCAGTTCTCACAGCAGGTCTAGTTAATATTGCTTCATTTTTGTCAAATATTTATCAAATTTAGTGACATTTATGGGTGCATTAGATTTCATGTTTCTTGTAGGAGATGCTCAAGGTATAAACAATTCACCGAATTATCTTCTGAATTTCTGGCCGTGTCTGTTCCAGGCTTCTGTTATTGCATATATGGGTAGACTTGCACTTTCGAACAGGCCTCTCGTCGAGAAGCCATCCTACCACAAATGTGTAGGTAATGTAGTGCACTTCTAAATAAGTGTTCTGTAAGTCGCTTTTACTGTACTGAACAATCAGTTACACTATGATACCTTGTTCACTGGTGAAGTACCACATACACACATGCACACACACACGTCTCCATCACATATATTCCATTATATATCAGTGGAGATGAAGCTAAATTAGTGACTAATTAACAAAAGCAGCAACTTCCAAGTGTATCTAAAGGTGATAAATGCAGCTGACACAACCTGAGTTGAGCAAAAATAAAAGGCAACAACATCTACATCATCTTCAAACTGAGCCTTCTCCGTGTTGGAAACAGAGACAATTTTGGTCTATTACAGGAAAGCTCAAGTGACAGATGTAAGAGAAATGGAACAGTTAGTTGGATTGTCGATACAACAGCAGCTGAGTCAGGTCTGAGGATATGATTGGTCACAGAAACGCACGTGTATACAGTATTTTAGTGAATTCTTCGCTTAACACAAACGTTTAATACATTTTCCACGATTCACTTATTAGGCATGCTGTACACTCCGCGGTATGCTTGAAGAAAGGAGGCATTTCATTTTTGTTGTCATGGTGACTGGCCACCACATCCAGTGATCTGGTCTACTGCATCTCAAGATACACTTACTCATGCAAGGCACAACCTTTTGTTTTTGAGGTACAGTACATACTGCTTGCTCTCAGGTTTTGTAGGTTGAATGACACCAAACCATAACAAATTTTCAGGGCTCCTGGGTTTCGCTAATTTCCTAGGGTCACTCGCGAACAAACGGTTCCATCGGCCGAATGGTAAATAGCACTTTTTGATTTTTTCTGAGTCGGCCGATGAATCAGGTTATTAATTCCACAGTGGCAATTAACACCAGCAGGCAATGGAGCTTATATGTATGCCACTGTGTAAATATGAAAATGGACTCAGATCATCTTTTTCAATTCCAGACAGTCACACAATGACTGTAATAGATTATTTTTGTACCACACATCACATATTTTAGAATGCTCAATGTCTACATGCACAGTTCCTTCAAACTATACTGTGAATGAAATACTGCTCTGTGTTTGGGTGCAGTGGTATGGCTCATGCAGGGATCTCCAATGTGAATAACTGGTTGGGATCAACAAAACTAGGATGGCTGCCTCTCAAAGTATGATCAGTACCTGCAGTGCTGGTGCCACTGGGGTGGAGAGGGGGTAATTACCCCAAATAAATCCCAGACATGTGCCCTTTCCAACAAAAAGTGCCCTTCGTACACAAAATGAATTTTTTTAGAGTGCTCTCTTACATATCTGTATTTCCAGAGTGCCCCCTTGGATATTTACCCCTCCAACTGTGAGACGGTAAGACTGGCCTTGACCTACGCAAACCTGCCCTCAAATATGAACGACATAATTACATCAAACTTTCTGGAAAATAGATTGGGTTCCAGTATAAAGTAAACTCATGGCCTTTTCCCTACTTTGAACAATGTTGAGATTGCTGGTAAAAACTGTCCATGTCAGATAATTGCACCTGGAGGACTTCATGATTCACACACTATACCAAAGTAAGTGGCATTTGAGTTCCCTGGTTAGGTACAGTATGCGTGGCAACCAACATAGGTAGAATTAGCAAAGAAGGCAAAAATTTTCATTGCAATGAGTGTCTTTAAATTCTACATACAGTGATCACATGGCCAGTAATCCTATAATCCTCGACAAAAAATGCATGGGACACCTTCCTCCGGGCACCCATTTAGAACGATGAAATTTGGGACTTTTTTGGTTCGAACAACATTGATCTGCGGGGTAGGGGATTGTGAAAGATGAACGAATCTACAAGTTTCAATATTGCTACATTCATCTACAAATGTCCCATCATTTTTGTCAACCATGTGTGTGTAAAAAACAAGCAGTTTGCTACAGCATGTACTGTATCTACTTTTAATATCTTTACATAACACAAATACAATGTATATTTCGATGGTGTACGGAAAATTCACATAGCATATATGAGAGGCTGTGGACACATAATTTAATATTTCTTTTGTTTGCAAAAAATTTGCCATATTTATCCAAAGTGTACTTTCACAAATATCTTATGCAGTTTTACATCTTTTTCCTTGCAAAAATCAATACTGCAACTGTTTTGATTTTTTCCATCATCCCATCTTTCTGCTTCACCTCAAATTGTAAAACACAAAAGGAAATTCCAGCTTGAAATTAGAATTTCATTCCACAGCATCCAGTATCTAATTTTGTACTTGTAAGTGGAAAGCTGACAACCTCAATATTTCCTTAATTACGACATTCAGTATATTGATTTCCCCTTCTATGGCCTCGTTTCATGACCCAATTAAACTTTGAAATGGAAGCACTACACAGATTGGCTAATATTACAGGCCTCATAAAGATGGCTATATCTCATATATTCCTTATATATATATATATATATATATATATATATATATATATATATATATATATATATATATATATATATATAACCAGTTATACCAATATACTGTACATGTAACCAGTTGGGGTTGCCTAAGTAAGCTATTAGGCATTTTGAAGGAATGATATAAAAAAGATGTGGTGGGAGCTATTAGCTGGTAGGACATACAAAGACGGAATAAAAGCCATTGATCACCAAGGATTTGAAGCTCAGTTTAGTATAAACCTCAACTAGTCTTTAACACTTGTAAGGTCTCCATTGCAATGCTTTCATCTAGAAACAAGATTACCAATAATTTAAAATTTAAAGATACACCATCATAAGAGTTCACATCGAAAATGAAAGTCAGTGTGCTATTGCCATCACTAGTTTTGGATGTTTCAGTCCACCATCCTCACCCAGGAACTTCAAACTCTCTGGGGTTAAAGTGATTGCGTGCATAGGCAAAAAGCAAAAACACTGCAATTTCATCTCCAAAAGTTTGGTAAGGCTTTTAATTACACCATTCAGACAATCTGGGAAAATAAATAGGTTTCAGTTGGTTAATTCTGCCATCTGATTTCATATTCTTCTAAACTAACGACAAAAAGTGTAGAATACGATAATGTAGTGGTTGACAGTTTTCATTCAAATCAACGGCATGCTTCCTTGAGCAAGTGAATGGGAAGTATACTAGCATTAAATATTCAGTTACAACTCAGGATCACTGGGCAAGGTTGTGTTCAGTTCGTAGGTTATTTGTAAATACAGTGTTTCCTTTCACCAAATACTACAATTCCCGATACCTACCAAGGAGCCACAACTTGAGAAGTATGTTTTTGAAACAAAGTGAGACCTGTACTGTTGCATATTCATTAAGTAGGTGGTTATAGTAAGAATCGTTAATTTTCAAATATGATTTCTGTTTTCATGTTACTAGTTTTATATGATAATCTGGCTGAAGACGTCAGTAATTATACTAGAAGAAAGGTATTTGCTAACGTAAAAAAACTTTTTCGAGATAAGGCATTGTGACCGACCTGCGCAGCACACAGTGCTGATAAATATCAGCCAGTTTCCTATGTGAGAGATTATATACATAAAATACAAATGTGGTCATCAACTGAAAAAATTAAACAAAAAAATGCAGCATTCAGTACTTGTAAGTGAATCTTCACATCGCTCATTTTAAATCATCTCCGGGCCGCCTGCACGGACAGAGTGGTCTGTATGCATCATGCATATTCCTCACACCAGAGTGCACACAATATGGAAAAGTCCGAAGTTTAATTAGGTAACACTAAGCGCTGTTGAGAAGTTGTCATTGTTTGCAAACAATACTTATAAATGCAGAGAACACAGTGGCCACTCCAGCCCCACTGGTTTTATCTCAATAATAGACAGGAAGCTGGAGTGTCTCGCTACTGATTTGTAAGAGGGGTGCTAATACCATCCCTAACTTGCTCCTGCAGGCCCCTTCTTTACCGAGGCTACCATAATGAGCATGAAAATAAATGTTGGACAGCTAAACTAAACCTCCTTTTTCATTTTGTGTGTTATGCCTCTTCTACATTAGTTTCATTTCATGGACAGGTTTATCAGTGAGCAATAAAATTTTTCTACTTGTGGAACTTGAAATACAAAAGGACAAAATTAATTTTCTCCATTCATGTGTTCAAATTGTCTTTTTAACGAGGTTCACTTTTTTTCTACAGGTTAACGGTGTCTTTGATTGTAGTCTATATTTTTTTCAACTTATAAGTGGAATATCGGAGCAAATATCACCTATTGCTTGCGTACATGTAGACCAAATGCCGTACGTTGTCTGTACTGTTGGACTATAAAAATCTGTGTTAGAACAAGTGGCACGTACAACCATGACTAAAATGTGATATGAACCAAGTTACATAATATAAAACTAGGCCTTTTGCATTTAAAATTAACTCTCGGTGCATATTTAATTCTTACTTGTCGTTTGTCTGTCATTTATGACTGCAAACTAATTACCAGAGAGAAAACGTGAAATATCATTGGGTGTTGTTGTTTTGGCTGTGGCTACATGGCTAGGCTATACGTGTTGACCTATAAAAATCTGTTGTCAAACAAGTGGCACGTACAACCATGACTAAAATATGATATGAATCAAGTCACAATATACAACTACTGTAGGCCTTTTGCATTTAAAATTAATAATACATTTAATTCTTACTTGTAGTATTGTAATTTAATAATTTCTCACAAATTTCTCTCTGACATTTCTTTTTCATATCTATATTTCCTTGTAGGATTTTTTACTTTCACTGAATATGTTCACTTTAGTTGAGTCTAACTTTCTGGCAAGTTTGTGAAGAATACAATGAAGCATGAAAGTAACTAATCGACCTGGTGATATTATGTCTGCGACACTAAATTTCAATATTTTGCCGTTGTGGAATGTTCTGTTGTTTCTGAAATTTTAACTATTGCTTTCCAGCCTGTCAATGTTGAAACTTGTAGAAAAAAAAAGTAGACAGCTTCAGTCATGAAAATATTTCCAAAAAAGTTTAATTGTGCAATAGTGTCTAATTTGAATTTAATTATTAAATTTCTCTTTTGGATCATCTTCGCATTTTTTTTTGTTTTGTTCCATTTACTGCTACGAAGACTGTTTACACAGTTTTTTTCCTCTCTCTACTCCCACGATCAAGGTACAATATCACTCACAGCCTCACAGCATACTTTCAAAGCTACAGTACTTCACTTATCATTTAAATCTGCCTCGAACACACACTCATATGCCGCAGAGTTTCTATAACGTTGCCAGGTCTGTTTGTGATGGACATCTGTGACAACTGCAGTATGACACGATGATAATTCTTTATCAAAGTCAACATCGACACTCTAGTGTTTTCTATTTAGCTTTCTACCTGCTTTCTCTAGAGAATCTGTTTGTGAACAGCACACTTAAGAGCAGTCTGATGCTTACACAAATTTGAGGTGAAGTTAATGTCAAGTCTGTTTTAAGCATTTAATGAACTGCAGGGGTTTTCTTTTTCAGTATGCAGCTGACTGCATCTGATTTTTTTTTTTTCTTTCTCCATTCTGAGTATTTTTATTGTTATCAATTTTGTCATGTTCCATTAAAATATCACTGAGACCTCCAAATATAGACCTGTGCAATGCCCTTCATTACAAATTTGTGACTGACTGACTGACTGACTGACTGACTGACTGACTGACTGACTGACTGACTGACTGACTGACTGACTGACTGACTGACTGACTGACTGACTGACTGATGGACTGACTGACTGATTGACTGACTGACTGGCTAACTGAAATTCTAAAAATTTTAACTTTGTCAAATTGCTGACGTTTCAATCTCAAGTTAGATACATGTATACTTACTTTGAGTTACAATGTATCAATTCAGTAAACAGTATCCCATACATGTAATTTCCCCACAACTCACTGGGGTGGATATTCACTCAAGGTTTTTGATCAGGAGAGCTCTTGCAAGAGGCAAATTCCGAGCACTTAAAAAACAGCACGTTGCTGAAGCTACAGCGATTTAAGCCAAATGATGGCGAGCCTATGCTAGAGGATGCAGTGTCAGAACAGATTTCCATTGCACTTTGAGCAGGTCAAACTTAATGCATGAGTGAGCAAAGGGTAAGTACATGTCTACAATGTGAATGAAGTTTCACTGAAATACCAAAAGTTTATGATCGTGAAATTTACAAATTAGCTATTACTGTCTGTCTCGGTATAAACCCAAGTGTTCTCTCTTCAATAGTGCCCTAGGTGAAGTCTGCACAATGGCCTATATGATCTTGTGCATGGACAGAGTGTCCACAACTGTCCTAAAACTCAATCTTATACAAAACATGTATAGCGCTGCTAAGTTCTCAATCAAAAGGAGATCAGTCTGTATAAAAAGTTAAGTATATATGCATATTCATGAAGACACTATGGCATACCTTTGTATACAGTCAGCAATCTGCATCTCATTACTGTCACTATGATCATTCAGTTTACCATCATTTGATGACTGAATCTGCTACCACATAAAGCAACTTTTACTAAGAGACATTTAAGTCTTTCGAGACGGGGACTCTAGTTTAACAGTCACATTCATCTGTCAGTGCCACCTGCCCAATTCTCTGACAGGCCCATACTTCTCCATGACAACTAAAATAACTACCAGATGTATACTTATATCACTGCAGAATCATTCTGTCAATCACACTACAAAACATCCCAAAACTCACTTGGTTCGGATATCTACCAACCACTCACTTACCCGTCTCCTCACAACAAATGCACTCCCATGTACCATGAAAAGAGCACTGGCAACCATTAACAACGCCACTGGCATCGTCCACCCAATACCCGACAAGTACCCCTTCCCACTCTGCCATCCTAATGTGCTAAGAGTGTGGAGGCTCTGTGAAATTTGTATCTGAGACTTTCTACATTTCCGTCCTCCATCTGGTCTACTTTCACTTACAGTTCGCTTTGCAAATAACTAATGTAGTATATTTAACTCAGGAGAGTCTCAATATATTATCTTTCAACCAGATTCAATAACAAAAGGTATGAAAGTAAGTTACCTAACCCAACCCTCAAGAATAAATCACGAGCCAAAACCCATATCAAAGATTATATTGCAAGTCACATATATTTTGTTCTAATATTCACACTGTAAAGTTTCTGGTGAACATGTGAAGTACTAAATTGAGATACATAAACTGACAACTCGTTCCTCTTGGTTCGCCATATGTGCAACTTAAAGGGGAATTCCACGCAAGGAATATGTCTTCTGACTTATTGAAACCGTTTCAAACAATTTTCATACATATTCTTATCATTTTGGAATGAACTTCTCCTGTTAAGAACCTGAACTAACCTGTCATGTTGAAATGAACATGTTCCTTGCCTGGGATTCCTTTTTAAATCTCAATTTGCCTCGCCATGAATCTTCCAAAATTTTGCAAATTCTGGGCAGCTTGATCTATATTCATCCATAGCATACAGTAGCTGGCAGCAAATGGACTGACACAGCTACTATTTTTGCCGGTGACACGAGCGTTGCGGGTCTCTTTAAATCTCTAGGTCTTCCGTGGAACAGACCATGGAGATATTACAGCTGAGGACCAGCTCAGGACCCTGCCACAGATGGCCACAATGAGGCTACCAGGGATGTGATGTGGCATATATACTACAATGGTGAATACTCAACCAGAGGTGGTAGGATGGCCTACTGTATATGATAATAATAAAGTTGGTAAAGACAGGAAGGGCAGGAAGGAAAAAAATTGGAATTAACCTCCCTCAGCCCCTCTTCCTGGGTAATATTTGGCATTTTTTTTTTTTGACCATCTATTTCACAAATACTTATCTGTTTGAAATAAGGTTAAATTACATGACCTAGCTGACAAGCCTTAAACAAAAATATCCTGAGCATCCTGGGTTCCACTACACCACCACAATACTAATTTGACAAACCTTTCACATTGCAAAACAAGTTATGAAGAAAACAAACATTTTCATGATTTAATGAAATGGTCCACATGGCCCCATATGGGACCAATAATCAACTCGAAAACAACTTGAAGGAAGCACTAGTACCAAAGTGGCACTATGACACAATTTCATCTTAATACTATACAAT
The DNA here is from genome assembly GCA_021234535.1 of Stichopus chloronotus. Taxonomy (NCBI): domain Eukaryota; kingdom Metazoa; phylum Echinodermata; class Holothuroidea; order Aspidochirotida; family Stichopodidae; genus Stichopus; species Stichopus chloronotus. The sequence goes on along the minus strand of CM037832.1, from coordinate 17,466,400 downwards.
CAGAAGGACCAAAATTTTGCATGATTTCATAAAATAGTCCATAGGGACCACATGGGACCAATGATCCTGAGCATCCTGAAGGAACCTCTACCATAGTAATCATGTGACACAACATCAAATTAATACCACACAATCTATCGGAGAAGAGGCATTTGGCATCATTTCATAAAATGGCCCCATAATGTAGGGCCTATTTGGACCTTGGACCCCAAAATCTTGAACACCCCAAGGTTTCACTAACACATTGCTAATTTGACAAACCTTCAAATTGTAAAGCAAACTATGCAAAAAAGCGTGATTTCATAAAATGGTCCACGTGGGCCCACATATGGGACCAATAGTCTTGAACAATGTGACAGAACCACTATCATTGTAATTATGTGACATACTTTCTACTTTATACCACACAATCTGTAGAAGAAGAAGCATTTTGGATGGTTTCATAAAAAGGCCCATATGTGGCCCATTTGGACCTTGGACCCCAAAATCCTGAACATCCCAGTTTCTAATACCACAATGGTAATTTGACAAACCTTTTCATATTCTTAAACAGAATATGCAGAAAAGAAACATTTTGCATTACTACATAAAATGGCCCATATCAGATCAATAATCTTGAACAACCTGAAGGAACCGCTACCATAGTAGTAATGTGACACAATTTCAACTCAATACCATACAATCTGTGGCAGATGAGGCATTTTGCATGATTTCATAAAAGAGCCCACATGGCCCATTGGACCTTGAACCCAAGAATCTTGAACACCCATAAGGCACCACTGCCATTATGCATCCATACAGCTAGTATAAATAACCTTTGTCCAAACTTTACAACTTGAGATATCCTGTTCAAAAGGTTTTCAAAGATTTGCCTCCAAGGCCCTCAGATTACCTTTGACCTCCACCAAATATAATAGGGCAAACCTTCTCAATATGGTAAACCTACTGTACATACTGTACCAAGGCTAACTTTCAGCCAACTTACCCCTGAGAGAGTACCCAAGCAAGTGTCATAGACACACACACACATACACACATACATACATTCACATGATCACTAAAGGCTACAATTTCTCTGAAATCAATAATGACTGAGTTGTTTTTGGAACCCCTGCACCAATTATCAGAAATATCTCACAATAAAATATTTTCACCAGTGTTTGAATTTTTAAGCACGTATTACAAAAATATACTGAGCTCAATTAGGGAACCCGACTACTTGTAAAAAATTTTTTCGAAAAGACTTTGCTTCCGAAAACTATGCAGAGGTGCTCAACACAACAGATCTCTCAGAAGATTTGCACTCTCTAAAATTACTAAGTAGTTCTGTACTTCATCCATTTTGGCATTTTCCTGCACCGAGTCTCTGTGGCTGAGCTACCTGGTACAGTGAATTCTGTAAACGGTGAATTCGGCAATGCAGAAATTGATTGAAGCCGCACAAACCTGTATATTAGCACAAGAAAGAGAGAGAGATAGAGTGACATAAAAACATAGAGAAACAAAATTGCAACAATAAGTTTAAGTGCTGCAGATATGAAAATGTTTCAACGTCTAACGTATCTTGTCTACGGGTATTGCTACTCATCTGATAATTCAATATTTGATTTACCGTGGCCACTCAAATTTCTCTCACAGTAATTTTCCAGAATCTGACTGGTTGGTCGATGCGGGGATGTCGCATAACGAGGGATCATCGTCTACGGCAAGGACGGTTGTCTCACAGGAACATTTTTTTACTTTCTATTTCTTCAGACTGGTAAATTTTTTTTTTTTTTTGCCAGCAATTGTAATATTTGACAAGGTCAAGCTGGAGAAGAGGCAAGAAGCTCTGTTACTTAATTAAAAGTGTTGAGCAGTTCCCTTGGTTGTGTCGTCATCGCGGATATTCGTCGCTGTAATGCGTGGAGGCAGTAATTGCTCAAATCCAGCGTGGCAGTAACTCCCAGGGAGCTGCGCACCGATTAAATTAGTACGGTACAGCAACGCTGTGATAACCGCCAAACGACCGCTCCGTTTCTGCTGCTTTCCAGTTTTTTTTTCTCTTTTTTTCCCCCTGCAAATCTGGAAAATCACCAAACGATAGTCCAGTGCCAAATTATTGTCAGTATTTGGATAGATAATTAATTTGGATCATAATTCTTGGCAAAGAGAATGCACACTTCTACATGCTTCACTTTTCTCCTTTTTTTCATCCTGCTCTCTTGCAGCGAGTACAATTTTCTTCCTTGATATATCGAAACCTGAATATTAATTTGGCTTTACGACGACGACGTGAATAAAGTTGCGTGGGAGTGTGGTAATTTCAGTACATTGAGAGCAAATGGAGCTGCCCATAGAGAGAAATCGTGTACATAAAATGTTCCCCCTCGAGGAGGACTTGTGGACAATTTCTGTTGCCAGATTTACAGGTGTAGAGGAAAAACAAAATTCTGCTAGCCTTTGCTGTTTTGCGATCTTACTCCTTCACACACGGCATGACAAAATAAAACATTACAATTGTGCCGGGGTTTTGCAAAACAGGACACCATAGTTTCGTCTTTTACTGTAGCAGTGCATGAGTACGAGGAGTGCATAGTTGTGCTGTCCATGATGTCATGGACAGAGCCATCTAAGGCATGATTCTCACTTCAGGGGGGCAGCGCTTTTGTTCAATGTTTCTCAATTCACATTGAGTGGTTTGATCTAGAATTAAGCTCACAGTGTTGAGCGAATTATGTACAGAGGAATAAGATTTCTTGATAATTTTGGTGAGATGTGGCTAAACAAGGCCAGCTCAAAATATTATATTGGCAGCTATGTAGTAAATTGTTTTGCACAGAAATGACTAGTAACTGTTTACGTGCAAGCATGACAATCGTTTACTTTCATTTAAAGAATACCTCTGTACATGGTTGCGGCCCCCCTCCCACCCTGGGAGAGATTACAGATGCTCTACTTATAATACAGGCCTCTATAGTACTGCGTCATCAAGGACGTAACATACTGTACCTATACCAATTGAGTGGTGTCCTACAATCAATTGCCACTAATTGTACCAATGAGCAATGTTCCTTGCCCTCGAACACGAATGGACAATAAGTGGTAATACCAAAACTCACCTGGTTTGGTTATTTACAAATGACTCACCTGTCCTAGCATAACAAATACACCGCTGGGAAAACTAGCCTTTCTAGAGTGTATTTGTTACGCTGAGACACGTAAGTGAGGAGTGAAGCAAATATTTAATGACCAATGTGGTGACAGGTTGCAGAGACAGGAGATCATTAAGTTTTGTTGGTATGGAAGAGAAGGCCACATTCACTCTCCATCTCAACAAATGTAATTATTTTACCGAAATGGTTTCTGAGAGGAATTTAAACATGATGAGACTATTACAAAGTGTTGCCAGCTCATGCAAACCAGGAATCTCCTTTTAATTTACAGAATTAACTTCTGGGCACAACTGGCTATATTGATATGCTATTCAAAAGGAAGGTGGAGGGGTAGGGACTGAGATGAACCTTCTGTCCTACTAGACATTCAAAACCACTTCATGAAAAAAAAACGTCCTTTGAACATTGGACTTTAACTCCAAAGAACAGCAACAAGGGAGAAACAGGCAGAATAGAGGCTGATTTTGGCAAAAAAATCTTAGAAATCTTAGACGGATTGCACAATACCTGTCACCATCAGCGGACTAATGCATTTCCTTTCTACAGGCGCAGTGCTGCATGAAATCTCATTGATACTGTATGACTGTTGAAACTGTCCATGTACAACCCTGGTTCAATCTTGACTAGCGCTCTCTTCTCATACTACAACCTTTAATATACTCCCTGTGCTTTTTTCATGGTAGTGAGAATCTGCAAGTGAAATATGAGTTACCGAGCAACTGACACTTTTTGATTCATAGAATGCAGAGAAGTGAGCTTTCTTTTTAAAGTTCCTGTAAGTTCAGGGATGTTTACGTACCTGTACCACAGACTACCAGTTATTACTACTGTAGCTTGAATAACAACAGTGCAGTAATTATGCAGAGGTAGGTAAGTATTGTGCGCAGCAAACTAATTTAAACAATTTTCTGTGTCCTTCCTTTCGAAATCTAACCGGACCAATCTTTATTTTTCTAAAAGGTTCTCACTTTTGGTGCCACTTCAATTTCTGATGCAGAAGGAAGAGCTTATTTACTGGGATATAAATTCACTTGCAATTTATTTAATTGCAACATGGTACTTTTGAAAACAGGGCACTGAAAACAAAATTACAGGCATATGGCTGCATTAATTTTCCAAATGTTACTCTGTTTTCACAGGTAGGAGAGGAAGCATGACAGATGGCTCTGTCAACATCCTCATCAAACCTGGCTTCATCTCTGGTCTGCTCTTCGAAGGAAAAAAAAAGGAAAATTTCAGAGATTGCTCTCAGAGAAATTGCTTTAGCTGGAGAGTTCAGATCCTCTTAATTGCTGTGCATTCAGTCACTGTGGCTGTCTCGACTACACTCACTGAGAGCTGGAAATGTTATTTATTAATAGTTATGTCTTCTAATGTATAAAACTGAGAAGATAATTAAGGAGTAATATTAATAAATTTGATGATCATCTTTCGTCAGTCATCTGTAGAAGAGAGGATCAGGTTTTATAGATTTAAAATTTTGTTTGTGATACGATGAAAAAGACAGGTCTCTCTTTGTGGAGAGTGCCTGGGAAGATTTTTAACTTACACTGGTGTTGTAAAATTACTGAAGGGGTGGGAGAAGGGGGTATGGTGGTGTTAAACAGGGGAGGAAGAGAAAGAGCAGATGAAAGGGAGGTATGTATAATACTGTGCCCTGTAGTAGTGGTGCCTATCCAGGTCAAAGGTCAAATGTCAATGGTGAAACTTCAGAGTGGGTCACAGGGAGCGGCATCAAGGAAACAATGTGTGGGCACAGTTTGTCCAATGCTCAAACCATTGTCAAAGCTGGTATGTGAATGAAAATTTGTCAGTGAAAGTCAAACTCTGCAGAATATGTCACAGCCACTCATTTTAGCATACATGAATATTCACATCCATTCCCATTGGTCTGTTTAATTTCAAGTATACAGTGATTGACTACTATGCCTTCTTGGAGAGTCTGAATTTTATAGGGCCAACGAAAAATGGGGAGACAATTTTCATGTTTAAATGTCTGGAAGATGAGCGCATAATTCTCTTTTGTATGTTGCCACAGGTGATATTTTCCCATACTTTCTCTACCCTGAAACACTGACGAAGAAAAAATGTAGATGACCAGGCGATGGACGGTGCAAGTCATATTCCAGCTTTAAGAATGTAACTTAGAACCATGTACACAGTAAACCGAAGGGCTCCGCTCCTACGATACAATTAATTTATAAGTTCTCACATCAGAGTGCACCCAACCTCTCTACAACATTGGTTCATATCTGTGGTGTAAAACATAAATTGATCAATTATTACATCTGGGGATGAGATCATCAGTGAAGATTATATACTGGATCAAAAAAATCAGAGGAAGGAAACTGACACCAGTATCATAAATGGCAATTTACTGGATTGAAAGGACTTTGTGGAGCAGAATTCACAGATCTTTACTGTGTAACATGGGCCCCTCTACCCACAGATGAAAAACAGATGGCATTTTTTTATGACAGTTTAAGTTAATAATCCAATACAAGAATGAAATGAGGTAGTTAAAAACAGAAGGGAGAGGTTTAAAGGTTCACAAAGTTTGTAAGTCTTAAGACCAAAGTTATGACATTTATTTGTACTGTATTTCACATACAGTAAATTATGACAAGGGGATCAATTGACAAGTCAAATCCCCACAACTCACTGGTGTGGGTATTCACGAGTGACTACACTTACCCCTTGCCCCACTACTGCATCATTTGACCTTTGCTCAAACAACCTCGAAGTCAATTCTGACACCGCGCCCTCTAAGGCCCAGCTCGCCCTCCTTTGCCAAAGGTCAAATGATGCAGTAGTGGGGCAAGGGGTAAGTATATGTCTACGATGTGAATCTAAAAAATCTGAAACTCAAATGCACTGGATCTTTATGAGTAACAAAATTACTTGTCTCAACACAACTGCTGTATATCCAACTAGAGACAGCTGAAGACCTATAATACTTCCTCTAGTCCTCTATAGATCTACTGTACCTTAACCCAAAGTGGAGTAGTTCAGCCTTCCCAAAGTACCACCACAAGCTGCTGAAGTACAGCACAGTACCTTTCTAATATGGTATATTTCAAGTTTTTGGATTGCTATGCAACAGTTGTGTGAAGACAGGTAAGTGAGAACAAGAATGATACTTTGTAAAAGCTGACAAACACAAATTGGTGACATAACTCACTGTCAGATAGTCAGGGATGTAAAAAGCAACCTCTTTCCTAACACTGTGAAATTCTGATATTGAGGAAAACTGGAAGCTACTACACATACGGAACAAGTTCTTTCATTCAGCTGATCGCTACAACGACAAAAAACTAACATATGCAGGCTCTGGAGACAAGTTGCTTTCAACTCTGAAAAAAATTTATGTGAAACTTCAGTTACATACAGTAACTCCAAGGTAATTGGCTGGAGACAGGCTTTTAATTAAAAGAGAAACACAGCTACCATAATACGTAGCTGTGTATACTGACTGTGAACAATGTAACAACACCCTCCTGGTACTCTGTGGTATCATGTGTGCATACTGTACACACTAGTGTTTTCACAGGTGAGAAAATTTGTACCCGGGTACCTGAACATCATTGTCCATGATCATTTTTGATGAAACTTAAAACAACTGTAATGAATGGCTAAAATATATAGAACACCGATTGCAAATTGACACTACTGTATATTTTAAAAGCTAAACTGTATCCAAATTTTGCACCATTTGCAATGTACTGTAGACACCTTCAGATGTCACTTTTTTCCTCTAAGGGGGGAGGAGAATGGAGACCCCTTAGACCCCTCTTCCAGGATGGTGATATACAAATAGTGTTAAGTTCTGTCCACTTTCAAAACAATAGTTTGATTTATACCTATAGGAATATACTTACTATTCATGCCTTGCATGGAATCTGGTACTGTATGTACTGTAACAGCAGTATTCTCGCTTCATCGTATAGCTTAGGCCATCTGCAACAAACATATTAATCATGGCAGCTCAATGTGTCCCTTAGAGCTGCATGTACATGCAGTGTGTACACTAGAACCTTCAACTAAATCTACAATGACACATACCATTATATGCCAGAGACACAAATACACAAGAACTGCAGATTTCTGTCCATGCCATCTGCTTCTCACATATATCTTGTCTTATGCTATGGGGTCTAGAAATTTAATTTGCAACCCTGCGATTCTCTGGCAGAGAGTAACTCAGCTGGCTATACGGTGTTTGAAGAGTGGGCTTAGGGAAATTACGCCAACGGAAAGAGGACTAATAAAATCTCATCCTTTAAAGTATATATGTGACATGTAAAACACATTTTAGAGTATGAAAAACACATTTTGGAGTTTTGACTGAATTAATGATTACAAAGTTGAAAATAGCCACAATTTCCATCAAAATCGAGCACACATTGACCATTTTCAGTTACAAACAAATTTGTTTCACAACTGCATCATGAATAAACATAAGCCAAATATGTAAATTTGTGTCCTGAAGATTTACCTTTGAAAGCATGCATCGTCTTTTTTTTAAAGTACTGTACTGACATCACTTCCCAATGTGAAACCCAGTATCATCATCATGAGACAATATGTAGTATAGGCCAAACAAAAGAAAAACTAATAGTGTGCGACACTCTGCATTGCCTGTTTTGCATTTTCATCAAATTTTGAAAAGCCATATACATCTCAAAATTGGAAATAGATAACAATATTCCAATGACTTGCCATTTAGGATCTCACTCTGCAACTTAATGAGCCCAGTTCTTTTTTCTAACAGTGTGTCACTTGGTCTTTTATAATTAAAAAGGAGGATCTACAGGTCCCTAAAATAGTTGTGAGAAAGATACCCATACATTACAGTAGTTGTGAGAAAGAGAAGGGGGAAGAGAGCAATACCCCCCTCTTCCCTCCCCAAAGTTTCACCCTCTTACAATTTTACAAACTTGATTAAAAAAAAACAACCCAAACATAAATTATGTATATGCATACAAATTTATGAAACTTTTGGCACAATTTTTTTCAGCACACCTCCCTCATTATTTAAAAAATAATTTCGTTGGAGGCTCAGTTCCCATCTCAAATCTATACCCCCAAAAAATCAACAGGGATCTCTATCTCTATTTTGGTACCCCACAGGAATCTGGCCTGGTTAAAGGCCTGGTGTACAGTAACAACCTCTTTCTTGTGACTGCCTACAGTGCATATACAGCTCTCCCCCTTCAAGGTGATACATGATTTCTGAAAGATCCAAAGTTAAAAATTCCTTGACCAGTTCCAGAGTTTGACCTAAAGAACACTTGGTCAAAATGGCTTAAATATGAGGTTCACAAAACGGTTTGACAGGAGGTAAACCAACTGTAAATGTGGCTGATACCTAAAGAGAATTGAGGTGGTGAGGAAAGCGGCAAGAGTAGATTACGGGACATACTGTGCATCTGCAACAAATTATTCAGTACTTTCACCAGTGAGATCACAATATTGACTGTTATGGTTGCGACCAGATTATGCCTGGGTTCTAAAATATTCCAGAAGCAATAATGGTAGGTCATGCACTTAAGCTTGTTAAGAATATATACTTAAATTAAAAGGATATGAACTACACATGTGCAGGATGTTGGAGGTATGTTGTCACTTTAAGTGAAACGTATCATGCTCTGGGCAATGGATACACTGAAAGTACTGTACGGTGGAAGTCTATGGACCAGATTCAAAAACCTTTTTGGTTACCCTTAAAGAAAAGTGCCAAACACACATTAAGAAAAATCAAATTCAAGATTCTAGGAGAAGTGAATTACAGCACAACTTAAAAAGTTTTGTGACATACAGGACTGTATAAAAGGGGATATGTACTGGACTGAAAGTAACATTGCCACACACCAGCTGCATCTAAGGTGTAAAATGTTTTGTTTTATCCAGTTGAGTCACTGAGTTGACAAGCTGTTCGAATCACCCAAATTTGATGAATAATATTGGCATTCAAGTTCCCCAAAACTAAGCTGGTGTGTATGTAAATTTGCAAATGAAGGAACTTACCTGCCTCCACCCATACAACAACTGCACTCTCATCTATACCGTGCTGAATGATGACTGCAGGGTAACCCTTGCCACCGTCATGCCCCTACACTGATCAGGAATACCATTATAGCTATTCCAAGCCATGTGTACATAGCACACCTGTGCAATGAATACTATACAACATATATACTGTACAGAGCATGCTCAACGATGTAACCTTCTGAGCTGTTCCGTCACTGGATTTCAGTAGGATGCGGCTGTCTCTTCAGAATGTTCCAAATAAATATCATGATTCCTATAAGGTAACATTGCAAACTCAAAGCATGCATCATATTTAGCACTACCAGCACTGAGTTTCCTGTATTTTGATATGTGGTACATGAAATCCTGTGAACAGTTTTGGTTTAGTGATTTCACAGCAGTTCCAGCCTTAACCTATATCTCAGCACTACAGCAATCCACTCGTCGACTGTGCCTAGAGCAATTCTGGTACTCTGTATAGCACTGCTGGCCAGTGGTCCCTCTATGCATGTTGTTATAATCAACTGGTAGACAAGAGTGCAGATGTATTGCTGAGACAAGTGAGAACTGATATACATTTGAACACATGTTGAGGGGACTGCTGCTGGAGTCTGCACTGCACAAAAAAAATACCTTCTCCATGTCCAACATGTCAGTGACCCAAGGCTATTACAATACATGATGAATATATGATATTCAGGACATCATTTCATTATCAAGAGTTTGCAAATGTCAAGAAATGCCCCTTACAGATTTCGAGAGAAATTGTGCAGTCATGCACATACCTGATTCCTTTGACCAATTGTCCCAAATCCTCCCTCAACGTTCAAGGCCCACGTATCAGGGATTAACAGTGTGCACTTCTGCAAAGGGCCATTATAAGGCATGATAAATCAAAGACTTGAAATTTAAAACAAAAACGTAAGTCAGACCAAGTAATAAAATAAGACTTACAATGTGCCCAATTTCACCTAAGTGCTAATGGTGCTTTACAAAATATGAAGAATAGAAAAAGCAACAAAATACAACAAGTTTGGGAAAGTCGCACCACAAGATTGACCTCAATTTGACCTTAAAATTTGTGTTCCTTTTGAGCCTTCAGGTACCCCCCCACTCCCTTCCATCTTTATTTATGATTCCTCATCATTTCCATGTAGATATATATATAATATAAAGATAAATCATACTGTATATGTAGATACACAAAATTGGCACAATCAGCAGTTTACTGTATGACAAATATTTACATGACAGCTGCTAAATAAGTCATGTAATTATTTCATGGAGTACCTTTTTTAAGTCTACAGTGCAACATATTCTCTCTCTCTTGTTTGTGGTTACTCAGCAAATTTTCCAAATGAGCACTACCTCCAGTTTAATTTTTCATCTACAGTACAGTCCAAACACACCCATGGATGTGCAAATGGTTTCCTACGAAATCTGAGAATCTTGTGACCTAAAATTTGTTGGCCTGTACGAAGACACGTTCCATAATTCTTCTTTTTTTTTTCACAGACATTTAATTTGCTCCTCCAATAAGTACTGTAAGTGCCATCTATCAGGAATTAAAATGACATAGCTGACTATTATGGCAATATTTTTGTCAGGTTGTCTTTTCAGACGACGGCCGCCGACGACATCGCAGAGTCGATCCCGCTCAGTATGCTGTAGACTGATTATTTCTCCATGCAGCTGGGAACACAATGACGAAAGTCCAAGCAAATGTCGTAAAAAAATGGAGAGATGCGCAGAGCACAAATAAAAGCGGGTATCAATCAAGATTTGGGGTCTCTGAATTGCTCTTCTTTTCATGAAAATTACATCTCGACATCTTCACATTTACTGCTATTAAAGTTATTTAATTAGACACCTCCACAAACCTTTCGCACATTTATTAAAGTTGTCTTACTCCAGGAAAATAATAATCATGCCAGTATTTTGATTATGTGTGATCCCTAAGTATTTCTTGACTGGTTCTACCCGGAATCACATACATCAAAGTGCTCAGAAACTAGCTTGAACTTTGTCATTTTTGTAGCTTTGTCAGCAGACTATCAGTTACAGCCGTCTTTTGTTGCAATTCATGAGCCAGTCACACATTGCTCTGTCACACATTTCCCTGTCAGTCTGTCACACATCGACACTTCATATTCTACATTGTGATAAGGTGACTCTACATAAAAACTCTGATGACTGCTTTAAGACTGGTGCCAAATCACACATGTATATTAGCAATGCCAAAAAATGTGTGACATACAGTATCTGAATGCAGAAGTGCTGCACATATACGACATGTGTTCTGTTACACCAAGCAGGATGTGCTCACTTACAGTCCACACAAAGGAAACACATTCCCCGGTTTGTCAACAGTAAATGCCGGTGGTAATGTTGTTGCACAAAATCCAGAAAAGGAATGTATGAATGGATGCAATGTCTTTGATTCATATTTACTGTATTACGAAATTTGAAAGCAACACAACTTTCTCCAAGCAAGAGAATAGCTACTGTATGAAGTCCAGTTTAATATGTATGCAAATACAGGCCTACTTCATACCATGAAATTATTCAGGCATGGCTAATGGGTATAGCCTACAATTACACCTTCAAATTTACATTTCAAACATGGGCATACAGTACATGTACAGTATGCATTAAATGGATGGATTAAAACATTTCTTTTGTAGCTGACTTGATTGTTACACTTTTTATGACCAAATATGGTAATAATTTGCAATTAATATCTGCATTTAACCATTAACATGCACAATTAAACTGTAGATCTATGTTTTAAGCCTCCACACCTCTTACCCCTCCCCCTCAAACTCACTCTGAAATGCTATTGGGAAGATTTACATTGACACTGCGAATGAAAGAACACGTCCACACAAATAAACGACTTCAATGCAAAAAAGTTTATTCATGTTCTCAATTGGCTAACCCAAGCTTTGTGTGTTAACAATGGTAGGAATGTTAATTACAGTAGTTGCAAACGTAGCCTAAACCTACGGTAGAGCATGTAGTGAGTTCCTGTACTGTTATCAGAGATATTAACCCACTGATATTACCCCAACAGAAGAACCTTATGCTTGTATCATGCATGACATTGTGGAAGCAAATAAAGGATGTAGGGAAATAGAGATACATTTCCCTGGTGTCATACACTGACTAACATTGTCACTGGATGTACAATATGGAACTTCACATTCTTGTTAAAATGTTTGCAATGGATTGTAATGTTACGTCAGTAATGAAGTGCTGAATGTTTCCTTGTTAGTTGCCTACATACAAGGATAATAATGTGCACACACTTGCATATACAAGCTGAACACACACGAGGCAAAAAGGGCACATGAAATTAAATAAATTCTAAAATTGAAAATCAACAATATACAATGTGCATTAGATAAATTTCTTTAATTTTCTCTCTTAAATAACTGGAGGCCACACTTTAAGTTGCAAGGGAAACCGGAAAATATTTGGACCGCTTGGTTCAAATCCCTTGGGGATTATCCCTTGGGGATCATGCCATGACGCAAGCACGATAACATCATGTTACGACTAATTATTAGAAGATGAATAAACAGACTGTTGGCAAACTTCCAAGTGGCAAAAAGTGTCATGTTTGCACTGTTTTTGCAACCAGCCACATTATTTTCATTGACAGAATATTCAGCCTAAAATATGATCTGACTATGAATTAAATTCACAAATATATGTACGAAAATACTTTTAAATACTGTAAGAGAAAAGACATCCAATTACAACCATTTTAAACAGCTGGTACAGGAATGTCGTTGAAATGTTCAAACACACAACATTGTATCCCACTGTCATGCAGAATTTCTTTTACAAGTACTGTATATTTGAGCAGTCAGCCTTGATAAGTATACTTTACCTTATCAAGGCACTGCATTTTTTACAGATACTGTAGGTTCAATCTTGAAAGCAAAATGGCTGGTAAATTTGTTATCAGAAATGCATACTGTATGAGGAACATTGTTTTGGGGCTTTTGAGTAGGGGGCAAATACTGCTAATCTATGTAAAATAGCATGCAGTGGGCATATTGTACATGCACTATAGATCTCATATTTGTTTTCCTTGGTTTAAATAATCAACACACACGCACAATTGCACATGTAGAGGTGAATGTGTTAAAACCAATTGATCCGGTTGGATGCACGCAGATCTCACATTTGTGAAGCACTGTAAATTAAATATTGTGAACACTCACTGTAGGAGACGTGTGCAAATCTTTCTTCATGACTGAAATATTGATTAAAAGCTTTGGATCATAATTTGTTGAGGCTTTTTTGACAACACCAGAATAATGTAAAATATAACATTTATTGAAAAGACAAATCATCAAAAATTTATTGACTACTTAAGGGTTCTACAACCCAGAATAACAGAATTCATTTCCAATCCAGACGATTCGTTTTTCTTAAAGTGGTACGTACTGCACTAAATCACAGTTTTGGGCCTCTGACTTACTGTCTTCTGTTTGTCTCAAGTGTTATATGAAACATCTCCACAATTTCACCATAAATCATCCTGAAGAAGACATTCAACTTTAAAGTCTCTGCTGGTATTGACATTTTTTAATCTCTCGGTCATATTATTGCCATATTACATTTCACTGCAATTTGGTAACCTGCGGACAAAGCTGATATTTTTATGCCTTGAGGTAAGAATGAGCCTTGACCATCATCTTTCCTTATCCTGATTTTAGATATACCCAAACTGGCAAAATTTTGTCTGAAAATTTGGAAACTTGCAGATACCCGACATCCCAAGCAATTCTATAAATTCACAAAACACTTGAGGTGGGCCGGGAGGTGGGGGGAGGGGGAGATATGGTTTACCTCCAGCACCTACCTACAACTCAATCAGACAGTTTGAAAGAATCTACTACCTAGCCAAAAAGAAAAAAACCATCAAACTTCTGGTCATGCTCTGATTAAACAGGGCTTGCAAAAACATTTTTTTTCTTTACAATAAATTCCTTTTCTTTAATCATCCAGAACTACAAGACTGAAGTGTACTGCACTTCAGTGTATACATACAAAGTGACAGCACTTGGCGCATGCACAAACACTATGTTTCCAATCCAACTGACAATGTTCAAAGAAAAGCAATATAGAGCTGTTCATAACCCCACAGCTACTTGCTTTTCAAGACCTATTCACTTCTGAGAGACTTTATAAACTTTCATTTTCTAGGTTCTGTAGTAGAACTTACAAAATCCACAGTTACATATTAAATGCTTGTAACACAAGTCTGTGCTTGGGCGATGATGCACAACAAACACTATGACTGTCCACCTCATCAGCAAATCAAATTGTACTTACGGTACAACTAAGATAGAGATGAGGGAGTGTGTGAATGAACTGATGTGCACCATGAAACTAATGAATACATGAACTAATTAAAATCATTATGGCCTATAGTACCTACTGTATATTGAAAAGGCTCCACATGTAGGCATATTTAGGAGCAATCAAAACTGTAGTGTACTTGTAGGTGACTGCATGCATGCTGTTCAGGGAATGAAAATTAAATCCGGAAGTTGACTGAAAACAGTTAAGTAGGGCACGCGTACTGTATGTCTGTACCACTCATAAAATCAATCATAATTCCTCTGAAGATTATGCGGCAATTTTTTACGTTCAGTCGTTGCACAATGCCGTTCCTAACTCAAGTGGGATTAACATCGTTGAAGTTGAAGTGACTGAGGTGACAGAACTCCATATTGTTGGATCCACGAACAGACTAATCCATTCTGTTCAATAGCAAACAATTTACTTTGCTTTAAATATGTTAACTCTGCCCTTATTCAAATCCAGTGTGATGTACCGCAAGGTTGTATTCTAGGCCTTTTACTTTTTTCATTCTACATGTAAATGATAGCTTGTAAGGTGACAAAAAGTTGTTGCTATCCTGTTTGTTGCTGATACAAATGCATTTTTTACCAGCAACGATATAAATGAATAGAGGCATCTATCTCTAATGAACTTGATAAATTTCATCACTGGTCTTCCTCCAACCAATTGTCACTTAGTACAGAAAAGACCAATTATGCAGTGTACTAGTGTTTAATAATAGAAAAAATGTAAAAAATGATATGGTACTTGTCATATTTCAATGAACGGGACATACTTATGGAAAATTGAGCATGTTAAAACATATTCTCCCTCCAAATATACCTAGTACGTTATATCTTACATTAATCTACCCCTATCTTACATGAGGCCTGGTCTGGCACAAGTAAAACACATTTGAATAGGTAAACAGTTCTAAAAAACGAGCTATTTGTCATATTTCGCCTGCTGATTACAATGAGTGAGCCTTTCTGGTAAATCCGTTCATTTTCTAAAATTCCACAACTTAGTTAACTCCAGGGTTGTCTTATATTTACTAGTTACAGTTCTGTTCACTACTGTACATTCTTCCAGTTAATCTTGACAATGTTTGCAGCTACAGTCAATGCAGATAACATTAGAGAAGCGAATAATATCCAAATCCCACGCTCCAGTACATCCTTTGCTATGAACAATTTATTGTACTGAACAAGTATTACCTGGAATGAATTGCCTCTGAAAATCAGGAATTTACCTAGTTTAAAGGAGAAGGAAAGTCAGGACTTCTGACAACGTTAAATGAAAGACTATAACATATGGTGACCACCATTGCCAAATTTCATGTTGTTTACTGTACTTCCAAGATATTGCAATGTGAATGCTCACAAAAATTTATCAAGAAGCTGCCATTCTGAGATTGTGATGACATGACCTGACTACTTATGATTGAAAAGCCTTTGTTTTTCCTTACGTATTTCATTTTCAAATATTTTTAACAGTGATGCATGAATTCAAATCAGAGTATTACAACAAATTATTGCATGATGATCCTCAGCAATTCAACACAAAATGTATACAAGCGTGAGCGGATTTATGGAAATTACAGGTAAAGAAAACAAAGAAACACATTAAAATTCCTGCTATTGGTGGTAAATGTGACATCATACTTTGACTTTCTCAAGTGGGCATACATTCAGCTTAGGCAAAAATGGCAGCACCCTTCTCTGAATTTCAAAAATGTCTAACTTGGATAGGAAACAATATTTCTGAATGAAACTTGGGAAAGATGTTAATCAAACACTTCTGCTTCATTTTCATAAATATATTCCCAGGGTTTCCTTCTCCTTTAAAATCCTTCAAACCTATGATAACTAATTACTTATTAACTTCTTACATAATGAATTTGTGTCTGTTATTAGTTTGTTTTTTTTTTTGTAATTGTTAGCTTTGTGTTTGCTTTTTTGTATTCAGGGAGTGTGACTACTCATTAAGCCCTCCTTAGAGCACTCCCTTTCACAGTGTTTCTTTCGTATCTTTTGTAATCCTGACCTTTTGGTACTTTAAATCGTTATTGATGCATTGTAAACAAGAAAAAAATGAAAAGAAACCAAGTTGCATGTTCAGTACACATTAAAGAAAAAAAATGTAATCCAAAAAACCCAAAATCTAAACAAGACTGGCAACATTTTAACATGTGTTGTGTAAGGCTGTACCACAAAATTTCCTTGTCATTCTTCATTCTTCCTTCTCCCGTCTACAATCTTGGACAAAATTGTTGGGACACTTTGTCGTACGTTGCAAATATAATACTGAATTTTAGGTGAGAGGATGACATGAAACCCCGCGCCCCTTTCCAGTGTTGCGCTGTAGAAGTGAACGTACCCTTTGAACAGCAATCCTACAGCCAACATTGAACGGGGGTGCAGGGTGTCCCAAGGTATTTTGTCCAAGATTGTAGCTACTGGCAGCTACTGTATGCATGCAAACAATATATTACATGCCTGGCACAGTATTCAGTTCGTAGCATGCAAAAATGGCCCTCCATTGATAGGAACCTTAGGAAGCTAATTCTTTTATTTGTACAGGTAGGCTACTGTAGGTCTACTTAGGAATTCTCCCAAGCATAGTCACAAGGTCAATACCAAAACACTTCCTCCTGGCAACATCAGCCTCATAATAGCAAACTTAAATGCATGCATCAAATACTGAACGGCAGCCAACAACTGGAAAAAACCGAAGTAAAGTGTATGATCAGGTGAGAAACCAAGGGAGGTGTTTAAATGATTAAAACATCCCGTCAGTCAAAGCCAAGAAAAAGATATGTTGGCATAAATTTATAGAACACTGTACAAAGTTTTGAAAAGAGTTTGATTTGATGCTTACCACTTCCCATCTCTCCTTTTCATTTCTTATAAAAATGATACAGATCCTACACTTCACCTTTAAGTGCCCTCAGAATTAATTATAAACACCTGACAGGAGACTATTAAGTTTTTACAGGTTGGAATTGCTGAATATTCAACGTGCTGAATATTCAACGAGATCTGTCCCAGTTCTCGCAGATGAGGTCTTGACTGATTTGGCGAAGAAGCCAAGAAAGCTGAACTTCTGTCTGTGACAATGTCTTCATTCTTTTTGCTCCAAATTGGCATCTTTCATGACAGACATCAGGGCATTTTTATTATTTAAGCTACATTCTTCTTAAATGCTGACAGTCAATCTACAGTACTTTAAGTACTGTACTGTGATGTACTCAAACTTTTCAGTTCCATTTTTCTTTTTTTCATTTTTGTTGGATAAATTATGTAAAATTTCACAAAATAATTATGACATCATTGTTGCCAGTTTTTAGGTCAATATTGCTAAATTCAATGCTGTAAACCATGGTAAAAACCTGGCCACACGAATGCTGCTGATTTATGCCGACGACGCCATAGCAAATTGATGGTATACTAAAACATCAAAAAGAGAAGCAGGAGGAAATATCCTAAAAATGAAAAAAAAAAGAGGACATAATACTGTAGGGGAACAAGAGTGTAATCTGGTCAGATCCAAAACCTGTCAACCTCAGGGCTACAATTTAGATGATCATATTCATCAGTTTTGATTGTTGTATTGAAAAGACTAACTTCTTGGGCCACTTTAGCTTACACAATTTAAATTGTACAGTATGTTTCTTAAATTCTTAATTAACTGATCAATTTGGGGTCAAGTACTTAAGTCAGCGTTATGGACTGAATGAAGCAATTAATACCACCACTACAAGTAATGAAAAAATTCACAGGAATATGTGCCCAAATAATTGTTTAAGGCACTAATCTCTTTGAAATCTTTTGGATCCCCTAATTAAAAGGATAACTGACCAAAATAAAAATCAATGAATGCTGTCCATAATGCCATCCAAGATCATTAATATCCTGGAAGTTTTGCAGTTCAACTCAGAAATTTAATTACCATATAATGTTCTAAAGATAATACCTCTTAGAATTTTGCAACAAACTACCAAATTCTTGCAGGGAATTCTGTTGGGGTTAGGTCAAACTTCTGTGTTATGGGCGGAAACTAAGAAAACTGGCTGACATAAAGTAAGAGCGAAAACCTTTTGAAATATGAACTTTGCTGCTTAATTCCAGCACGGTTACTGTGCAAACTGAGGGGACTATCACCCAGTTTCATAGTTTAGAAATTTGGGACGAAGCAATACTTGGCATTTTGGTAAATATGAAGTTCAACATTTTCATGTCATGTCCATCATAAGGATTCATTGAGAAGCGTTCTCTACTATGGGAGAAACACATACAGGAGGTAGCCTTATAATTGCTATTTGACCTCATTTCCCAAAACAGTGAGCATAGTGTTTGGGTCAAAATGATTCATTTCATCAGTTCATGAAAGTAGGAATTTGTCCCTTCTTTATGGAAGCTTGGTCTACAAACTGTGTTCCCACCACCTCGTAAAATGATCTATTATTACACCCAAAGGTTGTAAAACCACTCAGTTATTATCAAAATAGAAGGAAAATGTTATCTGCCATCCACTGATATCAGTTTTGTACCATTACATTTTGTAAATGAGTCAGGTACTTACAGGTAGTGTAAGACGAATCAGTTATATCCCCATATACAGAACACGGGCACGTCTGTACTAATTTACGTGACATGAATGATGGCAAGTTGGTGACCACCAGCGACTACTCGTACGCGTACTGTATAGGCTAGATGCAGTACATACAGAATGTACAGTAAAATCACTGAATCCTAAATTGTTTATTATAGGTGATTGCGTCAATTAAACTTTGCAATTTTGGTGTTATGGACCGCTTATGTTGTCATCTGCCAATATCGTTTGCAAATATAAGGAACTGATTCATTAAATGAGTCAGATACTCGCAAAGTTTGAAGACACTGTTTGAGATGTGGGAAATAGCAGTCTCTCTTTGATTGTATTTGTTTTTAAATATCATACACAACACCTGAAAAATCTTTCATTTCCAAAGAGATGGAAGATCAAAGTGTCCACCTACCTACCTATATTGGAAAAATAGAAAGCCTCATTTTGCATTGCTTAACAAACAGAACTTTGGCCATTACTTGTCAGTCCTGTTCAACGACATGCCTTCGTTGAAATACCTTTGAGAATTGATAAATTTTTCCAAAATGTAGACAAAAACTTCTATACATTGCACATTCCAGGAGTAGGGAGTAGGGGTTTACATCAGGTACATGGAAGGTAACGGGTGGTGGTATGCCAAAGCCTGACTACTATAGAGTCTATGATGCAAAGTACCATTCACGCTTAAATCCTTAACCCTACACAGTTTTACCCCAATATGTGACTTGGTTGGAATTGATCATTTCTCAACTGATTCCATCCATAATGCTCACATAATATTCAGCCTAACTGTGCAACATTTCAGTAATTATTTTTGTTTAGACTTTGAATTTGAAAGTTGAGGATCAGGAATTCCCATTTGGGCTCATCAAGGACCCTATACCATGTTGATTGTGGATGAACACCAGCGAGATTCGCCTACTCTTTTCGATAAGTGTCTAGAAGATATCAAGGCAGGGGTGAAACCAGACATTTCAGTAATTATTTTTGTTTAGACTTTGAATTTGAAAGTTGAGGATCAGGAATTCCCATTTGGGCTCATCAAGGACCCTATACCATGTTGATTGTGGATGAACACCAGCGAGATTCGCCTACTCTTTTCGATAAGTGTCTAGAAGATATCAAGGCAGGGGTGAAACCAGACAATCGCCAATGCAAACCATGCAAACCCAAACCTGCTCCTGGGACCGCCATTTAACGTCCACATCGGACAGACGAGAGTGTATCCCCTAGTCTAGAAGCGGATAAGACCTAAATTGGACAACAGGATCCCATTAACCCCCTCAGCACCACTGTAAACAGCTTTACTGAACAAGTCAAATTTGAATCCCCAGAAATTTTCCAAGTGGTTCCACCGGGATTTGATCCGGGGACCCTATGATTGCAAGACGGACACTCTAACCACCAAGCTAACTCTCCACCCTGTACTTAGAGGTACCCAAGCTTGAATCAGTCATGCAAACCCCATCTAATTCTAACCACCACACTATTTTTGATGTGGCTGGAATTACGTCCATACAGTACCAGTCACAGAGGTTTTGGATCTGACCATGGAACTACTGTATGGTCAGACCCATGACAGACTACCAGGGATATAGGGCAAAAAGTCTTCAAAACTCAGTATTGCAGTATTCCATGGGGCATGGGGGTGCAGTCCCTTGTTGTGCCAGCCAACTAACATGGAAGTATCGAGCAGTTTCCGAGCCTTATACTATAGTTTTAATTATAACGCCTATCATCCCAGGGTAGTCGTAGGCCTAGCCTTAAAAGCCGTTTGCCTGAGCATGAGGCCTAGTAACGTTAGTTTTGAGTAAATGATGCATTTAGAGCTCTTTAACATTTTTCTCAGTGACTTTTTGTTGTAAGACCATAGACCTCGACCAAGGCCTGTCCCTTAGGAATCAGGAATGGTTGTAAAAACACAAACCTTTTAGTTAAATGCTCAACTTCCAAATGCAGAGCGTAAATCGATGCAGAATCCAGCCCAAAGGTTAATTTTGTCAAGGCACACCTGATTGGGATATAGTGGAGCACAATACTGGAACTGCTAGGAGTACTGAAGTCTTGTGTTGGCCTTGTAAAGACTTTAATGTAGCTACTTACCACAATACCAGTAACACGACTGTCTCAGGGTCTCCCAAAGAAGTTCTTCCTGTGCCGAAAGAGCTTCCTGCCAATAGTCCGCTGCTTGACACCGAATGACCAAATATCCTACAAGACAAGCGAAAATTCCAGGAAATATCCTCGATTGTCCCCCTTCGAGAAATCCGTTTTTCCTAGTAAAACCCGAGAGTCACTGTAAGACAAACCCGTGATTAAAGTGCCACTGTCTTACTGTTCCTCCGTCTATAACCAACTGAACTGTGTGGTTATTACGAGCATTATAACGGAGAGCTGTTTTTCAATGAGTAGAGTCGGCCAAGTCCAGCATACAATGTTGATATTAGGAATCCGCGCTTCAGTGTTTACTTCCGCACCGTTGAACTTCTCGCTGAAATACCTGGTAACTTTGAACTGGTAATAACCTACGGAAGCCTGCAGAAACTCACAGATACGTGTACCACCCTACGGTGAACACGGAATGTAGTCAAATAGCTCCGACGAATATTGTGGAGGCTCACAGAGATATTACTCATTGGTTAAACATATTTTATTAAAGACGTCTGCGACTTCTTACCTTATTTTCCTTTCTCATACTCTCCAAATTCCTCAGGTAATTTTATGTTGGGTTGGAATAAATCTCTTTACAACTTTATTTGAGAAAACAAGCAGTTGAAATATTGAACGCCAGATAGACTAATTATTAATCCTGTTCATTTAGGTGGATTAACGGCAGAGATCTTTATTCACAGATCAGTTGAATTAAACAAAAAAAACCAGAGAGTTATGGTATGTGGAAGATCTTTCCGGGTTGTTATTCAGAGATTTTGAGAAAAACTTCTTTAGATGTAATTTTAGTAAAAATGATATTCCCGACATCAAGAATTTGTTTGTGAATGACATTTGTAAAGCTTGGTCGTGTATGAGCTTTAAAGGACATTCAAATATGTTTGAAAATAAGCTTCTATGTTAACAGTAACACTGTGATCATTAATTTCTGCACTCTAAGCGATTTGATAAAAACCATTGCGGAATCATGAGTTTGTGGAAGTTTATAACTTAGAAAATATTTTTTTTACACATCATCCAGTGGCGTTAAAAGGATGGAGCAGGCAAGGTATGTGCCCTTGGCCATGCTCATTTAGGACGCAGTTTTCAGTTGAACGACATTCAGGCATGTACTACTCTTTCGATTATCATGGCAATATGATAGCCATGTGTCTTCTAATGAAATCATTCAAAACGAGAAGCCATTCATGACAGTGCACTAGGCTGAATGCGACCAAGGCCTCCTTCGTCAAGCTGGATAGACGTCTGCCCTCCCAACGAGTGAAACAAAATTGACAATGCCACTGCCTGAATATTCAGACCGACTTGTGTGAGAATAAGTCGGATGGAACCCAACATTGGAAGACGGAACTTGGGAGAGGGACTTTGGCAGCTTAACTCTCAATTAAGAAAGTGGGGTGGAAAGCTAAAGGTATGTTCAGCCTCCCCCGCAATATTGTGCTCCAAAAATACATGAGAGACGGGAGGCTAACTCAGTTATAACTCTAAATTGTGTCACCACAACCAATTTGATGACATGTATTGCCACTTTTCATAGATTTATACGTTATTTCTTTCTCTTTGGGAAAATTTCAGACATTAGATCTCTATTTCAAGGCAGGGTACATACACCCATCTCTGGTGTGTGTGTGTGTGTGTGTGGGGGGGGGGGGGGGATCTAAAGACAAAAAAATTGTTGTGCGCTCCTCTCTGATGGTGGCGTTCAGATTTGGTAGTAGGTGCACTGATGAGCATATTCTAGGAGGAGAGTGTACAGGTGGTTCTGGTAAAGATGTGTATTTTTACGAGATTGAGCCTAACGGGACTGAACCTGACGATGCAGAATTTATAGAGACGAACATCTTTAAAGCGTCATACCAGAAGTTATAGGCGACATCTCGTTCTACTAAGAGAGAGAGAGAGGGGTAGAACTTACTTTGAGCTTATCATCATAGACGTATTCTCTTCATCAAAAGCAGGAGGATGAAGCTGTCTTTAGTTCTCTAAACATAAGTATTTAACAGACCAACGAAAGAGAGGGGAGGGGCTGGGATGGGTATAGTTTTTAGCTGATAGAATGCTGCTTTTTGTTGTTACACCACTGTGTATATCAGACTTTCTGCTATTCCAAATTTTTGGAAACAAAACTTGCACACAAACTACTCTTTTAATCGTATCCAAACGACTGAATTTACTTCGCAGGTTACTTCGTCAAATTAGCATATGGCAATATGATCAAGAACTTTTTCTTTCCACCAACAGCCTTACAAAAATGGAATCATCACTTCGAAAATATAACTGGTCAAATATTTATATATATATTTTTTTTGTGCTAGGTATCCTGAGAGGGATATTAAGTTTAACTTTCAGTTTCGTTTCTCACATAGATACATATTAGGGACCAAGATATGCTTACATCTTACGGATTGTACTGCTTTTCAATATATTTATAGATAATCTATGCCATGGATATATGATTTAAGTTAAATCTTTAAATGACACTTCTATCGAGTTTGATTTGCTTCTTATTTGTAATTAAAAAAATGTTTTTGTATTAATCTTATTTTCATTAAAAGCACAGAAGAAATGAAAATATATGGATGGGAAAAAGCATTAGTGAATTTAGGCAATATAGGATTCATATACATCGTCAGCTTTTTAACATTTTGTCTGTGTGTGTGTGTGTGTGAAAGTGAGAGAGCTTAATATAAGATCCCGCAGAGATTATGTTGCTTGATGAGGCGTTTGTTGTTATGCTCATAGAAGCTCGTGTAAATTGCACTAGCGGAGGGATACTCCTTTTTATAATTATCCGAAATTGCATGTAAGCTTTTGGTGAAGTTTCCGACATTAAGACCTTGGCACTTGTTAACCACCAACGAAAGTCACATTTTCCACCCTAAGGGACCCCAAATTCCCGACGTTCTCCACATGCTACCACTCCCTGGAGGTGATACGGTAGTACCGCCCAAATGATTCATTTTATCGCCCCCAATCTTCCCGAACCTGGCGGAGGCATGGTGGCGTGCAACCGAAAAAGAACTGGCTTTACTCACAAGTTATAGAATGAACTCAATGACAAATTCGCTGAAACTTGTACTGTATCTCAAACTAAGCCTTTTCATAGATTGAATAGTTTTTACAAGAGCTGACGATCTATGCAATGGTGTGTTGGTACAGTGCCAGTATTTCTTTTGTAAACCTTGAACATATTGTTTCTTAATTACTTACATTTGTAAGTGATATCAATAATTTTAAAACAACACAACATTCACTTAGAAAATAAATCCCTGAAGCTTATCAAACTTGTTGAATTGTCCTTGAAATGAAAGGATAACATAAGACATATCAAGTGATCCCTCCGTTGACGTCACAAATTTACATAGTTAGCCATTGTTTATTCATGACACAGATGTAAGACAGGAATTTTTTGTCAATTTGTTAATATTTCGATGTGTTTTGCGATTATTTCGAAAATTGTCAATGTTTAATACAGTCAGTCCTAAAAAAGTCATTGTCATATTACATCGCCTTTAATTTACTTGACAGTAATCAATTAAACTCCTACAAAGACAAGTCAATGGATACATATCGTAGATCTGCACATATTGAGACTTGGAGAATTGTCAATCAGAGATGTGACAAACAGGCCCTTAAAAAAATCAGGATAGATATAAAAATCTTCGTTTTCTGTTGTTTTCCACGATTGACATTGCAGAGAAGACGGGAAATAAATCAATATGTGTGGCGCACTTCATGTATACAGAGACCCAAATGAATTATCTTAGTACAGAGATAAGAACCATGAACGGTACTCCGTGAAGTGTTTTACAGTTATTAGGCATAACGTACGTCTTCCTACCAAATGCACTTATGAAAAAGTATCACTTATTTCCTCCGCGGTGCGCAGATGTCTGTCTGTATGACAGTTCGTCTGTCTTACTATAAATTTCATTGGGGTAGGCTGACGGTGCAAAAGGGGGGGGGGGGGGTGCGGACGCCCCTCCCCCACCAGGTGGAGTTAGGCTCAAAATGACTCGAGACAAAAAGTTCTTTAAAAAAAGATTACACGAAAAAAGCTCAATAAGAGTACCTGCTTCTTACTCCCTGACCTCCACCCCAATCACATACAAGTTTTGCCTACAGGAGCATCCACTTCGGCAAAATGTGGATTTATCTGAGTTTTCCTATACGCAACGATAAGCAATGGAATAGAGATGCACGAAGAAGATCGCCGCCTATCATCACCTTCCATCAAGGAACGTGATGAGATGTACTTTCCAAACATAAACACCCTTCTGAAATTTCATGCACCATACAAGTGACGTCATGCGGAGTGTGAGAGAAGTGAGAGTACCCTTAGACGTCTTCACTCATACCTTCGTGCCACCATGATGGGCCAGGAAAGATTGTCTTCTTTGGCCCTTATCCACATCCACTAAACCGACAACGTAGATTTGGACCGTGTTGTAGATATTTATGTTTCGCTTCATCCAAGGAGACTAGAGTAGAGCTTTCATCCATTATTAGGTCTTGGCGTAAGTTTGGTGTTGGGTTATAGTTGAAGAATAGAAAATTAAGCATTGATTATCTAATTAGTTTAATTCCAAAACACAAGTGTATGTTGAAGGGATGGGTGGGAACTTTTTCAGTGACAAAATGTAGTTTGATGAGGACAAAAATAGTAAAACGTTATTACCCCCTGAGAAATCTTTAGCATATTTGCGCTGTTCCCATCTTTCTCCCAAAATCTTGATTACGGTGAATACTCCCAACCTTCATTTTCATGCCGCTTACACAAACGCATGTGCTTGCTTCTTTGAACTGAGTTCCGTGGTCTCAAATTTCGCACTCCCTCCCCCCCCCCCCTTCGTCGGCTCAGACCAGCCTACGCCCCTAAGTTTGTCGGCTATCTCTCTGTCTTTTGAGCAGACAACATAATATCTCCCTAGACCTACGGAACGGCGTAGACTTTAGGAATGGATACATATCTACGTATTTTCTTGTCCAGATTTTATTCATGCAACTCTGTTGGATATGTCCAACACTAAGGGCGAGTATAATCGAATATTATTTCAGCGCATATGAACCTACTGAGCACAGAACGTGTCCTCAGGTCAGGAATGCACATTTTCATAGAGTAGGAAAAGTTCCAGCACAGTCAATCCTCTAACAATCCCCCCCCCCCCCCCCCCGGTGTATGGTGTCATTTTAGCTTAGTCCACTGAATCAATGTCGTAGCCTAAATTTTAAGTTTAATGAGCAAAGGAAGGGACATAAACCAAGATTTAAGATTTAGTTAAACCTTTTGAGGAATAGTCTCCAGATGGGAGTATAAGGTTCCATAGATGAGGCGAGGGCTAGATACGGTTTCAGAGAAACCTTTTGAAGGGGGCAGCAGACAACAACTGTAGTAGAGTGATACCAGATAACAACAGCAACAACAACAACAGACAATGAGAAAAAGCATAGTGCGCCAACCACTTACAGAACACTAACTTGTGAATGTGGGATGGAAGGAAATGACATGTTTGAAAACCCACTGTTGTGTCCATCCCACTTAAAAAAAAATTAACTATTACGTTAACATTTCGTGACATCCTCCTGATAAATGGTCTAACAACTGAGATGTCAATTTGGGGAAAACTGGGGTCGCTCGTCCAATTGCGATCGTGTGCTGTGACAATGTACACTATTAAAGTTGTTTGAATAGATAATGTCGTCTTTGGTATTCGGAAAATAATTGGTATAATATAATTGGTACATTAAAATAATTGGTATAATATAATTGGTACATTAATATAATTGGTATCAATTATAGACCAGGCTTTATTTCTACGAAGAGCAACAGTTCGATTTGTTAAGAAATGTCAAGAATGCACTGCGAAATGTAATGTCAAGAGCGCACTACGATGATCAATGTCGAATTAAAAAAGCAAAGAGAAAAAAGGTCCAACTAGAAAGGGCTGTCTTACATGTTTGGTTTTGCATCTAAACATTGTGAGGTGAACAATTGTACTTGTATTTGTATACCTGTACTTGCTATATATTCATCCATAGTGGAGGCAATTGAAATTCAACTTCACTTAGATAAAATTTTGAATCTTAAAAAATCAACAAAAATGCAATGAAAGAGCAAACAAATAAGATAAATATTGATAAGATTAAATTTATTGTGATATATTAAATATTCCAAACCAGTATAAATTGATGTATGGACAGTAGAATATGGTTCCTTAACACGATACTGATAGTGAGAATTTTTTTATTTACATCTGTTCATTTTTCTTTTTCCGACTTTAACTCCTATTTCTGTCTATTTCGGTCTATTGGCCAAGATATAACTTTAAATATAAGCAGATAGGATGCATAGATGAGGCAGATAAACAATTTGGTACTTAAAGAAAAAAAAATGTATTGACACACTTGCAGGTAAGAAAGTAGGTTTTACCTTGGAAGTCAGTTTACACAGTTTCCATTAATAATTGTCAACAGCGATCCGTATGGTATAAGTGTATTGTATTTTACAAAACTTGAATTGGGTGGTGGGGTCGGCAAAGAGACGGTGGTGTTATATCTGTTTCTCAAAAATTGAATTTGCATTTTGATATTGGATGGGGTGTTAAATGATTAATTTTCTGTGCATCATACACTACGCTTCCGTGTGGCATATTTATACCTTTCCTTATTTGCTTATAAAACATGCGAACAAACTGTAGTTACAGAGTTCAAATATGTCACTCCCTTTTGGAGTTATGCTTGTAATCGTTACGCCTCCGTAAATAGTCCTTAATATAGTCATGAGCCAAATTGACTAGCATCCTCTGATTTAAAAGAAAAATTATGAAACGTGAGGGCCGCTTCCACCGTACAGTACCAGAGCCATACCGCTCTGTACAGTGCTTGACTTTGCAGGGATATGCTTGTCTACTGAGGGTTTGTTTTTTGTATGTACGTTTTCAACTGAGGGTTTTTTTTTTTGTATGTATGTATTCACCTTTGAAATTTGGATTTATTTTATAGTTTGTTCCTCTTATCAATTGTCAATTGTTGAATGTGAGACTTATTGCCAGTCTTCTACATTTTAGTCAATTTGGCACGTATGATCCACATACGCAGTGTACTAAACTGAGTAAACCAAATCGATTTGTGATGAGTAAGTGCAAAGGCCATGTGGTCAGTCGCTTACTTGGACTAGTTATCACTAAACCTAAAGCTACTTCCATTTCTATGCATAAGGCAGTTCAAATGAAACAAAGAATTATAGAGGTCGCCACGCCGAGAGGATCAAGGTGGCATAGAATGGTAGCATTGACTATATGGTGGTACCTTAGCCCGTGTTTTCAACAGGATACATATGTGTTGACGGATCCTCAGAAAACGTGTCATTCACTTGACGCGGCAATGTGATTGTCCAAAACGTAACCCTTCTTCAATAAATGAATTGCTTAATTGGTGCTTAAATTACGTGGCACCTTTTAGTGATCAAGGGAATACATCCCCAAATCGACTCCAGACAGATTACTACAACTATGCCGCTACTTTATAGAGTATATCCTCTATTGAGGATATCATATCCCTGGTGGATCCTACTTGAAATATATTATGATCATTCAACCTACACACACTTAAAAACTGAATTAAGATTGCTCATCGTGTAAGCCTATTCACTTGCTTCC
Organism: Stichopus chloronotus; assembly: GCA_021234535.1. Classification (NCBI taxonomy): domain Eukaryota; kingdom Metazoa; phylum Echinodermata; class Holothuroidea; order Aspidochirotida; family Stichopodidae; genus Stichopus; species Stichopus chloronotus. The sequence continues at coordinate 17,437,419 of CM037832.1, read as the reverse complement.
CATTGAGGGGTCATAAAATGTTGCTGACAGGGCGTGAAGTTGTATAGTTATAGTTATACCATTAGTTAGTAAAGTTTAGTTATAGTCTACCAGTTCATAGTAGAAGCTACATGTGTGCTTTTAGGGTGCTTTAGTAGCAAATGGTGCTACATTTGATGGTAATTTTGCGCTGAATATCTTAACGAATTCTTGTTTTAAAGTCATGATTTAATTTTGTGAATACTCTATTCTTCCTTTCCTGGGTAATTCAGAATGACAATTTGATAAGACGGTGCCAAATATTTAAGATAATGGTACTAGATCTATCAACACAGCCACCTTTTCTTGAATTCTATTCACCCTGCAAAGGCCAAAAAAAAAAAAAAGAAGTGATGCAGAAAAGATCATGATTTAATAGCATACAGGTGAGCTTGCCAAGCATTAGTATCGGCCAGCAGCATATCCACCGACTTTTAATCAGTCCAATACCAGGAATACCTGCAGCGACACAAACTCTTCATTCAAACATACAGTATGCAAATTACTTCTGGAGTTATCAGAATGATGTTATTGCAGCATTCCTTTGGAGTGACATTCTTCTGTCATGTTCACTGGGAAGGCATCTTCCATGACTCACATGTAGATTGACGGTGACTTCAATTGGTAGTTTTAGGTCACAAAGAGGTACCTGTCGGTGTTAGATTTACCGCGGAGGGATCTCTTTAAGAGCGCCATGGTACTACCTCACTGATCATAACACCGTGCATACACAAGAGCAAAGACCGTATAGCGCTGATGGTGCAAGACCGGTTACTCTACTTGTAAAGCCGTAGTACGTCCATGGGGCGAAGCAACCCCCATTTGAGTAAGCAAACTAAACATCGGCGTTGATGTGATACGATGAACTGTGTGTACGTATACGATCGGGTTGTTATCGATTTCCACGTCATGGCGTTGGGAAAGAAGAGTTTAGCTCACTGTTCTTCAATAAATTGATGAATTCTCGAAAGTAAGAGACCTAACTTATCATTTTTCAGATTCCCCAATAACAAGGAGAGGTATGAAGATGCTTTATCAGCCATACCGTACCATGCAATACCTCAAAGTTGCTTACTAAAATGGCGGAAGCTCTGCTTCAATTGCATACTACGCGCAGTTGTGTACAATTTCGTGTGAGTAACCGGTCTTGCGCCTTCGGCGCTATACGGTCTTTGCACAAGAGAACGTTCAAAGATACGTTCTGTGGAACGCGAGTGAGGCCGCAGGGATACGGACGAAATCTGCGGAAACAGGTTGCATTGAAATACGAATTATGTAACGTCTTAAAATTTCTTATTCGATAAAAAGTTTGAGAGATGGGACACAAACAAACTCTCTGAATCTTAAAAGACCGAAATCAGGGGTGGCTCCAAAATTAAGGGTGAATGTTCACTCTGGAAAAGAAAGAATGACCGAAGACAGTGACCTTTCTTACTGCTTTAGACTGAATGTTAACTCTTTATTTACGGGCCATCCCTAATCACACTCCCCCTTTAAGAGTTAGAAAGTATTATTTTCTACTTTCCCAGACTTATTTTAGAGGCTGAAACTTGTCCCTCTCCACCCCAGTAGTTATGCCACTGCCTCAATGCAGTTAGCTTAATGTGAATTGTTTCCTGATTTTGAGGTGCGTGTGAAGAGTGTGTGAACTGGGTTAGGTGTGTGTCAGATCATCAACGATGGGATTTATGGGTGGTAGTAATAAGTTCTGCACTCGTTAGCTCCTTCTAAACCGTCATCTCGAGGCATATTCTCTTCCAGAGGCAATTCTTCAGCCATAGAGTCACGAACCTTTGGGATAAAGCATAATAAGAATAAAAAGATGTTAAAAACTAGTCACGAGACTGAATAAATAACACGTGACACGCATTTGGTCTCACATATTTCTAATGGTGCCGAATACCATGTAGTGTTCATAAGTAACGGTCCCAGACATGTCTATAACATAACGAACTTGAGAACAACGGAGGAGATCAGGATATTTCAAAGCAATGTGTGTGTGTGGGGGGGGGGAGGGGGAGAGATCACAGTGGGAAAATAGAGGAAATACCAATTCAGGTCTTTAAGGCCTTAAAGGACAGTTATTTACGACGTTAAGCAACCACAGAAGTGTCGAAGACGCCTGTGGCTTCTGTATATATTACAACTTCACGGCGGGTGACTACCATCTTAACAATTTTTGATCAAATGCTGCATTTTTTTTTTCAAAATATCCAGATTTTCAGATTGGAAAATCTTAGAAGATTACTCTTGGTCTAAAAGCCCATTCCACTGTCACCCGGCCATGAACCCAGTACCTACCGTTCCTAAGCTTCATTATTTCAAACGCCACCACGTTTATCCCTTCGGCCACAGCACCGGTTGCAGTAAGGTTTGTGGCATGATCCACTATACTAGCTATTGAGTATATTCAGTATTTACCCTCCCAGCAGTTGTTGGTATGTACCTAATTTTTTCCTTACCGAAGGCGAGCAAGAAATCTATGCGATGGTGATGGCGTGTGTGTGTATGTGTGTAGGATGCCTCGGTTTGTGAACATGGTATTTCAAGAAGGGAAGGTTGCTTCAAAGTTGTTGTCCATGTGGGTAGACGGCCCCTATTCTTTTCATGTAGGCCAAAGGTCATATGAAGTCAGCAGAGGGAAAAGTCTGACAACCTATTAAGGAGAATATCTGAGCATTAAAATTAGCTGAAACAGTTTAAACTCTAACCATTGTAGCACTTGATTAGTACATGATCTCTGTCAGTTTTGGGGAGGTCAAATGTCACATGGGGTTGGTAGAGGTCCGTAGTTTAACAACTTTATAAATACGGTATCTCCATGAGAGAAAGACACGTGAACTTCAAAGGTGGTTTGTAAGTAGTTTATTGTAAGTAGATGACTTGGACCTTGCTTTGGGACGGAGAGACAGGGGGAGGGCTTTGCTTTGGAACGGAATAGGACGGCAAACATGTCGTGAGGGCGTTTTGAAACTTCATGTGCCTGCACCAATACACAGGCTTTTGGCTGCTTAGTTTTGCCCATTGTCGTTACTTTTTCTCCACATTTTCTTTCTAATTGCGCTCTTGTCTTTTTTTACTATCATTTTATTCTCATTTTGCTTATTTTCTCTCATATGTTATTTATTCTCAAGTTCTCATTTTTTGTTATGTTTCGATCCCATTCGATGTCGTTTTCGTCTTGCTATCTCTCGGTCCGAAAATAAAGCCTGACCCCTGTCTTTGTCTCTGTTAAGCCCCATACTCTCGGCCGTCCGTCCGTAATATGTTAACCCAATCATGTATTGAAACACATCTTCCAATATTGTTACAATTTATACTCGCTAATTTGGTTCATGACATTATGACATTAGGAAAACATTAAGGAGGAAACACAATTTACGTTTTACAAGTGTTTAAGGCCTAGGGTAGCATAATCGATATAGCAGTTGGGAGGTTTCGTCGAAAGTGATCAAATGTTCAACTGTGTCCTCGAAAGGCCCTTAAAATTAATCTTATTCAAAATGTTAGCAAACAAGTTGGGTTTTCCGGTTTTCGTTTGGAAGTGAAAGCATGTTGAAGTATGTGTAGTGAAAATTGAAGCAATCGATGCAATTTTGACAATGTGATGGTCTTTTCCAATTTTGTAGGTCGGCGGAGGAACATTGGTATAAGCCGCTTCACTCACATTGAAAAGTTTGTTGACCTCTTGCGTAAAATTTAACTTTACCTATAAGGTACGGAATAGAGTGGTAGATCTCATGTGGCGAAAACTTCTACAAGGATTTGAAGGCCACGCCACCTTAACGATTTAGTGTGTAAATGGGGCGGTTGGTAACGGTATGCTACCTTAATTTCACATAAGGGCACACGCACTTGAGGCTAGAACCACAGGACGCAGGAACTTGAAAGAGAAAAAAACTTAAAAAAAAAATAAGTAAAATAGACTTACTCTTTCCATTTCTCTCATTGCTCTTAGGAGATTTTGACCAAGCAACTTTCTGATATTTTCATCGCTCCAGCCCTTTTGAATCAAGGCGGCAATTAAATCCGGGTACTTAGAGACGTCCTCCAAACCGTTTGGAACGCTGTTTGGGAAATACATAACAGAGAAACACTATAACAGAATGCAAAATAGAAATAACAAATGTCACCCAGGAGGAACTTTTCTATTTCGGTATTTTGACTTTGATCTTTAAGTTCTTTAATCCTTAATCCATTGTTTACTCCTGATGTTTTGTCAGATCCAATCAAGCTGTGGAAACCATAAAATTTAGCAAAGAATACCTAATTATACATTGGCTCTGTAAGGTTCACAAACATTGGAACTGAAAGGAAGCCAAAAACTAAAGGTGGAAATGTTTTACAACAAATGTCACGAAAGAACAAAGTGTTCGAGACTTCAAATGAGTATAAATTAATAAATAAAATTACTCAAATGAGTATAAATTAAAGAATAAATAAAAAAAATGATACTGATATTACATTCATCATCAATGTTACATGGTTCAAATGAAGGAACAGAGGATAACAAGTGGTTATAGACAAAAAGCAGAAAACAAATAGAAGAAGGGAATAGTCGGAATATGTTAATAGGAATATATGCATCCCTCCTCCCTTACACCCAAACCAAGAAATAGCAAAAGTAAACAGCAGCCATTTAATGAGATCAAGCCTTTGTGACTTCATATCCATTTCCATTGGTCTCAAGTAACGGTGATTGACTGTCATGCTTTCTTAGCGAGTCTGAATTTTGTAGGGCCAACAAAAGTGTCGAGACAATTTTCACATTTAGATATCAGGATGATGAGTGCATAGTTCTCTTTCAGATTCTCTGACAGGTGATCTTTTCCCTCACCTTCTCTTCATTGAAACACTGATGAATAACAAAGGTATATGATCAGGCAATTGCCAGTACAACTCATATTCCAGATTTAATATACCATTACGTGGAAAAAATCAAATAAAACAAACTATTTGTTGTTTATATTGTGTAGGTATGACAACATAGCAAGCTCTCTCGAGCATCTTCTTACCACTTCCAGATCTCTTATAATAATAATAATAATATTAAAGGGAAAATGCAATCACTCCTGACTGAATTGGTATACACCTGTTTGCTAATTAATGGATGACTTTCCTTTGAATTGAATTGAATATACACAAACCCCTAAAAACAAACATATGATAATATAAGCCTATATCAGGCACTACGTTTAAAAAGAAATAAAATGGTAGCCATTTATAAAATGCTATTAATAAATAACTCATTTTATTCCATAGAAATTGACTTGTTACAGAAACACTATTATACTAAAAGTAAAAGGGGTGGGGGTGGGAAGGAGGGGAGGGGATGTGATATAATATACTTACAAGTCGACACCGTCATAGTCGCCACCGATGCCTATGTAATCATAGCCACAGTTTTCTGCCAAATATTCTATGTGCTCTGCAAGATAGTAGTAAAACTAATACATGGAGTCAGAAATTGGGGTAAAGAGGGGGGGGGGGGTGGTTCAAAGTAGAAAGGCAGAGTTTAAAGTATCCAGTGACTGTGATCTGTCTGTGAGTGTGTGATCAAGGACTAATTGACTAACCCACTGACTAATTACATCCTAGTCGGTCAAATTAGTCAGTAGATGCACCATCCTGAAATTCACTTATTTGTTGCCCAGGAGTGATTTGTTCAAAATTTCAAATGGTGCATCTTCCTGTACTCATCTCATGCAAAACGTTTGGAGTAGAAGAAGCTTTTGTTGATATATAGAGACTGAATGGTCAATGAAGCTACTTTCTTTGTATGACATGTTGGGGTATAGTAAATGCCGATTTGCCATTTAAGGGAATATTCCATCATAAGTATGTATTCTTGTCAATTATCGAGAACGCCTGTTTTCTCCCTTTCGTTGTGAATCGGTTTAAATAAAACGTTTCTTCTACGTCAGGTCTATTTTACGGTCAAAACATAATCTCACATCTTACCTACGACTTGAGAGAGTTCTGCCTCTTGCGAGCCAAATGTCTCGTTGCAGTTAATGTATACGGTGTAAAAATTGACCATTATTACACCACCGTTCTCGGCCTGCAAAATAAATGAACGTGTGAAATTCTCACAGGACTGTGGATAAATATTCGTACTGTACCCTTCAATGTACATTACACAGTTTTCATTCAAACGTGGAGTTTCAGGGGACAAGTACAGTGTACATTAAACAGTATTTGGATGTCCACCTAATGCTCTTTGTACCATTTATAGACATTTTTTTTATTGTCGCAAAAATGTTCATTTTACAATCTCCAGAAACTTAAGCTACATAGGTTTGATAGGAATAAGTTAGGGTTAGGATGGTACTTCCCAACCTTTTGGAATCCTCACACCCTTAGTTGGTAAACGCCATCTTATAGTCACCTCTTTGCTCACTATAAGAAAAATTAATGACCAACACATAATCCATAATTCCCCATTAATAGTTGATATTGGTATAGTTAGTAGTAAAAAAATGTTTCCCATCGTTAATTATTGTACAGCACTACTTACTGTTAATTGTCTAAGAAGATTTCCAGCCGCTACGTTTTTATATTATCTAAGCAGCTTCTCAGGCACCCTCTGTGGTGTTGGCTGGTATACCCAAGAGGTAATAGTACCCCTAGTTGGAAACCAGTGGGTTGGGGGAAAATACAAAGTTAAACGTCAAATTGAAAATTGTCTGAATCTACGGAAATGTCCGCCTAAGGTGGGTTGTCATGTAGTTCCTCATCTCGAAAAGCAAAAAAATAACGTACATTAAATTTGTCGGAGAGAGCAACTAAACTCACAACTAACGGAAGAACATCATCCTGTACGTTCCTGTAGCTAGGACAGACGGAGAAGGCGGACGAATGGCTGAAGATAACTGGTGCAGCGGTCTCTTGTAGAGCATCAATCATAGTGTCTTTATTCACGTGAGAGAGATCAATGAACACACCTATGCGATTCATCTCCTTGATTAATTTCTGCGAGAGGAAAGGAGAGAAGATATATATCAGAACACTAAATAAAAAAAAAGGAACATTCCAGTCACAAGCTGAGGGGGTTCTTAAATGAAAGAGCATGTTGCTTTTTTTTTTGTCTCTGAAGGCTCTGTCGGCCCGGTTAAAAGATTTTGTCCAAAACTCAGATATTGATTCCTTCAGAGAGACTGGTCCGTTCAAATTGCTTCAAGGTCAACATAATGTTTCCTTCAAATTTTATGTTGTACCGTTATAACTCACTGCAAAAAGTCTGACCATGAAATGCACCACTTTGAAATAAAATTAGATTGAAGACTGCCGGTGATGCCAAGAGGAAGATGCTATTGAGTTGAGTTACATTGTTATTGAGTTGAGTTACATTGCTATTGAGTTGAGTTACATTGCTATTGAGTTGAGTTACATTGCTATTGAGTTGAGTTACATTGTTATTGAGTTGAGTTACATTGCTATTGAGTTGAGTTACATTGCTATTGAGTTGAGTTACATTGCTATTGAGTTGAGTTTCATTGCTATTGAGTTGAGTTACATTGCTATTGAGTTGAGTTACATTGCTATTGAGTTGAGTTACATTGCTATTGAGTTGAGTTACATTGCTATTGAGTTGAGTTACATTGCTATTGAGTAGAGTTACATTGCTAAATATTGGAAATAAAAATATTTTATCCAAATACATGTAAAATTCACTTTTAAATCCCTTAAAAGTTATGCGTGCATGTATGTAGATGTATCTTATCTCGTTTATTAAGTTCTTGAGTTCACCGGGTTTGACATATCCATGATTCACTTTTGTCCTGATGTGGCCCTCTGGTGAATGATTCAGATATTTTAATGACAGCAAGCCAACATGTTAACTAGAGCTAATTGGCTTGTGTTGTGTTCTTATCCATCACATCACAAGATACCACAGCAAAAAAAAAAAAAAAAATGTACACCCGCTGTTTCTATGTTCCAGCGCAAATATCAGAAACACCCGTCATGTCTTGCATGTATATTTGCCATATTATCGACAAACAATAAGCCCCCGTGCATTCTCCAAACAATATTCAGTTTTAATATATATTGTTCCATGTAACCTTCGACATATATCAAACAAAAATTAACACTGTACCTTTCCCCATTCACTCAAACCTCCAAATCGATCAGGATCGGAATCTTCCTGTAAGTCTGTCCTCCAGTTATCTGCCCTGTAGTGGGAATTACAAAGAACGGTTTGTGTCGCGGTTAGGCTACTAGGTATCGTTTCGTTACATACTTTCAAATACAGCCTATACCTTTCTGAGTTACTCATATAAGTTGGGATCATATTATCTCATCTACCAATCCAGCCAGGCCCGTATCCAAAAGATCCCCACGGAGTTCTGCTCAGTCAAAGACAGAAGGCCGACGTTAGCAACATATGTAATGAGTTTTAGTTTGTAGGTCATAATTGTCGGGCGGGTAAAATGTTCCACTTGTGATAAAATCGAGATGAGAAAACTGAGAAAAAACTGCAAACGGGCCTGCCACAGCTATACTGTTCAATTTTTCACTGTCGTGTCTCTTCACCCCTGTCACCACACTTCATGTCACGACAATCCATCATCCATTCCTCGTTTTGTGTTTCTTTTTTTTTCATTAACGAAAAATAAGGCTGTGTTTAACAGAAAAAAAAAATGTTATAGGCTATTTATAAAACCAATATCTGTGAAGACAGATAGATTAATAAAAAAAAAGCATGGACAATGTTCCTCTTTTCAATAACTAAGTTTCTCACGGATAGAAATTCAGTTAAGCCGATTTGTTGCTCGAGAATAGTTTGTTCACTCAAATTTTCAAATGATGCGTCTTCCTTAAAGACAAAAACTCATCACCCCAGACAGTTTCAATTCTCCCAACCACGTACCTCTAGTCCCTCCCTCAGCCTGTCTTAAATTCCTCCAGATGTGTAATCAAAACAATGGATCCCTGTGTACGCTGTGTAATACGGTGAAGCTTTTGCAAATATTTATTGATGAGCCTGAATACTTTAAAAATGATTAAATCTATTTCTTTGCCACATTGGTGCATTGTAAATGCCCCATTTCTCTTTAAAAAGGCAACACCCTATCTTACTCGGTCCTATCTTCACTGAGACACTTAGAGAATCTGCTTATCTAAGTATAGAACAGCACAGGTAATACTCTCTCAGCATGTCTGTTCTACGTTGAAACCTTTAGGGCCTATGATGCTGTCTATAGTCTCCCGGGAGGTTGATCTAGTTTTGCCATTCAAGATAACATATCTATAGGTGGTAATCCAAACCTTAACAAAGCTTACCATTGAAGTTATTACGTGTGTATGGAAATAACCAGAAGAACATGTTTTTGTATTTTAAATGTACAAGGGAGGATGTTACGGACGGAATATGTCACCCAATCAAGGAAAAGGACAGCCACAACTTTGAAAAGCAACTTACGGAAACGACATGAAAACATTAAAAAACAGAGCTCATATTTGAAATTCAACCGTTCCTATAGTACAAGCAGCTAATCCTAACATGATATCATACATGTTTATGACTTCTCGAGAGGAACATACCCTGACCATTATGGTATATCTGGATATCCGTTCATGTTCTATCATGCAGAAAATTCTCTAGATATGAAATTAGCTATTATTGACAGCATACTTCCCACTGGCTTGTTCAAACATTGCATGTTTAAGTAAATACTGTCAACCACTACATTATCTTACTGTGCCTTTTATTGTCGTTCTGTTAGAAGACTTCGAAATCATAAAGCAGAATTTAGCACAAGAAACCTATTTATTGTGATCATAAATTGTCTGAATGATGCGATTAAAGATATATTAAAAAACTTTGGACATTTTTAAATTGTAATGGTTTACTTTTGCCTATGTACGTCTACAATTACTTTTCAACAAAAAGAAAAAAAAAACAACCAAAACTGGGAATATCTTTATGAATTATGAAGCAGAAGTGTATGACAGACATGTTCCCAACATTGCAGAGTTTCAGGGAATGTAATTTCCGTCCCAAGTTATACACTTTTGAATAAAGGCGCCGTCACTTTTTCTTCAGTTAAAGGTAGATAGACTTGAGTAAGTCGAATTATGATGTAACATAACCCTGATTATTCAAAACCTATACCTGAGGGTTCCGATTTCAATGCTCCTGATAGCGGAACTTATGCATTTGTTTTCTTTGCCTATGGTTTCAACAAATGCACATACTGGTACATTTTTGTGTTGAATTACCGATTTCGCATTATGCAATGATCAAATTATTGATAGACGAATTAAAAACCGACATTACTGTCAAATTTGCTTGAAAATAAATTACGAAGCTTTTCAGTTACGAATGGTGAGTTTATGACATCACAACTGAAAATGGCAGGTTCCTGTAATTGATTTTTTTCCTAACATTTCAAAGTGCTTAGAAAGTGAACAAAATATGTGTGTCTCCTCCTCCTCCTCCTCCTCCTACTACTACTACTACTACTACTACTACTACTACTACTACTACTACTACTACTACTACTACTACTACTACTACTACTACTACTACTACTACTACTACTACTACTACTACTACTACTACTACTACTACTACTACTACTACTACTACTACTACTACTACTACTACTACTACTACTACTACTACTACTACTACTACTATACTATACTATACTACTACTACTACTACTATACTACTACTACCACTACTACTACCACTACTCCTACTACTACAACTACTGCTACTGCTACTACTACTACGACTACTACTACGACTACTACTACCACTACTACCACTACTACTACTCCTACTACTACGACTACTCCTACTACTCTTGCTACTCTTACTAATACTACTACTACTACAACTACTACTACTACTAATAATAATAATATACTATTACTACCACTTCTACTACTATGACTACTTCTGCTACTCTTAGGACTACTACTACTAGTACTACTACGACTGCTATATTGCTACTTCTACTATTAATACTACTACCACTACTACAACTGCTAAGCTAATACTGTTTCAAAAACACTGCTTTTCTTATAGTAACGAGAGGGAAAGGTGGGGACAGTGCTATAACTTGATCACTAATTAAAACTCAAAAGCTTACAATGCCATAACGACAATGAACCAATGAGATTGCATTATTTTTTATTCTTACAAATCTCGAGGAACAGAATGTCAATTCTTCTGGTGCTAAAAACCGCAAAAAGGGACCAAAAAGGGCAAAAAGGGGGGGGGGGGGGAGAAGGAAAGGGTCACAATCTCTGCCCTGGAATTTCTCGCAGGCAATTCAGTACTATTGCTCCGGTAATTGCAAAGTCGGTGAGAGAATCGCCCAATAGCGCACCTTATGGTAAACACTGTCCCAGACTAGGATTTTTCGCAACGACACCAAATTAATAAGAATCGAAAAATCACAATTACCATGGAGTATCGCAGCTGTGAGTCATTGTCATGTATCTCATTCCGAGTTCAGCGAGCATGCGCAACACTGAAGGGAAACTATCAATGTTGTGTCCACCTTCCACGCCAATCAGTCCGCCAATTTTACCAGCAGAAAATGCCTCTTCAATTCCTGTAAAAATAGTAAACACCTACCGGCTGAGTGTCCGTTCATGTGTCAAATGTGTCAGATTTTTACAGTTTTGATTTACGTTCTGGGAGCAACTTATAGTGAGCCAATATATAGGTGGTCGACTGAAATTTATTCACTGCATGTATTTCGAGTTAGTACTCAGTTTCCAGTGGCAGTGAAAGTGTTATTGATCATGAATATGCAGTATGTCTTGGTCGGGAATTTATGAATATGCAATTACGTGATCGTTTATTGTTTTGTTTACATTTTAATTTACAAATCATTTAAGAGTTACGTAATAAACATATTGTGCCAGTAGACACATCTGTATATCACTTTTGAGTTTATTCCTAGCTGAGTTGGGCGACGATATCTTATTCCGTTTCTATAGTTTACACTTGCTTATTTTCTTTGTTCTTCTTTTGTTTCTAGCCATTTACATAACTTTACGTTTGCACATGTAACTATGGAACCACCATCATAAAAACAACATTAAAAAAACCTTCTGACCTATCCGCTCTACTATTGAAAGACTTTTGGAAAATATTCCCTTCTTTGAGAAATCACACAACATTTAAATTTAAAACATATTTACAAGAAATATTAAAACATTAATTGTAATGTGCAGTATCATGAGAATATACCTACAGGATTTTAAATAGAAGGAAATCAAATTGTTGTAAGAACAAATTTTCGCAAGGTCAAAATATGGGCAAAACTGAAGAAAAAATAAAAATAGAGTTACACTCCACAAGGAATATTAATTACATATTAAGTTCACTTGGAAAAATTTCTTCATGAATACTTAATAGGCAGACAGACAGAGAGATAAAGACAGAGAGAGAGAGACAGACAGAGAGACAGATAGATCTACAAAAACAAGCCACATGAAATCCAAAACTACATAAAACAAGATACAGGAAAATAAAAACTCAAGATGCAAAAGCTACATAGAGAAGCTATAAAAAACAAAAGTTTCAAAAACTACCTCAAAAAAGCATTCTCCTGTTACAAAAAGACGCTACATAAAGCAAATCGACTTAAAACAAGCTACTTAAAACAAATCTACAAGAAAACATAGTTACACATAAAATAACAGGGATAAGACGAAAACTGAAAAGGAGATAGAATTTCATGGCGTTCTTCAACTAGTATCAATAGTCTACGACGTCGTATCGCTAATTTCGTTGACCTTTGACATAGAAGCTTCTCGATCGGATTGTTTGTGTCAGTGATGTCATACTCCTTCGGCGAAATCTCTCGCATTGTTATTGTTCTCGGCATTACTAGAAGTTTGGAGATTATTCCAGACCTTTGTAAGTTATATCTTGTGCTTGCCATCCGTGCGGGATTGATTTTTAATCCACTGATCTAAAGACTAAAACCCTGTCAGTCTGACCGATCCCCTGCATTTGTTTGCCTAGTCAACGTATATTATAATCACTCCAACGTTAACCTAACTTATTTCAACGAGCACGTCTCGACTGCATCATATCCATTGCCTACTTGGACACTGCTTATTCAACGGTCCGAAGACTAACCACCTGACCTAGCTATCGCTAATCTTTCTGTCGGACGCCTAAGCATCGGTTCTGATTAGATACTGTGTTGCACTGCCTTTCACCAGCTCCTGTCTTCATTCTCGTTAGCGTTGTGGTCATCCTGCCTAACACTAGCTTACAATGTCACCGAGAAACCACAGCCTTAAGTCCAAAGCTGTCTCCAGTCACCAGCTTGAGAATATGTAACTTCCGAGGGAATACGTAAAAACCTATGTATGTATACTAACTTTTTCTAACATTTAGAAGAAAATATTATAGAACAGGTTGTGATGTTTTCAGGACCTACTATAATATGCAGTCAAAAGATTCTTACCATCTGCTGATGTTACAAACTGAAAGTCCTCAGGATACTTTGCACACATCCTCTTGATGACGTCAATCTGATCGAGCACGTGAGTCACTGCGTCTTTGTACTGAGAGTCACATGATGTGTAGGCTGCCCAAAACTTTAAAATGATAGAGAAAAGATGAAAGTATACCGTGAACAAACAAACGAAAAAAATGAAAGAAATACAAGGAAACTGTAAGGAAAAGAAAAAAAATGGAAAAAGAAAAAGAGAAAAAGAAAGAGAATGACAAAGAGATCGTTGATAAAGGAGAGATAATATCTCAGAAAATTATTGATCATTGCCATAATCACCTGCGCGCCGACACGACCTGCTCTCAATCGAGGGATGTCTGTGTGGGTAATCTCGTACATATCCGATATATCCTTCGATAGATCAATTTCTTCCAGCCTATTATCGTGATTATTCTTCAAAAACCATGGCAGGTCGTTGTGTCTGTGGAAAGAAAAAAAAATATACAGAAAGAAGAAAAATGTTGATGCCCGATTCCTCGCTTCACTTGACAGTCACACAGAGGCAAGAGCAGCGGTAAGAAGGAATTCAGGGGGATCAAGGCTGTCAGGGATTTTTCAGAAGAAATTAATGTTATACTCAAGAAACCCAGCTGATCCAAAGGAGTACGATTTCTGAACATTTTGAAACAAGAGTGAGAAATTCGGAGAAGTTTTGTCCTTGTCAGTTGCACGCCGTTACTTTACAGAATAAGTTATTTTAATCTATTTGTCATTTACAAAGTTTCTTTCGAGTGGTATTGTAAGTTCCCTTGATTCACTTTACAAAGTATAGGTTACTCATGCATATATGAGTGCATAACGTGGTTCAGTTAGAAATTTCATTTGGGATTCGGAGACGGGGAACAGAGCATAGGAACGTTATGGTGGGAGAACATGTGTAACGGAGAAGAAGTACGTCTCCCGGGCATAAAAGAGTATACCAAACTATAGGAGCTATATTACGGAAGCAGAAAAAGAGTGGTGGATTGGAGAAAAAAATCTGCTTGAAAACCATGGTTGTGTTCCTCCGAGTTTTTGAAAACACATGAAAGGACAAAACCAAAATATGTGATATCAAGCATTATCGAATAGTAGAGCCAATGTATTAGTTATTAGCATTGTTTAACTTTTGTTTGTCCAGGGATGTGTCATTACACCTCACTGGTTTGTTCCCCAACTTTAAAATGGTACGGAGAAACCGTTGACCAAGAGTGTCCCCCCCCCCCCTTCACACCTCCATAGATGACTTTGGCTTTTCTTCTTTATTTTCAGTCACGTTCATTTATTTGGGAGGATGTCACGAAAAGTGGAAGTTTTAACCCCCCCCCCCTTCTTGAAGTACCCCCTCACTTACTTTGATAGATTCTTTTAATAATAATAATAATAATTAACAAACTTATAAAGCGCCTTATCCAGTTAAAATATAAAAGCTATAAGGCGCTGTACAAACATAAAAATTAAAATAGCGGTTAACAAAATCTAACACAATAAAACACAGAAGCTCAAATTACAAGAAATGCAACCTTAAAAAACAAAACTGTAAGAAACCATTTAAAAACAAGATAAGGAAAACAAAAATATGTACCAACGACACAAGCTAAAAAAACATGCCAGAGTTAAAACCAATAGAGCAACAGGCACTTGGAAAAACCTTAAAAACAGAACAAAATTCTTTTGTGGATTGAATGTCGAAGTGGGACAGTTTATGTATGGCATAGTGTGATACCATGGTGCCGATTGAAGCAATTGTGGAGTAGTTAAAAAAACTTTCTGCTGACCAAGCAGTATCATTCGAGGCAATCTGTGATTGTCCCCAGTGACAATTAATATGTGTAGAGTTCTATGGTCTCTAGCTAAAAAGTACGAAAAATTGAAAGTGCTATGATTGATCAATATGTCAGGTGTTTCCAATAGGTGATCGTTGATATCTGTTGAAAACGTTTACAAGGCAGGCGTTTTTCAGTACTGATATTCGGCAACATCATTAAAAATACTCATAAGAAAAATGAGGAGAGAATTTGTAAGATTTTGAATATTTTGCAAAATAAATTAATCACATCGGCTTATTCCCCGTAAATTGATGAGAATAACTTGTCAAACCCTATAGCATTCCAAACCCCATGCCAACCAATATTGTGTTTCTACCCTATTGCCGTCTGCACTCCAAATTCCCTATGTTAAAATTGACCATAGATAGGTCAACTATGACCCAAAATATGGTGAAATTGTTACACGTAACCTATGTGAAACAAGCTGACCATATTTTATTTACAGGTAACGTTAAACAAGTTGACCATATTTTATTTACAGGTAAAGTTAAACAAGTTGACCATATTTTATTTACAGGTAACGTTAAACAAGTTGACCATATTTTATTTACAGGTAACGTTAAACAAGTTGACCATGTTTTGGTTAGATGCATAGTTGACCTACCTATCGTTAATTTTTAGCTTAGTGAATTTAGAATGTGATGACGATATCTCTGATTAACAAGTGTTTCCAGGAGTATCGAGGTTGTCATCAACACGTCACGTGTATCATTAACAAAAATATTGTGAGAAATCTTTGCTTCAGTTGTTTTTTTTAAAGTCCTTATTCTACCTTGAAATTTGACAGTAATGAAAAAGTATATTGATACATTGAAAATTTGCCATAAAATATTGTGAAAATTAAGGTCACATCTCTCAAACTATTGTAATGTCTCTTTTGAGACAGTCAAGACTCTAAAAGAACTCTAAAAAAATATTCAAGTAGTTGTGCCCAGGTGACATCTCATAGTTTCTCATCATAGGCTATCATGACTTCCCAACAGAACATGCTATTGAGGTATAGTTTTTACCAATAAAGAAAAAGAAAATCGATCCTTATTCGTTTGGAATATCAATTTTCTTCAATGGCTAATCCCTTTAAGTTGGTATCATCGGTTCGAGTGAAGGAAGGAAACGTAACATCTCTTAATTGTCCAGTTGACTAAAACAATGCATTGCATACCCAGGGATTAGTATATGAAGAACAATCAACATATATCGGAGCCAAAATCAGAGATAGTGTACATCCGCCAGAGAGGCTCTTTCTGATCGAAACTGCAGTACCTGAAATAAGTCAAGGGAGATACTTAATTGTGGCGAATTCAGATATATCTTCACTGTTCATTGTTACTACAGAACTGGATCTCCGTCGTTATACCTGTACTCGGAGTCCCCAAGCACCCTTAAAATGTGGGCGGGTTACCTATCTATTTTGCAAACTAACATTGACTTCTTGAATACATCCTCTCCCTACGTTATATTGGTACAAAAACATGGCATGACCTGCCAATGAAAAAAAAAGACTGTAAAACCCTAAATTCCTTTAAAAAACACGTCAAAGTATACCTCACAATGAACTACCATTGAAGTCTTAAACTCTCTTTGCTTCTTTCTTTCGTTTGATTGTTTTTTCTCCTGTTTATTTTTTTCCTTTTTCCTTCTATTTTCGTAACTTTTTAGTTTCTTTGTACTGGGGTGGCAACGTAAATAAGCTCTTTGTAAGCCTCTTGTCGTCACTCCTCAATCTCCTTTAATTCTGTACATACTCCATGTATGCTGTATCATGCTGTCAATTTGAGATTGAAATAAAGTTGTGGAAACCAAACTTATAGTTTGAAACATCTTGAATATATAGATATATTCAGATGTCTGCCTTTAAGGGGATTGCAAAAACATATTGTGAATTAATTATCATCACATTAACCCTCCAAACATGTGTAAGATTAATATTTTAAAATTGTAGATTTAAATATAACACTTACCACCCTTTCATCTAACTATACTTTCAAACAGTGCGACACTTACATTATGTGTAAGAGAACATTAAATTTAATTTTGTAATTGAGCTGTGTATTAAATATGACTTTCAAATGTAATTTTTTTAATAATGAGTTTCTGAATCTTCATCGCTTTGAATATTTCTCATATTACTGTTAAGAAGCGTAGTTTTCTCCTTATTTTTAAGTAGTTGCGGCTTCATTCCGACTTTTTTCAGTGAGAAAACATGACTAAATTAAAAAAATATATGTAATTTAAGAGCTAAGTGGACAAAATATGATGACGTCATCAGTTCGACTTTACACGGACAAATATTGCACATTTCGTGTTTCTTACTATGGTGATTATTGCTGTACTCGCTATTATGATGTACAGCGTTTTCTGTTCTTCCACTACACCGCGGAACCGCTTTCAAATTCCGAGCAGTAATATACCCGGGCTCTCTACCGCACGATGGGTTTTCAACCGCGTCCCGAACGTTTTCATGGCAGAACCATCGAACGTTGGTCACGCGTTTTGCGACTCATTCTATAATCCTAGCAACGACTCACGTCCTCTTTGTCAACTTTCTCCGCTTCCCTGGGATGGATCATCAATGACAAGCGTTTCCATTCAAGTCATCCCAGACAATCCAGTTCCTTTTTAGTACTCATTGGATCTTTGGTGCTCAAAAAAACTCCCCCCAAAAAACAAAGCAAAACAAACAAACACCATCTCTAGGTGACTTAAGGACCTAACTGAGAGTTACATCGTTCGATACAGCCCACGACATCTGGAAGAGAGGACTCGGCCCACATCGTCCTCTTCACCAACGTCCTATACATCATGGGCGTCATCAGCGCAGCGGCATGAGGGGGGGGGGGGGATTCCTTCCACTTTTATCGAATGCAACTTGATAGGCTCATTGAATTATCGAAGTCGGAGTTCGTCGCGGGGTTGGGGCAGGGGCCATTTTGATCTGTCCTTCACGTCCACCTGGTTTTGATACTTAAGAAAGACAAACTTACCTGCTTCTGGTGGAGGCAACCTAGTCCACTGTTTACAGTTGGTATTGCTTTTGAATACTTGCGGTTCCTTTGCGATTCCATTTAAATATGCAAATTGTCAAGGAGTTTGTTTATCAAAGAAGAAAAAATAAGAACAAGAAGAAAAAGGGGGATAGGATGGAGGACGATAGGTTTGGGGGAGGAGGTGGGGGCTTCCATCCACAGAAAAAGTAATGAACCTCGACCTCTCGTCAAAAGATAAACAGTTTGCAAATAAATTTACATTGTGCATATCAAGGGACACCAAGATGCCAAACGACACTGAAGATTGTAAATAACCACTCAATTGATTCTGTTTGCTGTCCGTATCACAAAAACTGATTATCTTACCTACAATTGTAAGGAACTTTGGAGTCAGAGTGTCGTCTGTGGTATTAGTCGTTACTCTCATTATATCTGTGCTTATGTATATTTCTTTAACAAATCACAGACCTCGTTTTATTTATACTTGAGCTA
Source organism: Stichopus chloronotus (assembly GCA_021234535.1). Classification (NCBI taxonomy): domain Eukaryota; kingdom Metazoa; phylum Echinodermata; class Holothuroidea; order Aspidochirotida; family Stichopodidae; genus Stichopus; species Stichopus chloronotus. Next base: position 17,418,618 of record CM037832.1, on the reverse strand, counting down.
TATGTGTCATAGCTGATACTGGTATCAACACCATTTCTCTGTTATCAGTGCCGGTACCATTCATGGGCTATGGGGTGTCGACACGTGACTCGTAGTAAATGTCATTGCCATCAAATCGACACTCTTCATTAATGTTGTAATTCTATATTATCATATCTTATCATGACTGGTCGACACGTGATTGAATGTTTAACTGTGTACTTATGTTACTGACACAATAATATCGTCCATAGTGAGCCTATAGGTGCCTTTTCTAGGTACCCCGTTGTTCTGTGTATTCATGTCAGCCCCCCCCCCCCCCCTGGTATCACGGAGCGTTCTTTTGTCGGTCATATAATGTACGTTCATATAATCCCAACTAACATGATGTAGGCATGTTGAGGCTAGGCGGCATCCTTCCTTTTATTAACATTCATATAGTCACATGTATTCAACGGAGGCATGCTATTCATACCATCTCAGCTATATATACGGTACTGTAAAAACATACTATCGCTGATTCTCTACATCAAATATGATCCTAGGCATTTCTTTGTTCTATACATCCAAATCATACACGCCGTATGGAGGCACGCTATTGATGGTTCTATACATTGATATCATAACAGATACTATTAAGGGCATCGCTGTTTCTATGTATAAGTTCATATAATCACATACGACTTTAGAGGTAGTGTGGAGGCATGCACTTTTTTTTGTAGTTGCTGTACGGTTTTTACACATATCGTGTGTGCATCCGTCACTAAACATGGTATTACTGATATTAGATCAGCATATCTCTTTAATACGGCTATATCAAGGTAACTGTTGCTGCTGATAATCCGATGGTTCCTTCCATAATTAAAGTTTGGTATAGTCCCCTTGTATACATGCACCATGCATTTATTCAGACATTCTAACATACCATCATGAAAGCCTTGTGAAACATCCTCTACTATTTTCTTTCATATCATGTGTTGATGTGTCCTATATAGGAAGTTTTCTTTGACCTTTGAGGGTTAGCTCAGGGACAATTAATGTGCGTGTCTATGGCTTTCCTGAGGTAACGGTTTGACACATAAGTCTTCCCCTAATTTTGTCAAAGGATGGTACAGATATACCTTGGGGGATTTTATTGTATCTTGAAACGTAGTCAAAGTGTCGCCACTTTCAATGTTGAATGACTTCAATGTTTACTTCATGTTGTGATACCAAAATAAACCGAGAACCTAGCCGCGGGTGACCCAGAAGCAGGTGTAAGATATGTACAACATGTATAACATATGTTACATGAACCAAATCAGCCAACACATTACATTTGAATATATAAACAAAGCGTATTGAATTCAGCCAATTGTTTACGTCCCTTGTAACATACCTGTACAACATGCACATGCGGGAGGGATGTAGATGGAATATAGTCTGACAGCTTAAGGTTCGTGGGGTAAGACTTTAAATCTCTGAAATAACGTAAATCCCTTCGTCAGGGTCAAGCAAATTAGATGTTGCGTATAGTGACCATTTGGGAATAGGAAAGTCGCTGCATGCAAATGTTTTCACCTTCTACCTTTAATCACCAATTTCTTTGTTTCTCTACAACAGACTCAGGAAATTGAGATCACTGTAGGTGTAATCCTGGAAACTATATTTCTGAACGCACCATGCTCTTTCTAAGCACCCTGAGAGCTAAGGTCGAAAAATACAAAGCTCCTATCTCTGATTTCCCCAATTGAGCCTCACCCAGTCATCGAAGAATGCTTGATAGACCACTGTGTATGATTTAATATAGTGTCATAGAGTAGTGAGAGCAGTGTGCCTGAATTTAAAGTGTGATACACTAACTGACACTGCAACTTACCCGTCGATCAACGGCGTGTCACTCATCAGATCCAGAGCTTTCTGTCTGCTCTCTTCGTCGGTTATTTCGTCCGATCTTTTCGACAGAGGTACGGCGATGGCGACGACAATGGCACCAACGACTACGACACAGGCGATCGTTAAAATAATCCAACGTGTTCCACCTTCCATTCTTGATAAATTTTCCAATGAGCCTGCCTTTTTATACGGTTTTGTTTTTGTTCTTTTTAAAGAAATTCTGAAATCTTATTAGTATCAGCACTTGCTACAGTTTACATATCAACTCTAATTCTTTGGGGTCGAGGAGTAGTACAATATCTGCGTGTGGGAAAATGGTTGTATATAGTTGTGTTCGAATGAACTGTTTACTGCGCATGTGTGGTGAAGTTCTGTTGGGAATTTTTCAGTCCAAGCTCCGCTGTTTAAATACTGAGATCGCCTATCTGAAAATGCAGATCGCAGGAGATACCATATGTATGCTAAAGAGTAACATACAGAAAAAAGGTGGTGAAAATGGGTGGGTAAAGTTTATCGGGAGATAACACAATATCTGCATTTGTTTTTATGGGGTTAAAGTGCACAAAACGAATAAAATACCCTCCCTACAGATATACATGCCATGCATGAAAAACCCTGCACCTGTAAATTCTCGGACATTTTCATTGTCTTTCTAGTCGATCTTTTTTGGCTTTTCCTCAATTGTTTTATTTACAGGGCAAGTGGTACTTTTCAGTTACCCAGATGACCGGAGGCATTTGGTAAATTGTTTGACCTGGCTCGATGTTTGTTAAAGATAAGAGATGAGCCATCTGATTAGTCAGTACGTTAAAACTGATTATGACGTTAACACGGAAACAGCTACTATAGGAGTACTCAAATCCTTATCATCCATGCATCACTGTCAAAGCAACCTCATCAGATTCAGCTTGTCAGGGTAAAGTTTATTTCGACCTTAAACAATCGCCGTAATTACAATTTGAAACTACTAGGCCTACAGGTTACGTAAGCACGCATGTTCACGATTTTCTTTGAAACCAATCAAAACCAACGTACAGCTCTAAAAAGTAACAACACCAACAAGGTAAAATATTTTCTTTACGACAGTCGTAAAGAAAATATTTTACCTTGTTGGTAAATACGGTTTCATTTTCCTTTGCTCTATGATACATTTTTTTATCGTTTAAACTGTTTCATAATTATACAACCGACAGAAGTGTCCCTAAGCATTTCATAAAGATCTTGATTTACATAATTATTGGCGTCATTGTTCTGAAAGCAATAAATGATAGAACCAAATAAAAGAGTGTGAGAAATCCATTGGTCATCTTTTTGTGTAGTGCTCCCTTGAACCGAGATGGTATGAATGAGAATGTTTGTTGTTGTTACAAGCTTTGCATTGTTTATTAACAACAACTGATATGATCACAAATGGCACAGAGTTTCCATACAAGTGTTCTCTTATTCTGATGGACAAATCCCTCTCGGTCTTAAGCAGGGTTCTTGTTGCAAGAACTCTTCAAGTGATCCAAAATCATTTGGTCTCGGGATGAATGGAGTTTTAGAGAGAGATAGTTATCAACCTCAAAAGTTCTGAACACACTGTTGCAATTCTTATTCATTATCTTTAAAACTGTTGGTTCATGCATTGAAGAAACTTCTGTTATCCCTTTTTGTTTCATTTTCCCTTATAAACAGCACAGGGAATAAAGCGCCACGATGATTCTTATGTCATTCTGAAGTGTAAATGTTAAATCTTAAACAGACAAAATTAAAACGTGTTCTGATATGAGATGTTTGAATGATATTCGTTGGGTATTGATGTATGATGAGGCACAAAGACAACTTCAGCGCTGACTATACGGTCACCGAGTCATCGTGGTAAAGGTGTGACGTTTAGTGGCTAAATAATTACTTAAACAGCAGCATACACTGTTACTTCTCGATGTAGTAATGCATACTGCTTGTTTACAAAAGGGCAGGTTTAGTCGTCAAGTAATCTCTAGATCCCGACCTTGGAAAGTCAGTGTGGCTGCTTTATCGGTTGGCAGTATGATTCTTGGGTGGTGTCACGTGCGACCTATAGTACACGTTAATCTTTGACATAACACGACTATGCTTTGAAACTTATGAAATACTCTTTATGTTCGTGTTCATGCTGGGGGGGGGGGGACATTGCCGGTGTGTAGACTTTGAAACCTTGAAAAAAAAAAAAAGAGTGAATCATAACTTGGAATCAAAGTTGTAAAAAATGTTGTTGAAAATAGTTTCATCGAAATAAAATTGGAACTGCTTAGTGTTCGTTAAGCTTTTTGGATAAAACCTTAGCTATTTTTATTCCTTCCCAAATTTACTGTTCAGTAAAAACACTGTTCCTAGTCTCCTCTCGGCAAAAAAATTCTGTCTTAATTCCTGTCCAAATTTCTCCAATTTTCCCAATTTATGACGCAACTATTCAAGAAAGGGGCTGTCCCAGTCTAATTTGTTTTGACACAATTCTTGCACTTTGTTTACCTATAGGATATAAACCCAGATGGGGTCACATACAGAAGAAATGGTTGCCACATGCATGGTAATTGGCACCTGTTTGCATGTTATACTACCTATTGAAATAGTTCTGCGAAACCACCATACTACCCATGAATTCATGGTGGAAAATTACTACTTATATGAGCCTTCCTAACAACGTGGACAAGTCATAAAGTTTGGTTATTTCTAACACAACATCTATATATACGGGGAAAATGGGACTATGTAAGATGATGGGTTATTGTGTCAGCTTTCTAGAGAGTGGTGGCTCATATATGAACAGCAGTATAATCAGTGAAACGAGCCCAAAAGAGACCGTTAGTGTTACCAGTTTACGGTTTAGCGTCATCAGTGGTAGTATACAGTGGTATTTGCGTGGGCCTAACATTAAATACGTTACATACGTTACTGAAATACGTTAGTGACTGAAAATCATCACATGATAAATCAGTAAATGATCTTATCTACTCGATTCCTGTTTGAAAAGGTGAGACAAAAGTCGAATTTTTTCAACTTTTCGTTTGCATTTTCGGAAACTTCATTCCGTTAATACAAAATTCGGATAAACTCCAACCGCAAAAGTCGGGTGGTATAACCATCTGCAGGTTCGCTTGTATACAGTGACCCCACGGTGTTCTGATTGTGCTATACCTCAAACATTTCCCCTTGGTAAGAAAGAAAAAGTGTTGGGGTAGGTAGGTGGAGGTTGATGTGTGCATGTTTCGTGCTGTTAACTGCAAGTCCGGCCGGATGTCATACCGTATAATATCCATACTCAGTTATTCAAAACACTGAGTAAAACACGGGACGCAGATGAACAACAGGCACAAATTAAACGACAATTTTAAGATCACTTAGTATCTAAATTTTACCACTGTCATAAGACTTCCAATGGCCCTGACAGGGCATTTCATTTAACATCCATCCACTTACGTAAGTTGTGTATGTATGTATGTGTGTATGTATGTATGTGTGTATGTATGTATAGCCCATGTATCTATTTTGGGATTGTTTGTTGTATTCCCTAACTTTAGCATAGATATGTAATAATTTCGTTTTTGGCAGCGTCATTCCCCTAAGCCTGTGTATAGTAAGTTGTGCATGGTTGTTGCTCATTTTCTTTCAAGTACTTCATTTTGTTTGGTTAGCTACCGTAATTACACGATACTTTGTATCGATGTCAGTCACAGTATCATCAAGATATCATTTTGCAAAGTCATTCTTCAAGTTGCCTGACTTCTCGAAGTGAAACCCGTTGTCGGGGTGCACGCACAAGGAGCATGCACTACTCATGCACCAGCTGACTGTATTCATAATATGTATATGTACGTTAGTAAAACGGTTACGTACATAGTAACACCTGCCTCGAAGGTTAATCGTCTGGGGGCCAGCGTGTCCTACATAATCCACAAATGTAATAATTAGCTGTTAGTGTGATACCCACCTTAAATGTAATAAATTTTAGCCACAAATGTAATACCCACCATAAATGCAATAATTTTTAACCATAAAATGTGATAACTGACCTACCATAAATATAATAATTTTTAAACATAAATGAGATAGTTCTTAATAAGTCCATGGAGAATGGGGCTGGTGGTCGAAACATCGTCCCTTGTTGGAAATATAAAGTGTTCAGAATATCAAGAGTCGACTGTGACACAGGATGCGATCAGGGAATAGAGTGTCTGACTAGGTGTGAACAGCTTGGGTGTATACCGAACATTAAAACTGTAAGACGAACACTAAAGGCATGCACAATGGCGGCGTAGTAGTACAGATAGTACCACCTACTTTTGGCCCCCCCACCACCATAATAATGGCATATTTTGGTGTGAGGATTTACAGCTAAGAGCGACACTTTTTTACTTACCACGGTTCTAAGAGACAGATGCCTCTGTCGGTACAGAATATCTCCCCGGACAAAATATGCTACGTCAAGAGGACATTTTGTATCACCTTCAATTGACCAGCACAAATTGTCCCCTAGTACGGAATGTCCAGTATATATCTAACATAACATATGATTCATGAATGACAACAATATGTGTAACGAACTGTATCAGTAATGCGTCAGTATTTTTACTTATTATGACACACTATATAAAGTGGTATCCGTACAAGCAGGTCTTGGCCAGCCACAGGCAAATATGAAGAAACTTATACTGTTGGAAAATGCGAGGAAACGTAAAGAATTGTTGAAAAAAATGAAGTCATTCAATTCTATTGCCATTAAAACAGTGTTTCCATATTTCTTGTTTATGACAGTCTGGCAGAGAATTAAAGTTTCGAATGACATGACGAAATCAAATGTAAGATAGGCGAGAATCCAAGCGGTTAGGCCTAATTGTTACAATGTACAATATAACGGGTAATGTATATTATTCTGCTTCAAGAACATGAAAACAAGAGGGCAATCCACGGAGTTGTATATCTCATCCCTGTCGTATTTCGTAATCATTTGCTCCAGATCTTTTGCACGTGTGCTATTACAGTCGATCGAGTGCTTGATCAAACACCTTGGGCTATACGTCATACACCTCCTTGCAATGACGTCACATAGCAACAAACAAAGAAATAATCACATAATACACAAGCAATGTCGTTGTTCTTTCAATCACAAACTTTTGATTAATCATCGAACAGATATGAAAAGCTACTGTATTCAGACATTAATAGACAAAGCCACACAAGTCTGCCTCATCTGCTCACCAAATTTTTCAGTTTCAGTTTTTTTTTTCAGTTTCTTCCAATCAGAATTCTAGAAGCTGTCATGTGCGGTTTTTGTCCAATAGAATCATGAGAAAGTAAAGATGCCAATTTAAATGACAAAAGTCGATATAATCTTACATATGACAGTTTCCTCCAATCAGAATTATAGAAGCTGTCATGTGCCCTGTATTGTCCAATAGAATCACGAGAAACTGACAGATGCAGATTTAAATTCACATATGTACGATTTAATTCTACGTATGACTGTTTCTTCCAATCAACTTTTTCAAAATGTGTCATATGTAAATGCAAACCAATGAAAGGAATTAAAACTGGCATATGTCGATTTCTTGGAGATATGATTCATTTTTGCACCCAGTTGGATTGCGAGAAACTTACAAATGACGATTTAATTCGACAAGTCTTAATTTCTAGACTTATGGCACCCTACATGGTGATTGCTCAGACTCCTCTGCATGACGTCGAAAATTGAAAGATTAAAGGCCACTTCATGTATTTCAAAACAATATCTCCGGCATCAGCGCCAAAATCTCTTGCATATACGTTCCATTCATCAATGAATGCACTTAAAAAAAAGAAGGAATTTAGGACAAAATGAATTTTAAACAATCCATCGCTCAGTATTGGATGCCATACCCTGAAGATGGAAACAGTTTACAAAGTACTGGGCATGATGCTTATAATATGCCAAAGTGACACTTGTCCGTGTGAAATATAAGCCTTTCGACATTGCTTCAGCACAAAAAAAACTAGCTGCTGTAGCTGAAGAAATAAATGCGCAATCATCTTGTGCAGAAACTATGAAACCATGACTATTTTAAACTTCCTTGTGCTGTCGAGCCTGTTACGTCCCATTTTGTAACAATTGGCCAAAATGCAACAACTTGGTCAAAAATGTAACAATTTTCTGCCCAAGATGTAAAAACTTTTCAGGTTGGTCCAAAATGTAACAACTTTTGCCCAAAATGTTCAGATGGTATTGAAAAATATCCAAGGTGGCTGTCATATTTTTTTAAGTGGAAGTTCCACATTTAGCATGCCAATGATAGCCTGCCTGGTGAAGTTAAGAGAGTTTCGCACTCGAACGAGACCCGGGTCACATACACGGCACTTTGACGTTGCAAAGAGACAAAGGCTTTCGCGTTGATGACGGATGTTTATGCATGGCCAACTGGGCAGAAAATATTCACGACGTCATGTGGCGGTCACTTTCGGCCATTTTGTGAAAACTCGTGTCTCCTCCTACAGATTTTCATAGTAATTGGTAAATATTATTGACTGGTGGTACATACGGGTTGCTAGGAAATTTGGGGTCAAAGGTCATCTAGTGGTCATTTTGCCAAAAAAAATTTACCATTTCAAGTAAAGGAAGGGTAGGCGGTACATTATCTGGCGTTGCGCTCTGTCGGTCAACCTTGCACAACCATGAAAACTTCTTATGAGAGATTACTCGTCATTTATCCGCCGTCTTGGATTTTCTATGCTCCACAGGAGACATCCAGAAATTGGTAGTCAGAGTAAAATAAGGCACAAGAATTCGACTTGTGCAACTCCCATGCCGATTCCACCTTCTCTGGCCGAGTTACAGAAGGTTAAGTTATTTTTTCTGCCATTTTGGATTTTTATAACGTCCCCGAAGCACTCAAGTGGGCAGGAAATAGACTTTCTAGATCTTTAGACCACACTGAGTTCCACGGAGCAAGCTTAAGCCCAAAACGACGTATGGCAGCCATTTTGATTTTCATTGCGACAAGAAGACACCCAAAAATATATATATTCGAGGTGTGGAGTATGTCACGAGAAACTGAAAGATGCATTTCCCAGTCCGATCCGACCTTGTTTGGTTAAGTTATGGCACTTTAAAAAAATATGACAGTCACGTTGGAGATTTTTCAATACCGTCTGATGTGCACCTCCACGTTGTTACATTTTGGGCAAAAAGTTGTTACATTTTGGACCAAGGTTGAAAGTTGTTACATTTTGGGCAGAAGATTGTTACATTTTGGACCAAGTTGTTACATTTTGGTCAATTGTTACAAAATATAAATGTAAAAATGGATTACTCAAAGCGCGATTGAAAAGCGGGATACCTGATATTCCATAACTTTTCTTAAAAATTAACGATTTTCTAGAAATCACAGAAATATTCATTAAACATTAAGGAGCATTCTTTGAAACAGTTGTTCGTTTGATGCATGGTCTGGTGGGCGTATTTGTTGGAAGTACGGATCGCATGTTTTGATAGTCGAATGCATGCCAAATTTGACACTCACTAAAATGAATGATGGAATTTTCAAGTGTTTCATCTGTTAAGATTTGACTACGTTACTCAGAACCAGATTGTCTGGACTGAACGCTCAGACTGTTATGACGGGATGACGGGGTTATTTATATTAGTTTGTATCCACAGTGGCGCTGCTCCCACCGTGGTATGGTAAATATTATATGTTCTCTAGTGTAGGGAGGTAATAATTCTTTCGTGATAGACACTATGATGAAATTTAAGATTGGCAACAAACTTAATACCTCGGGTGATATTGCATGAACTTATTTGAGATGACCACCGACTATTAAACAAATATAAGAAACAAGAAAAAAAAAATCGTCTGTGAAAAAAAAAAAGATAGTTATTTGAATTGTTTTATGTAGAATATTTGCACCTATTAAATCACGTTTGCTTGTTCAAAGACAACACGTTAACCTTCAAGAAACAAAAATTACGGTGCCTTGCATGTAGGATAACTATCTAAAGTACCATCAATTGACCATTTGGTTTCCCGAGAGGGTACGGGAAAATGTGGGTCAAAGCATCTCTCAGATCACCGGAAATGTCATTCTCAAGCCCATTTCTTCTGTTTAACCCACGCCTACATATAAAGTTAATTTAAATGCGTCTTGAAGTAAATTTATTTTTGGATAAAAATATGATTGGGGCATGCGCTCTATCTACAGTACCCAGCGTACCTGTCCTTACGTCGCCACTGCACTCAGGAGGGCTAGTTAAAAGGTTGCAAAACTTAATCGGTTCTTTGAAATAATACCGTTGAATGCTCAGGCAAGCTAAGTCGAGTGCCACCCTCGATTAGCACGTATAAAAAAAAAACTGAGTAAAAACTAGTAAAAGAATATCCTAACTAAAGAGGTCGTAAACATGAATTTCAAAATGCTCCCGGTATATTTACCTATCATTACGGAAACACCATGGTGTTAATAAACCCGAATGTTACAGGTTCTTTACTACTTGCTCAATTGTTTGTTGTAGAATAACTTTGAGCTATTCAGACATTTGTCAGGCGTATATGCTATATATAATACCTGCATGGGTGCCATCTCAATGATAAATTACCTCATTGACTTAGCGGTATCCGAGTTACTGCTCAACATGTTTATCTTTTATCCCTCAATATGGTAAACAAATATTAAGGTTTTTATCTGATGAAGTACTTTGTACTTCGATAAGTTATCAGAATAAACGGACACCTAACATTAAAGAAGGAACTGACATATTAATTATGCGCGCAGTTCCCACGGACAGGTTGAGGCATGTTAAAAGCACATAACAACAATTACCAAAAAGAAAGAAAAGGATAAATATCTTCCAGATCAAAACTTGTCTTTCGTTTAAAGGGAGGACAAGGCGTAGTCCTTTATCATGTAAGATATCTTCTTTTCTTTTTGAAGAGAAAATAAAGATGCAATAAAGGTAAGTTTTTCTTATGTTGACGGCTGCATGATATTATTCATCTCTATGTATTTCATGCATCTCCTTATAGCTTGTTTATGGCATGTAAGGTCATCAATGCTGAATTCTGCATTGGGACGTCAACATGAAAAAATAAATAAATAAATAAATAAATAAATAAATAAATAAATAAATAAATAAATAAATAAAGGAACGGGTTTTCCTGTCCTTCTCGACTCTGTCGTCGACAGATCACTTTTAGATATGTTCATGTACTTGATTTGGAGAAAGTGCAAAAATTTATGTATGTATTCACAACTGTCGTCCCTTATCCTACTATATAGTGGATGTCCCTGACATTAGGAAGATTGTGACATTGTTTTTCTCTGTCAGTTGAGAAAGTGATTTGAATTGGTGTCAGGTTGTACATTAGCGTATATTGAGTCTATTTATGATACATAAATGAAGTTTGAAAAAGGAAAAAAACATTTGAGTGATACGATTTGAAAAATCTGTTTGGAACTTCGCCTGTTGAGTTATTTTAGCGACCTCAAAATTTTATTTTGTACAATCAGATCGCTAACAGAAGTCCTCGAGGTGAATGTTATTTAAATGAGAGAATTGAATGAGCTCTTTAGCAACCCATGTGAGGAAGTGTCACAACCATTGTTGAGGAATTTAAAATGTGAAACTATTTTCTGGTATACCTTGAGGTGACTCCGTTCCTAGCAATGAAATACAATGATACTTGATGTTACCTGTTTATTGACTACTGTATGTACGTCTATTCGATGAGATAACAACAAAGGGTCAAGAGATGTCTGCGGTGTAATGGTATATGGTAAGGTCAATACCGCAAGAGTATCATAGTCTACGAGGTTCAGTCGTTTGGACTGATAGACCTGCAATGGTAATTTACTACATGTAACACAATTAAGGAAAACTAAAATAAAAAGGAAATGAGAAAAAACTTTGGGCCCGTAGTTATAAAATAAAAATATTGCGCCAGTCAGGTGATGGGCACCACCAACCCATTGATATCTCATAGTTTATTCAAAAGATAATATCCATTCAACTCACTTGACGGTCTTTTCGAGGATGAGGTGCTTTATTTCCACAGCTTAGACAGCATCAATGACAGTATAGATCTCAGTATATATAGGTTGGGCATATGTGTGGGGAAAGCGTTTTTTTTTTTTCATAATTTGCATTTGAAAAAATAAATTAAAACAAGATAATTGTTCTCGTTAGTTGTCTGCATTAGTCAACTTTAGTTTGAAACAAAAAACAATCAGGTCATCCCCTCACCTAGTGAAGTAGTTATATGCAAATGAATGGCCTCACCATAATTTGTCCTGGTGTTCCCTCCAGTGTAGAAAATACTGGGCTATACTATATGTTTACACCATTGGTATGTACATGACATACAAAGTGCTGAATTTATATATTTACAATCACATGTTTCTGTTGTTTTACGTGTTTCTGTTTATGTAATACGTCCACCTCAAATCAATTTCAACTGAAGATTAGATTTCTGAAATAAATCTGGAAAATTGAGTAGCCTTTTATCCAAAGTTCTCCTATATTCCTCGATCTATCGTACCCACAAAAAAGACAAAATTTACGATAAAAATACTCTCTTCATAACTAAAACTCAAGACATAAACATGTTACGAAGGGGGAAGGGCAACCAAAACATAAGGCCGTATTTGAATAAACACTATTGAAACGTACACAGTTTTTGTTTCGCTTCGTAAGGCACTCATAACGTGTAAATTTATTCACTTTCCTGACACTGAATCTCCTTATTTTGATCCTAAATGCCAAAGAAGCGACCCTCATAATATGCAGAAGTTATCGGGGTATTCTTCTTCAGGAATGTCTTTACTCTTCTGTTTTTATTCTATTATAATTTTGACTTTGTTTTTCAGTTCAGGTTTAATTGCCTTTGGGCTAATTTGTATTTGTTTTAGTTTTCGCTTTCCTTGCTCCTGTGCCATCGCTCTACTTTTCTGAATCCTGTACTTCTATCACATTGGTCATGGTCACTGGTCGGTGGTTTATCATTTTGATAATCCAACTTTACCACCCATGATGTGATAAACCTGGCTTATCAAATCGAAAAACCAGGTATATTGGCGCCGAATGTTCAATAATTTGATAAACGTGGTTTATCGGTTGATCGAACCTGGTTCATCTGTTCACGATCCACGTTTATTGAATTACTGTGCATTTGGCGTCCATAAAGTTGGTTTTTCGGTCAATGAACCCGGTTTTTCAACCGATACACCCGGTATATCAAACTATTGAGCATTCGGAGTCAGTAAACCTGGTCTTTACCACTGATAAACCTGGTTTGTCAAACGAGAAGCCAAGTGTATTGATAAACCTGGTTTATCATCCATGAAGTGATAATCCTGGTTTATAAAATCGAAAAACCAGGTTTATCAGACGATAACCTGGTTTATCAGTCGACAAACCAGATTTATCAACGCCAAATGCTCAATTATTCGAAAATCCAAGTTTATCAAATTGATAACTTCAATAAACCTATCAAATGTCAAGGGTAAGGCGTTTCAGTTCTATGAAACTTCAAAGCGGAAATTAATTTGACTAAAACTAATATCGCAATAAGTCATTATGTGGAGAAAAATATTGCCACATAATGACATAATTCGATATAAGTCCCAAAACTACCTATTCTAAGTCATTATTCGGCAAACTGAAGTAGCCTCATAAGGATAGTTTTATGTCTTTTTCGGAAAATCCTATTAGCCACATAACGATCTTTCATCTTCCCCTAGATCGTCATGTGACTAATTAGATTCGATGAATAATGACCATCAAGAAAGGTCGTTATGTGGCTATGTTTAAGTTGCCACATAATGAGTTAAATGTTGTTGGTCGTTATGTGGTGCAAACTTGGTAGTCAAATAATGACTTGTGATTAATGTCAGAAATGGTGGTGGTTATTTTACAATATCTTGATTTCATAAATAAAAGTAATGCGTTTGTCGTTATGTGGTACTGACGAAGTTGTCAAATAAGGACTTATATCAAACTATGTCACTATGCGGCAATAATTCTTCTGCCACATAATGAGCTATTACCACATTAGTTTTGCTTACATTAATTCCGTTTTGGCGTTCCATATAATTCGACTTCACTTTCAGTCCCGGGTGATAATTTACCATTGTTGATTTGGATACACTGTAGGTTGTTGCAACTTGTCGGATACTCATTTTACCTTGCTTACATGCCTTCACAGACGCTTCAGATATATTGTCAGGTGATTAAGAATCACGTTGTCTTTTCCGACCACATTTGGCCGGCATCTGACGGTATGTGAAGAAAAAACATTTGCATAGACAACTAATTCGGTACTTACTTCATGTAAGCCAACCTCAAACTAACTGAATAGACATCTGCTAGTCATATTCAGCAGAGGTTATTCAGTCTATTCATTTCCCTTCTGATATCTATTCAACTGAGTTTGAGGTTGACTAACATTAAGCATATGCATTTACACAATAAGAATCGGCAATTGCAACAAGAGACATGAATGCATGAATGCAGTATCTCTCCCACAAAATTATGGTTCGACAGTCGGCCTGGAACAGTCCGGAAAACATTTTGGCATCGGTTCAATAGCAGAATGTCCGGTAGACGCAGACGCATGCCTGGCAACTTGTTAAAGTGATTGCGTGTGTACTGAAAAACCAAAAAGATAAGTTTATGTTTGATCTTAACTTTTTCGTCATTTGTAAATGTACACGAGAGGTTGTACACGAACGGACTATGTCTTTCGATGAAGGAAAATGACAGTAACTATTTCGAAAAGCAACGGGATTGGCATAAAAACAGTAAAAAAAACAGAAATCATATTTGAAAATTAACGGTTCTTACCATAACTGCCTACATAATGAATATGCAACAGTACAGGTCTCACTAGTGTATCAAAAACATACTACTCAAGTCGTCGCTCCTTGGTAGGTATCGGGAATTGCAGTACTTGGTAAAATGAAACACTGTATTTGCAAATAACCTACGAACTGAACACAACCTTGCCTGCGGCGTCAGTGATCCTGAGTTGTTAACTGAATATTCAATACTATACTTCCCATTGGCTTGCTCAAAGAAACACACCGTTGATTTGAATGAAAACTGTCAACCACTACATTATCGTATTCTACACTTTTTGTCGTTATGTTAGAAGAATTTGAAATCATATGGCAAAATTAACCAACTGAAACCTATTTATTTTCCCAGATTGTCTGAATGGTGTAATTAAAAGCCCTACCAAACTTTTGGAGATGAAATTTCAATGTTCTTACTTTGTGCCTACGAACGCAATCACTTTAACTGCGTGGAACGTAGATTACACAAGTCAATCAACTATAAGGTAATCAAGGAGCTGTTATTAGAAGGAGGCTTGACAGAAAATTACCGCTTACACTTTAAGATCCACCAAATCGAGTGAAGATAAGTATTTCAAGCAGCTCAAAGGTATTTCATTCCTTTATGAGGCGATTCCAGTTCAATAGCAACATCATTTAAGGCTCCCTCAGAACAATGCTGTGATCCTAAGTGTTTAGCCCCCAACATTTTCAGAGAAGGTGGAACATAACTCTAAACGACTGTTTAATTGTCATAAAGGAATACATTTATCCTTGTTGTTAGTAAGGGATCGCATGCAAAATGAATTAAAGGGGTAGAAGTCTAATATTTCCTTACCATTGTCTTACTTAGTTGAATTTATTTTATTTAGTTGAAGTTATCTTACTTAGTTGCATATACGTCTATTTATCTTTCCCATACCACATTATCTGCTTAGCAACCTAACGCGGAAGTCAACAGTATGTCGTCCATGCTAGGTGACAACGCTCAAACAATGCATTATTGACCCTTCACGTAGTACCTGTAAGGACACCGCTTGAATCATGTCAATATCTCCAGGAAAAGAAAGCTATTTCCGTAGTATACTTATATACTACCATATTCTAACATGAGGCCAAATTTTAACTTTCAACTTTACCTCACTCGTAAGGTTGAAGTGATTTTCTTGAATATTTCTCTCTGATCTGCTGTGCTGCACGGATAAACACGTTCTGAAATAGCGGGATAACAATTCGACGGCGCCATTTCATTTATATCTATCAATCTGGCAGCCATGGCTAGTTAAACAAGCACAACAATGTTGCATAAACTCAGCTATAGCTGTTATAGAGAAGCCATTGGAGTAAGAAATAACTCAAAAAGACATAAAAAGTATGATTTAAATATTTATTTAAAATTCTGTATATAGCATGGAAATGGATGGACTTGATGGTTTTGAATGTTTTATAAAAATGGCAAGTTAACCAAGAAAGTATAATGCTAACTGAAAAGTTACTTTGGCTAACGTAATTGTTATTAGTCGTTAAGTCATTTAACAGTAAAAGGTGGCAATCCCTATTGCATTGATAGAGTTGAAAATTGTTTCTCTTGAAATTGATTGGCATAAGAAAAATATTTGGCCTTATGTAATTATCTTGAAGTAGATAAAAGTAGTAATGTATACTCTGTTGTATATGCTTGTTACACATGTAGTACCAGAAGCTTTGAAAGTATCATTACAAAGTATTACAACATAGTAAAAAATATTAAGTTAATCTGTAGGCCTACAAGATGTGGTTTTACTTTACACTGAAGGTAATGAGTGATCTCTGAAGTTTTGTTTGTATTTAGAAAAAAAATGTAGCAGACTAATAAAAGTATTTAGAGAACAAAGTACAACAACTTAGTAGAAATATATAAAGCTTAATGTGATAACTTGGGTTTTATTTGTCGTATTGATGTGAAACCGTAATACAATGGTATAATTGTACCATGTACTCAGCAATATCAATGTGGACATGGCGTACCCACGCTTAACTTACGGATTTAGATAATTTGCACACCAACAAAAGTGAACACCTGAGTTGAAGGTGTGTGTGGAGCGTGATTATCAGATGAACTTTGATAACATCAGCACCCTTCCACATTTGGGGTATAAAACTGATCACAATGATCAAATAAAAAACATTCCTTCGAAGCAAAGTTCATTAGACATGAGCAAGTATGACATTGAACTTAAAAAAATAATTCAAATCATATGCGTAATCACATACCAAAAAAAACCTCGGAAAAAAGACCAGAGAATTTTCCAGTCATAAAGTGATCTTACAGTAATGTATTGACAGTAACGTTTTGAACATGTGCAATCCTTCTTCTTTGTTGAACTAACTTAGGCCTAGTCAGAAGTTTTGCATGGCCTACTGAGAACTCTCACACTCACAGGAAAATTAGGGTCGGCACACAACAAGTTTTCCACTTACTGCTGCTGTTAGGACTGAGAGTAAGACATCAAGCATGTCCAAATTTTTCTCGAAATGTATATTCAATAAATCTATCACTGTCTTTATCCAAAATCAGTAATCAGGCCCTGTACGACGTGAGTGAGTGTACGTAGCTGTACAACGCTCTGTGGCACGTTAGGTGAACACTGCACAGTGAATACATGTACACTGAACCACAGCATACAAACATTTGTACACTACTTAAGAGCACACTAACTAAAGCAAGCATTGTTGCTATGTCAATTGTTATTGTTATTCTTTTTGTCTAAGTTTTACTTTCTGTTTCGCACATGAATATTGTTGACATGTTGTAAATTTGTTTAACTTTTCTCGGGGTTCCTTTTCAATAAAAATGCGGTTATTTAATAACCAAATTCCTTTCTTTTTTCGTCCTTTTTTATCAAATTCTCCTTGGTATGTATGAACAAGGTTAATCAACTTTGGACCTGTGTATTATCCAACAGCTAATACACCGTCCAGCGTTGATTAACCTTTAATTCACTATATAAGGCTTAGACCTATCAATAGGCCTAACTTATGTGTGCTTTGGAGTTCTCTGTCCTTAAGAATATTAATCCGGTGGTTGTATGGAGACCTTCAAGATGGCGATGCATTGTAGTCCTTAGTCCTCTTTACGATTTTAGGAAATTACTTTTGAACATCTCGGAAGAATTTTACAAAGAAGGAATGCCAATGATATCAATAGCATTCTCCCATAGCAAATGTGATTTTATTAATGGCATGGTTTCATTATACATGTGATTTTACCAAAGGACAAGCAATATCCAGGCCGCCTCCATATCATTCACTGTGATTATATGTGAGCGTATATTATATGGCTGACAAAAGCACGCCCCATTCAGTGTCCTAGGTAAGATAAATACACAGAAAAATGCCTGAAGTTAGAAAAAGGCACGCATAGACTTACTCTTAGTGGCACTATCGTACCAGTAACATAAGTACACAGTTAAACATTAAATGACGTGTCGACCAGTCATGATAAGACATGATAATATAGAATTACAACATTAATGAATTAAGAGTATCGTTGTCTATTGATGTCATAGGTTTGTACTACAAGTCACGTGTTTACACATACGACTAACCCCAATGAATGGTACCAAGGGATGCACCGGATTTTAAGTTTTAGATCTGGTTTTGACCGGATTTGGCCGAATCTTAGTTCACATCTAGCTGTTCAAATCTAGGATTTTTGCAATGCTTTTGAGATTTACAGCTGTACACGGTTGCTTTGTTTCAAAATGCAACATCATTATGATGCACAGGACCAGAGTTGCCGCTGTTTACAAATTTTTAGTGTCCGGTTCCAAGCAAGGGACCTAGCGACTTTCTGGTCGTGTCTAGCTCACACCTGGGCTCCTGATGGAGTCGAGAGGCAACGCCCTGGTAGGAGATCAGGCAGAGGGGTGTGCAGGATTTCAGAGATGGAGGGGCGGGTACAAACTGTGACTCCCCAACTGACATGTATAAAGGTGTCACTAGTGCACCGAAGGTGCACCATGAGCGCGAAGCAAAAGTGTGCAAGCGAGGGGACCAGTGACTCGCGTTAGGGTCCCTGACGGGGTCTATTGGCAAATATAACGTAATAAAAATGTCTTTAATTGGTTTTAGAGGCCTTATTTGTTAGGTTTCTTTCTTTTCAGTTTTTGACGTGAATAACGTAGAGCTCAGGTTATCCTCTATGTGTGGTAGGCTGCAGTGTGTTACATACATTGACAGGACTGTAAGTTTGACATCACGAGGCCAGTCATTTGGTTAAGAAGGCTGCTTGAGATGATCCTGAGAGTTAACAGTACTTGTTTCATAAAATGTGTATTTACTAGAGGAACTTGACATAGTTTTAAGGTTGATTTATTTTTTCCATGGAATCTAAAGTGTAAAAACGAAAAGCGCACGAAATTAGAGTGCTGTGCTAAAGTAGACATGCGGTTTAGTTGAGTCCTTTGATCCAAGCTCAGGGCGTATCTTATGGGGCCTGGCACCTGTCTTTTCAATCACTTCCCCCTGTTTCCACCAAAATGAAACTTTTGACCTCACTTTACTCTCCTAGTTCAAAGTATTTTAACCCTATCCTCCTATTGAACCCCCCCCCCCTACACCCAGTCCTTTCCTCCTTTCTGGATAATTTCTTATTGAGGTGTGAGTCCAGACCAATTCCAAGTCCCTCCCAGTATAGTGATCGTGAAATTGAGAGAGGTGTGCCATGACATACAAAAGTTTCAATTTTATTTAGCTTGTTAATTATTTCTGGGTAGATCACATTTCTTGCAGGATTTGTTTTTGGTAGTGCCAAGTACTTAAAAGTAATATAAAACTAAGCAAAGGGGAATGTATGATTATGGAAGCTCTATACGTGAGTAGCATGATATACTCTAAAATCAATCCAATTTGTTGTATTACCAAAACAAGGTTAAGTCAGATAAGTGGTCAGAATGGTTCATAAATTGTGTTTTACACTGTTAGTGTTGAAGCTTTTCTTTCACATCTTGTGTTTTTAATTTTGTGAGAGATGTTCTGACATTTCATACCGTCTTCCGGTCAAAAAATTGCAACAAAACGTTGGAAAATATCTGACGGGCCTTTGACTAAAATCCAGCAGGAACCAGAACCAGATTTTATTTCATTGAGCCGGCCGGATAATATGATACCAGTACTGAAAACAGAGAAATAGTGTTGATACACAGAGGTATCAGCTATGACACACAGCTGAAGTATAAACTGATAAATAGATGGTCTGCGATTTGTCTAAGACAGGTATATATGCATAAATATAATGCGGCAGAAGAAAATGACCTTAGCCCGTTACGGAGAAACGACGATCTACGGAAGCCGAGAAGTGCGGTGGGTGGGGGGGGGGGGTGGGAACGACGTGGCTCTTTCTCCGTTCCTTTGATGCAAACAAGTGAACAGAGAACAGCAAAATAGGTGCGGGTGACTGCAAGAAAGGAAGATTACATAGTTCAACTTTTCGTTACATACGAAACACAGACTTAAACCTTCAAGTTTACGGACTTTATTTGATGGTTCCCCCTGCAAATATACATATATACAGATAAAAACAAACCAAAAACCAAAAAAGGATACATTAAAAGTATAAAGGGAATGAAAGCCATAAACCAAATTAGACAAAACAGTAAATTTTACAAAACAAACAACATTGAATCCAGCAATTTGTATATGTTCAGTATGACGTGCACATTGACTAATGTGGTCGGGAAAGGCAGAAAGGGGGAATGGTTTGACAGCTCCTAAGTTAAGGTTCTTGGGGGGGGGGGGGTGAGGTTTTTATTGCGCTGTCGGTTTCAAATGAATCAGGTGTTGTGTATACTGACAGTTTGAGAATGGAAGGCGCTTCATACGCTTTTGTCCTCTACATTCAATTACAAACTTCTTAATTCCTATCAAGCAAATACGAGAAAATTAGGATCACTACTATATGTATTCCTGAAAACTATATTTCTGACCATAATACGGAAATTAATATATTCACGATGAAACATACCTTGGAAAACTATATATATCTCCAGGGCAGTTGAGGACTTCCCCAATAAAGTCTGACCCAGATATTGGGGAATGTTGGATAGGCCATCGCGTACATGATTCAACATAGTGTCATTTGATGTGACAGTGCATGTGTTTTAATGTAAAGTGCGATACGCAAACTGAGGCTGAAACTTACCCGTCGATCAACGGCGTTTCCTTCATCAACTCCAGAGCTTTCTGTTTGATTATCTCCTCCTCTGTGAGTGGTTCTGTGGTGAGAGGTTTGTGCGTGGGTGCTTCGTCAGTGGCAGCTCCATCGTCAGATCTTTTCGACAGAGGTACGGCGATGGCTACGACAATGGCACCAACGACTACTACACCAGTAATCGTTATAATAATCCAACGTGTTCCACCTTCCATTCTTGACCATTTTTTGCCGAACAAGGGGCGAACGGTTCTGAGAATTTTTTTTTGTTTTTTGCACTTGTGCAAGTATCAGCACTTGCTACGACTTATATATCAACTTAAATTCTTTGCAGTATGAGGAATTGTATATTATCTGTGTTTGAGAAAACCGTTGCATGGCTGTGCATATTTGCATTACGCTGAAATGTTCATTGCGCATTGATGGTAGTTAATGTTTTCTTTTTGCAGTCAATTTCCGCTGTATAAATATTGAGATCGTATATCTGGAAATGCAGATGGGAAGAGATACCATTTATGGGCCAATAAGTAATATGCAGAAGAAGTTGGTATAGTTGTTGGGTAAGTTTATTGGGAGATTACATGATATATGCACTTGTTTTATGGGGATTAAAGAGCACACAACGTACAAATACCATCCCAAAAGTAAACATAAAAATCCTTGCATACAGGGCCTTCGAGATGGGGGGGGGGGGGGAGATGTTCCACTCAAAACCAATTTCATATTTTAGTCTAGCACATATTACGACATTAAAAGATGGCAAATATTGCACCAGAGTGTATCTAAAGACGGTTAAATATTAATTGAAAAATTTCACAATAAATCTAAAATGCCATTTGAATTTCCTGTATTTCAATCTAAGATGGACGACAGACAGAAAATCGGAAATACCAGTTGGAATTTTTCATATCTTAGTCTAGTACATTTTATGGCATAAATAAGATGCCAAACGTTGGACTAGATATTAATTGAAAAAGAGCTCAGTCAATCTGAAATACCATTTTAATTTTTTTTTTTTATATCAGTCTAGAGGTGACTATAGTCGGAAAACCTGAGCCATATACTTGTTGAAATTTTTCATAGGCTAATCTCAGTCTAGCATGTTTTATGACATAGAAAGATACCAAATGTTGCATCAAATTAAGTCACCGTGATGATGGAGCTCAGCATATGTAGTTCCTAAGATGAATATCTTGCAATTGTCCGGCCTCTGCGGTGTGCACTGAAGGGCTACACTCTCTGAAAAACATGGAAAGGCGCCTTATATGTCACATCATTGGCTTTTAGGCAGTATGTGGGACCAAAATCGCTAGACACAGGCGTGGCCTCTCGTAATTTCTGTTTACATTCTATTCACGTTCAACTTCTGCTTAACCGATTTTTGCCTCTAGTTTTACTTTTTCTAATTTCGCCGAGGATTTTGAATTACTCTTTGTGAGTAATTTCGAGGGAAATCCTGTGAGGCAACTTTTCGCCTTACGACGTAAAGGGCCCTTTAATATGTTTGTTTGTTTGTATAACATTTATTTCAGTCTCTTTGAAAACATTTACAAAATGATAATTGAAATGGAAAATATATACAAAATAGGAAAAAGAAAAGAGACAGAGGAGTGTCTATAAAAAAAGCATGAGGGAGCTTGTAGACATAGATACTCCAGAAGAAAGATATAACACCAGCAACTATATGAGTATATATAAATAACATTTAAATACGAAAGAAAGAACTGAAGACAAAATAGATGAATCACTGATAACTGGAAATAATATAACCTTTGAGGGATTTATTGAATGAATTGAATAAGCTTTGTTTAGTAATGTAAAGAGGTACAAGGAGTTCCAGAATTTGGCACCTAGCTATCTTACACTCTGTTCAGATCATTTCATTCTACAAAAATGAGATAGAGATAGTATTAGAACTTCGACTAGGATAATGGTGGGTAGCAGAACAGTAGAGCAAAAAAAAAAAAAAGGTTGGAAAATAGGGAGGACATTATCATTCATACATTTATATGTAAAAATAGAGGAGTAATAACTATTCAAGTCATAGATATTTAACATATTCAAATTCGCAAAATGTGGGTTTGTATAACTGAGATAATGTTTGTTCAAAAGAAAGCAAGTACATCATTTCTGAAGAATAAGAAGTGGCTATTGGCTTAATTTACCGCTCAATGGTGTCATTCTCGTTTATCTAGTTCTGTTTGATAATTTTGTAAATTTCATAGAGATCCGAGACATATCCACATTCAATAAAAATCATACTAGATATATATATCAAAGGAAATACATTTCATAAGAATAACAATATGATTTTTAAGTTAGGAAGGGAAATTTCAAACCACATACATCACCAACGATTTCATTCACTGGCCACGTGACGACTACTACACAGGCAAGCAACTATGATATCATCTTCAATAAGATTTTTGACTGTTTTAGAGACACAAATGTGCTTTTGAATGATCTCAAAAGTGACCAAGAAATATAATTTTCCAGATAATAAAAATCAGTAGTGATCGTTGAAATAAGGGATAGAAAAGGGTGAATATAAATAACGGTTACTGCGACTAATTTTTCTCCCTTTTCTTAGTAGTGAAATCAGCTAAATCCTAAATTTAGAGCCCTTATTCTGAAGAGCGGTCCTAATAGAGAACGTTCTGTTGGTCTAGCCACAAATTTAGTTTGGATATGTTGAAGAGTAAGTTTATTCAACCATTCTGGTGAAACTTCGATTCAGTTCTTATGTGTAGTTCTCAAGATATTACCAGTTGAAGTTACCCCCTTTTTTACCAACTGTGAACTTTAGGCAAGCAGGAGTGCAATGGTCAGATTTACTTACTCTTCAACATATCAAAGCTATATTTGTTGCTAGACCATCCTTTTAGTCTGTCTAAGCTAGAGAAAGAGGGAGAGATGTAAAAGTGGGGAGGGGGGGGGGGGGGTTGTGCGCTATAGCTTATAGATATGTAATAATATCGTTTTTCGCAGGGTTATTCTCTTCAGCCTCCTGTAAAACAAGATGCAGCTCACTTTTCCTGGAATACTTTGTTTAGCTTGGTTAGCTAATTACATGATTTTTATATCGATGTCAGTCGTTATTCATGATATAATTTTGCAATGTCATCCCACTCGTTGGGGTTTGGAAAATGAAACACGACAAGGCTAGTTTCTAGGCTCTCCTCTCAGTAAATCACATTAATGGTCATTGTGAAACATTCTCACCATGACAACGGTGCAGGCAAACTGTCCCCATACTGTTTGTCATAATGAACATAAGATATTTGAATATGAACAATTTGGGGTCAACAGAACGTATACAGAGTGTTAATCAGCCAAGTAAAATAAAATCCTAAATTCATGGGAGGGGGAACAGGTAAACGGAGAATGAATTTCAAAGTGCTAGCGGTATGTTTAACTATCATTACTGAAAATACGGTGCTCATGAACAAACCAGAATTTAACAAGTTAATTTTTTACCACTCTCTAAATTGCTTGCTGTAAAAGTCGTGGCATATACAGGCCTATGGAGTATGTAATAACTGCATGAGTTATTTCTGCGACAAGTAAACACCATTGGTATATCTGCTGGAAAGATACGGCTCAACATATTTACCTTGAATCACTCAATATGATAAACAAGATCCGAAGTTTTATCTGATGAAGTACTTTGTACTTTGAAAAGTCATTAGAACAAACGGACACTGAACATTTCAGAAAGAACTGTTATAATACCTATATTTAGTCATGCATGCAGTTCCCCGGGACATGTCCCTTAAAGTGATTGCGTGCGTAGGCAAAAAGTAAAAACATTGAAATTTCATCTGCAAAATTTTGGTAAGGCTTTTAATTACACCATTCAGACAATCTGGGAATATAAATAGGTTTCAGTTGGTTAATTTAGCCATATGATTTCAAATTCTTCTAACATAACGACAAAAAGTATAGAATAAGATAATGTAGTGGTTGACAGTTTTCATTCAAATCAACAGTGTGTTTCTTTGAGCAAGCCAATGGGAAGTATAGTATAGAATATTCAGTTACCAACTCAGGATCACTGACGCCGCAGGCAAGGTTGTGTTCAGTTCGTAGGTTATTTGTAAATACAGTGTTTCCTTTCACCAAATACTACAATTCCGATACCTACAAAGGAGCGACGACTTGAGTAGTAAGTTTTTGATACACTAGTGAGACCTGTACTGTTGCATATTCATTATGTAGGCGGTTAAAGTAAGAACCGTTAATTTTCAAATATGATTTCTGTTTCTTACTGTTTTTATGCCAATTCCGATGCTTTTCGAAGTAGTTACTGGCATTTTCCTTCATTGAAAGACTTAGTCGGTTAATGAACAGCTCCCCGTGTGCATTTAAAAATAAAGAACAAGTTAAGATCAAACAATCTTATCTTTTTGGTTTTTCAGTACACACGCAATCACTTTGAGACATGCTAAAATTAGTTTGTAACTTTACAAAAGAAAAAAGGCCAGATTACAAATTGTTCTTAATTTAAAGGGGAGACGGGGGGTAAGGCTAGTTTACATACTTTCATATACCTCCGTCAAATAAACTGACACGGGGACAATCTTTTTGTTGGAGAGGGAACAAATGCAATTTTAAATGTTTAGTTTGAAGTGCATATCCCTGCCAGAAATGAAAAAAAAAACCTAATTTGTTTCTCTCTATAAGTTCATGAAGTGATTTTAGTGTGTTTGGTGTTAGACTGCAGATTAGAGTAAGCAGCATGAGTCTGGCTATTCCTTATTCTCTTTTAACACGAATGTCATGTATAATATGTTAATCATTGTGCTATCTGATTGAAAACTTCACGTGGTGAGTGCGTGTTAACATTGACTCACAATTTTCAATTTACATAGTCAGATCTATGACATGATGAAGTTTTCGGGGGAGTGTTAAACTTCACTAAACTGGAAAACAAAGTATGGTAGCCTAGATATTGTAACGACTTCTTTACAAGAACAACAATGAAATACAATGACACGTCAAACGATTGATATGTTCAATACCGGTATACAATATTCAATATGACGATTATTAAAGGGAAATAGGGGGTTTAGAATACACCAACATGACATTCTAAAGAAATAGCTTTAGTCATTATTAAACCATTCAGTCTCATCAATAAACGCCTGCCAAAATATTATGCTTGTGATGAGTAACGGAAGGTGCATCATTTGAATTTTGAAAAGTTTGGGTGAACAAATTAGTTTTGAGCAACACATAACTGAGTTTCTATCTGTGAGAAACGTTTTTCTCGAATAAAGACTACTGTCCTTCCTTATTTTGAATAATCTATCATTCTGCATCCACAAACATTGGTTTTAAAAATATGAATGTTTTCTGTAAAACAAACGCCCTATTTCCCTTTACGCTAGTGAATAGCTACGGTGTGAAAGTTCAATACCGTTAGAGTAACGTAGGCAATGGGGCTCACATGGCTGGTCCTTCGGTGCTGAACACAACTCTCGTAGCATTCAAGGGGATTGAAAAATGGACGGTAGATCAATCAAATATATGGAAATATGATATTTCCATTACGCATCTGCGAATGTGTTTATACACAGACATACTCAGTGATAAGATACCAATTAGACACGACTGACTCACAGACTAATTATGATTGGTTAGTAATCATTACGTAGGCGGGAGCTACTATACCTTAGTTTGTGTTAAAGGGGCTCATTGAGTTGATATCAGTAAAGATTGCGGTGATTTTGAAGTATACAAACACATGACAATACTCACAATTAGCATAATTAATCAAGTTTCACATCCAATAGTCATATGAAAACTGTCAATGTTTTCGAATTTTTGACCGTTACTTGCTCTGATTGTGTGCATGTGAATGTACTAATGTGAAAATGTCTGGTCACAAAGTTTCAAAAGCTAAATTTAATCGTTGGTTACTCACTCATTAATGTTCCAACGTATGTAAAACTTTGGGATCCTTTTAGTTTGACTGTTTGTCATTAGTATGTGAAGGAAACTTGACCGGTTTAGAAAAATTTAGTGAATTTCACAAAACAACTCAATGAGCCTCTTTAAGACGATGGTAGTATTTTCTTATACATCCCATACAGTTCTCAGTACTAACTCATTCATACAGCACGCGCCCACTACGGTATAAGAGTCGATCATTGTTTAACCATTAGTGAACGAAAGCAACTCGAGGATGTAACATTTCAGAGCAGTACGCAGAATGGGCCGTACAATAGAGTAGCAGTACGAACAACAGGCGTTGTGGAAAAGTAGGCAGGAAGGGGGAAAGATTCACTAAGGCTAGACCAAGACTAACTAAACATGGGATCCAATTTTTTGTCACAACGATACCATTCTTTTCTACGTGTCGAGGCTTTTGTAAAGTTGGTACATGGAAATGAATTTACTCATTCAATGCGTAATGGAATAATCCCATATCCGTGTATTTGATTGGTCCATCGACCATTTTTCAACGCATTGCAAGTTGGGCGAAGTGCCCAGCACTAAATGCAACCATGTATCCGTCGTTTGGACCGAGAGAACTACAGTGGTAACCTACTACCTATAAAAAAAACGAAAAAAAAAGAAGAAAAAAACGAAAGATAAAGTCATGAGAGCTTCCAAGTTGTATTCGAGACACTTGATTTGAAGATAAAAGAATGCTATTTTTTTTCTAACTTCGGGGACAACAGTTCGTCTCTTTAAATATTGAACATGTCAACATAGACTGTGATAAAAACCACCGTCAACCAAACGATAAGTGACAGTTACTCCCTCTCTCTAAAAAAAGAAGCAGTATCCAAACAATCCACTTGATAGACTTTTTGAGGATTGAGTGCCATATACCATGTTTCTATCAACAGCATAATATAATCAGTATACATGACAGTACATCAGAACATCCAGGTGAGGGTAACTCATTGCATCGACAAGGTATCACCATGAATAAAGCGATAGTCTAGTCGGTTAATTACAGTAGCAGTTCCAGCTTTACCTAATGGTCTAGTCATAAACATCTTAATGTAACCATGGAGCTATACAACTACTTGACGAGGTTGCCACGTCACTCCAAAATCCGTCTCCATTTGCTTCGTTGGTGAAGGAGTAGTGGGTGTGGGTTTGCGATGCACCAGGCACCTCAAGAATTAAACTGCCAAGAATCCAGACTATGACCTCTCTCAATCCCTGAACAAGAGACGCTTTTTACC
Organism: Stichopus chloronotus; assembly: GCA_021234535.1. Classification (NCBI taxonomy): domain Eukaryota; kingdom Metazoa; phylum Echinodermata; class Holothuroidea; order Aspidochirotida; family Stichopodidae; genus Stichopus; species Stichopus chloronotus. The sequence continues at coordinate 17,390,553 of CM037832.1, read as the reverse complement.
AACTAATAAAAACTGAAAACTGTAAATATTAACCACTTTTAGCACGGTATAAACTATCATAATGGGGAAGTAATTACCAAAATGTCAATTTAAAATTTAATTCAATATGTTAAAATTCCATCCAGTCGGATCAGTATAGAAACTAACAGATTACAGTTTAAATGGACTTAAACGGGATGGTCCAGTCACAAATATAGCTTCGATATGCTGAAGAGTAAGTAAATATGACCAAAATAGTGAAGCTTCAATTCAATTCAAATGTGCGGTTCCCCAGATATGAAGGTGCCAAATTTGTCACTAAAAGGTAACTGGGAGCAAGCAGGAGTGATATCATCTCCCCCATATTGATTTAAGCATTTTATGTTTTTCTTTCAACTTTACACCAAATTTAATACTTTAATATCTTATGCATATCATAACGTTAATGAATGAGGGTTATATGTTTTGGGACCTTCACATAACCAGTACTTAAACTGACCTCCTATTGACTTCAAGGGCAAAACAATCAGTTCAATAGTGAAGAAGGCAAAGGACTCTTCATCAATGTGAGGAGATGATGTTTCTCTTGCTTGCTTTAAGTCCACAGATGGTAGCAAAGGGGGTAACTTCAACTGATAATATCTTGAGAAACATGCATGGGAACTGAATGCAAGTCTCTCCAGAACTGGGTAGGGTAACTTACTCTTCAACATATCAAAACTAAATTTTTGGCTGGACCATCCTTTTAAGCAGAACTTATGGCATAAGCGCCATAGACGTTCGTGGTGCAAATTGTGCTCGAAACCAAAAACACATCAATTCCGCAGTTTGGCTTTGGAAGTTAGGTTTCATATTAGTGTCTCGAGATATGTATATCACACCTTATAAACCAGACATAAGGAAAGATTATACGGAATGTAAACATTAAGACTTGTCAAAATGCATGATATCATGTTATGGATTGGGTGAGAGAACAATTGTTTTTTTTTTTGTTTTTTTTTTAATATTCACAGCGTTAACTGAATCCAGTGTCTTTCAAAGGGATACAGAATTTACAATTTCACTGAACAGGAAAGTTTGTTTTTGGCTTCCAATCTTTATTTACATATTACATTCTCAAGGATGCCAAATTTGGCTTCAGACATGTCATGCATTGTATAAATTGAATTAAAGTTCCAATCCGAAAAACAAAAAAATGCTGAAAACATGCAAATTTGCTATTACTTTACAAGACAAAATCTGGATCTTGCGGAAATTAACATAATTAGTGACGGCAAAGGATCGCTTTGTACAAGCAGTATAGTGAAATGACGATAATATGTCAAATTTCAGCATATCTTGGTGAGTGTTCGCATTTTCGGTTAAACGCAAGTGCTGGGTCCTAGGCGCAGGACACGATGAAGGGATGGTCATATCAGTATTACTTAACTTGACTGGTAGGATAGGCGATAAAAGGATCTAAGTCCTGCCACAAAATCAACTTCCGTACGTCAAAACAGTGCAGTATGCATATGCACAGCACATACTTCAGTTTACTTGGACAAACGATTACGTAATATGGTGATATGTAACTCAGTTGTGTGTAATCGGTAGAATAAATTCATTGCTTGCAGCACCAAACAGCAAAGGTTACATACCAGTGACATTTAGTGACTTGAACTCATACCATACATATCATATACAACATATCATGATTTCTGTGGCTATCACTTGATAAATAATGTCTAGACCCTTTCAAGTTTCCGTTTGTGACACGAAAGTGGAGGAAATTTAGATAAGTTGGAGATAAATTCTTCATAAATTCCGCCATCAGCTCTCTGAGATGCTCTTAAATCTCCTTTACTCATTCTAAATTCCATGCCATCTGTATTTCAGGTTGCGCTTTTCAACCTCCAATTTAAATTAAAATTGATATGACTGGAAACATGCAACAGAAAAAAAAAAACGGTTCCTGATAATTTTATGCACTTTGGCGATGCTTTGACCAGGGAGGTGTTATAACAACTCCCTGCTTTGACTTCAATTGAAAGCATTGTAGTGTACTAACTGACTGCACAAATCCGTGACTGTTCTATGGGAGGACGCTATTTATGAATTGTTGCTTCTCACAAATGCAATGTATCAGACAACACTAAACAACACATGTAGCACTGCTCATTTAGGTACCTCAACGATGCCACTCTTTTTGTAGAGTTGAATACTGAATTTACGCGATTTGAAAAAAAATAGGACCGACGAAGAAGCACCCTTTGGAAATGTCATGGGTTCTCATAGTGAAGAAAAATTTGAATATTCGGCTTTCCCATTCGATCAAATTGTGATATAAATCAAAAGTTTCAATGAACTCTTGATAAAAAAATATACCACCAACGTACGAAATCTTAACAAAGCAATAAATTTTCCATTGGTCAGCATTTTTTGAGGTATAGTTGCTTACATAGGTTTGAAACATCTGCAAAGCATTAAAGTAGGATAGGTGGTTGCGGTATGTACGGTATATCTTACAAATAACTTCCTTCTCTTCCAAATCGGGTATACGCGTATTTCAGATTTTTGGTGCTTATGGAAAATTCAGTCAGAAAATGCCTCAGTAGACGGAAAACAGTAAATGCTTTTTAAAGGTTTCTTCTGTTGACGTCCGTTGACAAAATTAATATTCATATTTATTTTGTTCCTCTCCCTGTACCTTTGCTAATGGAATGTTGTTCTGTTAAAGTTCATCAACGTTCACCTAAACGTTCAACTCGTTCACCTAAAGTGCAGGTAAATGATTAATGGTTTTGACCAAACAGTTTTTTATGTTTACGTATTTATTCACAACTGCCTAAATCCATCATCATTTCGTTCGTTTTGGTTTTTTGGACCTCTTAAATATTCTTTTAATCGAGGTCGTGTTACACGACTTTCTCTCATTCGTTTTCCGCATTGATTGATGTAAACATCACAGATGGTGAAATATTAATGTTTGTAAAATTGTGATTATTTGTAAGCATGCAAATTTCACAATTTCATGTTTAGTAAGTTGGAACGAAACCCGAACCCTCCAAATCGACTTCACGAGCCACCGGCTGCTGCAGAGTTAGCCTATCCTTTAAAGGACACATGTTGTGTTGACGCCAGTAAACAACCTTTGATAGATCAGAAGGTCCAAGGTTCCGATTTCCGAAGATTTATGCAGAATAAATGCGGGGGGGGGGGGAGGGGAGGGGGGCTCTTGAACTTCAAAACATTTGAATGGCACTTTAAACATTGCTTTCAGCTGCTGCTTTCAGGTGACAAATGTTTTAAGACATGCTCAATTACGTACAGCGAAAAATGACAAAACAGTACCACCCGTGTCATGTGAAGGTATCTATATCGTCTTGCTCATCCTCAGCCTTCCTTGAGTTTTCTCTACCCCCAAAATAGGCCGTCCCTATCCAATGAGATACCCCTTTTCTTTGTATCAGTGTGGCTGATGCTCCTCAGTTGGCTTCCTAAGTCCGGAGCCATTGCACTGTGTGTGGCACGTTCTCTTAGGTTACACAAAAGTGTTTCATGACAAAGTCCCTTTTGTGCAATAACTTGCATGTATCTGATCTACTTTGTTGTTCATCTAAAGTTGATGGGTTTGGACGTTGTCAAACAAACAAACGTTTCTCTCTCTCTCATGTCTGTTAACATCTCCACCATTTCTGTTCTGTTCACCTGTAAATGGTGGAAATGCGGAAAAAGGTGGGGGTGGGGGTGAGAGGGGAAGGGTCCTAAATGGCAACAGAACTATCTAAGAGAAAGACAACCATCGGTTTCTACAGAGCGTACGATAAATATTTGGCTTTACTTAACCCCGCATCACTTCAGGTGTTCGGATTTTATTATTCAGATTAAATAATTTAATTCATCAACTTAATAATGTAATTAATCAAAGTATAAATTTGATTAAAAAACAATTGGCATTGGCAGGTTAAACCTACTCAAAAGAGAAACACATATACCGCGTTCCATGGTGCTAGGACATGCGTTATTTGTGGTTACAGTAGATACTGAGAGCGTTGTTTATCCCTTGGTGTAATAATATGTTCTGCAGTTATTGGTCCTTTCTCCTCCATCTTCTCGAGGCATGTTCTCTTCCAAGGGCAATTCTTCACTCATACTGTCCCGAATCTGATAATAAAAGGAAAAGGTTCTAGCCTTGAAATGTTTTTGATTGCATAATTTGACAGTAGTAATCAAACTCTACAAATTAAGATCCACTGCAGTTTTTCACAGTTTTGGGTAATTTATGTTAATACAGCGTATTATTCAGAGGTTGTGTGTGAAGGTAGCGAAAAACAGTGACTATTATGGTAATAAGTTGATAAGGACCATGCCACTTCTTTGTTCGGGGAGAATTCCTTGAATTTTTCATGGTGTATAGTGCTGATTTCTTTCTACAATATAGCCTAGCCTAACTGAGAAGAGAATCCAAACTTGCCATTTTATATGATCTTTTTGTCTGAGTCTTATTTTGAGGAAGATGATTCTTCTCAAGAAAGGAAATACTGTCTCTGATTCTGACATGCTAGCTTTCTGTAATTTTTATCAAGTTCATGTTGTTTGGTGAAAGATAACGGAATTTGTCTCATCTAAAAGATACCTTTTATATTGGACAATACTTTGCAGTTTATGTTAAGTTACGTAATATTCATAGCGAATATTGCATTGTTTGTAGTACAGTATTTTACTATTTTAACCACCACTTTAGGCGCCATCGTGGACCCATTTTATTCGGAAAGAAACAGTTAAAACAACAATGCCTAGCCATTTTGTAACAACTGACCAAAATATAACAACTTTCTGTCCAAACTGCAACAGCTATGAAAATTGTTTCACAATGCATCTACTTTCTGCTCAAGATGCAACAACTATAAAGTTGGTTGCAACAACTCTCTGCTCAGAATGTTTCAAGGGGAAATTCACCTCAGCCGGTCTTCAGAAATCCAAGTCGACCGCCAACGTTTTGCCAAGTGCCATAACTTAAAGGGAAATAGGGCGTTTGTTTTAGAGAAGACATCCATATTTTTGACACCAATGTTTGTGGATGCAGAATGACAGATTATTCAAAGAAATAAGCTTCAAGAAATAAGCTCCTCACAGATAGAGATTCAGTTATTTGTTGCTCAGCACTAATTTGCTCACCCAAACTTTCCAAAATTCAAATGATGCATTTTCCATTACTCATCACATGCATAATGTTTTCAGGAGATGAAGCTTTGGTAGATGTTTACTGATGAGACTGAATGGCTTAACAATGATTACCGCTATTTTCTTTAGTATGTCATGTTGGTGTATTCCAGACGCCCTATTTCCCTTTAATTAAACAAAGTCGGATCGAACTGGGAGGTGCACCATTTAATTTCTCATGACATACCTGAAATATAAATTTTTGGGTGTCTTCTGTGTAGTGATGAGAAATCAAAATGGTGGCCTTATTTGAGATGGTAAATCGAAAATTTCACTTTACTTCATTTTTTGGTAGCCATAATCAATAACGCAACATGCTATGAACTTAACACATGACTCATTCGATCTGCCGAATGCATCATATGTCTTATTTGAGTATGTCCGTGTTAGTATCTCGAAAGAAATTAAAAAACACCGTTTTAAGTCTTTTCGAGTCTCAAATCAGTCTGAAATAAAATGTTTGGGCACCTTTTATTTGACATACGAAACCTACTGTTCGGAGTGTATTAATCGAAGAGTTACGTATTTTGTCACGGGGTCTCAGATTTGAGCTCTAGGGATCGAATTTACCCAATTTCCATCCAAAATCTTCAGGTTCGTCATTTTGTCCGCCGTCTTGAGTTTATTATATCTCATAGGAGCCATCCCAAAACGGGTAGTCCAAGACAACGAACAAGTCGGATTTTGTTTGGCCGAATTATATACGGCAAATTATTTTGTCTATCAATTTGGATTTTTATGACGTCACCGAAGAACCTAACTGGGTGTGAAGTAGCCTTTCTGAATGATTTAGCCTATAGACCACGTTGAGTTCAACAGAGCAAGGTTTAGCCCGAACTGGCGTCATGGACACGTCTTGGATATTGCAATAACGTCTAATGTGAATTTTCACATTATGTTACATTATGAGCAAAAAATTGTTGAATTTTGGACCAATTTTCATAGTTGTTACATTTTGGGCACAACGTTGATGATTTTGGACCAAGTTTGTTGCATTTTGGTCAGTTGTCACCAAATTGGTGTATTAGCTTATATTACAATCCGCTAGGTTCTCCTGCAACATTTTGGACACTGTGAAGTTTATCAAGGAACGTCAGGAACCTATGTCAGAACTGTAAATGTAAGCATTATTACACAATTACGTTGGGTTGGTAAGGTTCTGCGTGGACTGTGGGAGAGGAAGCATGACGGTGGGATGGAAAGTCAGGAGGGATGTTTGTACATTAACCCCAGCCCTCGTACGAACTTGTGATTGAATACTAGCAAAATAACAAATAAGATGACAAACAAAATATGATTTATGGCCGATTGAATATTAAATTGCTTACATCCTCCATTTGTCTCATCGCTCTTAAGAGGTTCCCGCCAATGAGCTTCTTAATATTTTCTTCGCTCTACCCCCTTTTAATCAACGCGGCAATCAGGTTCGGGAACTTCGACACATCTTCCAAACCCCGTGGAACGCTGTTTGAGACGAAATTATGACAGAAGAAAAAGATAAACAGATTAAAGAGAGGTTTAACAAACTGGTGAAGGGGGAGGGTCAGTATTATGTGGAGGAGGTTTTGTAGTTGTCATAAAGGATATTCACAAAGTTAGGTTTGAAATAAGATATGGTGTGTCAAAGAAAAAATCCATAACCAAAAGAAATATAATCCATAAAAGAAGTAGGCCTAATCATGCTGATGAAAGCTCAAGTTATATTTGCCTTGTGAGAACAGCCATTCCATGCAGCTTAGAGTTGGGCAACGAAAGACTGTGATTTTATTGGTCAAAATTCATGTACCGAGAAGAACACATGAAAATGCTTTTCAATTCAAAACAAAGGAAGAGAAAACTGAATTTCTTTGAACAGGATTTAATTTGATGGAGCTGCTATGAAGCAACCAGGAATATTCTAAAAATAAAATGCAACTGGAAGAAAATGCTACTGACGTATCTGCGCCATCAAAATCGCTGCCAATTCCAACACAGTCGTGACCACAGACATTGGCCAAATGTTGAACGTGATCTGTTGATAAAGAACGAACATGGAACCTGCCATTGATATGCTAAAGAAGATGCTGACGAAAACCAGTCGTCAATGAATTATTCATAAAGAATGTTATGTTGTAGTTTTAATATATTTTGCAACTGTAAAATACAGGACAAGTTGTAAATCAGCTTTAAGGCAGGTTCATTTGGTTGTTTAGTTTCTTTATTGTTATGCAATTATTGAGTTTTTGACATCACAGTGAAATTATATTGGAGAAATAAAATGGGTGACTTCTTCCCGTGCCGTTAAACTGTGACCATCATAATTAAGTAAAAAGGACATGTTCCTTACTTTGGTTTTACAAATCGAGTATTTACAGGCAGGTAACTAACATCTTAATCAGACTGCACCAGGTATTTGTAGTACAGGGAATCTACAGGCATTGTGAAAATCATGTACACACCCCTATATACCACCCACACCCCTTAAGAAAAAAATGTTGCTTCCAATTTAAATAGATCGTTTGAAACCATTAAGGAGTAAATGTAATTTTGTATTAAGAAAATTACTACAGCGTTGTGGTTTGTAATATCTGCCTCTAGGCACCAAAAGCCAAGAAACCTGTTAAATTCAGTAAATCTTATTATTTTCTTTTTACCAACGACTTGATCGAGTTCTGCTTCCCCCACGTTGTCGGATATCTCGTTTGGGGGACAATTTATGTACCTCGTGTAAAAGCCGACCATAATAACACCACCGTTTCGTTTCTGATAAAGACAATGAAAGAAATGTTAAGTGGTTTATAAAGTGTTTTATTTACATCTGCAACTTTTAACATAATCTGGATAAAATATGATTAACGACGGTCTTCCAGAGATGACCTGGCTATTCATTGATATTGATTGTTATGAAACTGACTTCTGGGTTCGATACATAAAACTTGACAGAGTGTCGAGCACAAAGATGTAAAGAGAGACAGGAACACTTTCGAGTAAAAGAAAGAGAAAAATTGGAGAAAAAAATATTGCAGTGTCTGGACAATAATCTACCCTACATGCATGTTAATACTTCTCAAGATTTGTCCAAACCAATCTTTCACTACCCACTCTCTCCTCAGCTATGCCCAGTTAATTTCCTTAATCCGCATTCTCCAATCCAATGTACAAACTCTTTCGTAACAAATATGGAAACACCAGAGAATGCTATAGTGCAAGAAGAAGAGATAAAAATTCCAACTCGACATGAATACTTATTTGGATGAAATTTTGGAAAAATTGTGATGATCAACTTCAATTTATGGTTCAGTAAAACAAACTTACTTTTCTTACCCGGATTCCCCTGTTGTTTGGTTGGGTTACGGTGGGAGGGAAAGGGAAAGTGATAGACTGAAATTATTTATCTTTTTACCACATTACTTACTTAACCGATTCAATCCCTCTAAAATTACTGTCCGTCGGTTTCAAAGACAAATTGCTTTTTGCGATTGGAACTGCAGTCAAATTGAGACATAACCCAGGTTAGTCAATGAACAACATTTTTTTTGGCAACGTTTACGAGCCTTACCATTTGAAACGTTTTGTCAAAACGTTTGGAACCCAGGCCTAAGCTGGTCAAAACTTTCCTGTTTCTGAAACATGTTCAATTCGATGATACAGAGGTTGTGTTGCTTTATCAGATAATCAAGAGCACCTCACGGATATAGTAGAAGTTATACACCACTTATATACCATCACAAAAATAAAAAATAAAATAAATGAAAACTAACATATTCCTACTCTCGGCCTTCTCCACAAACTCAACGTCACAGCATCTCATTCTACCCCTTTCGATAACGTCTGCAGATACAATGTGACTATTACACAGAGCGTGGGTTAACAGCGCCTTCAGGAATCCCTGCACTTTAAGACACGCTCCAAGCTTGTACGGTATAAGCATTAGAGGCGTTATTTCACCGTAATAGATGAAACATCTTTAAAACTCACGACTAAAGGGAGAACGTCATCTTGTACATTCCGGTAACTCCCACAGACGGAGAAGGCTGCAGAATGGCTGAAAATAACCGGTGCAGCGCTCACTTCGAGAGCGTCAATCATAGTTTCTTTAGAAACGTGAGAGAGATCAACGAATACACCTAAGCGGTTCATCTCCTTGATTAATTTCTGGGGAAAGACAAAAGACGAACCAGACAAAGGTTGGGGGAGGGGCCAAGTTATTACACGACGCAGATTTATTATCAGCATGCATATGAAAACAACTTTACGTTGCTTAAAAGAATAGTTTAGACCATCTCCTAAATCCTTTCACAATTGAGCGATAACGATCATACAAGACAATTTCCCGTTAAACAACAACCATTTGGACTTTCAAGACCAACAGAAAATAGAGTTCTATTGTTTTGAATAACTTACGTCTCCTCGAAACTTTGATTCACACCAAATTCCAAAGTCTTGACCCATATTTCTTATTAGATCGATCACTTTAAGCCTTTGGAACCTGCTCTGTTTTTTATTCCAATCAATATAGCGTAGCATTTACCTTCCCCCAAGCACTGAGACCGTCAAATTCTGCATTGTCATCGCCGCTGCTTGTTCTCCAGTTATCGGCCCTTGACAGAGGAACAAGATACAACGTAAGGATTATAACTGCTGTCCTCCTAGGATAGTTTTGTCAACCATTCTCGTTATGGTTTTCACGTAACACTTTCAAGATTATACCTAAGTAAAAATGACGGCTTGGAAACATATAAAGACAGACCAACAACTAGAAGATGTACAGTATTGGCTCAATAGTAACCTTCCTTATGTAAAACACTACGGCAGAAGAGGTAACTGCAACAGTAGTTTGGTTGTACAATGCTGCCAAGGAACTTTAAAGCAGGCTGTGCTGTTACTCCTGAGTTTTCAAAAGCACACCAAAGTACTGGCTATGATTCTAACAATTGTAAAACGCTATAGAAACTACCATACCCAGGTCTGTTGGTCCAAAGTAGCCTACCTTCCACACGAAAGTCGTTCGCATAGGAGTTTTGTTGTACAGTAGGTTATTTCAAGTTCAGTGCCGTACATCTATCCGTAATTGCTTAGCCAAAAAAAAAAACTAAATCACTCTTCTTTCTACGGTAATAAATACTCTAATGAATGAAATTTCTTCTGAAAGAAACGTGGTTTAGATGCTGTTTTCCATCCTGGTATCAAATGGAAGAAAATGAGAGAAGATTAAAGACAAAGGCTACTTTTCACTTTCAAACAGCACATCCTGCTTTAAGCTGTAACAGGCTAACTTTGGGGCCATTAAAATAGATATATGTCCTCCAACTGAAAGTTCGCTCTCATGTTACAACACTTTTGGAACTGAACGTCAACTTACAATGTCGTGTTCAAGGGTTATCAAAACGACGATAGTCTTACAAATATATTCTTTCCCTGACTCTGCATCAATAATTTGTTCAAACTGATATGGTTATCTAAACCCCACTTTCAAAAGTAAGGACACCAATTGCCTTCCAATGTGGACTGACGGGGCATGTACAACTTTGCCTCGAATCTCCTAACTGATTTCTTTCGAAGTCATTTTAATCATGAAAAACTTTGAAATCACTGCAAAGTGAACATCGTAAAACCAAAGTATATAGTTCAAGACTAGAAAACGGGGACAACACTAACCATGGTGTGTTGCAGTTGTGAGTTAATGTCATGTATCGTATTCCGAGTTCAGCGAGCATGCGCAAAACTGAAGGGAAACTGTCAATGTTTTGACCACCTTCTAAGCCAAATAAACTACCAATTTTGCCAGCTGCAAACGCATCTTCGATTCCTGTGAAAATCATGCAAATTTACCATTGTTAGCTTCATCGTAAAATACTAAATTATCTCACTAATTATATACTAGGACTATTTGCCATATGCCTTATGGATGACTGAGTGGAACTGTGATTGACCTGTGAAGTTGATGATGAGAAAGTACCCACAAGGAAATTCCAGAAAGACATTGATTCACTGGATGCACCAGAGAAATCAACCTTGTTGTATTTTTATCGAAGGACTGTGTGGAGTATCAAATTTACTTGGATATTTGGGTCACTGTTTAGGAATCGGTCTGAGAGCATGTTGGGACGAATCTTTCGATGATGGGCCCGAGCAGTGCTAGAACTAAACGTTCATAGCAAGGCATAAAATTGGTATTATTGTACATAACACTCTTGCTTAATTGCTCAGGGAGAGAGTTTTATGATGTAAACAGAAACAGTCTAGATAAAGAGAGACAGTGCAATTTATTTTCGACGATAAAGGAATTCTTACTGACAATTGGAAGGGTTCGTAAATGAACTGAGAGAACTTTTTTTCACTTCAGGAGTTTAAAACCACGAGTGCAAATCTTCTTCCTAACTCAAGATACTGCTGTTTAAAGAAAGACTTCTCTGTTCAAGAAAGATTTCCAGTTGCATCAAGTTTAGCAAAATGCTATGTAACAGTGGCAAATTATTGCAAGGAAGTCTTTGCTTTTCTTTGGAATTGAAACCCACATTTAACCTTGAAATTTGACACGAGTGAAAATGAAGATTGGGTACATTGTAAATTTGCCTTAAAATATTGGGGAAGTAAAAGGTCACATCTCTTGAACTATTGGAATGTTTCTTTCAAGATTGTCAAGATTATAATAAGATGCAACGGATAGTCATGAAGTTTTGGACTGGGTGACATCACAAGATCCCTATTACGCAACGATCCATATTTGTTTAAAAATTCATAACTTCCAAATGGAACATGCTCCTGAGATATGGTTTTAACCAATACAGAGAGAAAAATATAATTATTAAGAAATATCATGTATTCCACATCGTTACAATAAGGTGATTCATACCTTGTGCTGACGTCACAACCTGAAAGTCATCAGGATAAGCTGCACAAACTCTTTTCATGACGTCAATTTGGTCGAGCACGCGAGTCACAGCGTCTTTATATTGAGAGTCACATGACGAAGTGGTCGACCAAAACTGAAGAGGCATTTCCAATAGGAGAAAAATTTAAAGAACGAATGACAGAGAAGGAAAAATATGGCAGAAATGAATGAATTTTGAATAAGCTGTTAATGGAATATAGTACTTGTTGTGATATACGTACTGACTAAGATTGTGATAAAAGTCATAAGTGATAAGATCATCGTAATATGATACCACATTTTTTGATCTCATGAACAAAACTTATTACAATATTCCCAAACAAAAAGGTTACATATTATTTAACAATAACACCAATGTACTTTCAAATTTGCTGACTACCAATGATCCCTTCCAAAGAATTAGATGAGAAAAAGATTAATGTATCGGTATGTAAGAAAACCTAAGAAGGAAAGTCAGTCTCATATAATTGAAATTGAAAACTCTTTATTACCACTTGAACATGCTGAGGTACATATTTAAAGACATAAAGAATGGACAAAACAAAAGGGGAGGAGACCTGGCGGAAGCAATGCCTATCAATAGCCAAGCCACATATGAAACACGTTGCACGTCCTGGTAAAGAGGCAAAATGTCTCCAAAGGAAACAGCGACTTCTTGGTTCTCCAGATTAGGAGGATGGGGATGCTTAAAACTTGCAAGTCGGTATACCGGTAGGGCTACCCTACCTGTGCTGCGACATGACCTGCTCTCAATCGAGGGATGTCAGTGTGGGTGATTTCGTACATATCGGATATATTTTTCGATAGATCGATATCTTGAAGTCGATTATCGTGATGTATCTTCAAAAACCACGGCAGGTCGTTGTGACTATGAAATCAAAAATAATGATATGTGATGCAATGGTGTGAATTTAAAAAGAAAATTGTCTTACAAGAATATGTAACAAAAGATAATATATCATGTTTTGAATACAAATGGGCCTATACACCAGGTCCTTTAAAGGCAGTAACTCATCACCCCAAACTATATTTTGGGCTTCCGGAAAGCAAAATTCTCAACTGGTTCAAAGTTACAGTATTCTTTGATTGACAGTAAATTTGAAAGATCCATAGTAGCTCATATTACGCAGGGTACACAAGGATCCATTGTCTTGATTACACATGTGGATGAATTTTAGACAGGCTGAGGGAGGAACTAGATGTAAGTGGTTGGGAGAATTGAAACTGTCTGGGTGATGAGTTTTTGTCTTTAATACAAATTTCCACAACTGTGGGGACCATGCTACTTTAACAGTAACATGTCTGACCACCTTGTATTTTGAAATTGTAAGACTACGTTCAAGTACTTTCGCTTGACATTCCAAGTAAGTTTCCAGATATGAGAGAGGATATCAATTTCCCCCTACATGATTGGAAATTAATCTTCTGTATACTTAACTTTATACTCCCAAATTGTAGCCTATACCAATGCCAGGTACAATTTTGATTGAGCAATCGGCCGGTCATTGTTATAGAGTAGTCTGATCCTTTTACAGTGTACAGTACACAGGTTCCCTTTGTGCTTGAGCATCTATTACCTGTTAAACAGTTCTAAGTTTGAAAATTGCATCATTGAGTTAGAGATTGTACGCCATCCTGAACGATAGTATTGCTCTTGGCTATGAAAGGTAGTTTAATTGATCAAGGTTTCACATCAAGAAATTTGTAACATCGTAAGCATAGCTTCCGAGTTCAGTGATGAAAGATTAGGGTTCAACTGCATGTGACCTGTCCGTCAGGGTCATTTTTTTTTGAAAACTAAGTGTCTGCGAGCAAGAATTGCTTAGAACAAGTATTCATCGGCAGCTTTGTTCATGTGGAATTAGAAATGCAGGCTTTTCAGAGGGGCTTGAAGAGACAGCGAGTTTCAAATGCGGGTCATACCGGCGAAATAAGGGTCACTTGAAAAGCCTACGTCACTGGGGGTGATAACAAGCCCTCCCGCTTTGGCTCAGTCCTACGATGGATGTTCGATACCTTAGTAGAGAATTATCGATTACCTATGCCATTGCCACAAAGCAACTACCTCAGCTAGCCTACAGCCAACAATATACTACCTCGCGTAGAGGCCCTTTTTTATTCAGCTTATCACTGGGAATGAAAAACAACAACAACAACAACAACTGGGCATCCATGCAGAGAGGTGCTACTCACCTGTCTATCAACGGTGCCTCCGACATCCATTGCTCCGCTAAGCGTAGGCTCTCCTCTTCAGTTATTTCGTCAGATCTTTTCGACAGAGGTACGGCAATGGCGACGACAATGGCACCAACGACTACTACACAGGCGATCGTTAAAACAATACAGCGGGATCTTCTCTCCATTCTTGAAAAATTGAGATAAACAGAAAACCACTATTTATGTTTCAAAAACAACTGACGTCGTGTGTTGCTTACGGTAACACTAAAGGACCGAATGTTTGAGCTAATGTAGGGTAGTGCGTATATGCCTGAGACGTTCTTCCCGTCTCATGCATTTGACATACGTAAGTATGCATAGGCTTGTGTGTATCTACATAGTACGGTGCGTTACAGATAGCATCGTATCTTGAGGATATGCTACTAGTCTACCAAGACAAAGTGCAAAAATGGCCAACTCCTGTGGTGTAAACATATGATAGTTATACAAGCGGTGATTGATGGTAAAGATATATTACTCATATTCGTCCAAACAGACTAAAACGTGCAAAAAGGTATAAACAAACTAAAACGCTTTTACAACTGGATGCGTCAGCATGAGGTCAGTGGGTGATGGCTAGACTATCTATCGCAAATTATCTGCTGTGATGATTTACTTGGTAGTTCACCGGGGATCAACTGCACACGCTGGATAAATATTGCTTTGCATCCTCACAGAACGGATAACACTGATCATATACGAACCTGTATACATAGTAATACTGCAATCCCTTATATAGCGCAATTCCGCAACCTAGGCTGGAGAGCCCTGTAAAGCAATTCAGGTTTCTCCTCAATCCTCACGTGATTACCGTGTTTAGGAAAAATTCATTATTTTTCGATACTTTATTTTCAGCAAACAAGACTTCGATCCCCTACAGCCGATAGCTGCTGCAACATACAAGAAATGGTTAATGTTTTGAAGGGAAGGGGGATCTCGTTGCTGAAAATAGACTCATTTTCTCGATAGGCACCCTCATTACAAACGATCTCAATTCCACATTCGATATACTCTAATCCGCCCTTTCTTATCCCAGCTACTTTTTGTATTTTGTTACGTCCGTCCCTCGTTCGTTGCACTTTGGGCTCATCCAGGAAGTCTTGATTCAGTTGAGTTTAGTTAAGCGTATCTCTATTTTTCCCCCTTATCTTTGGTACGTGTTCATTTTTCTTACCTTTTGGAAGGGTTTAACCCCGAGACGTTGTAATTTACTGAATCAAGTAATGCATAGTATCTTCCTCTTTTTTCGAAGGTGTTAAAGATGTACTCTGCGTTAGATAATGGATTTCCAAACCTGCTTGATTCCTCCTGATTCCACCCCCTTTTTTTTGGCCACGGGAATTACGGAAGTTCAAATGTGCCATCAACATAAGAATATCTTTGACCAGTAAGTTGACAATTCTCTGCAAAATGTCCACTGACAAGAATATATGACATCAAAAAAGAAAAAAAAAAAACAAGAGAAATGATCAATTGTTTAGTTGTGTTGTTTTAACTTAACAATTCAACATTTTTCTGCAAATTGTTGATTTGTTCACGTCATTTTTAGTGAGGTGTTTTCAACAATTTTCTGCAAAATGTTCGAAGGACAACTTATCACATCCTGTCGATTCAACAGTTTTCTGGACAATGACTTATTCACTTTTTCACGGTGAGGAACTCAACAGTTTTCTGTAAAATGTTCGAAGGACATGTATTAATGCTATACCGTTTTCTCAAAGTTTTACAGCTAGAAGAATTTGTTCCGACAAAATGATTTGGAACTTTTTTCCTGATAATATTACAAATTTTTCTCGAAGTACAATAGAAGACATTATATATTGATTACAGATTTAAATGAAGGATTCCTCTCTGATAGTTAAGCATCATAAAATGGCTTTTCTCTCTGTTGCACTTTTAAATTCAACTGTGGATGAAATTAGTTACTTTTGATTATTCAGTATGCAAATGATGTCAAGTTCAATATGCTAATGATTATTAAAAGTTTCCCTTTTGCCTTTAGTTAGTTTCAAAGGTCATATGAGCTCAACAAGGGTCGAACAGTCTAAATCTTGTCAACACGATATCTCAAATGACTTTGTGATTCCTTGCCGATATCTCATTTTTTCATACACACACAATCACTTACAAACAAAAGCAACCCAGTGGAGAAGGGAAGGGATCATATCATGGCAAGGATCTCTGCTACGAAAAGAAGATCCACATTTTGGCAAATTTCAATAGGATATAAATATGCCTTATTTTCCTAATATGAGTGATTTCACCTATTCATATGTTCACATTAAGGACATGAAAAAGACACTATCACATGTTGGGCTTTTGAACCCAGCACAGATCTTTGAAATGATAGAACTTATTACATTCATTTCATGTCACATTACAGTGATGACAAGTTTACCTTGGGACAATTCAAATGACAGACATCAGCTGCTCATCAAGTGCTAAAAATGTTGACCCTTTGAAGTTCTACCTGAATGCAGTTGCTGAGATATCTTCCATATCAGTTTTTCATACTTGAAGCTCTGGAGACCTCAAATGACCTTTAACCTCCATGACAAAAAAAGGGATCATGTACTCACAGTGAACTACCACACCAACTTTGAAGTTCAAGCACCATTTCCTTCTCGAGATACTGTGTTTACAAGGTTTCTCACTATGCCTTGTTTTAACGTCGCATGACCTTTGACCGTTATGAAAAATGACAGACATCATCTACTCATTAGTTGCTACCGATGGTAAGAATTTCAAGTTCCAGAAATATTTAGTTGCTGAGATATCTCCCGTCATAGCTTTCCTTACTTTAAGCTCGATGACCTCAAATGACCTTTGACCGCCACCAACTTTGAAGTTTGAAGTTCCCTTCTTGAGATATCGTGTTTGCAAGCCAAGGGGTTACATACACACATGCAATAGATTCCTTGCCTGCCTTCGTCAATATCTCCAGGAGAGAAAGATGGACAGGTTCTATATTTGGTATGTAGATATGACACACAGTACACAACAGGAAATCTATTGGCTTAAGTGGAGGTCAAATGTCATAAGGGGCAATGGGGTCTCATTATGAAAACGTTGGAAACACGATATTTTGAGAATGGAAACTTGCACTGATCTCATGTTATGTACTTGTAATGATGTACCATATTGCCAAACCAAAAGTACCAATTAAAGTTTATTAATATCTGGTGGAGGAAATTCAGGTAACCGAGGGTCAATTTGTGAAAACCATGTGCACATGGTGTCTGAACACAGAAAGCTTCGATATATCTCTCATTTAGTATGCATGTGTGAATGGTGGGTACATGATACCTGTCTGGTGCCACCTTGGGTCAAGAGATGATTATGGCAAGCCAAATGACCAAGAATTCGATAAACTTGGATTATCGGTTGCTAAACGCTCACTCACATGATTCTCCTTGGCATACCATGTCTACATGGTTATCTCAGTATGATTTTGCTAACCTCATGTGACCTTTGACCATGATAAGAAATGACAGACCTTACATGCTCATCAAGAGAGACCAATGTTACCTGTGGGAAGTTCTAGCACAAATCAGTCACTGATATATCTTCCTTACATGGTCTTCAAACTTCCACCTCTAGTGACCTCAAATGACCTTTGCCCTTTATAAAAAGCAATATGGATCATCTACTCACAATGGACAACTTATACCCTAAAATTGAAGTTCCAAAAACTTTCCCTTCTGGAGATACGTGTTTACAAGGTTTCTAAAATATGACCTCCACTGACCTTTGACCTCACTAAATATGACCTCCACAGACCTTTGACCTCACTAAAACATGACAGAGACCATCTACCCACCAAGAGCAGCAAAGATAAGAGTTTGAAATTCCAGCAACTTTTAAGTTCCGGCAACACCTGAGACAGAGCACTTAAAAGGTTTTCAGGGTTTCTCCTCTGGTGACTTCAAATGACTCTCGACCTACTCGGAAATGTATAGGGACCATCTACCTAGAAGACTATCTACATAGTAACTTTGAAGTTCAAGCTACTTTCCCTCACTGAGATACCGTGTTTACAAGGTTTTCCAAGCTATGTCCCCGACTGGCATGTGACCCTTGACCTCTTGACCGACAAGAATTAAACACTTGGCTTGCCATAGATGTCATTGTGTATTTATCACTTGTTACATATCAGTTGATGCCTAATTACTGTAACACTACAGAGACCGGTTGCCACATTTTCACCACATGTCGTATTCATAAAAGAAAAGAACAACTCAGAATTACACCATTTATACCAGCGATGGATTTGTGTGTTCTAATTTACTGAGGGGTTCAGGCCTTACGTATATGGAACATATGTACCAAGGTTCGGTAATCATAGGAAGATGAGGAATGATTGTTCCGTGCAAACTATTGGAACCATCATTAAGAGTTACTTGACCAGGGCAAACGTTGGTCTTGTGGTAAAGTGTGAAAGGATTGCACGACAGAGATAAAATAAATTTTCACTAAAGGAGGATAATGTGTTTGACAGGTACAACTTTGTTTTCCTCATACATTATGGTCCTATATCATAGGTCAGGCTACGCACCAAGAGTAAACGGAACAGATAGAAAAGTCAACTATAAACTATAAATAAAGAGAGGTTACTAAATACACAGACGTCATCGGTCATATACGGTATACGGTATATATATATCCATATATATATATATATGTATCCATATATATATATATCCATATATATATATATATCCATATATATATATCCATATATATATATATCCATATATATATATCCATATATATATACATCCATATATATATCCATATATATCCACATATATATCCACATATATATCCACATATATATATATATCCATATATGTATCCACATATATATCCATATAATAGCATATATATCCATATATATCCATATACATATCCATATATATCTTAACCATATGGTCTTTTATATTTTTATATGGTCTTTTTATGTGCAAAGCTAGATAAGATGAAGAGGGAAGATAAAACTAATACTCTAGTTACATTTGACGTATCAGTACGTGTTATCGTTGTTGTTATACTGTATGAAAATATCAAACGTTGAATCGATGTATAGGCTCCCTCTACCTGCTACATTGCTGAAACCCTATCCATATTCAAATTATGCCTATTGTTTGACTCACATGTTTATTTCATGTGACGGTCTGATACTTTGACAAAACTGTTGGCATTTTCCTATGGTCAATAAACCTCACCCAATTACATTATGCATATGACATATAATTTAAACAGAAACAACTGTAGGCTGTGAAACTCTCATCAATCTCAATTTTTGTTCAATTTGATTAATTGAAGCCTATTTCGCTTCATGGCATCGAAGCTCTTGTTTTCAACTATAGTCCTGTTTAAACACATGTTCTTAAGAACATGTCAGATTAAACACTGTGGAGGAACACCATATGAATAACTGAAAATATTGCTTACATTAAAAATATCAATCAACGTGACATTATCCTAATTGAATCTTTTTCCAAGCATATTTGCATCAGTGTGTGTTTTCTTCTGTCTCGTATTACGAATACCAACATCCTATACAGTACGAAATATGTTCAATATACTTAACCATATCTCACCGTATATGAGTGTTTCTGTCTGGCCCATTTTTTTTCAATATTTTTTGTTTTTGATTTTGTGTGTGTGTGTGTTGTTGTTTTTGAAATGATACCAACATCGCAATTACACGATTCGTCTCATTGCGTCTGGAATAATTCATCTACAGTAGTTGGTCACCTTAGACACTTTTAAATGAAGGCTTAATTAAGTATAAGCATACGGAAAAGTCTCAGATGGTATGTAATGTGATCACTGATATTCGTTTGGCAATAAAGATAACTATCTCAATCTTAATATTGTCTATGACGCATATGTTATGATGTAGATTGGTCAGATATCTGTATGTGCAAGCAACAATCCATGAAAACAACGGATTTCGTCATTGCAACCTTCCTCTACATACGTTGCAGTGGCTTAGCCAGGAGTTCTTGAATAGGACGGTAGGGGGGGGGGGGGGCTGAACTGGAGGATCACGCATCTGTTCGGGAGGGGAACACCTATATGAATTCTCTTCCGTTCTGCTGGACTAATAGTTAAAGGCTGTAACGCATCACCCCCGGAAACGAAAATTCTCAACTGGTTCTAAGTTACAGTACTCTTTGATTGACAGCAAATTCGAAAGATGCAGAGTAGCTCATATTACACAGCGTACACAGGGATCCATTGTTTTGATTACACATGTGGAGGAATTTCAGACAGGCTGAGGGAGGGACTAGAGGTAGGTGGTTGGGAGAATTGAAACTGTCTGGGGTGATGAGTTTTTGTCTTTAACGCTGTACATTCCAAGATTTTTCACAAAGGGTAAATGAATCTCAGCTTTGTCGTGGGATGGAGAGCGGGGGGAGGGGGGTGCATTACCCCGTGGCTACGATCTGCTACGATACATTAAAAATATATGTGGTGACGTCATTATGATGATTTTGAGGTTGATGTAAGACTAGACCTAAACGTTCCTTGTAGGACACTATTGAACATGAAGGAAACACACGCATTCTTTAGTACTCCTGTACTAAAGAATGCTATACATAAACAAAAAATAACCAAAAGATTTAAAATTCATTACAACAACCAAACCAATAGTTCGATACAATTTAAGAATACTGATAAAATGATGAATACAATATAAATATTCGTATACACAGTTCAAATTCAAATCAAATGTACAACGTTTCTCTGAGGCTAACGCCGACTACATCAAAAAAATATACATTCCCAAATATAATATGTTATCACAAATCAGATGAAACACCAACAGTCTGTCTTTTCTGCGGTGAAGTAAAATAAAACGTAACAGAAGAGAGTCCAATATGATAAACAAATTGTCGAGAGCAAAGTATTGTGAATTGTCATTACTGGGCCAAATAAAAGACTAGGACAATTTTCATTTTTTAAAAATTTGATCGCCTCCTGCATGAAGACGGTGGGAAAATGCGTAAAGAAAGATGTCAGAATTTTTACAGAAGTACTACTTGATTAGCCGTCTTTACTGCCACTTCTATCAATTGTCATAAGTATGGAAATTTTCGATAATCTGTGAGGTTCTGCAACGCACGATAATGTGGCTCAGGCATGCAGAGAAAGTATTAAAAGTGGCAGTGATGGCAGTATTATAAGCAGTGACATTTCTAGGGCAATACACATCCACCGAACTCCAATACCAGCAACTATGATGACGTCTTTATGCCAAACTGGATCCGGATGTGGTAATGCCATAATTAATACTCATAGCTGTCGAATATGTTGTTTTGCAAGTGGTTGCTTCGTGACATATTACATCATATCGTCACACCTTCCTTTAACCAATCCTGTCAAAGACACCGATGATGCGATGACAACTCATCAATTGGAGCTATGACAGGAGTGCTTTAAACAAACAATTTGCTCCCATGAAAATGAACACAGTCCCACATGAATGGTCAGTCATGAATCGGAAATTGTTGTGACAGTGGATGGGTATATAAGTGAAACGTATAAGTTCAAAACTTGCACCGTAGTTTCCAGGCAGGAATTAGTGACTATAGTCCGATGTAAGTAATTGACTGCTGTCTTAAGATGACGTCACGTATCCCAAGAAACACGGTTTCCCCTTTCTTTCGTATGTACATAATTGCCTTACGATATGCAAACTATGTACGATTTATACTTCCATCCGGGGTTGTTTACTGAGGGGTACGTCTGGTCTGTGACACATGGATACGTATACTTTTTTTTAACTATCTGTTATCAGCCTCTAATGTCAATATAAACATACCAAGTGCTCCTGAAAGGGAAATGACAACAAGTGAAGCCAATGATCCTGAATCCCTAGCGATCCCTCACTGTTACACACCACAGGTTAACATACACTGGACGTTCAAATCAATGGCCTGCTTTTCACAGTTTTAGTAGAATGCGTCTTGTCTGTAATACCGAACACGAAACATTCTGTGTGAGCAACTCCGACGAGTACGCGACACGGCGAGGTCATAGTTCATGACCTGTCGATGACCTTTGGCTGAATTGGTCTGCTTGGTCTGCTTGTGATCTTGAAGTCCAAGGAGATGTCCTCGTGGTGCCATTCCAAGCGAAAGTTCTGCAATAGCTGAAAGTACAATATAAATGGATAGGTAAGAGAGAACAGACTAACGCACACTCGATGTAATGTTTGAAATAAAAATTAGAAAGATCTGTATGAACAGGGCACTTCAGATCTGTACAAACACTTCGTTTCTTCGAGGACGTTGTTAAGACGTTGAAGACGTTGAAGTAGAAAACTATTGATATGTTTTTTTTTTTTCATGGGGACTCCGTATTTCAAAAGATGTAATGAGCCTGCAAACAAAAATATGCTCGCAGTGATGTCCATGTCAACTTGGAATAACTTGGATGAAAGCTGATAACTGACCAAAGAATTTGATTTATCGTGATATGACATTCCACCTGAATGCACGAAACGAAACCTTATTGACACAATACTATTGGTTCCCAAAACTATCTGCTCTCCTCCAAGGTTGCGAGGAGAAACATGGATCGAAGGTCAAATTAACATCGCTAAGAGCATAGACGAAGGGAAGAATTTTTGTAATGAGGACTGAACCGGATGGATTGTGATTTCCACTCTGGTGAGGCGTCTGAGGGGAGTCTAACAGGGGAGTTTTGAAAAAAAAAACACAAAAAAAAACACAAAAACAGAGACCTTCAGATACTGTTACGTGCCACCAAGTTTGTGAAATTTTAGTATTTTTGGGGGGATTTTCCGATTAATTTATCAGATGTTTATGATATTAGACAAAAATATCTCTGGAAAAACTATCTAAAGAATTTAATCCTTCAAGAGGCACACATTTCGGTGGTATTGCAGCAAACAAATAGCAACCAAGTGTATGTGTATGTGCTTGGGGGGGGGGGGGAATCTGGTTTAAAACGTCTGTTCAGTAACCTTTGAACGGGGGTCGGCAAAGGGTAAAAGTGTGGGGCAAGCAACAGAAAGAAGGCGTTTTGTTCACTACATTTTTCCATAGGTTCATTAGCTTTGCAACCGAATACACAATTTATCTTGCATTTGGAGTGCATTGCTCCGTATAAGGGAACTGAGCGTTTGTTGCGTAAATAATCTTGGCATACGATTTTGTCCTCGCAAAAAAAAGTAGAAAAGTGGACCTGGTCATCCCACAACAGTAAATGAAGGTATTTTAAATAAAGAAAAAGGCATCGGATATAACCATTCGCCTAATAATTCTACTTCAATTATAGCACCACACTCTGTAAAGCTTAACTTCCAGTACGGCAGCCTTCAGCAAAAAGGATCGATAGCCGTTGTGAATCCCTCATTTTTCCAAGTGTGAACGCAGGGTTTTTTCAATCAGTTTTATTTCTTTTTTATTTAACTAATATTCTTACAATTCTTAGAATATTGTTTTCCATATTTCACGATTATCTTCAATTTTTACCGAATTACCCATTTTTATTTTTCTTCAATGCAATAATCAGACAGACCGAATCGAAACCGGTTATTACCTCATACTACTTTTGGCAATGTAACCGGTTTACATGCAGTGAAAGCTTGTGTCATATACCATCGACTTAGGAGAGTTAACAAAGTGTGATGTACTAATTAAGGGACAATTACAACAGCAATTTTAATCATAAGTCAGCGTTATGCAATACCTTTAAAAGCCCTATGTAGATTTGTTGCTCGGCTAATCGCTTCCCCATGCAACCGCGAAATCCGACGCCAAAGACTATCGTGAGAAACGGATTGGCCAAGATGCTCCTGTCTGGAGCGCGTAACCATCGCTCAGGTTGGAACTTTTCCGGCTCGGGGACATATTCTGACATCAGTCCAGCCACAGCGTGGATTCTAATAATCGTCTGTAAAGATAAACGATGAAAAATAAGAAACACTGGGAAAAATTATTTGCACTAAATACAGAAAATTACAAATTCCACGTCAATCAAATAAAAGCCATGGAAAGTCGTAACTCGCCGGCCATTTCCATAAGTATGAATTTTACATGGAACGCAGGTAAGACAATGACAGCAATTGTGGATAGAAACATTTCTGTCTCCATCTTATCAGTAACAGGCCATGAAGTGTTGAAACCAGTGGCTCATTCTGCTAGAGGTGTACGCACGTTTTTCTCACATGAATGTGGAAATACGAAACTGATCACAGTTGATTGTTTACATTGGGCCAGAATTTATTTTTATCATTATGACCATACAGTCAAAGAGTTCTGCAAGCTCAAAGACTTGTTACTCATCCCTTAGTATTGCACAACTGATATGCTTCATTGGCTTACGTTGGCTGGAATGTTGTACCCAGATAAGGTGATGTCCTTGTCCAATATTCTTGAGGTACCATCGATTGTCGGGAATAATCTGTCATGAAAAAAGTCATAAAAAATAACAAATAAACAAAATAAACAACGCTAAAAGGCTAGGATAGATACCACTCAAAGCCCTGTCCATGCCTGGTTCCTTACCTATACAGACACTCTACAATTTTTAAGTAAATTTTGTTTAATTTTATAACACCGAGATGTTTTTCAGTTTTCTTTGTCAAGACCTATGTGCACTATCAAAGTTTCGGGACACATGCGTCGGCACATGTTGCTGACACTCTAAGACACAGAAATATTGTCCTTGTATACACCACACACATTTTTTGGACACACAGCGGGACACACTTGAGCATAAATGAGCGGGAAAGATGGATTTTTGAATTAATTTAGAAATAGGATTCACCAAACAGAAGATATGTTTTATCAGCAGCTGCAACAATAGTAGCAATTTCTTGAAGTGAGGAGAAGGAACAGGCAAAACGTGCACGCCTAAAGATACTGTGTGTAAGGCACTGGATCACCATGAGAGAGCAATATAGGGCTTACCAACGTATCCTGGAAGAGACCAGGGTAGGAAACAAGCACTTCTCCATTAATTTTAATGAGTTTTTACGAACCTTCCTTGTCAAATTAATTGAAACCTAGTAATTGTTTTGAGGTGACAGTTGTATCATCAATTCATGTGTCCTGAAAGTGTACATAGGCCTTAACTCTGTCGCCAGGTGCGAGATGAATTCGTAGAACGATACAAGTATACTTGTTAAAGCGAAACCACGTTTTCCCACCTCAAACTGACACAAAACTAGATTAAGCCGCCTTTAAACCCCATGTTTACACTTTTGCAATCTTTTGCGCCATTTTGACACAAAGTATTGTCAAAGGAACTTTAAAGGTTGAGACGTATGTTGACAGTACTTTAATGTTGCCCAACTTTCAGATTGAATTCAAACCAACTGCCTAAATTATTCTGTCTGTATAGTGCTCTTTACACTTCTGGATTTTCAATTGTTGAAATCATGGAGCCACCGAAAGTCACCATTCTGTCCAATGACATTACGTAGCAGATAACTGCAGATGAGAACGTGTGGTCGAGGAACGTTCACCAGTGGGATAAATAAATTATTGATTGAACTTGGATTGCCTATAACATTCATGTTGAATTCAGGACAGTCTGCCTAACAAGTTATTGTTTTTCAGTGTTTCAATCTGCAATCGCTGCAAATGATTGGCCGAAAGTCATTTCCGTTAATTCTGTGCCAGTTGATGAGAAGAAGTTGTGATCGTGGTCGTGATATCAAGGAAAATTGTTAGAGAAGGGCTTCTGTTATATCGAAGGGATAACATTACAACGATCAACAAGGATATCCTTCGTCGATTTTTTTCGTTGTGATGGGCAACAGTAACTTGTCCACTTCATGACCATATTGATATCACTAAAGGTTTTCGCCGTCAAGAGGTTTAAGCACTTGGCTCTAAAATATCGATGTATAGTTAATCATGTCAAAGTACTTGCATGTATCCCATTTCCAGTTATACTTATCATCGACCTTAGGATTGCGGGAGATACGACCCATACCCCAGTCCATTTCTCCTTGCACCAGGATCTAAATTCTGAGCGATTCCGTGAGTGAGAAACAGCCTGCAATGAATTTTTCGTCCCTTCCTAAATTGTACCATTAATTAATTACGTATTCCTTTACATCACCTCCCGATTCCAAAGCTTTGGCTACCAGTACGTGTATACCAAAAAGTCACTTACCTCGTGGACTCCTTGACACAAGCTTTGAGGTACGGGAGCATCTGAAGAGCTTCTGGGGTTACAGGTTCACCGGGGGACAAAACCCGTGAAATCTCGTCGTGAACTATTTCCTGACATTCTGGATTTTTAGCGAGGTTATAAATGATGAATGAAAACATGTTTGATGTCTGCAAAAGTAAAAGGATAACTGATAAATAATAAAACAGTGGGGCATCTGTTTTTCGTCGAGGGTTTCTCCTTATGGCAATGGAGGGGTAGCAAAAATTACAAAATGCCAATAGCAAGCCGACATATTCCTCATCAGAGGGGTGAGGGGCGTGCTTGAAATTTGCGTGAATAGCCTGAATAACATGTAAAGATTTATGTTTTATACAAGATTTAGCTGACCATCTCCTCTTCTTTCCCCTAACTTTCCCTTCCTTCACTTCCCCTTCTCTTCCTCTCATTTCTCCTTTCTTCCCCTTTCTCCTCATTTCCCATCCCTTTCATCTCTCCCAATTTTTTTTCTTACCGTATCTATTGCTCCTAGCAAGAGATCATTCAGGATGTCTGATATTTCTGAAGGTCCCCAGTTACTGTGAGTTACAAGTAACGTCTCTAAGAAATTGGCATCCCTGACCAACGACTGGACTGCGGAATCTGCTAGAAAGGCCTTGTCTTCCCGTGACATTTTCTCGATGGTATCTTGGACGTAAGACAGCATAAACCTGAACAAAAATATCAGCAAAGACTATAAAACATTACGGAGGGCGTCCACTGTCAAACAAACGAATTTTAGATACAAATATATAAATATGATTAGATGCACTCAATGTTGTGTTTTGTTTCTGTCAAATAAAATACTTCCCATTCTATGGAAATTGGCAGTTTGCATATTTTTTTCCTTGAGACCGTCTGAATGTATTTCCTAATTCATGCAATTGCACGGTTCATAAACGTCTTCCCCAGCGATTTACAACAAACATACCTCTCCTTTGTTCTGTTAACGCGCTAATTAAAGACTGCGGGTAGTCTAAT
This sequence comes from Stichopus chloronotus, assembly GCA_021234535.1. Classification (NCBI taxonomy): domain Eukaryota; kingdom Metazoa; phylum Echinodermata; class Holothuroidea; order Aspidochirotida; family Stichopodidae; genus Stichopus; species Stichopus chloronotus. Next base: position 17,363,099 of record CM037832.1, on the reverse strand, counting down.
GAATCGCTTGAACGACTGAGAGTTCGCACTGTGTAGTTCAACGAACTGTGCATATGTAACTTGCGTGTACATAGTCAAGTGTTGGCGACAAATCCGTTTATTCGCAGTGAACAATACAGTATACCAAAAGAGGAAGGGACGTAACGAATTTTTGAGGCGTTCGATTCATGAGGGATGAAGAGGCGATTCACTGCCTTTAAATCTATGTTTAATGACAAAGAGGAGTCTTGCAATGTACCACACAAAATTTAAATCTTAAATGGCAGTAGTCAACAAAGCTCACTTCAATTCAGTAGAAGTCATTCTAAATTCAATCCATTTTTTTAGCTCCAATATAGATTTTATGCAGGTAACAGTTGCCTATAATGGACACCCTGCGCCACCGTCATCCTCACAGCAAATATCGCCGTTCTCTTGCCCGTAACTTGAAAAGGGGTACCCGTTCATAGGCCTACTCAACTGCATCAAGTAATTGATTAAAGATAAAGCGATGATCCTAAGCGACAACAGTTTGCAAATACTTTCGGAAACAAACAAATGGGTGACTGAAGGTGTTACGTAATACCTTGGGGCAAACTTTACTACCCTACACCCTCCCCAACCCAACATCTCATCTCGGACACCAAAACCACCAACCCAATGATGGGGAGGACACAACACCGCGTTCACCGTTCCTTTGGAAGGACATTCCCCATGGACAGAGCTTGCAAACATTTAGGAATATTATTATCTTTGAAAATTGTTACTCACTCAAAGAAGAAGTCTTGAGCGGCCGCAAACTTTTTCCAAGTGTCGGTGTAGATTCCGAATTTGTAAAGAGGAAACCCAAACATTAGATCTCCGAGCCCGTTGATGAAATCTATGGCAGAATTGATGACCCGCTCGGCTCTAGGACTCAGATTCTGATCCATACAACCTATCCTGGTATCCAGCACAATGCTGCCCAAACCTGCGAAAAATCGACGAAGATACAACCAGAACAGTGAACTACGAAGGCACCCCTCAGTGTGAAATAATAAAAATAATACGCCAATAGTGTCAACTACGACTGAAACGGATCAGCGGCGTAGGATCAGGGAATATGGCGGGAAGAGATGAATAACTCAAATTGACAAATATTTGATCGTTCATTATATCGAGTACTTGTTTCTAAAACTCTACAAGTAAAATCCTTTAGATGTCTCACAGTAGTTTTAAATATTGATTTTTTAATTTGATAAGATCAGCGAATTAATATTTTTTTTTTTTTTCGTATTACAATAATCGTGAACTTTCGACGTTCATGTCTTTTTCAGTACACCCACAAAAACGTTTGCTGTGATCAAAATGATATTACCTAGAAGTACATAAATGTGTTAGAAGTATATAAATACGTAAGTGACGTTATCAACCGTCGAAGTTTCTCATGAGCTGGGTTTGCAATGTCTGTCTCATCAACACTTAAGACCAAACCAACTTATTTCTTCACCCATTTATTATGCTTTATTTTCTCTGCCTACACCTAAAATGAATTTGCGAACTAAAAGTGTCAAAAATACAATTTGTTCTCTCCGAGACTTTCTCCCAAGGAATGTTCGTTCTTTTCAAGGCTAGTCTTCATTGTTCGATCAGTGCCGTGGTCAGTTTGCCCACGTTTACAGACAGAACGACAGACAGACAGTAGGATTCTGGGATTTGTAAACCCCACGAGAGAAGTGCCAAAAATTGCGTCACGGGGTTCTCTTTTTTGTCACGTTTTCAGTTATCATCACTGTTTCGTTTAACTTGGATGTTGAAAAACGCCAATTAAAGTACAGATAGTGTGACAATAAGGACAACTGAAGGAGATTTAACTTATTTTAGAAAATCGAAGGTGTCCTAGTGATATTTCGGTCCGAAATCGTTGCCAAGGGGAACACCTCTCAAAACTTCCACCCCTTCTAGCTCAAAATCTGAATGGTCGACGTGAGGAATAACTGCCATGATTAGCAAATTACATGATAGGGTAGGAGAATTTCTGATATTACAAACTTTGCATGCACGAGGGTTCCTTCTAATAAGTCGATGGGAGGGATTAATGTTGGTATGGTTGTGTCACATTTGATATGATTTCCTTTAATACGCACAACTGCTGATCGTGGGAATATTTTGTTCTGACTGTTCTTTTTTTTTATCATTTCAGACACATGTTCACCGAATTGTCTTCCCTGTAGTCCTTTTTCAGTAACTTACCTGATTCTTTCAGATACAGACCACATAGCCTTTGAAGCGTGAATTTAATGAAAGGCAGTAAAACATTGGTCTCTCTCTCTCTTAATCAATCACCTTCCCACGAAATCCTTTCATTAACAAGCACTCACTGAGACTGAAAGACAAGTGGCGCCTAAGCTATGGCAAAACATTATCACCTTGTCGGATAAAGAAAAAGATTAAAAGATTTGGCTATTAAACAATTTATGATTGACCCGCCCTCCTTTCTATATCAGTTGTGACGCAATTATCACTTCTGGGTTCGTCCCATTTACTTTGCACTTTTTTTCCAAGGACATTCGTTCAACCCGACTGTATGAGCTAGGCGACGGTGGTTATCTTTCAGTTTAAAAGAAAAAAATTTAATTCTATACAATTTTTCCTCCTTTCGTTCGTCAACGTGGACAATGGCGTAACCAAAAAAAAAAAAACTAAAAAAATTGACAGAAAGATAAACACACAGCGGGGTTAAAAATCCGACCCGATTAACGTACGTTGAGATTAATGTTGCCATACGTGCGTGTGATTACTTTTCATGACAGTCACCGAGTTAATTCTTTAATTGTTAAGCTTCTCACGGAATTGAGTAGATGAACGAACTATTGGATGCGAACAAAGTCACCGGATTCCATCGGGGGGAGGGGCAAATGCGTTTTCTTTTCTTGGTGACGTAGTTGTATGCCGATTTCTACATTGGGAGAGAGGGCTGGATGCGAGTAAAACGTTTTTTAAAGAAAAACAAAATGTAAGAATATGCTGTTCTGCAAAGCAATATACTTTTATTTCAGGTCTCTTGTGGTTTTTTTTTTCGTCGGTCATTTGCACCGTGTAGTTTTTTTTTTTTTTTTTCATGGCTATTTGCATTTTCATCCTTATCCAGAAATGTTAAGCAACCCTGACCTGATGCACTAGCAGGGATTTCTAGATCCCTGATCAATTACTAAAAAAAAATGTGCTTATAAACCTTTTTCATCGATGAAATGGTGCAAATTGAAGATTTCATGTCTGATAATCACGACCTAATCTGTGTCTTCCTGTATGCAAATATGCAAATTCATGTATACAAATATGCAAATAAGATCTCAAATATGGCCTCCTCTGCCTAAACGTACCAATTGACACGCCATTATTTTTGAGAGGTTTGTGAAATTTACTCTCGCAGAAAATTTGGAAGTTATCAACCTTGAAGTCGTTTTGGAAAATTTGGAAAGTTTTGTTGTTGTGTAATTTGACCATGGTCTATTAGAATCTATACGAATTGATAAATGGAGATGGCTTTCTTTTGTCATAAAAAGTATAGTGCAGAGCAGTAGCAGCAGCAAAAAAGAAAAAAGAAGAAAAAGATCTACCTTAATTTGTAAGTTTTCCTCTGCTATGTTCACTGAATGTCTCTCTACATAGCCTTAAACATAACTGGTTTTACACTTTCGGTAAGTTCAAAAATGTTATAGTCGGTACTGAAGCTAAATTAAATCAGCGTAATCAGCGTTTGGGGTATATTAAAATTACTCTTCTCTCACATGAAAATCAGATATTATCATCCGTTTGTCTTGTTAAAATAAGATTCAACATTTCCATAACTTTTTCATTCCTAAATCGTCCTACCCAAGGGGATCGTAACTGCTGTACTGTTCACTCTTCGCATAACTGGTATGTACGGTAAAAACAGTCGTGTATGAAGCAGTAGCGGGAAGGTTAATTTTGTCAGTTTTTCTTCGTTTAGATGATTATCGGCAACTTTCGTCTCGAATCGTGACTTTCTCATACTTTGCCAAATCAGATTGCGGAAAAACACTTCATAAAATCACGCTGTCTACGGACTACTGCTTCAATTGAACAAGTTTGCCTCATCAGACCTTTAAGAAAACTAGAAGGTGATCAAAGGCTTTCGGACTATAGAGACAAAACTGATCACGTGATGGCTGTAGAAAAGGGACAATTTTGGCAAATTACAGCATTTCCGAGGCGATACAAGATGAACGGACGGAATGGCAAGGGGATGGAGGGTTTCTATTTAGGGAGGGGCGGACAGAGATCAAGCAAATTTGATTGGTTCACAGAAAGATGACTCACTTTCTAACGTCCACCTCTGCATCTGTCTTATCAAGTCGGGAACTTCTCCGTCTGGTGTTCTGATATTTCTTATCAATTGGCAGAAATCTTCCGCACATTTCTCCGTTTTGGGGAGGTACGTGTTAAGCTGGCCTGGTTTGTACAAGAGATGATTAAACGGCTTTCTCAGCCGTCGCCATTCATCACCCTGACTGAAATCGACAAATGAAAAAAAAAGAAGCAAATCAAAACAATAAAGGTAAAGTACAAATACATAAAAAATACGGGCAAAACTTAACAACAGTAGTACCAATCACAACACTTTGTTACGAAATTTGCGTTTCACTTAGAACCTGCTTCAGAGTATGTGAGAGAACTGAAATGATTTTATTCGCAACGGGCACCCACGTACCCTACCAATGTCAGGTACTCGGTTATCAAATAGGTTATCCAAAGTTTCACCAACGTACTTTGTAGGTGTGACAAGAAACTGTCACTTTTTCCTAATTGACAACTCTTTACTGTCATTCCCGTCCGTAAGGCAAAGCAAAATGCCATATTATGACGTCACAACTAACTCATAGTCTAATGGAAGTTATACTTCCGAGTATCAGGCTACTTGACCGACCACGGAGTGAGGAACTAATGACAGAAATTTGGAATCGATGGCAAACAGTTGTAAACAACACGGTTGAATTGAGTTATAGAACGGCATGCACGACCTAGTGCGTCAGCAGGGCTGGGGAAAAAAAGTCACGCTAGTTCTAATCCCTCTGGAGCTCCGTACTTACTATCACTTACCCCTAAGAAATTTCCAGGAAAACGGAAATTTCGTTAAAAATTGTTTGTTGCTGAAATTGTCAACTATGCTCCGTCTTTTGTTTTGATTTTTCTGTATATATTTTCTAATAGTAGTGTACATGGCTCTTGCGCTGTCTATGCTTACCCATGGAGAGCATACTCCATTGTGCAGTACATTACGCCACATGCCATAAGTTTACAGACAAATGCTAAGTTTAAGTTTCAAATCATGCTTTCAAATTACGAAAGCCAAGTAATGGACCTCTATAATCGATGTTTGTCCTCATTTTTTGTGATGTAGGACGGACCATCGAACAATAGGTAAAACAGTAACAAGAGTGATTGGCCATTGTCAGCGGAGATACTGTACCTCGCCGTGATCCTCGGACGACGGATAGAGTAATACAGCGGGAAAGGGTTAAGACACCATTTTTTAAGTCCTCATGATCCAGTTTTTTGGCAAATCATATTATTCCATCATGGTGTTTTAGACGAATAGGTATTGCGCCATCTACAGACCGTGCATCCGGCGTGTTGTGACATCTCGTACTCTCTGCTCATTACGATAGCTCGTACGTCAACATGACTTTGGCTACAGTTACTGAACTAACGAACTTAAAAAAGTTATCATTACACTTTTGAAAGCTGAAGTAATCACAGTCATTTAGGCACTGATTTAATTTCACCGTAAGGTTGACGTGTATGAATATGAACTTGAAACTTAATTGATAACTTGTGAAAGTAAGCGTATATCTGAGAGAACTGAGTGAGGTGTAGAGACCTTTTTAGTCTACTCAATAGGTAGTGTATGCACATATGGCAAAGTGCCGTACTGATACAGTTTCTTTTGTATTCAAAGACTGGTTTACAATGAATTAGACACACTGATTAAAAAAGAGTTCAACTGAGCGTCCTAGATATACTACTATTAATTGGAACTTGCTGTGCTTTCTGCTAGCTTGAAAACACTGTCAAAACTAAATATTTAAAATCTTCACAAAGGAACCCCGAGGTAATCTGGTTCCTTTGGTTACATACGTGATGGCACGGAAACTCAGGAAAAGTTTCATTAATCTTGAAATGAATGCGCGGGGTAATACCCTTTAGTGTCTTCTTCTACGGCTAACAATTGACTCTCGCCACAAGTTGACGGGTGTGGGGGGGGGGGGGGTTGGGATACAGCTATCAGTTCATTTCTCGATACAGTTATTATCGTAAAGCTGTACTTACAGATTGCTCATCCCAATGTTTCTCTTTCTTAATTTCCGGTATGCGACCATCGGTTCAAGGGTTATCCTCCTCGGGGTAGGCCCTTCGTGACGTATTAACTCCTTGACGTCATCGGGTTCAATAATGTGCACATGGGTAATCCCTGCCAAGGTTTCCTTGTAAACCGGACCGAACTGTCGGAATCTGTCGATCGTTGCCAGGTGCATTTTCTCCATGCTGTACGGACCTGAATGGCAAAATAAGAAATCATGACGGGTAAGGTTTACTCAGAGGTCGTAAGATCGAAACAACAAAAGAAACCCCACAAATATAAACCAAATCAAATAAAGAAAAAACAAATAACAGGGTTGAAAGATGAGATAAAGGGGAACAAGCAAAAAGTAAGAAAAATCTTTATAAATGTGGGTAGTATCACGTTTAGTATATGGCTGTACGTACCATTACCCATGTAATCCAACAATGATCCCAGTAAGGGTAACCCTTTGGGTCCTGGTACTTCTTCGTAAGGTTTGACTTTCGTGACAGCATCTCCCTTCTTCGTGTTGACTGGACATATCGCGGGCACCTCTAAAACCGTCTGCTCGCCACGCAAGGAAGCCGCTGAGGGCTGGGCCGGGGCCGCAGCTGGCACCGCACTCCTGCTTCGACTGAGTAAGACGTTCGAAACTGACGTTAGTTGCACATGACTACTGCATAGCAAGCACCTTCGACTGGTGGGGAACATCCTGGGGTTAAATCTAAGGAAAGAGGAGACGCAACTGTGATTGATAGCCTGTAGTTAAGAAACTTAACGAACATGTTTATTGCACGAAATGTGTTCGGGGAGTTTGTTGGAATGACTACGGACAACACACGAGGAGTATTACGTAGAAAGGATCTCACAAATCTCAGTCACGTGAGGTCCTCGAACATTAATTACGAACCATCACCTTAACTAGGGTAACGTAACAGGCTATAGTAGACCACGTATGAAAAATTAATATATATAACGTAAAACTCGTAAAAAAAAATCACGTTCGTACTTTATAATTAGAAAGTACAATGTTCTAAAAGTGGTAAAGGCTTACGTTAGCAACATATACAAAGGGTTTTAATTTGTTGGTCATAATTGTCGGATAAAAGGTTCCACTTGTGGTAAAATCGAACCCGCCCTCCCCACCCTACTGAAAGAGCTGAATACGGGCCTGAATTGCCGGTCTACATGAGAAATATAAATCCGTCAGTAGTTCCGTACAACCGAAATTAAAAAGGAGATTGGGATACGAAAAACGCCGTCTCTCTGTTTCACTCCCTGTGTTTGAGCGCATTTAAAAGATTTTGTTGATTCCCATACATGTCGAAAAACACCAATGAAAACTCAACTATGTATTGAGCAACGGGAGAATCAGCCAACATACAGCGTCCAAAAATTCAGGGAAAAGTATTCCTATTCTATAAAAAATATTATTTTCAATGCATGTGACTTTTAATTAGTCCAGAAGAAATGTTTAATATTTTAGTTCCTTTTCAACTTCTGACGATTGAGCAGCACCAAAGACTTCCTAGTACTTTAATCGTAAGAAGTTTGTTGGTTATCAATACTTCAACAACCAAAATTTCTTTTTAAGTTTACAAATCAAACAATCTCAAACAAACTCCTTTATGGTGTGTACGGTAGTGATTTGCTCATGGCAACTGCGTCTTCCAGGTTCAGTTCACAAAACCTGTTAAACAGCAAATCAGTACGTTTCTCTCAGGTCCCAACGAATATCAGTCTGACGGCAAATTATCACGTGACCTCCACGGACTCATGTGTGCTGTGAAAGCCAGAGATTGAAAGCTACCCTCCCCAAGTAATCCAGAGGTCACCGTGTTAGAACTCTACTCCACACTCCTATCAAAGATCATACGAAAAATGTTGGTAAAAATGGACTTACTTTAAACAAACGTTGAAAAGTAACAATCACTTGTTAATGATCCTTATTCGAAAATTGCACCAACCTCTCTCCGATCAAGTGAGAAATATTAGACGAAAAAGGAAATGTCCTCGCTCGTTAGAGCTATGTTCCATCCGTGTCACAAACTGAGGGAAACACTGTGCATTCACTTTTAAAGAACCACACCTACCCGAGCAGGCACTCAAACGCAGGACAGCTAGGGTAATGACTGGTTCAACTAGTTGACAAATGTACCGATATGAGGACATGGCCACAAGAACGGGCACTAGAGAACCTTGGCCGATTCGAGGGAGGTAGGCCTTCGAACTGTTGACGGATTGTACGCACGGAGCCCGACGGTGAATCTTTTGTGAAATCACAACCACGTCGAAGGGGATTTATGTGTTTATCTCTACACGGAATATACGGGTCAACTTATATCCATACAGACGCTTATATTAAGACCCGCGTATCTCTGATACCGTATTTGGCTAAAAGACTATCTGTTACGAAAGAGTTAAAACGCATTCAAGCAGAGAAATATAATCCAACCGATTTATGATCTTCAGCCGAAACAAAATGCAATAGCTCCTGTTCGTAAATCAGAATAACAAAAACCAATGCGACAGAAAGGACAAGAAAGAAAGAACGAGAGTTGTTTACCACGAGTTATCCGTTTCATTCATCCCCATTGATTCGAAAAGATGAAAAATAGAAGATGTTTACGAAATATCAAATGACCTAACCTGTAAGAAAGAGAGGGAGGGATATAAATATATCAGGAGATCACTGGGGTGTCCGTTGGAAATATCATCTCAGATGATCATTAAAGTGAAAGGCCAGATGAAAGGAGTAGCGGCGCTGAAAATAGTGGCCCATATCGCACATTTCTGAAAATCTATGAAAACATGAATAGTCACTGAATAACGGTTATGAGAGGGGCCAAAGGGGTTGATGCCTTGTTGAGTTTTTTCTTTGTGTATGTGTGTGTATGCGTAATGGAAAATGTCCAGTAAAAATATATAAATAAGCACCGTTACCATTTGGCTTTCAGATACTGCGTCCGCAGAGAGTCAATGACAACAGTTACATAAAGCAACGCCACGATTATTCCGTTAGTCAATGAGACAGTGTGTGTACTTAACACTGTGTAAAATCTAATATCTGTTCCGTTATTAATGCATTTTTTGATATGCGACTGATTAATTACAGGTTGTAAAGGAGATAGATATATGGTTATCGAGAACTAATAAATAAATATGTAAGTGTTAAACCAATATACCGGTATCTGCAGACTGTGAGTACCAGCCTCGTTCACTCTGTGTTTCAACTGGTGATGTGACGAACGGCCGTAACATCCAATGATGCAGTACTGTTGACTCCCATAGAATGAAGGTCCTTCGACGTTACTTCGTGAACCATCACCCACACTGTGTATCTTGAAACTTGATTAGCCTCAAGTGGTGTACAACCGGTCGTTGACTCCCCAACTGCTGCTAATGTGGATGTGCGTGTGTGACGACGGAACTTGATAGGAGTAATGTGTGTATGTGCGTTTTTCGAGGCATCGATATTTTTTTTTCTTTTCTTCGGAAAGACATTAAGTAATATAGCTGCCATTGACTGACGATCCCTTCCACCCCCCCCCCCCCTCAAAAAATGTAGTTCTCAAACCTTGAAAATGATTACATCGCCGAGGAAATGACTATTAAGACCACAAATACAATCGTAGTTACACAATCAGACTTTCAGACGACAAACTTAGCAGGGGTCAACAAAAGGTGAACTGGTGTTTGGAAAGACTTAATAACAAACGACAGCTAATTAATTGTGACGTCATTCACTGGGATCTTGCAAACAAATGCCACACGCATGGCTCTAGTTCAATTGGAGATCTACGAACGAGTGTATGTCTGTAGAAAGGATTTGCTCTACCAAATTGATGTAATGAGGGGACTGGGTGGGGCCGGAGAGAAAGGAAACTGCTTAGAATGGTACAGACAGTACAGGTAATGGTGGCGGTGAATGTGGCGTTAAAGGTACTTTGACTTATGAATTAGTTTTTCAATTGAGTGTCAAAATTCACTGAACAGTGAGTGAAGAAATCACAAAAATAGGAGAAAATGAGAAAATGATTATTGCGTAATGCACCTGTAACCTGAATAATACAGCCCACAATGAGTACAAGTGTGTGCACATATATTGGAATTGTAGCTATACATTGTGTCTATACATTGTGACTATACATTGCGGCTATATATTAGCCTATAACGGCTATATATTAGATTGTAATGACAATACATTCATAACCTTATCATCAGCACATCCTTTCGGAATATTAACCCATGGTATAATTTCAACTTTATAGTCAAACATCAACCATTCTGCACATCGATAAGCAATTACACGCCGACCGCGTGCAAAGTGCATCTTACCATTGTACCACCCGCTTTCAAATCAGTTCAAGATTGCTTGCAAGAGCCTATGCCACCAAGCCTAAGTCTAATTAACAGCTCAAAGATCCCTTTTTCTTTCTTTTTCAAAGCCGAAGTAAAAAAAAAACACACACACACAAAGGAAGAGACAGGAAGAGAGAAAAAATCTCATAAAAGTTATCAGAAGACCCACTCAGCATGGGGTCTTTGTGAATCAGCTAAGCTGTGCAGGACCAAAATATACTTGAATAAAACCGAGCTAGTTCCGTCACGTACGTGTTTTCTTTTTTCATATATACTTCAAATTTATTCAAAATATCAATTCTTGCGTAAAGATAGGTATAATGGAGAACATGCACGACGCAATAGGCTTTTGAAGACATATCAGAAGTTGTTTAACGACGAAACTTTATTTGAAAACTGTTATTGAATGCTAGGCTCTATATCATTTTAAAGCACCCGCAATTTCGATCCATTTTATACGACTACACCTCCTTGATATGTAGGGGGTGAAATAATTCTGCTAAATTCTTAACGATTTTGGACATTTAATTTCTTCTAAATCAAGATTTTTTCCACACAATCTCTGAATATGTCAAAACTACACATTTTCAATTCTGTACAAGGTGACGTCTTCTTTTAGCCTGGTGACAACAACTATTTACTTTACACAATTCCACTGGTCCGATAAGTTCTCAACGTTAATGGTAGAGCAGTTCTTACTGTGTAATGGTCCTCATTTACTCGCGTTTAACACTGTATATGCTAGGAGAACTGGCTTGTTATTTATGGTTTCTTTCACTGGGATGGAGTGAGGGAGGGGAGTGAGGGAGGGGTGTGGGTGAGGGTGGGTAGATTGAACTGTAGCAGCATGACACGATGCTCGCTCAATGTGCAAAAATAAAGGTAGGCTTACATGCCAGATGCACTCACTGGGAAGTATCCAATGTATTAAAACCATTACTCTAAACTATGTGCGAATTAAACTCAGTTCCAGGAACTTATATAGGCTTAATGGAAATTCGTTCCTGTGAAATATTCCGAAACAAAACGATCAAAAATGAAACGTTGCATTCAAAAGACATCAAGAATTCCTTCGGTTTTGCATATTTCGTTTAAAGGGGCTCATTGAGTTGATATCAGTAAAGATTGCGGTGATTTTGAAGGGTATAAACACATGACAGTACTCGCAATTAGCATAATTAATCAAGTTTTACATCCAATAGTTATATGAAAACTGTCAAATTTTTCGAATTTTTGACCGTTACTTGCTCTGATCATGTGCATGTACTAATGTGAAAATGTCTGGTCACAAAGTTTCAAAAACCAAATTTAATCGTTGGTTACTCACTCATTAATGTTCCAACGTATGTAAAACTTTGGGATCCTTTTAATTTAACTGTTTGTCATTAGTGTGTGAAGGAAACTTGACCGGTTTAGAAAAATTGAGTGAATTTCACAAAACAACTCAATGAGCCTCTTTAAGAAAACAATTGCCAGATATATACATCAATTCGATCAGTTCGGTATATCAGTTGACAGATATATCAATAGCTGTCCTCATACACCTGATGAACACAAACCTGGCGCACACACGATGTACATTTACATGCACACACAACTTCAACACTTGCTATACCGCACGCGCTTCTTCCGCTCAGACAAAGGAACTAAGACATTTTTATTAAAAATTTCTGATGGGTGTACGTTAATCAACATTTGAAAGTAAATTCTTATAAGTTGGGGTGTAGAGCAGTTTGCTAACAGTTACATCTGGTAGACAGCAGTACGTCCAAAATTAATTAGTCCAAGAACTCATGAAAACGGGACCCAACGCCCTCCCCCCCTCAACCTCCCCATAACTCCCATTCCATCCACTCGTCAGCGCAGCTGTACAGACAGTCAAAGAAATGTTACAGTACATGAAGCAGATGAGCAGATTCACTTCAGTGGTTAAATGTGAAGTAACTCGCTGCAATGGTTGCTGAATAATGATGATGATATCTAGCCATGTTCAATCTGAAACATTCTTTTAAAACAGATTTAGAAAGTGTGTCAAACATATTAAACGCACCTGGCCGAGAGTAAACGTATGCACCGGAACTTATCGGTGACCCCATAGTAAGGAGTAAACTTGATAGGGCTACCTTTCATCGTCGTTCATTCCAAAAGTAGGACTATTTACGGCGTACATTTTATAAATTACTTTTCGAAAAATAATCGACACCGTTTTTTCAAACGCAGAGATATGACGTCACGATATGACTGAAGTCACAGCATGGAAGTATATTCGATACCAACAGTGAAGGTATGTACTACACCGACCGGGTGAGCTATACTGGCAGGGAAGCTATTTCGGCAGGTTAGTACTTTCGTGATCACAGAAATGTTTGGAGTACATATGTCACATTATACAAGTTAAACAAAAGAAAAATAAACAAAAAAAGAAAAGCAGAAAGAATGAAAACGAAAATTAGATTTAAAGGTGAAAGTAGGTTGTTGTTTACCTAAGCCGAAAGGTGTGCCCGTGTTATCAAACTCCACACCACTGATATGACATTAGAAATAAAAATGGATTTGCTGACAAACAAATTCGTCTGGTGATGGCAAGACATACTTAGCCAGTAAGTTTTCAGTTATTGAAAAACTTAAGTAGTTTAGCAAAAGCCCTTCAAGGAACCGAATATTCAACACCAATCAGAGAAGAAGATATACATGTGAGTCTCACATCTCAGGTGGGTTAAGATGAGCACAATCACTGACTGAATCCACTAACTTCCCCTCACCTATATTTCCATTTTTCAGGATATTGGCGGACGCTCTTACAGACCATTTTCCTTTAAATGGATCTCCTTTCGACCACGTCCCCCCCCCCCCCCTCTTCACCTTTTAAAGGTGGAACATGAGTTGCACTGCATGGCAATCTCGTAATCATCTATTTTTGCTCGTCCTTGTTTCAGGGAATAAGAAGTAGGGGAAAAGATCACCTGTCACAAACATTATGAACTCATCTTCCAGATATTTGTTTGAATATGGAAATTTTCTCGCCATTTCTGTCAGCCCTACAAACTTAAGGCTCTCCAAGAAAGCACAGCAGTCAATCACCGTTACTTGAGAAATCAAACAGACCAATGGGAAAGCATGTGAATATTCATGTATACACAAATGGGCCTTAAACAATGTGTTTTTGTAGTGATTATGACATATTCCTCGTAGTATGAATTTTACTGCTAATTTTTCAACTCATACTTCAGCTTAAAGGCTGTATTGCATTACCCTAAGCTATATTTTTACCTCCCTGAAAGGAAAATTCTCAACTGGCTCTAAGTTACAGTACTCTTAGATTGACAGCAAATTCGAAAGATGCATAGCCGCTCGTATTACACAGCGTACACAGCGATCCATTGTTTGGATTACACATGTGGAAGAATTTAAGACAAGCTGAGGGAGGGACTAGAGGTAGGTGGTTGGGAGAATTGAAACTGTCTGGGGTGATGCATTACAGCCTTTAAGCTTAAAAAATTAAGACTGCACTACATAGTCACTGCTGCAACAAACACAGGTTCATGTGCAGGAGTAGTTCTTTGTGGGGGAGGGGGGAGTCCAAGGGACATGCGTTTGCCTTTAAAGCGGTATAATGTATTACAGTTCTCTTAGAATTTATAAATATTGTTGTACCCATTTCGAATACTTTGCAAATAAAACGAATGTGTTTACACTTATAACCTACGCGCCTTCTCCCATTCTCACTAACGTGTGACCACCATGCATGCAAGTGACAGTTAAAAGACCTTTCGGTTTACATTTACCATGACAGGCGCTAGGATTGAAAAGGTTCACCTTTTCTACATCTCCTTTTCTGTGTGTTTGTGTTCAGCACTCAATCAAATGAACTCGATGGGTGAACAACTTTGTTATGACTTCCTGAAGTGAGCAATTCGTTTCTCCACCATTTCTTTTATTGATGGCTATGGTAATATAGAGTATGATTGGTTATAGGTACACCACTAACCTAGCGGCCGTTGACTGCATCCATTGAAATTGCACTGCCAACAACGATATCTAAAGAACACATACATTGTGGTAATTCCATTATGAGAAGGTCAAAAGCCAGTTTAAGCATATTTTCTTATTTTTCTTTCCCTCGTGCTCCCGTCAGACGGGCTCGTCTTATCGCTTAACTTTGGAATCAGTAACAATGGAAAAAAGAATAAGAAGATAAAAAAAAATGAAAGAAAAAATTGACGCCAGTATAAATATGCCAAAGAAGAACCACGAATGGTCACCTTGGATCAACCAGTTGCTGTCACGTTGTTATTTCCATTGATCGACCGTGAGGGGTTGTCAGAAGTCTCAGTTTACTGTTAAAACAGGCTAACAACATTGTGGTGCATTTTTGTCTTTTAAGAAACGTTGAATAGCACACGAAAGGTTTGTTATTCTATAGAAGATTCGCGTTCAGAGTTTGGTCCATGACGCCGAAGTGTAATCTTTGTCATCCAGTTTTGAAATTTAGGCAAAAGAAAAAAGGGGGAGGGGAAGAGTAAGAAGAAACAGTGAGATGAACGAAGTCCCATTTCAAAAATCACGCCATCTATTCAGTTAAACTAATACTTAGTTCAGTGATTCAGTGTGGTGAAATGTAGCCAATTAAGGGATTAAGAGATACTGGTAAACATTGGAGACAGAAAGAACCGCCTGTCAAACTTTAAGTTAGCTTTAAATAAACTCTCTATGAATATTTATATTGGGTACGTGACTCAGTTTTGCGAGCAACTGCTGTTTTTATGTAGTCAGAGACTGAGGGGACTGTGAAGGAGGAGAGAAGTTAAGGTAAGGTAAAGTAAAGTAAGGTATATATATATATATATATATATATATATATATATATATATATATATATATATATATATATATATATATATATATATATATGACGTCATGAACGCAAACAGCGCTTCAGGTCAAGATACATTGGTTGCTATGGGAAGCTTTTGTATAATCTCTATCCCCTGGACATTTCTAAGAACGGAATCGTTGAAGTTGTTACGTCACGCTGAGATTCAAATTTTAGAATGCTGTGAACTTTAAAGGTCAAAACTGTAGCAATTTGCTCTCAAGATCATTGATGAAAGAAATCATCAGACTGTTGGAAGTGAACACTGCGAACCGATGGACGACATCTCACAAACACGCATGCAAACATTAAAGAGTGTTGCGACCCTGCAAGATCGGTATATGGCATATAACTGTAATGGGCACCATCTGCCGTGAGCGGCCATAAAAATGTGGAAAGATGCTAATGCGCAAACTGTTACTACTCTTCCACAGTTACTCTCCCACTATGGGTCGGTGGGTTATCAACCCACCGACGATCTACCCACCATATCTCTCGGTTGCGGTTGAAACTTTCCAATCAGCCATCTTTCTCTTCCTCTCGTTTGAGCAGATGGAAGTGTCCAATTTACATAAACACACCGTTTGAATTTATTTATTCCTTCAGTAAATTTTCATTAGTACCAAGAAGTGATACACTAACCGCAGTGCTATCCACATGAAAGTCATCATACGCTTTCATAGTTTTAATAAACATACATTACCAAGTCAACATGTCTCCAGGTTTAACTACTGAAGTAAAGAGAATGATTACAATGATTGCAGTGGGTGATTACTTAGGGACGCTTCCAGAAGATCCTACCATTTTTTAACCTTAGGGAACATTCCTTGATGTACGGTAAAAACTATGTGAGATGTGCAGAAGCATTATGTGACATTGCTTTCCGTTTCAACCACATATCTCTAGATCTAAAAGGTCTATGAATACGATCGCTTTCCAAAATGAATAAGCAATGTCATCTTATGGAAACTTCAGATGGAGTCTCTCTCCAACCCCCACCCCATTTTGTTTCTGTCTATGCGTCGTGTGAACGTGCGTGTGTTGACCTACAACGTCATATGTTCATTGTCCGAGGGGGGTATTATTATTACCGTTTGGGTAATTTCATGTTGAATGACGTAAACGCCAAACGTCACATTCTCCACTAGGAAGTGTGATAATGAATTTTTTCAGCGTATATATACGGTCTTAAAATTCAAGCAAGGCTTTCGAACGATCTTGCCCACATCCAACAAACACCTATCCCGACCTGTCCGTATCCCGCAATTATTGTACAATAGTTGGCCACCCTTTGCTGTCAATTACCGGTAAGTAACAAATTAATTAAATTAAGACAGAGCTGAACAACGTTAAGGGAAATAGTTGGCAAACGATTCATTCGACTGAAAGTTCCACATGTTTAGCAACAAATAAAACTGTGTGGGCTCCCTAGTAACAGCATCATACATCTTCAGTCGCAAATTGTTTCTATATAGCCTATGCATAATGTGATTATGACGTAACAACGGACAGCACATGGGGATTGGAAAGCGCTACGATGACACAGTACCACAAATGTAGGTTGCATCGCACAGTGAATAAACTATTTTATGAAATGGTCGAATACATTCTACTATACAAACAACAAGCATATGAAAAAAAAATGACATACTGTATGTTGTAATGAATGCTATTTCGACATAACGACGTACATCTTAAACGCCATGCACACAATGTGGCCAGCCATTTGAGCGGATTTTTTTTTGTCAATGTAAGGCAAATGTGGCTTTAACATGGGCTATAATGTCATTTCTATTTTTACTTATTCCATTGATAGCACAATTCACATGAACTGCAGGTGGTTCAAAACTGAAAGAGAAAAAAAAATGAACTACCTCAAAAATCTGTCATCTACTGTATACGCCTTGTACGAATGATCCTTCCTGTACTTGTGACGGAAAATGGAGAGACGAATATAAAGATGACATAAAGTTTCTTGGCCTCGTAAATTTATGCCTTTCATCTCGTTCTTATATAGATTTAAACTCAGTCCCAACATAGAGTTTGTTCGTATGTCGTGTGTGCACCTCTCTTTTTTTTTTGTTTTTTTTTGTATCAGGAAACGGGAAAACGAAACTACTTTAATTGAGACCTTTGAACCAACCATGTAAATGATGTTTATCATTCATTTAAAGGGGAAACAATATCTCTGACTCATTCAGTGTAGACATAATTATAAACACTTCACTGAACGATTGTTAAAGTTGACCATAAGTTCTGAATATATAATAACGATAATTGATACACCCTCGTTACAGCATGGCTTTCTGTGAATTTGTTACTATCAGTATCTTTTTTAAATGAATTTCATTATGCACGTAAAACCGATTTCTGACAATGTTGGCCCTGTATGGTACCGTATCACTTTAATGAGATCCAACGTTGTGATAGCAACCGACATGGTACTTATAAACTACCTGAGTATTACCGTGCTACTTCTTGTCAATATTAACGTTGCGTTATGATTATGTAATCATCCTAAGGGGGGGGGGCGCAAGACCGTAAACTGTGCCTCAAGTTCTACAAAAATCTTGCACTCCTTACCATCTGTGTGACCGTCCCTTATGTGAACAGGATGGGAGAGCACAGAGGGCTATTTCCCCCTCTTTACGGTGATAAATCAGTTATGACAATATGAAGCTGTTCATTGGTCAATACGGGATATAGGCGATCAATGACCCATTGAAGGAAAGGACAAAATCTGTTTTGACTGTCTTTGACCATCGTCGACTCACACGACTATTACAAACTAAACAATTGTCAATTTGAAGGCTGCCAACCAACTTACATTCAAGGTGTAGGTGCGTCGTGTAAGATATTTCCGACTTATCATGTGACAACTAACTCTCACGGGAACTGCTAAATATCGATCAGACAGATTTTAGCTAAAACTTGGGGAGGAGGAAAGAGTTAAAATTGGTGATCAACACTAAATCATGCACCTTTCGATGTTTTAAAAAGTCTTAATCTCCAGTTACCATCCTCAATGTTACAACGTCTGAATTTCAAACTATTCGCTCTTCACTGCCCAACAGAAAGAAATGATGTTAGCACCCAACAATAAACCAGCCCCACACACCCCTCCCCCTAAAAAGAAAAAAAAACAATTCCCAGCACTCATTTTAGATCCTCAGGATTTCCGCGAGAACGGTGAATCTTCAAAGTTTTCGACCGATGTACATTCATTTGCATAATGGTGGCGTGCTACCTGCAACATGCACATGGCGGTTTGAGAGGCAGCACTTTATAGGCCTATATGTATAATATATATATATATCAATTTGGCAATGTTTGACTGAATGATACTGAGTCGGCTTTACCCGACATCATATATCTTTGTGGATGTTTATTTGCTTACAAATTGTGTTGGCTGGTTAGTCTTCTGCAATGAACCAGGGAGCTGGATGAACGCACAAGTCTCCCTTCACATTATAGTACCTTTACATTGTCATGTAATGCAGAACATGACAAACATTCCATGAATCAAAGCAAAAAAAAAATCATAATTGACAAGGGAATTTGAAAATGGTAACATTCCTGTTCGCTTGACCCCAAACGTACCTGCCATCACACAGGTGGCAACATACCACGTATACGCATTTCATAGCCCTGTGAAGTACACAGTCAATGTGCTACTTGGTGAATGTCAGGTGAACTTATGTCAACCGCAATGCAAACAAAGCAGGGGGGGGGGGGGGGGAACGGCAATATTGTAATCTCGTTCTCCATTCAGGTAATGGTTAAGATGGCTTTACAATATACCCATGTAACCTCGAAAATGCGGGGATTAGAAAGATTCAATTCGGTTACGTAAATAACAGAACGGAAAGAGCCTGTCGAGGCATTGGAATTTCCCAGCCGTCCAGTATCGCATTTAAGTTTAAATTGACGTTCTATTGGATTTGATGTGTACACAAGGCACAGGTTGAAGAGCGTACTATAGGGACCCAGCGGTCGTTAGGGACACTGTAAAATGCCGGGTCTATATTATTAAATTTCCTGGGCTTAATTCATTCATCAAATCGATAGCATGAACCTCTTTTCTTCTGTTTTAGTTTTTCGTTTTTCGTTTTTATGTCCTGTGCCCTGTCTTTCCCCCTTTATCATATCATGGATACGAAAGTACAGGAGGCAGGTACGTTACATTGATACATGCATCAATAGTAATTACCGGGAGGAAAATTGCCCTTGAAGCACTAAGCTCTATCATAGTTCTAACGACGTATAGACCTACTTATTTTCTCTCCCTGGGGGGTATGATACAAATATATATATATATGTAGGCCAAGTCGAAAAAGCTTAATCTCAGTCCATTTAATGTCTTACTCAATTGGGCCTATTATCCTATATAGTGTAGGTTTAAAACGATTACAGCTTATGTAAAGAAAAATAAAAGATGGTAAAAATGCCAAGGGTTTGCTTAGATCGCGAAGTGTGTACATATACGCCACTCTAAAAGTAGGTCATAGAGATTGCATTGTACAATTCACAGGGCTAAAGTATGTTTCAAGTGGGACATAAACAACTCCAGTGGTACTCGAAAAGCCATTGGTTAATTTGAAATGTCTACGAGGAATTCTTGAATACGAATGAATACGAATTAATGAAACGTACGATATTGATCAAGTAATTCTTGTTTTTTATTTTAATATAAACTGCATTACCATATTGGAATGCTTAAATATGCGTATTTATGAGGATAGTGCTTCCCCAGACATAACCGTACCTGTTATGCGGTCCATAAAGAAAAATAGAAAGGTGCAATTGAAAGAGGGGGGGGGGGGGGGTTGGGCGCTTAGGGTAGCATGGTTTCTGAAGTGTGTGGATTACATAATTTCTGTCGCCGTATAGCACTGGTTTACCCTATTTCTCTCTTATTATTGTATAGTTGTTGTTTCTCAACCAGTGAGCATGCGAGTATAAATTCCAGCCACAATAGAAGAAGGTACGTTTATCACGAACAATTGTCCACCATACTTATACATTTGTGTAGTTTTGAGTGTATGACGGTGCGTGTGTGTTTGTGTGTGAAAGGGGGGGGGGGGGTGGATGGGGGTAGGTGGGGTGGAGGGGTGTTGCACAGCGTGTACCCTTACAACCATATTCAGCGATGAATTATTTGCTCCATCGGCACTGTGTGACTATCGCCCGACGACTTAACATAGACCAGCATACCCTATCGAAAACAAAGGAGAGTGCTTTTGTGCACACCAAGGTTCCTGTTTCTTTTAAGAGCAATGTTTGAAATTTCAGCAGTTTCTGCTTGTAGTCCAAGGGACAACTAACGTGTTAAATATGGTTGTCCTTTTCAAACAGTAGAAGCTGAATATCTACACAGAGCAGTGCAGTGCATAAGGTCAATGTAAGCAGGGTAAATCTAAAAACTCGAATTGAAAGATGGCGTATGGGTGTAAGCATATCAATATGAGAGCAACATTCGATTTTATATGTTTTTGATTGGTGTATAAGAAAAATAAAAACAGTTCCACAAAAAATTGCTGGTACTCTTGAACATTTCTCCAAGTTTCTAAAAGTACCTTTCAGACCTGCTCAGTTTGGATACTTGCAGTATTGATCCTTCTCGGCGTTCAGAGATTTTCTCTTGAAATGTAATCATGGTAAAACATGATATGAATAAACCATTTTCGAACATATTAGCAGGGTCGACTTATAGGAAACCATGCTTGCTATATTACAAAGGTCCTTGAAATAGCTAAAAATCCATTTGTATGTCCTTGGTTAAATCGGAAGATGCTTTTTTTTTTACGTTTTACTGAAGACACGATATTTAGATACCAAATAGCTTATGTTTTATGAAACTTTTGTTTTCCGAGGATGTGAGCTAATCTTCTGTCCTAGAGAATGTGCTTTGAAGGGCGTTTATTGACGAGAGGGTTTGGTGGTGGGAGGGGGGAGGGTTTGAATAGAAACGTTTACGGTATGCGAAGGGCGTGAAATGTTACATTTTTACTCCTATAGCCCATATGTAATATTGGAAATGTTTCAAGTGCATTAACGGCATTTTAAATTAGGTCTTTATGTGAAAATGCACGTCCTATATCCACTTTTTGTAGGTAAGTACATTTTGACCTGCGGTTGCCAGGTCACTTAAGATTGCCTTAGAGTAGAGATGGAAGGGGAGGGGGTGTTGAGGAGAACGGGGATGGACGTATGCTACAATATGATTTAAATACCATTTTAACCCTTGGGTAACGTTATAGCTTATGTGGAGGGGCGGGGAGGGGGGGGGGGCGGGCTATCCTCTTATTCACATAATGTAATCGGTAACATGACAAATGAGACTTAGAAACTGGCAAAGCTGAACGGGTGAGATAAAATTAGAAATGCAGAAAATGCAGTCGTCAAGTCGTCAATCTAGTCGTCAAGTCACCACCATGAACTAGATATTTGGACGAACGGGCCGGTCGGGTTCATACATGTGGGGTTACCCTTCTCGAAGTTGAATCGGTGTTAGCCCACAGTCACCGAGTTTCGACGCAACATCGAATTTCGAAGTTGTGTACCTGTTTCCACGTGCAATATTATGTGGCCCACGTGTAACGCGACGTATCTAGGCTATAGTGCAGATGCCCATATCAAAATGACCGTATAGGCCTACCTGTAACCCTTAACGTGAAAACGAGGATCCTACTAAATTATCTCACTCAGGTTGAAATAATTTAAATGTTCAAATAGAAATTCAGAAGAAAGAAGAAAAAAAAAACAGGAAAAAAAAAAAGAAGGAAACTATAAAACACTACTTACACTAACTTTACCCACGATGACTTCACTATTCGTCCAGCTATTAAAATATACCTCGCTTGTACAGCTGAGCTAGAGACTCCAGAAAGTGGCACTTGAGATATATACTGTAGGAGATCCTACACAGATTCAGTCATCATACTAGGACATCCTTTTGTCTTTAATATATGACGGTATCTCGCGTGTGGGGCTAGTGTATTTGAAAATTCACACAAGGTATGAATGATTCCAGTGATAATAGGTAACATAAAATGAGGGAAGGAATCCTTGCACACAATCTAACAGCTCTTTGAACGATGTCGAAGGCTCTAGGTGTACACGAACTGCATGCACGCTTTCGTGGGGTCGTAGTAAACATGTTTGTTTCTCAACCTCAAATCAATATTTGTGCAGTGTACACCTCTTCACTAATCAATGAAATCTTGTGGAACGTTCAATTGACAATATACTTCGATCAGCAGCACTATGACTATATGAGTACAGGACTTGCATCATGCGTGTATATATATATATCAAAAAATACTTAACGAAGATTTTTGTAGAATTAGTAAGACTGCTTACAGTACCCATGCGTTGTAAGCGCACATGTGGTTGCCATATAATACGCGTATCAAATTTTCTGTTTTGAAAAGTGCACTTACCTGTTACACACGAGAATAAGTTAATCGGATCCGAAACTTTCCAACGGAAATAAGGAAGAAAGTCCGATGGGACGAAAAACAGACAACTTCCTCGGTAGAAGCTGTATTAGATTAAATCAACTTTTGCAACTAAACCGCAAAGTGTCTTTTCTTTCGTAAAATCCAGAAGAAGAAATTGACGAACTTGGCTCTATTCAAACTACTATGCTGAGATTGAGAAGTATCCATAAATGAATAATTGATAAAGACGTGTTAGAATTCGGTAAGAATATCTCCGTACAGTCCGCTCCTCAAAAAAAAAATATATATATGTATAGCAGGAAAATACCACGATTTAATGAAGATTGAGAAATAAGCCAAGTATTGAAAAAAAAAGACTCCCAAAAACCCTGCGGACTGAAGCCTGATGGAATCTCCTAACCGGCGAGAGTTTTCAACTGCAAGATGAAAACACCGATTTTAGACTACCAGTCCTCCGAAAATCCGAATTGTGATTAACGGCTTAATATGTATTCCCGCTATATTTCTCATGCCTCGCGATTTCATTTCCGTCACCTTGGCAACTCTGCCTGATGTACTTGCACGTAAAAGTGTTGTACTTCCGGTGCCTCTTCCAGGTGGTACATGCTTTGCGATGCGGTATTTGATTCCGCGGTTAACCTACCCTTGAGTATTTACCTCTTTCGTCAAAAGAAACCGCATCCAGGGTAGGTACACAGTTCACATTTATTTGGCGGATTCGTAACTATGCGGCACTAGGATTTATACCCAACCAGAAAATACCTGTAAATTATGGAAGAAAAAAAAAACCGAAAAAAAAAAAACACTAAAAAAGATCTTTCTTTCTTTTCCTAAGCACGATAGAGGGTATTTATAAACCTAACGCACGTTTACAAAAGCATCGTCCTGTTCACGGGAGTATCAGCAGTGTAACTGAATTAGCTGTCATACTGCGAGAGGTGACTCCTCAAAAATGAGTGCTTCTTCGAAGTGGTTATCACGGCAAGATTTTTCGGTTGGTAGTAAGTGCTATGATTTCAAACGCCCCCTCAATAAACATCAGGTGATTATCAGAGCTTACGTCAAGTAGAGCGTTAAGATTCCCACATGGTGTACGGTAAGGTACGTGTTTTACTCATATAAACGGTGGACGTTGGCCTAATCCAGAAGGGTTCACTGACCTCTCGGTCTTACGTTGGTGTGGACCCTATGAGAGGAATGCACCGCTGTACCATACGGTACCATCAGGATTGGACACAAGCCATGAATTATTGATGTATGGGTGGCTACATTTCTTTCTTTTTTTTACCAGTTCAACGTTCTTGTCAGTTGGGAAAATTTTGTGTAAATTTCAAGAGCATCTTGAAAGAAAAGGGAGAGGCGAGATTGGCACATCATGTGTTTTGTACCCAAAACTGAGGCCGAAGAGAGAGAGAGAGATTTTGTCACCAGATAGGTAGACTGTTAGTTCACAAGAGTCGCTGCCTGTAACTTTGGCAAGCATAGCCCACATGTCATAACATTGGTCGACAGCCCGGCATGTACGTTATGATAAATGTAAGATCGAGGCAACCGTGAGTTTTTGGTTGGTTTAAAAGGGAACTAAAGGATTTGTTTTACAGAAATAAAATCGTACTTTTTGAACCAACATTTATGGACACAGAATGACAGATTATTCACACGAGGAAGGACTGTAGCCTTCTTCTCCTGAGATAAGTTTCTCAAAGATTAAAATTCGGTTATTTGTTGCTAAAGAATAATTTATTCACCCCAAATTTTATGATGCATCTTCTGTAACTCATTTTTGGCACACTGTTTTGAGGAGATGAAACTGACAGTGAAGATCTTTATTGATGAGCCTGAATGGTCAGCAATGATTAAAGCTATTTTAATTTGTATACCATGTTGGTGCATTGTTAACGCCCTACTTTCCCAACTGTGCCAATGTTTACCATCGCAACTAAAATGTTATCATAGTCTAAAAAATGCGGACATTGAAGAAAAAACTGGTTTGCCTGCTACGTGTTAATAAGAAATCCCAAAAAGTAAAATGGTGAGATTTGTAAAAAACAAAAGAGAAATTGACGAATTTTAGTGAATGTTTTATTGCATCGGAAATTTCCGCTCATTCGACACAATTGGTAACCTTTTCGTTCATTCGCATTTAGGTTTATCACTGTTACATGAACCGTTCGAATTTTGTTACGTTTTGCTTTGGTATTCATGAGGAGTGACATGTCTCAATGTACACTGATACGAAACTTTGCAGCTTTGCCTGCCCTTTGAAAAGGGCTCATTGATATCAACAAGCATGTGATGATTTTGAAGTATATAAGCACATGACAATACTTACAAGTAACAAAATTAGTCAAGTTCGCATCCAATAGTTACGAAAATTGTCAACATTTCTGAATTTTTGACTCTTACTTGTACTGGTCGTGTGCACGTGAATAAGTACTAGTATGAAAAATGTCTGGTCACGAATATTTAAAAAACCAAATTAATCGTTAATTAACTCACTCATTAATGTTTCATTATATGTTTTAAACATTGGGATCCTCTTAGTTTGATCGTTTGTCATTAGTATGTGAAGGAAACTTGACCGGTTTAGAAAAATTAGTGAATTTCACGACCTTGAAACTAACACTTAAAGGACTATCTCTCTGCACTAATATAGAAGAGAATTACACGGCCCGGTGAAATTATCATCTTTGATGTTCTCGTTCGTACAATACATAATATGGTTTAAGGTGACTAGTACCATAGAACTTATATCTGGCAAAATTGCGGAGAAGGAACAGAGAGTCGTACTTAAATCACAGCCGGGGGAGGGGCAAGGGGCGATCATTTTCCATTATATTTTATGTGCTTTAAACGTGGGATATGAGTTGAAAAGGTTGTCGTATTTTGCCACTGAAAGACAAATATGTTATAGTCACTACGAAAAACATTGCTCAAGTCCACTATTTATATCCATTCCAGTTGGTCTGTTTGATTTCAAGAAACAGTGCTTTCTTGTAGGGCCAACAAAAATGTCGAGACAATTTTCAGATTCAAATATCTGGAAAATGAAAGCATACTTCTCTTTCAGATTTTGTAGCAGGTGATCTTTTCCCTTACTTTCTCTCCCCTGAAACACTGACGAAGAACAAAGATAGATTACCAAGCGACTGCCTGTACAACTCATATTCCAGCTTTAATATAATGGCAGCCGACCTTTAGAAAAGAACATATATCAATGTACAGTTTATCTCCACTCGCTGGTCATGTGGCGTATAGGACATGTGGTGGTCACAGTCAGGTAGTGGGGGAGGCGGGGGTGGGGGTTGATCAGGGTACATGGTTGTACAGTCACTGGCTTTGATCAGACGGACTAGTTGCCATGAGGAGTGTATACACTATATCACGGAATTCTGGCGGGTTGAGAAGGAAGCTCTACACACTCCTTGTCAATATAGAGAGACTATAATATGAAGATCCGTCAGGCTTCAGAACAGAGGTTCCCTTCCTCCAGTCTATGCTTCCTCTAATATGCAGCCCCACCCCTCCCATCCTGCTTCTGTTATGTCGCCTCCTTCTCGTTAGTCCCCGAGACCATGTCATACTGTACTTATCCTAGAGATTTTTTTCTTCTTCTTGGGGAGGTGGGGGGAGGGATATGGAGAGGGGGAATATAGAGAGGGGGCATATAGAGCATTTGCGACATGGCGAATGTGTTACAGTGTGTAGGTCCATAGTGTATCTTTTCGTTTAATGTAGTATTCGAGGTTCTGTTTTAAGATCTGGCTAAACTATACTTCATATACTATTACACACCCATTGAATACTTTCTTGATTGGACAGACCTCTTACTTTCGTCGTCCATCATCTGTTTATAAGATTGATTCTCATGGACAAAAAAACGTTTGTCATCCCAAATTTACTGAATTTAGAGGATTAATTCTTGTAGTCATAAATATGCTTAAACGGCTGATAAACGAGTTTCTGTGAGCTTCGGGTCATATGTAGCAGGAGGAAAATCGACTTCACTACTGTCTATAGTTTTGACGTAAACCACGTGGGTGTGGACATGACGTGTACATTATTTAGGGAAATTCCCCAAATATTGACGCCAATTGTGAAATGGTTAAAAATCCCATATTTCGAATAGAAATCTGCATTTCATGAACTGTGTACACCTAGACATACCATTGTGAAGCATAACCGACATATCTTAATGGGAACAATTTAGAAATTTGTGTATAAAATGAGCAAATGATCGTTTTGTGAATAGAGCTTTTCGATGTGGGGGGGGGGGGAGGGGAAGAGCGAGTATAACCCAGTTCTTTGTCAAAATCGAAGGTGTCATAACTTTTCATGGTATTATACTAGTCATAGTAGCGAAGAGTTAATCTAGATACTACACAGTTCGAAGAATGTGGTGAATATGATAAAAGAGAGATAACAGAATGGGAGTAAATCTAGACCACGTTGAATAGTATACCAATAATGTAAACTACAAGAGCTTAATTTCAATTTCAGTTGGTGCCGAATAGACGCCGCCAATGTGAAAATGTGCTATCACGTTAATATGTATTATTGGCCAAGAAAATTGAATTTTGAGACGAAAGAAAGAAATACTCGAGCGTGAACCTTGTAGATGACATTTCGATGACCCAATATAAATCCTCTGTCAGCTATAGAATTTCCTATAACTTTACCTGTTTACACCAATTGTCTCATCTCGGTTTGATTTTTTTTCTTTTGCGAATGTGAAAGTATGTATGCTTTGAGGTCTATAAACTTTCGTAACCTTCATCAACAGTAAGGTTAACGTCCCCCCATGGTATAAAAATATTATCAGGATATAGGTTACGAATTATTTCAACTTCCTCTTTTCAGAAAAAAAACAAAACACAGTACATAGTATAAAATGAAAGAAATTGGACAGCTACACTGTATTGTGCGTGACACATCACTAACGGCGAGACACAGATATAAACACTTTGTTTAGTTTATTAGACTATTAAGTACTAACTGCATAAGTGCCCAAGGGAGAGACTTCGAACGCTGTCGCCAGTGGTAAAACGCTACAAACCGGGCACTTTATATATATATATATATATATATATATATATATATATATATATATATATATATATATATATATATATATATATATATATATATATATATTCCGTGATATTTTTGTTGCTACATAGCAGTCTCTCCTTTTGTCCTTGTTTGAAGAATGTATGAGGGTTAAGGTCACCAAAGGCATACGCCTCGCCGAAGTGTCAAGAATACATTCTGAGTGTCCACTTATCCATATCTACTTTTCCTTCTTGAGGTGTGAAAAGAAATTAATTCGGAGGACAAGTGAGCACTGATGGGACGGTGGGTGAATTTTCTCATTTTTAAAGAAGATTAATAATTTATTCAGAAGTATTACTCTACTGGCGTGTGAGGTAAAGACGAACCTCAACCTTGTAGTGCATACGTTCACGCCCCTTGTTCATCTCTGTAAAGTGGTTGAGAAAT
The DNA here is from genome assembly GCA_021234535.1 of Stichopus chloronotus. Classification (NCBI taxonomy): domain Eukaryota; kingdom Metazoa; phylum Echinodermata; class Holothuroidea; order Aspidochirotida; family Stichopodidae; genus Stichopus; species Stichopus chloronotus. The sequence continues at coordinate 17,334,577 of CM037832.1, read as the reverse complement.
GTTTCTTTATTTATTTTATTTTATGACAGTCCAACAATTTAAATTTGGGTGTTGTGTGTGAGGCGGATGGCCTGTGTCAAGTTGTGCGTCAGTCGCATGCGTTGTTTCTTGTAGGGAAAACTCGGTGATGGCCCGGACCGGATTCACTAACAAAGGCACACACGCGCATATACGCCCTGCACGGAAGCTCAATATAATAAAAGGTGAAAGAAATATCCACGGCGGCCATTAGCTTCCAGTTTTCACCTCTCTGCCAATAGAAATTACCATTTTCGACTGCCCGCTAAAGTAACTCTGCTTCCGAATCAAATTTTAAGTAGGTCAATGGCCCGGAATGACTCGCAAAGCTAATGATTATCCTCCATCATAGCTTTATACGTTTCTAAAGGAATCTAATCGATTTTCTCCTCCAGTTTTTACGACTTAGGGAAAGGGTCTTGCCTTATGTCCCAACAGTGGCAACCTGCAGGGGTTAATATCGCCCTACGTATATACGTTGTTTCTTGTGTTTGAATGGAAGTGTCACTGCAGTCACGTGAGGAAAGCATCAACCACAGAAATCGACACTGGATCCTCGTTTCCCGGACTGAATATAGGGCCTATATCTGACACGAGGGTCGGGGGGGGGGGGGAAGGATAAAAATTATGACGAAAAAAAAAAGTGCCTCAACGTTTTCGAGCTTGTCTTTTGTTTCGCACATGTACAACAAATTCTACACATACTGGCAAAAGTTGCGCTCGACTTTGTCTTACCTTTATGTAACTTTTGTTTTAAATATGTTATCATTTGGATTCGTGTGAGTTCCTCCTTAAAGTCGATATGAAACAAATGTGATCTCAGAAATGGGTGGATTCATACTAAGACAGTAACCCCCTTGCACGAAGTACAGGAATGAAGTGTACACCGAACATTTGGCTGCAATAAAGAAGAATACTACATTTATCCGAGCAAAAATGTGTCACGAAGAAGCAACACAGTCAGCGTAAATTATACACTCTCATTTACCTTGTCGACACAAATTTGCCCGAATACGTATTGTAGTCCGTACCGTATCCACTGGCAACGCAACGTGTAAGTTGAGATGGCGTAAATCAAGTAACTAGGTGCCAGCTGAACAACCATTATATGTTTCTCACGTGTCTCTTTGAAGTGGGCATGCTGTAGAAACAAAAGTTATCCCGATATGATCTGCATATGAAAGGACATTTACGGTCGGTTCGGTGTCATATAACATTGAGTGGCAATTGGCTAACATAGTCAAAATGACCTAGTGCTGAAATAATTGGGTATCCTGAAGTAAGGCGTACTTCACTAAATTCGCATAAAGGCATAGATGATATACACTAGCCAGTGAGTAATGCGGCTAGAATTTGGTGCCACGTCGCAAGCGTGTTGGTGATTCTTCTCTCTCTCTGTAAATGATGTGAAAAACTACCAGGGAGAAGCAGAGTTTAGCAAAATAGTATTCTCCTTAAGATTTTCAAGACAGTTGGAGTTTACGCATTGAGCGCGTAATACTTCAGGAAGAGATCGTCTCGAAGGGTTTCGGGGGGAGAGGGGGGGGGGGGAGGCGGATTCTCATGGCCTCCAGAAATTTTGATAATGATTGAGAAACTAAATGATGCACAACTTGGTGCCACCTTTAGAGAGGATTTCTTGATCTTTTTGAAGGCCTATTGCAATTTTTCGGCCCAGCTGAGCTTTTTTGGAGGTAGGTGTTTTTAGGGACGGTCGATATTCAAGGGAAGGGGATTTTCACGGGGGCGTCCCCTAACCCCACTTCGCGTAGATCACATGGGGAAAGAACCCGAAAATATATACGGTAGCCCTTATGCCGCATAAACATTTGTTGCCTTTTTTTTTCTCAAGAAATGTTGAATAATCTCATTCGAGTGACAGATTTAAGTGGCAGATTAATTTATCTCTATGCACATTGTGAACTTCTTATGCTCTGTAAGAAACAGTATCACGGATTACTTACCGACTCGTGGCTGGAGGGGGGGGGGGGGATATATAAAGGTTGAAGCTATTCACAGGAAAAAGAAAAACGTGTGAATAATCTGCAGTGTTCTTCACACCAGCCTAACCCCCATAAACCTAACCCTAATCACCATCGCATATTGGCGTAATCGGTTCGTGTCAATAAAACCGTTTATATTCGTAGGAATTTGTTAGGGCGAATTAGGCGCAACGTAATACAGATGGTGGTTGCAGTGGGCGGTGCGGTGGTCTGTGGAGACAGGTAAGTCAGCACGAGGTAAAAATCATATGCTATGAACTCACATGTATGTATTTAAGTTTATATTTAGTAATAGTATTGCTCTGATCCTCAGACCCTCAACTGTTGACTAGGAACCTGTGACCAGAAGTCTTTTTCCGCTGATCTTCGGCGAGTTGCACCCCCCCCCCCCCTTGGTGGAAATGAATGTCTGTTCTTTTATTGGTATCTGTTGGTTTCATTGAAGATACTTAACATTCTATGCCTGTCGCTAACTATTTAGGCTAGTGGAATTTCAATATTTTATTTCTTTCGCACAACTTGACATTTAAAATGTAACGAAAAGAAGACAGGAACGTGGAACAGTTTTATCGTTTGTTTCCTGTGACTGCAACGTTGATTTCTAAAGCTTTTCACTTGAAACTTGGTATTATAACTTAATCTAAGGTCATGAATGTGAATCCCGTGTCATGCTAGTATTCCAGATAATATCAGTCCATTACTAAAAATATGTATTTTTTTTATTGGGCTGGAACGTGAACTTCTTCAAAATGTATAAATTTCATGAAGTGATAGTCTGGCAATGTGCCACGCAATAATTCGGATAAAATTCCCTCTGGTATCGCCTGTATTAATCTCATCCATATCCACTACATTTATTTCATAAATAATCCCATTATGTTCAATGACTATGGCACTGAGTATCCCATAGAAATGCACCATTTTATTTCACAAACCTCCCTCCCACGGCCATGAAGCGGGATTGCCCGTATCGTGAAAATAATTCACAAGCGGTCCAGAGAACACTACCGTCCATACCAGTTGTTCAGTTAAGTTCACATAACACACGCTAGTTCAGGGCAGCCAAATGCGGCTTTCCCAAATTGCTCAGAAAAAACCTGAATTGAAAACATGAGTTGGAAGAAGGCCTTGGAAGAAGGCCCTAAAGAACTACACCCTGTTGGGCCGGGTTACCTAAATCGCATACACGCAACGCGTCTCGCACATTCTCATTCACGCACCACGGTTTGAATGGCAATCCGGCGGTCATTAAAAATAACAGAAGCGAAAAACAGGTAAAGCGTAAAGGGGAGCTTTATGCAAGGAGCTGTCGGTAGTATGGACGATTAGAGAAATTATAAAGGAGAGAAGAGCTGGTGAAGCAAAGGGGGTATAACTGCGTTTAATGGGCTTAAAAGGCAGGATGGCCCTAAGCAAGGGCTACTCAAGACCAAGTTACATGCATCTAGAAAGAAGTTAGCTTCATTCAGAAGTTGCAGAGTGAAATCCTGAGTGATAATCCGATGGAATTGTATTTCTATCTATTACCGTTTCTGAGGTATGGCTCTTCAAAGTTTGACGAAAATGCAAAACAGATGATGTAGGGTGTTGTACAGTGTCAGTATTTCTTTTGTTAGGCCTTGATATTTTATCTCTTAATTATTAAATTACCGGGTTTCACATTGGTAAGTGATATCAATATTTCTAAAGAAGACAATACCTGCTTCCAAAATAAATCCTCAGGGCAGGTAAAATTGTCTGTTATCCTTGAAATAAAGGTTAAGTAAACAGAGGATAACATAAGGCATATAAGGTGAGTCGCTCCTTGGACGTCACAAATTTGCATATTTGGCTCATGTTTATTCATGATGCATTTGTAAAAGAGGAGTTTGTTTGTAAATGGTCAATGTTTGATGGGTTCTCTTGAAAATTGTGAGTATTTTCAACATTTTTAAGATAAATTCGGTCAGTGCTCTAAATGTGTATTTCATGTCACATGCACTTAAAAATGGCCACCATGCACAGAAAAAAAAAAAAAAGAAAGAGAAAAAGATGATTGCAGTGATGCAACGATTACTGATAATGAAACGTGAATGTATGTTGGGGCCCCAGATTTGTCACCTGTGACGTCATTTACCCTGGACTTTTCTCTTATTTGTTACAACGTGACGTTGTTATTTTGGTCAGAGTTGCCTTTCAAACTCCAAAAACGCCACCTTTCAAAGTTACCAGTTTTGAAAATTTATCCCATGTATTACGTCATAACACCAGGAACGAAACGTTTTACAGGTCGGTGTTCTGGAGAAAAGTTCGTCATTTGCCATTTTTTCCTCAATTTATTCTGGTCTTTGCTATGATCCTTGATTAACTTATAACACATAGTAATACACGCAGGTTAAAGTTGGTGACTGATGAACCTGAGAGTGCTCACACTGCCAATGTCCTATTAAGAAAATTTTGAGTGGTGAGACGCAACGTTGTCTTCAAAAGGTTTAACGTTGGGGGGACCCTAGGTACAAACTAACGTGCACCCCTTTTGACTATAATTCTCCACTAAACTATACAGTGGCGCAAGTCACGAAATGAGTTCAAAGGTTGTGGTCACTTTCAATCATCCACCCCCCCCCCCCACACACTCACGAACTCTCGCAATGAATTCCATAGATCTTTAGTGTACCCTTACAATTTTGGGAGAAACACTCAACACTGAGCCAAGTAACAACCTGTGATTCGGTCTGCTAGGTGCGGTGGCTACGTGTGGATTCTGAACTAAGCGTGTGGGTGGGCCTTAGGCACGCAATTGAGTGCGTTGCCCTATATCACAGCTTCGGAACACTTGACACAGTACCGCAACAGTCAAAGTATACATTACTCCAAAACCGACAGTTCTTACGTACTACCAAATCCATAGTTACGTTTTTTTAAAGATTTCACATTCATGTCTCGTAGACTGGTCACAATGCAAGATACCATTTTAAGGATTGGCTCATCTTTTCATACAAACACATTTTCATTTATACAAACACGTTTGTGTCTACATGCTGTCACATGTAGACACAATTCATGTCAGCCTGACTGTATGGGATTCCTTCGGGGAAGGAATATTTTACTGTCTTGCCCTCATAAAAGGACATCCGACAGTTCGGAGTATACTCTTAACGTGAGGGGGTGGGGACATTTCCTAGTTGCCCTGCTCTTAATCCGAAGGTGCACGAAACGCTAGGTTACCGGGTAGGTGTGACACAGAGGTACTGAGAAACGTGAAGGTCGTGTGACCATTCCGAACTTTCACAAGCTTAACATACTTTCACATTTTTTTTCTCCTTTAGCACAATCGGGAAGACTTGTTTACTTGTCCTTTTTTGTCCTTTTTTGTTCTTTAGCATGCCAAAACGCAGTTTGATAGAGAGGACACAATTCAGACTCCGTGCGATGTCCCTGCAGAACAAACAAACCAGAGGTAGCTAGTCGATTCCAACTCTTTTCTTTTGCTTTTCTTTGTTCTAAGTATGTTGCGGTATCAAGCGATGTTTTCGACCTTTTGGGTTCACTTCAACAACAAAAAAAAAAAAAAAATCAAACACTGACGCAAATCTGTTTGAGAGAGGTCAACATACTTTTTCAACAGAATGCTATTATGAATCTTATATATAAGTCTAGGACTTAACGTTGATTGCACATATGATTTAGTGAACACTGCAGGTGTATACGCAAGGCAGCATGGTGGACGTGGTCCTTAAATACATTGTATTTAAAGATAGATGGTCGTGTAATCGTCTCTTATTAAATAAAGCATTGTCTAATTTTGAAAGTTCTAATAACATGCCTTGTTGCTACCTGACTCTTGGCCCCTCGTGACCACAAAATGATAATCCCTCCCTGTGTGCACTCCCAGCGAGTCACCTGAAATCTGAACTTGTACAAGTTCGAGGTACTTTGGTTTCTTAGTCTATAGGAAGGCTTGTGTATAGGACTGCATGTATTTTTGTATGCAATATAAATCTCGTGATACCATGTATTGTTTATTTCGTCATTCTGTAGGTTATGCAATCTCCATGACATGAATATTCATGATTTAGGTGACATTTGCATCCCTTATTGTTTAAAAGGACAAAGCGTTGTTTTCTGAGAAGAAAAAACGATAAGTTAATCCTAAAGATCAGACATGTAGGTTGGCGTTAGTGAAAAAAGCACCAAATCATTCAGTCCTCACGACCCCGTGAATTCTACACCTTTTAGCGGGCTTAGTTTGATCAATTCTGAAGAAGGAAGCAATCTAAATATTGAAGTTGAAGAGCTTGTATTTAATGATACCCAGTACCTCCTAAAAGAAGCCGTCTACGTGCGTAACAATGACTGTAATACACAACCGAGTTGTATGAAATAATTAGTTCTGTCCTAGGCTACAAAGCTAGGTATTCTTGTGATCGTTAAAAGAAACAAAAGAAAATAGAAGTTAATGGGTTTAATTTGGTTTTACACATATGCCCATTCTAACGCGTATGTCGTTGCAATTTATAAGTTCATTGTCCATGGCAGTCGTCCTTCTAACGCGTTTGCATGTATTTACATATATTTTAACGTATTTTCAGTTTCGATAGCCAATAGAAATACTGATTCTGTACAGATCTAACATAAATCCGCCGGTTTCATCAGCAGCATTTGACGTGCTCATCAACTGCATGATTCTGAGATGATATTTACATTTCAGCTTAAAGAAACACGTCAAATTAAGCTATGGCCTATGTATAACCTAGTTATATTCATACCAACACTATTGTCGTGATTAGCCTTAAAATTGAAACGTTTTCATTTCATAACTACAGGAAGGGCAGAAAAAAGAAAAAATACAACCATATCTAAATGATCATAAAAATTCTTTGTAAAGGTGGTTTGTTTAAAAAATGTCGTAATATATGCAAACAGCATGACCCTTAACAGTCAAACGTTACGTGGGTCTATTGGAACTTAACCCACGGCTTAAACGTTATATGCAACCTACATATGTCTTTGCCTTTTTCAACAGCAACAACAACAAATCTGTAAATCTATTCTTTTCGACCTTTACTCGGTTCCTTGACAGACGTCAATCACTTCCTCGTAAAATGAGAAAACAGTAGGGAGCGATGAGATGCCCCTGATGACTTAATAAAGCTTGAAAAAATCAACGACTGTCAGTACAGAGCATCCGTTATCACGATGATGATAAAAACAGCCATCTTGATGTCCACGATCGACTCAATACAAACCCTGTTAAACACAAACAAAACAGTACAGTGATTGTTTTAACGAGAAATTAACTTAGACCAATGCAGAAGACTTACTTCTCTTTTCGTCGATTGAGGTTGTTTCCATAGCAGTTAATCCTAAACCATCATCCAGTCTCGATACCAGCTTGGAACAGCCGGGGTGTCGAGAGTTTTCGGTTTAGCCAAGTCCAAGAGAAATAGCTGGTAGCGGGTAAGGTCGTCAGTATTTAGGACGGAGGATCATAAATGCCATTGCCACGTGTCAGTCACGAAGGTACCTGAAGAAAGACCTCGATGTAAATGTTTCTCTCTCGCTGATCAGTCGTGGGCCTAGCCTTTTTCTGCGGCGTTGCTCTATCACGTTAGGCTATAACGTATGTCTCTGTCTATGATTTCTGTAACTTCATCAACTCTATATGTATTAACGTTACATTATCATCTGTCATGCATCTTGCAAAATCCTCCAGCATGTAAAAGAAAAGAGGTAGACTGCTCCAGAACTCAGAGACGTGACCAAAAATCGCTATGCGTGTGGTTCATTGCATATTTAAGTTTTTCAGCGGATAGGGCGTACCCTCTTTATCACGCATGGGTGAAAGTAAACATCGGTTTTTAGGGTGAATTCGAAACAACGTATATCCGTCTACCTATGTCCTTGTGATGTTCTTGCTTGAGTGACTTACTTCCGCCGCCGATGCACATATTATGCTATTCATTGGGAGAATGAGTGTGACCAAGGAACGCCATGGTGCGACAGGTGTGGTTTGAACGGAGAGTAACTCATCCTTACGCATGTTTAAGGTATGAACTCAGCTCCCTCATATGGCGGCACCAGTCGCTTGTTGCTCGTGCACATGGTTTGTAGTGGCAAGAAATTACTGCCAGAATATTGAAAAAAAAATCCTTTAAAAACTTATTTCGAAAGTTCTCTCAAAACTGAGATAATTTACTACTGATAATACGATATTTGGAGGAAATATTTTTGTAGGATATTTGAAGAACAAAACGTAGGTAATATGTGACAGTGGTGACAAGAGTTGATTATCACCCGTTATGAGGTACAAAATAAACCTTAAAATATACCTTAAACAAAGATCAAATAATAACCCTGAATTAAAACAATAACAAATTGTAGAGGTTTCAAGCACCCCCCCCCCCCCTTGGAATGTAATTTGATAAGTATATGTAGTGCTTTCTTATCAACGAACCCGGATTGACCTATGTCGTTACCGTTTTAAGGGCGCCATAGTTAGAGCCACAATACTTCCAGTAGGAAGACCAAGGAACAAGTGCATGTTGTCGGTGGTTTGAGCGTAGAATGAGTAAACCGCGGTACTTGTCGTTTGTTTGGCTTTTCAATGAAATGTTTTATTTACGTGTACCCGAGTGTCAAACCGTGCATCCGGGAACCGTCAAATATTTGCAGACGAGACTGCTGACGTTGCCTTTTGGTCAGTTCGAAAAACCTTCCTTACCAATTATGGTTGCGCAATCTTTGACTTCATTAAAGTTCTCAAGCTATTTAGGTTAACCATCAAGCCTGGTTTCGAATATCGGAAATTTCTCACCACAAACATAAGATTGGATTTCTTTTGTAGTAATGCTTGTAAAAGACTCCTGTCTCATTAGTGCTTCTGTTAATGGCTATGCATTGTATTGTATTGTCTTTTCTTTGAACGTTCAATATTATGTTCATGATTATTATGTGAAAATTACAACAACAAAATCACGAAGTTTCTTCAACAGTTAGTCAAAGACACCTTTCCTTTAACATGTTCAAGTTGTATGTTTGTTTTATACCCTATATCAATAAGTGGTCACAAAAAATAAAAGTAAACACACACACACATTACGTCAGAAATAACTTGTATTTGCTTTAATTTCGATAATTTAATAACTATTCGTCTTTCACTAAAGTTTGGCGCAGAAGTATTCATGAACTCTCCATTTTAATATCAGGCAGCAAATGCGTAGGTATGATATTTAACAAACGTTTGCCACATTAGTTATCACATCATTAGCAGGATGGATTCTTCTGCCAGCGGGATTGTAGTCATGTGACCAGAATATGTCAGTGTATTACTTAGATCAATACGTAAGCAAAATTACATCAATTCAAGATATCTAATCACTGGCTCCATAACTGTTTCATCACTGTTGGGATGGAGAGGACACCTACACTTTCCATAGGGGGACCACGCACTTCACATCCTTGTCAAAGAAAATCCTTGCTCTAACCCTGGCTAAAATGACGTGTAGTGTCTTTTCAAGCTAGGGAGCGGGTGAATGTGTGTGTGTGGGAGGGGGGGTTGTTTATTCTTTCCACTCTGCTGGAAACGGTCGAACAGAATATAAAAACAAACTCGATACGTATAATTCAATCGTAAAATGACTTTTACTGAGAAAGGTATGAATTTCCGGTTTTTTTTCCTTGATGGTGAAAGATGTTCGAATTGAATCAGCCATTTTGCTAACTTGCAAACGTTCAGCTTATTTCGATCATCGTGACTGAATATGACAACATGTAATCAAATCAAGAACTAGGAGGTTTTAGTGGTTGACCCATATATTTAATACATAACTATTATTACTTTTTGTCGTTTACCCCGTGACTGACAAAAGTGTCGTTCAAAAATGCCATATAAGTACCGGATACAAAGTTCAAAATAGTGGACACTTCACTTCTGAATTAAACGGCATCAACGTGTCATTGACACAGACCCTCACGATTTTTTTTTTTTTTTGACGATGATGTTAAAGCTGATTTTACTTTACCTATACCAATGTACACCAATATCCGTAGGTATTCCCGTCTTCTCGCTTTGAGCTTTTCTGTTAGCCTTTATTTTTTTAATACAAATTACCAGTAAATGTGCGGAGACTGGCACGTTTGATACTTCACATAAGAGACAACAACGATACGAAAGCCATCAAACCGCCGCCGCAGCCATCAATATTATTATTACATTCAGTGGTACAAAATGGCGGGTCACCAAAGTGGAATATGGCATTACTGTTGGTATGCGAGCATGCAGTGAACACCAATGTGATATGATATCATCTTCATCATAATCAAAGCGTGACCGATTATTGTTAGTTCGAAGTTTACTATGTACCTCTTAGTTATGTATACACTACAATGACGCCCTAATGATCGTCAGACAAGAAACAACCGAACATTTTAAATTACCTGGCTATACCAAATAAAATATATTCATCTGAACTTTGTATCTAAACCGATGCCAAAGGAAGTAAAGTAGTCATATTTATCAGATAAAATCAATCAATATATTTCCTAGTGCCTCTACCTCGTAGTGGATGATATTAAACCAGTACTCCAACTTTCTTATGAATTACTATGTGAAACTTATCAAAGATGTTGTAACATTCAGTTTCTCTGTGTGAACCTCAGTGTTTCTGTGGTTGTTCCTCTGGGTGTGTGTTGTATATATATCTATAGTTTATACGTAGTTTTCCGCGTACACCCTCTGAAAACGACTCTCCTATGTTCGTATCTTTTCTGTTTTTGGTATCACTGTTTACGGAAGCCATATACGCCCGGCAATGCCATGAACCTCTTTGTTCATGGTAGCCTCATACAGGAAGAAATCTGAAACTGTACTAGGAGGTATTCTAACTGACCGTACTGGGCTCGCGTGCCCTATGAGTTCGTACTTGCGAATTTCAAGCATGTATATTCTAAGAAACTGCCAAAAGAAGAGCCGCAGCGTGCGGTGAGATGGGGAAGAACAAACTAGTTGGAGTGGAAATTGTTAGTCATTGGGAATGCTGACGTTTTCATCCTGTCCGACAATTCCTCCAACCCTCAAAAGAGCAATTTTCCTCAATTGCCTGTTGACTCAGAAGTGAGTTTCATGAAACGCATTCCCTATTTGAGGGAAACACCACTCCAGTATGGGTCTATAAATGGTAATCTACGAGTAGCAACGTGTGCCCAATTGGTAAATTCTCGACAAATCGAGTCGCATATGCAGTCAGTTGTATAGGTGTCTTCTGAATTACAGATCGACAGGTCAATTAATTAAATAGGTCTTCCTTTACTATAATAAAGGTTCTATTTCGCGCTGTTAAGCGAAGGAATTCTTATTGTTGTGTGACCTAACCACTTGGGCGTGCATTCAAGAGTATTCCGCAAGAATGCGTCCACTTAAGCTTCGCAGATATAGGCTGTTTTGTTCAGAGTACCAAGATTACAAAAGGTAGTAAAAACAAACTAATTATTTATACTAAACAAGAAGAGTAATGAGAATTATATCGAAAGGGTCACGACTATGATTCTACCAGTGTCAATAAAAGAAAAATGCCGCCTGTATTGCAGGAATAAGTTCAGTTTACAGTTTTTGTGTTAAATGTCGGAACCGAACAGAAAAGCACAACACGCACACACACACATAAAAATATCTCAAGGTTTACCTACCTACCAATCTGCTGTTTTCATGTGGTTGTGTTCTAACTGAGCTCAGATTTTTGTGGCAGGACGTTTTTACATATATATGAGTATTTTACATGAAGTCTTAATCTATAACGGGTTACACTTGTGAAAAGAGTACGTCATAGAGCATTACTGCACAAGAACAATTTACAAGGTAAGTAAGAAAGCAGAAAAATGTACAGAGATAAAGAAAACAAAACATTAAAACATGACAGCAAAAGGATAAAATAGGGTAAATGGGATAAACATTTCAACAAAGGATCAAAGGTTCAAAGGTTGCACGATCAAGAACGTTTAATCTTCCGATTCTGGAGTTTGATCCATTGAGGGATGAATGAGGAGAGACGCCTATTAGTGCAGTCGGCACGGCGGCCTCGTCCTTCCACTTTGGGATATCACTGCATTGTTAATAATTGTATGAAGGGGATGGTGATTATTATGTCAAACATTGTCAAGTTTGATTTCAAGAAGTTCATGGTAGGACGTGGCCATGATTGGCTGAGTTATCCTTATTACCGTGGCTATCTTGCCTTATCATTGTATCAGTACGTTCTTTTCTAACACTACCACCACAAGATGTAAGATTTTACTGCCAAACCCCAGAATTTTTGGCAGAACTGGATTTGAACGAGAAACAATTAAGGATCAAAATAAATGCAACGTCTCTATAACAGGGGCCGTCAGCGTGATATTCCTCAGTAGGACGGCGATGGAGAGATCGCTTTTTTTTAAATTTGTTTCACAATCATGATAAACGTTGACATTAAGATTACGGTCACATGACCCACAGGCAATGACCTGGTCATTATAATCAAGTTTCAGGGTACACATTGCAGCCGTGCTCGATGTTTTGATCAAATTTCCGAATTTGCTCTACTTGAACTTTGTCGGTGTAATGCCAAAACGTTGGAATTCATGTGATTGTAGACCACTTAATTAATAGCATTAAATATAGTTGGATGAGGCTGTTTCTCAAAGTTCAAATTTTCTTATCCACCCTTTTAATAACAATACCAGCTGATATTTTTTTTTCATGAAGCCGGCGTGACATAAAGACAACCGGGCTGGCCTATACAAGTAGTGCTGTATGTTATTGCAGTTCACATTGCAGGCCCCCATGTGATGAGGTAGGACGTATCGCTGTGTGTTATTTTTCATAGATTGTCGGTCATATATCTTGGTTATGTGCTAGACATAACTCTAAGCCATTAAGTCATGATGTCGCCATACAAACTATGTGTCCCTTTAAGATTTATTGTTCGGGGTCATTGTCTTCTTTGGAGATAACGATTTTTTCCCCCTTCTTTTTCAAGAACACATTTAACTTAGTGACGTATGTGTTTATAAAAGTTTTCAGGATTAGCCTGACGATAAACACACATAGACCGGATATGACCGGATACCGTGATGTCCTCCAAACTATAGCGTTAAAAAACATCAAGACTCTCAGATCCTCATAGATCAAATCAAAATCTCTTTAAAACGACAACCGTTATACGTGACAAACACACGTACTTAAGTCGACGTATACTGACTGACCTGGGAAATTCAAAGCAATTATTTTTTATATGATGTAGAGGAACATGCCTTTCTTTCTCCTTTCATTGGTTCCTTTTTTAATTATTTATTACAACATTTTACCGCGATCACGTGGTTTCACCGCTCCGATAAAGCCAGATAAATTACAAATAGAGATATAAATTATGAAAGAGAGAGAAAGGGCCGTCTCCCTTAAACTTTGACTTGAAGTTCCATCTAGAGGAACGCGAGTGCAAGTATATATCTAAAGGATGCTATTGACATCAAACCTGACTTGACTACATCAGGATTTAAAACGGATGGACAGACGTGGCCCAAATTGATACCAAAAGTCCCCCCCCCCCCTCCCTCCCGCCCTCTAAGAAAAATCTGTCAATCTTCATCAGAAACGGTACACAAAAAATATCTACAAAAGTTTTAGTTTTACGTTTTAAATTCATGTGAACGGGAAAACTAGAAGGATAAGATTACGCTTGATCTTCAATTTCCTGTTAAATGTGACGTTGTTCGTGGACGGAATACGTCATTCAATGAACGAACATGACAGATATCACCTGAAAAAGCAACGGACCCGGCACAAAAATGGTATAAAACAGAAATCATGTTTGAAAATGAACGGCTGTTATTATAAGCACCTCCATAATGAATATGCAACTATATGGGTCTCACTGGTGTACCAAAAACCATACTTGACTCAATTAACAAGCCTGTCCTTAATCGGTATATTGGGGATTGTAGTATTTGGTGAAATGAAGCGCTGTCCTTGCAAATAACCTACAAACTGATCACATCATTACAGCGACCGTGATCAGTTGCCTCAACAGAATTTTCATAACAAGTTTTACTTCACTCTGGCTTGTTCAAAGAAGACTACGGTTAGATTAAATGAAAACTGTCAACCACTACATTACAGTGTTTCGCACTTTTTGTCGTTACGTTACATGGATTTGGAATCTATTGCAGGGGATTTATCACCTAAAATCGATTTACTTTCCCAAGTTGTCTAAATGGTGCAATTCAACTATAGCATTTCAACCTATGCAACCATGTTTGGACTGAGCGATTATAGCTAATAACAATGTCATTTTCCATGCTTTTGGTAATATCCATATCAGTTTATTTTTACTGTTACATGTCGTGTATACACTAGCCAAGGCACTGAGTTCTAGTTACGTTGTTTACAGTAGCCCTACGTTTTGGCGGGAAAAGAAATTGAATAATGAAAATGATCTGTGGATGAAACGCTGATTTCAGAAATAAAGAACTCAAGGTACGCACACGCGATCTGCGTGGGAATATGTACTTTGAAGCGCACGCGTGACTGCTGCTACATTTACACAACACTTGTGCGTTATTTACACGTCCATGGTGTTAGTGTGCAGCGCCTAGCAACATTTAGCTATGTAGCCTACTGTGTATAATGTAAAGCGCTGGGTGTTCAATCAAACTCTCGATCTACTATACGTCTTGGCCTATATGATAAAGAGCGAATGATCATGGACAACGATAGGGATGAGATGCTACTCCGTGGATTGCCCTCTTGTTGAATTTTATCTTCGAGTTTTTAAAATCTGGAGAGAGTGGAGTGTAGTTTTGAGAGAGCCTGGTCCCTCGCACCTCCCCTTTGACTACTGGCCTGCAGAAAAGCTTCTGCATAGGTCATAAGTAACATCAGAAACCCTGACTAGTGTAGTTGCAAAGTCCCCTCCAAAGGCAACAAGTTTAATTTGAATTTTTCTTAGTAACAGTGGGCTTTCTGTCAATGAAAGTTTGCCAACATTTTGTCAGACTGTTCAACATGTAGTTTTTTAAGGGCATCCTTTTAGGTCGTGTGACATGAATAAGAGCTAGCTTCATTCAGAACTTAGTGAAACCCTGAATGACAATTCGTTGGAATTATGCTTATATGTTCATATTTATTACAGTTTTTGAGATATGACTTTTCAAAGTTTGATGAAAGTGCAAACCAAATGACGCAGAGTACTGCAAAGTGTCAGTATTTCTTTTTTAACTCTTTATATATCGTCTCTCAAGGGCTTCGCACTGGTAAGTGATACCGATATTCTTTTAAGAAAACATATGCTTCCAAGATAAGATCCTTATGCCATACAAAATTCTCAACTGTCCTTGTTTCTAAAGATTAAGTAAACAAAGGATTAACATAAAACATATGATATGAGTCCATCTATTGACGTCACAAATTTGCATAGCCAATGTTCATTCATGATGCAGGTGTGAAAAAGGGATTTGCCTCGAAAATTGTCAATGTTTAATGGATTTTTATGGGACTTTTTGGCTATTTCACCATTTCCAATGATTATTGCTCCTAACAGCCCAAAATGTCATTTCACGTCACACGACCTTTAAGTTTCTTAACTGCGTGGATCCCATTCTTACGACACCTTGAAATTTCGACAATTTAGTTTTACATAAGTATTAAACTGACTGTGATGTTATATACACATTTGTTATACGCAATACTGTTTGTCTCTTGTTTTAGATGATATTGACGGCCAAGTTGAAGAGTTTCCGATACAACTAGGCTCATCTAATAAACACATCGATATCATATATCGTCTGTTACCTATAGGAATCTTCCCCCCAGATTTACGGGCTCGTCACGGTACTAACAAAATGCCTTCCAGGGGTACTCCCATCATAAATTTTACTATCATCATAAACAGTTTAGAACGGCGTCAACTTGAAGGTCCGGGATACGTATCCAAAGGCGAAAGAAAGAAGATAAGAAAGTGAACTTGTTGAAGAGGGGAAAAACAAAGTAAGAAGGGACAAGCAGGAAATGTTAATCGATGGTTTGTAATCAATGTATAGTTCCTTGCCCTCTACAACAGACTGGTCGTCAAGGCAACGCCTTTAAAGTAATATATCGAGGGGACATTCACAATACATTCATGTTCTGCTAGCACACAGCAGGAGGCTCAAGTTTTGTTCCCACTCCGACTTAGGGATGTTACTTTTTTTTTTTCAAAATCAGAGCTACGGTTTAAGAGAAGGTTAGAGTAACCTAAAAAGAAAAGGGAACATGATCTTTTACAATCCGGTTTCAAAACCAAGAAAAAAATGCAGAAGTTATAGTTTGGAGAGACGTTTCATAATAGAGATCTGAGAATTTGATTGGTCGTTGTTTAAAAAACTTTGCCAACGGGACGTATGGGATGCGTTTTCTTTTGTTCATCAATTTTTCTTTTAATGTGGTTGAGAGAGTTGAAAGGATAGTGAAAATGGGGGTAGGGAGAGGGGGGGGGGGAGAGCAGGAAGAGTATTAGCATAAGGGTAAACTCGTACCTCTATCGGCGTTTACTCCAGTTCAGTTAGGTATCCAACTTCCCAGCAGGTGTTGGTATGTACGGCCGTTAAACGTAGGCCTACACACCAAAACTATCAGTCAGAGCAGTCGGGGCTGATGTATGAGTTATCATACACGTCCGCTGTGCGGGCTATATTAGGTATCATGAACAACAGCAGATTCTGTTCCAGATTTCCAGGTTGAAATTTCATCCAAGGATGAAAGATTTTAAATAAAATTCAGGAGAAGGGGACACTGCTGTCGAACAGTCCAAAAGGATAATTCGTCTTCAACGATTGAAAGTGTTTGACTGTCGTTGATGTCGAGGAGGAGGAGGAGGAGGAGGAGGTATCTCTACATATATTTCACAAGAGTTGACTGTCGCTTGGAGTAAGTTGAGGTAAGTAATGAAAGGGTAAACTGACGTCAAAGTGATCACTGATTATACTCACACATCCCTTCAGCAATAAAGTGGATCCATGAATGTGAGCCTAAGATTATTTTGCTTGTCAATGTCTTGTATACAAATTCATTTAGAGAGATTGATGGAGAGGACTTAATCGGTCTTTGTTTCTTTTGAAGTGATCTCCATAGCAGCGGATCAAACATCACCAAATCTACGTTTTAATCGACCTGACTTATACCTGTAAGCCCTTCCTCAAAGGCAACCAGAAGTTGAGATGCACCGGTCATTTCCCTCATGTGAATGAAAATAAAAAAAGAAGGGGAAAAGAAATGAACGGAATGTGACGATTTTAAAGGTTTGAGGTGGTGGTGAGGTGCGGGAGATTATCTATTGGGAGGGGTTGCAGACTTATCAACCACATCGTCGTAGCTGCAATGAGGGGGGGGGGGGAAGTGTTTCTTGATTGATTGACGTATTTATTTTTCTACTCTTTCCTCGAGAGGGTTTCTCTATTAGCCAAGACTCATCGTCCGAGGGGTCCTCGGATTCAAGGGAATAAGCAGTCGCCCTGGCTTTATTCTGAAGCATCAGCTAAATCTTACTAATACAAATCTACTTTACAAGTATCGTTCAGGGCATTTCAGGCTATCGTGTGTTCAAACTAAACAAATAACTTGCAAAAAGTTAGCACTCGAGTGAAAACTTTATTGTCAGTTCATGCAAAAGGGCCATCCGTGTATTAGGATAGGTGCTTTGCTAAATACAAATTAGGGTGACTGCATTTTCCCTTTAAACATTAAACGCGGCCAGTGGAATTTAAAGTTAGGCTACTAAAAGTATACACAAAATGGAAAAAATAAAATGACATTTTATACTGTGATAGGTTTAGCATATAAAAATAAATAAAAATATAAACAAAGTGAAATGGTAGAGTAAATTTATTACACATAAATATATGTGAAACGTACGAAACAAAAACGTAAACAAACTAAAATGGTAAATACATTACATACAAAACCAAACGAGCAGTACCGTGTTAGAGTACGTACAGCAAAGAAGTGAAACATTGCACATGAAAGGGAAGAACAGTAGCATAGAAGAAACTAGTGAGCAAATAGGCCTAAAGTGGTAATTAGATTCCACACAACATGCCGGGGCCGCCCTACACCCTTCAAAACAACAACAACAACAACAACAACAACAACAACAACAAAAACATGAGATTAGGGATTCGCTTCTTAATGCAATATGTAGGCACGAAAAAACAGAAGAATTCATATCAAAATTACAGGTGAAAATAGTTTAGCCCCATTTTGCATCTGAACCTGCCTCTTTACTAAAGCGTATTTTTTCAAAAGGGGAGCCGTGTGTTATTTGAATCTGTTTGAAGTAATGAACTATTAAAAGTGACAGCTAATGGAAAGATTAAATTCAAAGATTAAATTTTTGCAATGTACAAAATTGCAAATTTGCAAGACAAATCTGTGTAAAAGAAAATATGTGTTTTCCCTTTTATTGCAGAATCTTTTGATGAGAATTGATATTAAGGTGTTTTGTATTCTGTCACGTAGCCGGCGTTTCCCATGGGTTATCTTGGCACTGATTACCAACAGATTACCGTATTCATCAACATCCCATAAACCTCTCTGCAATGATGAGTCGCCCCTTTCGTGAGGGTGGGGGAGGGGTCTGACCTGCCAAGACAAACCCTTGCGAGTGCTTTCAGTACGGGAAAATCCGGGAGGAGTTAAACAACATTAGGTTGGAATCTTTCACTTTCGTATGCAACAATCTAGTCCATGATTTTGGCCGCCTTTGAACAGAGTGTTTAGTTTTTCATTTGTTTTGTGAGCTAAGTTATGTAAAAGTCGAGTAAACTAAAGTCTTGCCTGACCGCGCATTTTGTCTCCAGGAAGTCAATATTTTCCAGTCTTTTGTCCAAGGTTAAGGTGAAATATCTTGCGAACCAAACGTTTCGAAAAATAACGGATGGGATCGCTGGGGGAGGTAATTGTGACGTTCGAAAAATGCCGATGATTAATTGCGGCAGGTTACATGGTCCCAGAATAACACACTGTCTCCTATTAGAACAGCGTGAACCCATGCGGTAAATATAGATACCGTGGTAGTGATGTATATTGATAAATCAAAACACTTTTTCTTCCATTCACTTATTTTTGAGCAGGGTAAGGACTTGCAGCCGATCCCAAAATATTCCCTCAGTTTGTTTTCCTTTCTCTGTGAAGGGGTACTTCATAATGTTTCTCATTGTTTTAAAAGACATCATTTTTCGTCTGGCTATATTTTCCAGAATGTGATGTCACCCTTTTTTTTGTTCTCTTTGGGCTTCTATTGTCACATTTGCAGGTGATCAAAACAAAATTACATTTTTACGACTATAACAATGTGGAAACCAAAGCCCGGCGAGGATTCCACACTTATCCTGAGTGGCCTGATATCCTGTGACGTCACACGTCACTCAACAATCGGCCACGTTTTGTTTAAGGCTCTGGGTCGTTTGCGGATTGAACCGAACATTTTCTTCAGGGTAGTTTTTTAATCCCACCGAAACTATTCAAATGGATGTTTATCTTCAAAATAAGGTTAACATTCACCGTGTCCTTATAGTTGCCATGGCGACCGATTGCTGGCGTTTATCTTTATTTTTTATTTATGTTTTCATTTCCCTTTTTAAGGTGAGAAGGAAAAAGATGAAAGCCGGGCAAAGGTGTGAGTATGTGTGAAATAGGTTCAATAATAAAGGCATTAACATTTTATTTCCCTTCTTAAAATATTCAATGGGTCATGTTAAGTGACAAAAAAATGTACCCTAGCTCCCCCGTGAATGCGATTACTTTCGGTAAGGAAGCTTTTACTCGTCATGTCATTAAGTTCACAAATCTATAGTGTTAGGACTGCATCGTGGACTCACATTTGTCAAGAAGCACGCGCTACATTTGCATGCGTTGTACAGGGGACAGGACGGGAAGGCATGGGGTCTACTCACAGATGAAGAGACAAATCTAATTCCTGCCGTGTTCATAAATCATCTCCCTCATGTGTGATCTGTATGTGCACTGTACTACCTGTTGATCTCGTTTTGTCTCTTATCCAGGGAAGTACGGAGGGGGGGGGGGGCAGGGGAATTGCCGAAAGTGAAGGGAACTTTAGAAAAAAGGATCAGAGTGTCAATAAAGTCCCCATCAAGGACCCTGAAAAAAAAAGATACAAAAATCAAACCCGGTCGCAAAGGCTGAAGTACTTGTCCAGTGCATTCTTAAACCCATTTACACTTCTTGCCATCACTAAATCCTCAGGCAACCCATTCCACTCATTCACTACCCTCTGAGAAAAGAAGTAAAGACGAATATTGATCCTACTTTGAACCTTTTGGAGTTTTAGACAATGACCTCTATAGTAATTTTACTACTTGCAAACTTGAAAAAATCAGAAAATTACAAATTATCAAAACCACGAACAATCTTGTAGACCTGTAGCAAATCCCCACGTAATCTTCTCAGCTCAAGTGAAGTGAGATGTAGGAGACGTAACCTGCTGCTATAGGGGACACCCTTGAAAGCCCTAATCAATCTAGTAGCCCTGCGCTGGACTTTCTCAAGTAACTCCTTATCCTTAGAAAAATATGGGTTCCATGCTTGAACAGCATACTTTAAATGAGGCCTAACCAACTTCTTATAGAGTCTAACAACAATGAATTGCTTAAGGAAACTAAAATTTCTCTTAATCATACCTAAAATCCTATTTGCTCTTTTAGCAGCTCCAACACACTGCTTAGCGAGCTGTAAAGAAGAATCTAAATGTGAACACCTAAGTCCCTTTCAACAGAAACCTCTTGCAGTGACTGTCCATTTAAAGTGCACGAATACCTAAGGGTATTATTGCCAATATGCATTACCGGTACCTTACATTTATTAATATTGAACAGTATTTGCCAAACCTGAAGCCAAGTGAAACCCTGTCTAAATCCTTCTAAAAACTTTTTGAATCACCTTCACAGGAGACCTCAGAATACAGTTTGGTGTCATCAGCAAACTTCTTGGCTCTACACACAAGAACTTGGCAAAAGTGTAAACGACAATGAGATATTGTCGAAATTGGTCTTTACCATTTCAACATCACTGGGTCCTTTAACTCCAAGAGTGGCCTATCTAAGTCTTCTCAGTGTGACCACGGATCTGTCAACTATACAGTCCTATATAAATGAAGTTTGCAATAATCTCCGTCCATTCCAATAAGGAATTTAAAACCGACCCCTGACGGCATTTGAACTACATGAGCTACTTTGATACTTATTCAAGAAAAACAACAGCAGGAGAGGGGCCCAGGGGGACATGTGCAACATGGGGGACATATGCAACATGGGGAACATGTGCAACATGGACCACCGGTGGACCCCAGGGGGACGTGTGCAACATGGATCACAACAAGGACCTCAGCTGAGTTCTTAGCACGTTTAGGTCCTTCTGCTGTATGATCTGACAGATTGCAATCATATTGTTGCTCTGAGGTCTCACAGGGCACCGATTTATTACCTCTTTACAATCTTTCCATTACCCTGACTTGCATGCCGCAAACGAAGTGCCAGCGACATCTCAAGTCGCTGAACCCATCAGTTTTTTTTTTACGTTAAAGGGAATAAGAAATCGTCTTTACTTTTTTTTGAAAATCATCAAAATCTTGCAATTTTCTTCTAATTTCTCTTATAAGTATTTATGATGATGTTACTGAATATCAGCAGACTGTAAAAGCAAGGTGTGATGTTGTAGAGGAATTCGACAACAAAAATGACATAACATCATGAAAAAGAGCCAGTCGCAGGTACGCTAATTCAATTTGGGCTGACTGAATTTTCCCTTTAAACTGTAGGGAGTCAGTGAACGGTTACGGTGTCAACAGCTATAGCACTGAAAACGACGTAATCCCCCTTCAATGCCATGTCAGTGGGCTTACGGGTTACCATGGTTACAAGTACAGGTGAAACTCACATACCTCGGTTTATTATTTTCCCCGTGCAAGTTTGATTGTATGCAGGTTGACCAACCTAGCGGTACCTCGATCGCGCCTCTTATTCCACTTCAGGAAATTATGCCCGGTATTACCTACAACAGGTGTAAGGTACTCACACGAAAAGAAAATTCGAATTGTAATGATTTTTTTTTTTTACGTTTCTAATCGGCTTCGCCGTCAAGCTCTAGTGATGCAAATGATGCTAACAGATGTTCCGAGCAAATGTTTTACAATAACATTACTGCGTCCGGTGTTTTCGGCGAACGATATCAAGCTCAAGGAGGGCACATCAAGGTTAGCCTTCGAGTAACCTCGAAAATTAAAGCCGGAAAGAGAAGCAATTAACAAAGGATATCGTCCTTACGAAGGAAGTATCATAAAAAAGACCGACTTTTGCTCTATACGTAAGAATTACATCATATGTTCTTGTATTTTAAACATCAAACTATTGACACTGATTGTACTGTTGACGACGATTTGCTGTATTTTCCATAGGTTGGACTGAAAAGTTCAAGGCTTCCTTTTTTGTTATTTGTTCACGGCCATTGGATTACGCTGGATGAATTTTTCAAGATGTTTCATATCGCATTATTAAGGTCAAGAAGATGGATGACTAAGGTTATAATAATTGGCTGCAAATATTATCATGGAAGGAGAAACAGCTGTGCATGTAGATGAAGTTCACAGATTCCAAAACTTTTTTCCGGGAAGTTATTTTATTTTAGAATTAAAAAAAAAAAATTGGTGAACGACATAAGTGAAATATCAATGTCAGGCTTATTTTCAACAATGGCCTTGTCATACTAAAGACACCAGAAAAGTGGGGGGGGGGGGGTGCGTCAGTAAAAACTGATGTATACTGAGGACGTAAAATGGTGGACCCCGTGCATCTCCAAATCACCAAGTACTACTTCATCTTTTCCAACCTACTCTACCCGGTAAATAGATTTATTCTTGATCCAAAATCAATCAAGAGTCACTAGAGGTTGTTCTTTAGGTGTAATGACCGTTTTATCATCGCTTCTATATCCATAAACAACCAACTTGCAAATAACCCAGTCGATTGAATAGCCTATTTGCTAGTCGTCTCCAAACGGCCCGGCCTCCTGTTTAGTCTACGTTCAAACCTATTGAATGACGTCACTTCCTTCCAATTCTTATAACGTTCATGATAAGAAATTAAAAGTTAAAAGCTGATGTATTATAGATAGTCTACTGGCCTACGTCTTAATTACAGTCCCGGGGCCCAGTAAATGATACTTCGAAGGATGTGTGTGTTTATAACCTTCAGTTGGGATTGGAGTGTATGTGCTGTGGCAACCCATGCCGCGATTGGATTAATATGCATCCGCCAAGAAGGGTTCACGGGGTCACTCGGAAAAAAAGTGCTTGAGTTATAACGCCACAGAGAGCTTGTTGTTGTGTGATTATTGTCATCGTCACCGTCATGGAATGGGCAGGTGAGTCAAGGTGGTGAATGAGGAAGGGGGAAGAGTTCGCTCCCTAATTTTTTGGGGGTAAAAATATGATTGAGATGTCACATGCGCCGTGTCTCAATATTCCCCATACCCCGGAAATCTGACTCATCTACGGGACTGCGTTCATGCGGTAAGCGACACAATCCTAATACAGAAAGATGTTAAATTCAAAACTGCGGAAGGAGAAGAATATAAGGCAGATTCAACATACGATCGTGTATTTCTGCTGAACTTAACTTATTTACTATTTGCATAAAACTTGGTTTCATTTTATTTAGAAGTGACTCATTCGAGTCAGTGCGGCTCTAGTCAAAGCTGTGCTGGGTGATAGAGGTGAGGGGGGGGGGGGGTTACGTTTTACCATTTAAGCCGATCGTTTCTTGCATGGGGACAGTCAAATTGTTTAGTCCCCCCAGACCCCAGGTAGAACCCCAACTGCACTCATTCGGTATTGAATATCATGTGTTACATTTTTAAGCCTTAGCGAATAATCCTGAAGACCTTGAAGGCAATAGTCAGTATGGCCATTTCAGATTTTGATTCGAATGTGGAAACTTCGACACTTTTGCAAGAGGGCAAGTGAACATACAGTATATTGAAAGGCTCCTCCTTGACGAATATGCAATAGTTGTAACTTGCACAGGGACAACTTTCGCAAGCAGCTCATAATAAAATAACTAGATGGGCACGTTGAAGTAACATTGGAAGGGGTGCTTATAGGAGGGGGGACTGGGGAAGGAGCGGATCAATGTGAGACGGCATCTCAAAGGCCCTATACTCCTTTCTGTTGCACTGTCGTCCCTTTAGAAGGTTACAGAGACACAATGTAGCCCTTTGTTTGAAAAAGGTGGCACACACCTGATCTTGGAGGAAGGTCACACTGGAGTTTAGTCGACTTTTGTGGAAGTGTTTTGAATGTTCGTTGGCAAGCGAGACCGCAAGGGAGCAGGTGGGTATGGGATGCGAATTTTCAGCGGTTTTCTGGCGGTTGGATGCCTGGGTGTCTTACCAGGCTTTCAATTAGATAATTATGCTCTTTACTTTCAATGCTGTCCATCTATTTCTATCATTTTTCAGAAAGTTTATTATACACATTTCTTTTTTCTTTGTGAAAAACGGAGGGAAATTCTGTCCTGATTGATTCGTCTTGCTAAAATTAATCCAAGCCTTTGTGGACTGATTACGTAATGCAGAATTTAACGGCTGGTGAACTTGGATGGTCCGCTCCTCACTTAGCCTGCTTAGCCTCCTCTCTGGCTGTGGCCCCTATGTGGCTCCCCGCCACCGAAGTTTTCGCAGCGATAAGTTGAACGAAAAAAAAGAAGAAAACTTCCGTTTTCGCGGGGTACTTTTCGAAAATGTGGCACTTCACATATTTTCAAATGGACAGTGTGCGAACCTCTCTCTCTCTAGATAGTGTCCTGATGCTAACCTGGCTAGGCCTTTACACTTTACTCATGTACTAAAGTTGTTCAACTCTATTATAAATTATCTGTCGAACCGAAGCAAGTGTACACTCCTTGTCTGTCACGTAGCGCCTACATTATATTACGTATTTAGCCTAAGTGCTATGTAGGGCAATATCAGTGTACTATGTAAGTGCATGGATCTTAAGCTTTCCAGTTCTGAGTCTCCGTAATGACCTAGGTCGTCCTCCTTTTGTTCCGAAGTCAGAAGTCTCCATACAGGCACATGCCGGTTTTCTGTTCGAGAGTCGTCACCTCCAAATAAGTTACCAGCTTCTACCTTGAAATAGCCCTAATTGTACATTGAAAAAGGGAAGGCCAGGCTTCACCAACCGGTTCAATGATTTCAGTGTTTCTCGTTTATACATAACGACCGTGTAACCTAATTGACTGATCGCTCCTTTCAACGAGCCTATCCTCTTTCTTATACTATTTTTATATACTTCCTTTTCATCGGGTCGTGCCCGTTTGGAAGTATATATTCTGAACGCATACCTCACGGAGTCGATGGCCTACCAACAATGCCTTTATGCAGTCTGAAGGATGGGTGACGTGTCAACGCCTTTTCTGTTAGTCTGTTCTCGTAGACGAGGGATAATTGCAATTAACATGCATCTTGAAGAAAATTAAGGATTATGGAATCCTCTCTCTTTGTCTTCTTTCTTTATCTTCCTCCTTTTCTCCTTTTTTCTTTTTTGTATCCTGTTTGGTGACGGTGTGACAATGAAGCGGAAAAGAGTTCGCTGACCTAGCTGTTAAATTCAGAGGTGACTTTTGTGTCTCTGCCAAAAAAAAAAAAAAAGGCTTATCAGTATTGGAGGACTCAAGATTGCCACCAATCAGCTGAGGTCACGTCACCGGGCCAGGCGTCTTCGTTCGGTAGTTTAAAGTTCAACGACCTGTTTTCGATATCTCGCTGTGGTGTCACTTTGAAATTTCCCTGCGTTTTAGTCGTCACGGTGCATAGGCAGACGGTGGATATAAACCCAAGTTTTATTTAGTTTCTTGTAATGAAAACGTAGCTCCAGGGCTTTTTTTAAAGGAGACAGCGAAAAATGAAAGTAAATGTGAAGTTATCATGAAGACCTACATCTACCACGATTTCGCTTTTACCAGCAGGTAGCAATCATACATTAACACATACAATTTCACTGACGGCTTGGGTTAAGTAGCAGAATTGTTAGCATCGGTTTTTATCGTCAATTTCCTGAAGAATGTTCCAAAGGTAATGAGATTTCTTCCAGAATGTAGACCACAGTGTATCAGATGTAGGCTCATATCCTTCACATGTTTTAGTCACACGTGACCATGTCTGCAATCGCCTAATTGATAATTTATCTGCTTGAGATCAAACATTTCGCAGGCACCGATAAACGTGGGATACTTACTGTAGACAACACAGATACCAGCATGTTTTTCGTTTATGTAATTTCTTTCAAGGTTTCTGCAACACCTCACATAGTGGGTTACTGTACAATTTGCCAATTGATCTGTTCGTTAGTATGATGAAAGAAGTGAAAAATAACGTTAGGCTACGTGTGAAACACACGAAACAAAATAAGCAGTATTAAATGCCGTTTCTTTTAAAAAAATCCCGGATGTCGCCCCCCACAAGAAATAAAGATGAAATACATAGTAAAATAAACAAAAATACAAGACATCAACTTGAAAATGAGGCTTAAACAGATGGGGCTTTAGCATGAGAGGAAGTTGTAAAATTCCCCTGCAATCTCTCTCTCTCTCTTTTTTTTTGGAACCAGGGATTACCCGATGAACACGTGCGATTATGTTTATGTATGTTGCCTTTTTTTTTCTTCTTTGATGCAGTTATCGGATCGAGGACTGCCGCCGACATTCAGACCCGGACTTCATAAAAATCAGAGTTGATAGCTTTTACCACATCCTGGATATAAGTTCAATGTCCTGACTTCGAATTCTTTCCGCTGTGCCTTTACTTCGTAGATAACTCGACGACTTATTTTGTAACATTTCCGAGAATGCTGAGATATTAAACAGGAAACAGAAAAAGGGCGAAAAGATGAGAACATTTAATGAGGGCATGGTGACCTGGAAACATGAACGAATGGTAGCAATGAGAGAGAATGTGAGGAAGAAATATAAACATGATCTCACATTAAAAATGTGGTCAAAATTCCTTTTGTATTACCAGCTCCTCATGATCTTGCCCCAGGGTTTGCAGTTACGTCATTCATTGTACCCACTATTCGAATTGAACATATCACAATGGATGGAAATATTGGTGCTGAGGGCGGGGGTGGGATACTGGGGGCGGGGTGAGGTGCTGAGGGCGGGGGTGAGAATCCAAAACACAAATTAGCTATGATATGTCATATACTGTAAAAATACTAAGTGCTGTCACAACATACCCGTTTGGAATGAACGTCATACATAAGGTCACCTCTTTGAAGAGTGGAAAGCTTTCCACGAAAAGTGACTGCGTTGTCGGGATATGCCGGTAGTTCCTCCTTTTATCCAGACATTATAATGATAAAGTCGATGAACTTATTGAAAAACTTGTTTTACATTCGCCCAGGAGAGGATTCTTCCAAACTTTATTGCTGGTTGTTTATTCTTAAAAGAGGAGGGGAGGGGGGGGGGACAGGTAGTAGTGATTTGCTGTACATCTCACAACACTTTTTGCAAGTTCTTCTCCCAAACTGGGTACAAGCATATCTTCTTTACAGATGTTTTTTTTTGGGGGGGGGGGAAGGATCTGAAAAGGACCATACATGAGCATGGTCCATATGTGCAAAGTGATGAATTGTGAATATTTCAATCTGAGAACGCTGTACGCACTAACTGCAAAACTTGCAGCTGAATTTCACAAGAATTGTACGGGAATGCTGGTGAAGTTCAAATATCTTTCGATTTTCTCAAAAGTAGAGCAAGACTGCTCCGGGCAGGATTAAATGGAGAAGATAGTGCTTATCAATTGTGGATTGTTTCACTGATGTGATAATATGAGTAAACTGGCCCGCCCACCCCCCCCCCCCCCTTCAAAATTGTTGAATTTTTTCCAACTTCATAAAACAGTACAAAGCCCTATCCAATTAGTGCACTAGGTCATATGTGATGTGTTTCAAAGTCTAAGAATGATAGAAGCACCAAGGAAGATGAAGAAAAGTAAAGCTATCGCTTAAAAGATAGAACTTCCTGAAGAAATATTCAATTCAAATCCAGAGTCAAATGTACTAGCACCATTTTGCATCTTGCCCACCCTATATTATGAAACATTTTCCAAAGAGGACCACTCCCACAGGGCGGCGATCAGTCATCGTGCGCCCCCCCCCCCCACACACACCTTCTGTTAAATTCCCTTTCAGCCCTTCCTCAAGATAAGTCTTTTATACAAATCATCATGAACTCTGCCGACGTGTGGTCTGAGGTGCAAGGTCTGTGCCAGGTTAAATAAAAATCTCATCTACACGGAAAAAGTTTAAGAAGGACTATTTCACCAAGAAAGATGAAAAAAGTTAATAATCAAAAGGTAAGCATTCCTGAAGAAATATTCAATTCAAATCTAGAATCAAATGTAACACTACTTTGCATCTAGCCCACCCTACGTTAGCAAAAATTTCGATCCAAAGGGAAGTGGGACCCTCTCACCTTTGACCTCCACCCAGGATGGCGACCAGCCATTTTTCTACTGTCTCCCCCCCCCCCGCCCCAACTTCTGTCAAATCCTGGATCCGCCCGTGTCCTATTCCTAAAGGGCATTACTCAGGGGCCTCAAATATTCCTATTGTTTATAGCTTTTAATGATGGATGCAATGGCCTGAACCGGCGACTGAGGTAGAATCTATCACAGTTTGCATTTAAGCCAACGAACCGCATCTGTAAAATGAGGCACACTAACATATGCAGTCAATTCTCTTCCACAGAAACAGGTATGTCAGAGGCATTATGACGAAAGGGAAATTGGAATACTTTGACAACTTTTAAATTGATGGCATTGTTGATGTTGGCCGCATCCTAATCTTTACCCTGGCTTCAATAATTCCCCGTCCCCCCTCCCACGCTATATTTCACTCTGACAATAACAATGGAAACGGTAGACAACCTGCCATGTCTGTACGCCTGCTAAGGTTCCATACAGCTACTGAAGCTTATAGGTGTCGTCGGACAAGATGATACCAGCTTTACACCCTTTCACATATTGATGAAAATTGTTAAAATAAGAAGTAAGAAAATAAAATAAGACAAGATCTGATTGAAAAGATCAATGCCTAATTTTTACTTGTGATTTCTCATTATTTTAACAATCTTCTGCAAACCAAAATTGCTCATTTCTTTCGAAGTGGATCAATTCGATAATAGCAGGTGCGGTTCTGGGAACGTTACATTTTGTGTGAGGGGGCGGGGTATTTTAAGCCTTAGCATGAAAACGGAGCGCCACTATCGGTCGGAGCGTGCGGTAGCGTGCAAATAAGTTTTAAATAAGATCTAAAGAAACAAGGAACAAATGAATTTGGGAAAATGGTGAATATTGTATATGTCTTCATTAGTGAAATATTTACTAGCAGTTTTCGAAGATCATATTGAAATGGGCACTGGACATTTCACTGACCATTTTTGCAGGGTATTTCACTTGTTGACAACTTCATATAGATGCGTTTGCAATTTACAAATCTTAGGAAAAATTTTTGAAATGGCAATTTATCCCTTTTTTTATTTCGTTTTCTCTGCTGAATATTCATTTCTTGTGGTATTAAAATATCGTTACATTGATGTTAACCCCCAGCTTCCGTATACCTTCCAAAAAAAAAGAAGAAAAGAAACTAGAAAAGATTAGACAAACATGACCGAGTTTTTCGGATTACATGCCTTACCAGAAAATGAAAAGACATAAAAGAATAAAGTGGCACTGACGTCATCACTAAGCATTTCTGTAGATCATTGGACACTCACGGGCACATGCCGTACACAATGTTGTTGCTTTTAATTGATTTATTTTCTCTCAAATTCTTCCAGTCATATCATCAGCGAAAACTGATTTTATCTATCTATTGTGATATTTCGAATTACGAATGCTGACCTTAATGTGAAACTTAAATGAGCCAAAATTATTAGCTTGAAGGAGTTCGGGGATATACGGTCCTGCGTTGATTCATCGTTGGGGACTTTTTATGCCAATGTAGAGATGTTAGGCTTCTCTACATTCATTAGGGTTGGCGGAGTAATTCATAGTATATACTTTTCATGTAGACACTTATACCTTTACACTCAAACCCCGGGGAGCTCATTAGGTTAGTTAAAGGGAAATAACCGGTTGGGCTTAGGGAAATAAAAATCATATTTTTAAAACCAATATCTCTTGGCACAAAATGATAGATTATTCAAAATAAGGAAGGACGCGGTGACCTAATCAAGAAATAAGTTTCCCAAAGACAGAAATTCAGTTGCTTGTTGCTCAAAAATAATTGGTTCACCGAAACGTCCAAAATTTCAAATAATGCTTTTAACTTATCTTATGCATACATAACGTTTCAGGGAGACGAAGCTTTTGCTCATGTTTAGTGGTGAGTCTGAATGTTGATTTGTGTTGAAAGTTATTTCACTGTATGCCTTGTTTGTTCATTGTAAACACCCTTTTTCATTTAAAATAATTTTTGTCACTCCGATGTACCAGGCTCATTTTAAAAGCATACACGCAGTGGCGGCGCTACGGGGGGGGGGGGGGGGGTTGGCATGAGGGGGAATCCCCCCAACATTTTCCTCTGCCCTCACTTTGCCCCCCCCCCCCAAGTCTAACATCCTGGCGCCGCCACTGCATACACGTCAGTTTCTAAGATGGTAACCAAAATAAACTTATTAGTTGATGATAGAAGGTAAATCAATTGACTGAAATGGAAATGGTAGAATGTATATGAAACTTTTTTTCAAAACAAGACCACTAAAAATGTAGTATTTATTGTTATTCTGTTGAATTTGCTCATGAGCAAAAATGATGTCATGTAGGTGTGATCACGTGGTCATGAATACCTTCTTGTGTAATTCTAGATATGTCCTTTATCTCTTGCCCCAACATCTATGCACGCGTTTTAGAAGAAAAAAAAAGCACTTAATTCAAATTGTTTGAATTCTGCAACTAAAGATACAGCTTTGTATGGAGCCCAACGCAAGTTCCAAAGTCACTGTAAACAAATAGCAACCGAGTTTTCAAAACTTCTATTAAAATAATTTGATTTGTGTTAATGTAAATAAAATATAATGCGATCAGTTACTGCATTTTTGCTAATCTATTACCGCTCAGCGGGCTGCTGCAATGTAAATGAATATTAAATTATCAAATAACTATATATAAGAAAGGAAATACAACTTAATGGAATATCGATAATCCTAAGCTCATGTCTGCCTCATGTGAAGCTCTTCTGTTTCAAGGGATTAACGTCAATTTTTGTAAATATCACAAATGACGTCATCATATAACAACACAATAGCTCCCCGTAAATAGTTTAAACAAGTGGTCACATCCGGAATTGACGCAATCTCAGGAATAAAAAAATAACTTAACCTCTGTTACATTGAAGGCACTTTATTGTTATGAGAATCTTTGCGTCTGATTGATCATAATTACAGATTTATTGTGAAAAAAGGAAATTTAAAATTAATCTTTGAATGGGTTCGTCAAATAACAGGACATAATCGTTAAAAGGAAGCTTAGTTTAAAAGGCCTTTGCTCTTCATAAACGTGTAATCTAATGAAAATGGTATAATCTAATATAATATTAATGTAGATAATGTAATAATATATAAAATATATATGTAAATGCTGAATGAAAAGATTTCCCTAGAACGTTCTTCAGCGAGAACCCTTAAAAAACTTAGACACAAATTTAGAAAATTAGGAACAGAATGTGATAGGTGGTAGGAAGGTGATTATTGAGAAAGGAAACAATTACATAGTTTGATGGGAAGTTACATTATAAACTAGCACCATATTCCTATGTTGTGGTAAACTTGAAAATCCGCCCTTTATTAACTGCGTTTTCACATATCTTCTGGCCTGACGGATATCAGCAAATTTTGGCAGTATTCAGGAAAACTTCCATCTCCCCGTCAGTTTGATCCTTTCATTGATCACACTCTCTCCCTGATGATTATGCAATAAGTAAAATTAAGGTAATTTTTCCAAATAACGCTGACAAGGTTGCGAACTTCTTAGATACAACGCTGCATTTTTATGCTATTGCACCTCACTGACCTTTGGTTAAATGGATTATACACAGTACAGGACTATAGTTAACTTAAAGTGCTGTATACACTGTACTAGGTCGCAATATGTTATTACCACTCTTATTACCACTACTAATGATAATGATAGTAACAATAAAATCGTTATTCTGTATGATATACATCTGATATAGTAAACAGATCGGATTGTAGGTTCATATATATGTAGTGCTATCCCCAAATTGTTGACTCTCCTTTTCTGTTGTCCCATACTGACAGTCCCATCGTCCTTTACCTTTATCGTTAAACAGAGAAACATTTGCCCTGCACGGAAGTTGTCAAAGGTCACCGTGACATGACGTCATCAGAAAAAAGTCAATTAGATGGAGGCAGCCCTACCAGCTGACAGGACGTTAGTACCGCAACCAATGATTCGCCTACGAACCATGCAGCAATAATAAACTCCACCTTTGAGATCGCAGTATGCCCGTTCACGTAGCGAGGGTAATTGAAACATATAACATAACGCGGCAGGTGAGCGTATTAACGTACGTCAGTGAAGGCGCCAGTGTGTACATGTACACCTGCGATTCGGTGCCGCGGCAACTTACCAGCCGAAGGTATACGGCGGCCGTTCTTGATATCCGTGGGTTTGTTGTTATTGCTTGTAACTGGTAAACGTAATTATGCTTATCGAGGGAAATGAACACACGTACATTACATTTTAACTTGCAATGATAATTTGCTGATGTCATGCATTTGGAATTAGTTGGGATGGAAGTCACCCCTTGAAAATATTAATGATATCATTATCATAACAACTTGGCTGAAGTATGTTATTACTTTTTTGCTTGTTTATTAAGGTAAAATGTTGTGCATATCTGTAATGACTCCTCGTTTACTGGAATTACCTTGTCATTTATATTCCTGGCTGTTTAATACAGGGGTTTTCAAGGTATGAAGTCTTCCAAATTACTCTTTCTTTCGGTAAAACGACATCTTACCATTCGTTTGCATTGCTAGATATATGATTGAAAGGTCCGTCCATGAATCTTGAACCATGCGTTCTCCTACATTTAAAAATAATTGTAAACCATATATGTTGAATATCGTCGACAAACGTTTTGCAGAAGTAGTACGTATGAACAGTCGTGCGAGGAAGCAGATAGGTTCATTTGCCATTTTTTTCATCTTCGAGAATATTATTAAAGCACGAATATGCTGTCGAAAACTTAATAAATACTATATGAACACTGATTCATTGCTTGCTAGAAGTAAGACTTGCAAACAATGACCTAAACATGGCTCAGTTTTTGTTACGTTAATATCATGTCTAAAAAATAGAGCGGAGAGAATAATGAAACAAATTAGAAGAGCTTCTTCGTTTCAAATCGGTCAACACCTACTCTTGACAGACAGGTAGAATGAGGACAGTTCTGTATGAAGCTATATACACATTCATGTTGTACCGCTACACATGTGCTCATGTGACCGTACCGCGATATAAATCAAGCTCATACTTGAAATAATCGAAAACGAGAAAGAGCTCTGAGGTTTTCAACACATTAACCTCAGCGGAATGATTTTAAACGGCTTCAGTGAGCCATAAAATAATCCAGACCAGTCACAGCTAAATATTTGCTCTATTTAGAGACACTGGCATCTGACCTTTTGTTTCTGTAGAGTCGTAGTATTACTATGGCTCTTACTTCAGTTACATTCAAGGGAATTGATGTCCATGAATGCATACGTCACTTAGTGGTGATTACACTACGCAACACACAGGCCAGAGGTAATGATCTTCAGTGGTGACCAAACTGTGACCTTGTGCACACGAATATACACCGAAAGGATGATTTTCAAATCAGCAAAGTTGAAGGACCATTAGATTATTCTATATTTACTTGCAGCAAGCAACTAATTAATGTGAAGAACATGATATAGAAAATAAACACGAATAAGGGGGGGGGGGGGATGGGGGATGAGAGAAAGCATAGTCACCTGCCTATCATGTGAGGTAGACCTACTGTCTTTAAC
The DNA here is from genome assembly GCA_021234535.1 of Stichopus chloronotus. Lineage (NCBI taxonomy): Eukaryota > Metazoa > Echinodermata > Holothuroidea > Aspidochirotida > Stichopodidae > Stichopus > Stichopus chloronotus. Next base: position 17,300,420 of record CM037832.1, on the reverse strand, counting down.
TTGTGACGGCCCATCGTACATGCAGGCCAATAAGACACAGGAGAAACCACATCATAAATGTGGAGTGTTTACAAAATACGGGTACAAAATTCATGTTTCTTGCCCCCCTCGCCCCACCCCCCGCTAATTTCCACATTCCTAAAGTTTACCTACCTTTACTCAAAGTCATTGCGCAAGAATGACTGTCGCAACACAGAAATATGTACACGCATAGTTAACCCACGCATTTTTCCTTTCTTTTCTTTTTTTTGTGCCTAGCATAATTGCGGAATTATTTTGGCTGCCAAACCACCAAGTTGAACGTCCGCTAGTTCAGAGAGATCGTTTTTTTTTTTCTTTAAGACGAAAAGTTGATACGCCGTTAAATTACACGTTAACTCCTATCGTCACGGTAAAATAGGTTCAACCTCTCCGGATTCCCATGGTTCTGTTTTTGTTACGCCCCGAACGATGATAACAGGTAAGGTATCACAGGGTGATTAGGGTATTCCCAACGGCCTCGTTTGAGTGCCACAGGTATTCGTATTTACGGATACGTATAGGTCGTCTTACATTGGCCGTGCAGTCAGCGAAGACCAGAATTCATTTATTTACACATTCCGGTTGATGTGGGTGTGTGTGTTTGTCAGTGTATTTGCATCCTCGGTTTGCGTGAACTTGAGACCCTTCCCGAGGGAAATGGATGAACCCCCCTTCAAGTAGCTTTGTATCACTTAAGTTGGAAGGGGACTCGTCTTGAGCTTAAACATGGCGTAAATGTCAATACATGGTAATGATAAGATCAATGACAAGAGGGGTCTTGGAGTTCAATTCAGTTTCTTCCTCGGAATTCTTCTGCGGAATACCATAGCGAAGATATTCCACTCTCACAACTTGTTTTGTTTTTTTTTTGTTTCAAATTTTGTTACATTTTTTTGTGGTGTGTTAAATGGCTTATGTCGTCATACTTTACCAATATATCATGATATACCAAGAATATCGGAGGTCATTGGCAGATGTCCGCCAAGGGAACATTTCGGCTGATAAATCCCTCACGATTAATTTCTGAGATGCCTTTTACCTTTTCGTGTTTCTGCAAGAGTAGTCGCGACATAACATGGATAGATTCAAGAGAGGGGTGCGGGGGGTACTCCTTCCTTCCATAACAAGTGTCCATTTTGTGTCTCGTATATCGAAAGAAGTCCTGCTGCTAGATGCCACCCTTCATCTGACAAGTATTTCACTCATTTGGAGCCGATTTACAGACTCAGACGTTTTCCTTAATACATGTTGTTGTACTGGTATACTGATTTACCTCGCTTACTAGTCGACTCGTATGTATTCAGCAAACTTTTCTGATTGACTCATATAGTTTATTCCCGATATAGTGTCAAGCAGTGTAATACCAAACATGCAGTACTTTTTCAGCAAATGTTTTTTTATATGTGTTCCCAGATGCATGGTAAACGTGTCTAAGAACGTTTATTTTTCTTAATTTTCTGGTGGAGGACCACCCGATCCCCCCCCCCCCAAACGCTTGGACATTAAGCCTTCAGCCCTCGCCAGTTGTGCCCAGTGGGACAACACCTGGGGAACACTTTGGGGATTTATTACGCCAAAGAAAAGAACACGAAAAGGACTAAGTATCACCTCAAATCATCTGACATGAATTGCTATTTTCATAGATTATTTCTTATTCTTATGATCTGACGAATTGCAAGCATCATGGGCGGGATCCATATTTAAGTTTGGATACATGCAGCTCAGGCTCAGCAAACACGAGTATTGCCATTCCCGGAGGGACGGTTTGTACAGCCAAAACCTTTCTTGAACCCCCCCCCCCCCTCCCACACTTTGCTCATGATAGTACCATTCTCATACTATGGCACCTCCTAACAGCATTAGCCATACCGTTTCAAGAAAAAAGTGCGACAATGTTGCTGGAACTATACTGACAACTGATGTACCATAACCTCCGAAAATTTTGGAGGCAAGTTGGGAGCAATTACTAATGAAATCCCATGTGTACCGCGTGTTTTCCACTGTAGGTCATTTTCGAAAATTAAATAGAAAAGAAAAAGCTTATAGAAAAAAACACTTCGTTTGGACTCCCACTCTGCCTCAATTTCCAAAGAAATGAAGTTGGTTTTCTCGGTGTGATGTCCTCGATGCAATGTTGAGTCACAGGTGACATTTATGAAAATGAATGTAACAATCACATTAAGTGACGCTTCAGAGCATTGTACCCCCCCCCCCTCCACAAACACACACACGCACTCTCTTCCCTTCAGCGAGGCCATCGGTCCTTACAGCAATTATGTAATTATTCATCCCGACGAAATCAAGTATGTGGAACATTTAACCTGTTTGATCACGGCATTGGGGGTTTTCGACCGTTAATCCTCGTGACCTGAAGATGAGGGTAACCCATTTCGGGGAAAAATAAGTCTTGAGCATTCACCCGTTTAGGCTACAAACCTTGATATGAACTACACACATTAGTGAAATAAAACGTGGAAACCTAATTAAGAGAGTTAATGGATGTATCTAGGATAGTCCATGTTGGACTTATTGGATCAGTCAGAAAGGTAACCATTCAGGCTTACGTATACGTGATCAGTTGTAATTTGGTGGAACGGCTATGGTGCGCTGGAAATATTGAAATCTCAATTGCTTGTAGGTCTTTGTATCACGGTTTTTCAGTGTCGGAGGGATTAAGGAGGGTGGAATAAGCGGTCATATGGATGTAGCATATAAGACTGCGGGGAAAAAAAACGAAGGGAAGGGGGATGTGTTCGTAGATGTGGGAGTAATGACCTCGTTCCTCGTTTCTTTGAAATTTACAAAGCAATTATAGGCCTTCTCCTTTTCAATCTGAAACATGAATGAGTTAGAACACTCTTTTTGAGTCTACTTAGAGTGGCCACTCTTTTGCTTTCTAAACCCAAAACTGACTTTCCGTAACAACGTAACTCCGATACTATTCGATGGATGAAAAATAAAATAAAATATAAAAGCGTTCATCCTAGATTTAGATCTAGATATATATATGTTCCTTTTGAGTGTTTCACTCATGTCCAGGTATACGAAGATGAAGTGTTACTACTTCTATTCATCAGTTCATTACTTACACTATTTCACTATTTGGACTGGTCTTCATCGGAAAACGATTTGTTTGTTGACAGCATACGAAATTGCCATTAAAATTTGTTTACTTAAACAGATGTTGACAAAAACAAATTTATGGTTCGGAGGTCACGACGCAAAATTCTTTGGCCAAGGTACAAATGCTTTATTGAAAGTGCGGGTACTACTGTCATTCATGAAACCAATCGGGCTTCATGTTTGTTTGGGCTTCATCGAAATGTCACACCACACAGTCGATATCCTCTGTATACATGGCGAACTTGCGTGTACCCACGTGGAAGTGAGCTCACGTGTTTGCATAGCGGGAGAGAGTTGGTCGAAAACATTAATTTAAAAGACGTTCAAAAATCACAAAAGGTATCCCATCGAGTGTAACATAGTTGCAGCATGCAAAATAAAACGGAAAGAGGAACACAGAAAAAAAAATCGTATTTGATCCTATGATTTTGTTCTGTATCATGAACAATGCTGTTCCTTCCCGAGGAAATCAAAGTCAATTTCTTAAATATTGTTTGTTGTTTAAAGTTTATTAATCCCTACCATGGTAAGTTTATATAATATCTGATAATAGTGGAAACCACCTGTCTGTCAGGCTCCACAGGGGATTACCTCATGCCAAGGAGTGGAAGAGTCACAGAGCTGCATGCAGGCCAACAAGTTTTACAATTATTTACGGAGGAACATTTGGCAAAATTATCCGAAATAAGTATGTCAACCTTTATGTAACAATCGATACATTGGTGGGAACTTTTTGATTGAACGGGTATCTTTGCCGAAGCTGATTAAGCAAGCATATTGAGTTGATGTCGATAAATTTTTGAGGATTTTTAAAAGTACAGGCACAATGCTTGAAAAATATCATAAATACTCAAGCCTCACATTCATCCACAAGTTAGGTGGTGAACCCGTCAATATTTTTCAAATTTTTACTCTGTCATGCAATAGCAGTGAGCATTTGAATTAGTGTTAACGTGAAAATGTGTCTGGCCACAATTTTTTTTTTCAAAAATCAAAGTGAGTCGTTTATTTCACATCCATTCATGTTCATTTGTACGTTACTCGTGGGGATTCTCATTTTATAGTTTGACCATTTGTCATAAGTATGTGACGGGAACTTGAGAGCTTTGGGAAAAATTTACTGAATTTCACAAAATAACTCAGGTTGCCCGCTTTTAGGTAACGCCATGGTTGTGGGAGGGGGAATATTTGGACATGACGGGGACTGAAAGGGGGATACTACAGTTATGAATGTGGGGAAGGGACCTTACCTAATGGGGTTAACAGGTGTGTAGGGTAAACAGGAAGTTTCATACCTAGTTTTCTATGTGTAAAGTTATCCCTCAAAAGGAAACCATGAGCATGGACATCTTGCCATAACGTATACGAGGACAAAAGTGATTTATCAGCCATAATTTCGGAGTAAAAGGATTTTGTTTATGTCTGAAGTCCTCCCATGAAAAAAGCTGTGTTCTTTTTTTTCATCATGATAACGGAATGGTATTATTTGGTTCAGTTTAGTTGGAACAGAAGTTAACAGAAACAGATGCACACTATCGTCATCCTAACTAACCTCCACTACGACGGTGGCACAAAATGTTAGCACGAATCAATTTTTCGTTTATAAAAGAAGGTTAGGGGTTGACCAATCACAATGATGCTTCAATAAAGGACATCTTTGTTTTGATCTGAGAGCATAAATATCCTATTGAATATACTGTGTAGAAGGCAACAATATCCTATGCTAACATTCTGTGCCATGGTCACACTCCAAGTGCATCCTGACTTCAGTTGGTAATAATGGAGACCGATCTATATAATCATAACACCATCAGGAAGGCAACAAAAATGAGGGTAACCATCGTTACTGATTAAGAAATAACAGGAGGGATGAAGGGAAGAGGTTGGGGGTTGAGGGAGGGGGGGGGGTTGTGGTGGGGACCGATCCAGGACAAGAACTGAGAGTTTGTTAAGTTAAAAGATTAAAAAAAAAAGATTGCTTTTATAAAGAGAGTAAATTTATCTCCATTTGCTCTAACCCATTTTTGCAACACACTTTTCTAGTATTTGGACAGGCCTGTTGATCGTCAAATCGGTTGCACGTTTATTGACGGGGCGGGAGGGGGGAGGGGCGGGGGTGTTGAGATACGAAGGGATGCCGGTTTGAGGGAAAGATTGGTTTGCTAGTATGTTTCCATTGACGTCGTGGATTATGTCGAATTTTGTAGGGTCAATGCATGATACTAAAGGCAACCATATTGTCAAACTGTATTACACTGTTTTCTTTCGTCGTAACATTAAACACGTGACCGGATCTGCCACATTTAGAGTAGCTCGGTAGTAGCCAATCAGATCAGTCCCTGTGGGTCAGATTCTTTACATCAGATTGTGACGAGGACAAATTCATTTGACGTGTAGGTTTGATGATTTTCACCCCAGGAGGGTATGGAGTATCCGATGGATGTTTATTACCTTCCTTACATTCATTCGAATGCCAAGATGTGACACACAGAATTTACCACGAAGTGACAGAAGTGTTAATCAATGTGACACTACTGGCACCTGAACTGAACTTAAGTTAAGGATAAACTGGCAGTGTGCACAAGAAGTCAAGTGGCTGACATAGTTACTTTTCACATTTCACATGATAAGAGGGATATTGATAACAGTCCACCTAAAGGGAAGTCACTGTAGCAGTGGAACCGACAATTGGAGGGACGACATCTCATGGGATGGGAGTGAAGAAGGAGGTGTAAGTGAAGAGGGGTGGGGGCAAGGGAGGAGAGGTGCAGGACAATTGTCGGGGGACTCATGGCCCAGAAAAATCACCTAAGGTAAACGTATTAGCCAGAGAAAAGGTATGGGGGAACCACATGTCTGGGTAGTATTTTGATCTTCTGCCAGAGCTATGAATTATCCTCGGTATTTCGGGGCGGGGGAGGGTGGGGGGCAGGAAGCAGGAAATATTGGAAAACCGCCCTAAGTGGATCATATCCAGGTATATGATCCTGATCCAAGGAGCTATCATCCACAGAAGTTAATTTAAGAAAAGAGTTTTAATCAAATCAATTAAGAACTTGATCGGCAGAAAATATAAAATTCTGAGGAGGCCAGGAAGGAGGTACTTGTCATGACCTCTTAGGGTTTCCGTAGGCTGGACGCCCGAGTTGTATTCAGGCGATATAGCACAGCGTAGTGTTAGTGACCGTAACCGTATGATTGTCGAGTACTTACGCAACTATGTTAACAGATGCGGACTTTCACTCATTTTACCGTTACGAATTTCCCTTCTGATTCACAAAGATACCGGTATGTAGTTTGTTTCTTTCTCTTTGATATCAGCTTAGCAGACAGGGTGAGGATGGAATTATAGTCGTTTTTGTTTAGTTTGGACCAGCCGAACTTGTAGTTACCCCTGCGTAGGCCCGTGTATGTTGGTTGGTGCGGGGTCGTAGTACGTTTGTGATCGTTGGTACAAGATTAGGACTGCAAGGCCTGATAGGAGAATGTTTGTATTGTTTACAGTTTACCTTTATGTGTTTCACGTTATATTAGTTACGGAATTTTTATTCTTACATGTAGATTGTTTACCTTGGGGAAGTGCAGGGCCACCACGCTAGTCGGTACTTCGCCCCGTAGGCCCGTCACGTGGGAACATTGTAGAGGGAATTCCCCATTGTGTCATGTTACGGATGCTGAGTTGGGCCATATTCTGCCTTCTACATCGTATTCCTCTTTGATTTATCTTGCAGAAGATCAAACACAGTTGTTGAATAGCTTAAACAAAGGAACGATACAACTTTAAACGATGGTGTACAACAAGAGAAATAAAATAGAGTCAGACCAGAATTAAAGTGTATCTCATCATTGCAGCAACGTGTATTTACTATATCCATTCTACAACAGTACTAGTTAGTTAAGAAGGGAATACCTTAATAAAGAGGACATTAACATTGTACTGACAGGGCATTCGAAGTAAATTTGTCAAGTCATTAATGTTTATCAATGAACATCTGCATCTCCTCAAAACATAATGCATGTGATGAAGCACAGAAGAAGTATCGTTTGGAAGTTTGAAACTTTGGGTGACCAAATTGTTCTTGGGCAACAAATTACTGAATTTCAATCTGCGTGAAATTTTTATCTTGAACAGAACGTCACCGTACTTGCTTATTTTTAATAATCTAGGTACCGTATCATTATGTGCGGGACTACACAACTTGGTCTTAAAAATGTGATTTTTTTTTCTTCTGTAAAACAAAAATCTTACTTCCCTTTAAAGGGAGTTATTACGGAAGAAGATAGAAATTCCATCAAGGAAGCTTCTTTTACTCTCTTCAATATAAATAGCAATGTTCTCTTCAGAAGTCACTGGTTTTAAAACTAATGTCTGCCTCACAGAGGTACAACGCATTATGAGGAATCTCTTCATGTTATGACATCCTTTTGTTTTCTTAATGATTTTCACTCATGTTAAGTACTTTGGCATGAACTTTTAAATATTGTTACCTTTTTCCTTAAACACACATAATCACTGAAGGACTGTGACCTTTATTCTCACAACACAATAAGTTTAAGTTCAAACTGTAATAACTCTTAGTCAGTCATTTTTCACGGGTGTCAACCTTGAAGGTCAAATACACACTTTAGGTTCGAAGAACAACAAAAAGTTTTGTAGTTATTGCCTGTGTTACACAACATTTTGTAACCTTGAGACACTGGATGGAACTTTGTTCTCAATGCAGTCTTTTTGCTCAAACAGCATCTTGGGTTATGGACAAGTTATTGGTTTTGGTCTTGCGTGCAGTTTGAAACCTTCTCTTTCACTATCCCCTGAAACCATCGCTGGAATGTTTCTTTTCATTTTGGAACATTCTCAGTATTACCATTGTTTCTGCTGTAGTAGGTCAGCTCAAAGTTACTAATCATGCGGTAGCATGGGGTGGGGGGGGGGGGTCGTTCCATCCACGCAGCTATTCGGGTACAAAAGGCATGTCTGGGAAATTCATCTTTTTGAGTTAATTTTCAAGACGTAAAAGAATTGTGAAAATGAAAAGTATCCTACCATGTCCAAAGTAAAAAAAAACTAACCATCAATTACACAGTGTCTGCATTTCACTCCGATGGCACCATGGCAGATCAGACAACATAACCGGGACGCTTCTCTCTTCTTAAACTGGACAAACAGTCTGCAATTTAGGACCACCAGGATAAATCAGCAGATTTTTAAATGATTAAACCATCTCTCGTCCCTTTTTTTTCGGGTACTGAGGTCGGAATTTTGAGTTCATCAAGTGTCAGGGCTGATGAGGTTTAATGAAACGACGTCGTAATCTCATAATTATCAACGACTATCTAACGATTGCCCTTACTGGATTACCAATGATCCTCTTTTTTTTAAAGAACATTTCGTTTATTGTTTATTACTTCCTTTTATTTTTGACAGCTTAAACTAACACAATGCACCTGTCCAGTTATATTATCCAAATATCATTTCGGGTTTGTCAAACTTAACCGCAGTTGCCAGTCTTGAGATGATTATATCTAGAGTACGACCAAATCGTTTCTGAAGTATGTCCGTTCATTTACCCTCTGAAGTACAAATATGAACGCAACACAACAACTCTCACTGCTACCGTTAGTGAGGGTCTCCAGTTTCACCAAATGCACTTATTTTGTAGTCATCTGTCGGGGGGGGGGGGGGGAATAGACGGAGAGAGGGAGTGAGGGAGATGGAAGGGAAGGGTGGCCTTGAGATGTGGAGAGGGGGAGGCAGGGTGAGGGAGGGTCTTATTAAACATGTCGACACAAATACAGTCTACCTCCCTCTTCGAACTGTGACAGTTGCTTCTGTATGATTAGGAGTAAAAAAAGGGGATTTTGACGGAATGTTAGATTTGGCATTTCCTCAACTTATTTCGGTGTTTAAGTTCAGTCTGCGTTTCAATTTGCTCATCCATTCCAAAGTTCTTCTGTCTCCTTTCAATTTCTCTCTTCTCATCCCTACCTCCACCTCCAAACCTTCTCTCCCTCAATCCTGTACCAATTTCCCTTAGTCCATCCTATTGTTTCAATTGTTTTTATACATTCCACTCTTTCCTTATTTGCACCTTGTATTTTCCCTGTTGATGGGGAGGGGGGGGGGGGGGAGATGGTGACTAACTTCAAACTTCCATTGGCGACTCCCTAACTATTACCACATAGCCACATTTCTTTCACCTAGCAGGCCTTAATTTTGTATACTTCAGCTAAGATAACTTCATAGCCATTGATTTGGCTCCCCAATATTAGCCTTACGTTTCCACTTGCAATACTTTCAGTTCTCAATCCGCGGGGATTTGACTTCTTTCATATTTGAATGCTATCCATAAAAAGATTAGGCCTTGCACTCGACTATGATCATAGCCCACTGTAATATCAATAGGCGGCGGGGGGGGGGGGGGGGGTACGCGAAGGATCAGATTCTCACCACAACCTTTATATCAACCTTCACATCTTCTTTGAATTTTCTTCAAAAGATATCAAATCAACAACAGTTTCAATGACTTCATAATATAAATTCTCTAATTGCAAAAACTCAACTTATCAAATATAGTATTGCAACATGAGGGTAGCGTACTGTCACTTTGCTGTAACAGTGGTCAAGGAGTTTGCATTGAACGAGGGCGCACTTAAACTTCACTGTGTAGGGACATACTACAGGGCTTCTAACACGACCAAACACACACAGCATTGTAGTAGGCTTACACCTTTATAACAGTTGCCAAAATATACAAAGAATTGTTGGCAAGTTAAACAGCAGTATCAAAACTTCGGCGAGGATTTTGATATCCCTCAGTAACGTTAACTGTCAAATAAATATTACTCAGCGATCTATTTTTCTTCCTTATAATCAGTTTGTATTTCTAATGTCTTCGTCACCAGAATACCTCATCACGATGCTATATATGTAGAAATGCATGTCAGAAACATATTTTACGACAAAAGCTATTGACAACCATTTAAAAGATAAAAAGATCACATGCACCATTTGCACACGATTACATTTAGGAACCAGTTCTGCGAAATAGTTCGGCAGCCATCTCCGATACTAGGACTGGATAATTTTTTCCCTTAAATATTGATTTATTGTAACATATTTATTGACACCGTCAGTCATTTCAAACAAAAGAACCGAGTGGCAAGATACAAACTTCCTACCTGAGAGAAGAGAAATCAAGAATCGACAAAGCTTATCACAGCTCTAATTAAGACACATTTGCACGGTTGCCAAAACAGGCAACATCTAAAAAGTTGTTCGATCATCTTTAAGTTCTCTAAACTTTGCATTTGTTGAATGTGTGGAACGCAAGTGTAAATCAATAATCAGTTTACGTGACCGGCAAAACAGCATTCAGAAACTTCTCATATAACTTTTGACGTAAGGAATTATATCCTCACATTTAAAGTGAGAATCACTGTGTAGTTCTTTAAACATTGTCGTCAGCAAACTCTCTCTTTGTAATGTATAATTATTCACAATATACAACAGGTTCGATCACTGAAAATTTCTAGCTGATGAAAACGACAAGAAGAAATTTTTCAGCTGTGTCATACACAGACTTGACGTACAAGTCCTGCGAAAGTGCTCGGAGACTTATCTTCAATAATAGTACATTTATGGTTTAAATTCTCCATAAACAGGACTAGAAATGGAATGAAAGATTAATGCATATTTTTAATCTATACCTAACAACACCGACGAATAGAAAGGTATCATTTTTGTGACTGATGACTTTCGCATTTTCAAAACCAACATCACTGTCTTAAGTATAATGGAATATCTTGCAGGGGCCTGCCTAATGAATATAAAGGTAAATATTTATCATCGGCTAAATGACACGTTATTTATTCGAAATTAATATTAAAATTGCCCGAAGTAACAAACTATTGATAATATCTTTAACATCGACATGATTCATTCCTCAATTTTTCTCTGAAAGATGTAGCATCAATCAACATCACAATGACCACAAGCATAAAGCATATTCAGATAGTTTATAGACAAGCTTTATAGACAAGCTTTATAAAAGCTTTGTGTAATCACTCCTCAGTCTCTTTGACTTCATATTTCATTGTAATTTTTCTTTGTAACTATTCAAAACGAGACTGAAATAAAGTTACAGTTACAAGTTCAATGTTTCATTGTGATTCTTTTGTTCTCCAGGATTGGTAAAAGTAGCTTGTTTGAAATGGCATTCGCGTTGATGCGCTTGATCTCGCCTACGGCAAGTAATGTCAAACGGGGTGCACCTTATAACCACTATGGCCATTATGTCGAGTGACTGGAAGGTGATCAGAGCAGAACGTACTATGCAGCTCTACACTGTTTCCCGTGAAACGAGAAAAGAAGCCAATCAAGGCCTTCAAACAACCACAACACACAACTAATAGTAAACCAGAGTATCTTTTGCTCAGCACTGTTTTCCGACATTAAAAATGTAATGCCAATTCGAATTTTCGCCTCCTTTTCTTGAATGACTGCCATACTTTAGGCTGCCTTACTTTTCCATTTCATCTTTTTCTTGCCAAATTCTGGCCGTTGTGACCCATGAGGGAGATTTTTTCCTCATCGAAATCTTCTTTTTTCTGCTGAAATTTTTCCATCTTCTCTCTGTCTAGGATTTGATCCATAGGACCTTGTCCGGAATAAGACGACGGATCTCTGAAAGAGCCGCCTATCCTGTCCCATAGCGTGAAAAACTGCCCGTAGTTATAATTGTAGTAAAGATGATGATCCGTGTGGTGAGCGGACCCATTTATGAAAGGTTTCATGAATTCTGGCACCCTAAAGTGTCCGTCGTGAATGCTGACGGTCCAAAAGTTGACGAGAACGAAGAAACCAAGATAGAGGTACTTGTGCATTGGGAAGAGTAGGGGGTAGAGGTGGTACGGGAAACTCTGACTAAATCCGTCGAGAGGGTTGAAGGCGTGGCTTGCGAAGGGCGTGGTTATCTTGTAGGCGTGGTGTGATTTATGGAGGGTGGAGTACAACAACCGATGGTGCAACCCCCGATGAATCCAATAGATGCAAGAATCGGTGAAAAAAAGGAAAGTGACGATCTCGACAGGGATGCTCCAGTAACCTGTGGCATGTGAGAAAATAAACAGATACAAGGGAATATTGAACTACCAAAAATAGAAAAAATGATAAAAATATGATTGTTTTCTATAAAACAAACGCCTCATTTCCCTTCAATGCGAATAAGCAGTAGTCATTATTATATTTTGAAAAATCATCAAAATCTTGCACTTCTCTTCTCATTTTTCTCAAGTAATTTTCATGATGTTGCTGAATACCGTTACTGCTTAAAGGGTGTTACGCTACAAAATCAAGCAATTCAATAACAAGAATGATATCACATGATGAAAAAGAGCCACTCATGAATTAGCGTAGGGGGGGGGGGTATACTAATTCAGTTTTCCCTTTAACGTATCTGGTTATATATAACAAGGGTCCTTACCAAACGGGGCCTCTTCGACACTATCATATAACCTACTGTAGCCTCGAATGTGTAACAGGAACATTACCACTGTTAATACCGTCGTGTACGGAGCAGCTTTCAGAGTTGAAGTGATTTCGATCCAAATCTGATTCTGGTTCAGAAGAAAAAAAAAACAAAATGTGAGAAAAAAAAGTTAAAAGAAAATTAACAGATGCATATGTAAAAGATTAACAATTGCCTTTACCATCGGGAAAAGTAGAAAAAGCCTTTTACGATTAGTATGGGTGTATAACTCAGCACCGACTGCCCAGAGATCAATGTTACTAATTATGGAGAACTCAAAGAGATAGGTATGCTTGTCAGGCCCAACCCCTCACCAGTCCGATCAAACTGGCCCATGCACGGAGATGGGTGGCCTTGGGCTCGACGTGGCTTTTAGCGCTCCTAGGATGAACGTTTGAAAGTAGATGAGACTTGAGTTTTGCAGTGTCTGTGCATGAAAAAGTGCTAATTGCCAATCGCATTCATGCTTTAAAGTAAGAGGGCTTAAAGTGATGAAGGTAGGTTGTTCGATCTTCACAAACAGATTTTGTCACAAGACTGTGACATCTCTCAATTATTTTGAATAAACTAAATCCTCTCTTTTCTTCCCACCGTCTAAACGTGATGTGATGCTTCTTTCTTGATAGACTAGTCCCCCCCCCCCTCTTTTCTTTATCTATTTTTATTTTCGTGAGTTATCAAAGTCTGTGTCAAATATGCTTGCGCAAAAATGTTGATATCTAGAAAATATGTTAAATCCTACTTGGGGTTTAGAGTAGAGTCTAAATTTAGAGAGTGATCTTAAAGAAAAAAAATCAAGATTACCTCCAAGAAGCGGGGATGTTTCATGAGCCTTTTGTCGAAAATGAAGAAGTAACTGAAAGACGCCAGGATGAGGTACATTAGGTCAGCCCCGATGAGGGTTATCACGAACAGACTGAGGGCTTGACGGGTGAGGTCGCCCTCTCTCCAGGTCTCCGGGTAGACGTAAGGAGTCAGTAGGTATTCGTCAAACTGAGAGAGTACTAAATCCATCTTTGGTGTTATAAAGATGCCTTCGAAGATAAAATAAAAAAAGTAAAAAAGTACCGTCTCAAAAATGGTTATGTATGTTGATACGTTTGACTAAGAAGTAAGGATTAGAGCTGCAGTCCCGCACGTCACGAAGCGCCAAAACCGATAGACTACACATACAATACACACTTTCACAAGACGTTACATATTAACCACGTGCGACTAACTTGGCACATATAGCAGGCGGATTGTTTATTTTGCCTTTCAATGCCCTAATTAAACGAACATGTTACGATGTAAGCATTCACTATCTCTTTAACTACGACACACCCACCAACCTTCCCACATTACTCTATGGTGACGCCCCCAAAGACTATGTAGTCTATGATAATGACTTACGCACACATATTACGTATTACTAGAGGTATTCTGTATCCGTCTGAGTAACTAACACCTGACAATGCGTGATGCATTCGAGACTATACTCCCATGCAAACAAGAGGTGAAAAAGAAGATGACCCAAATTATCTCAAACAAACAAATATTGACACATGGATGTAAAGTTACTTATGAATTTGTTTATATTTTTAGGTTATTAGAAGCTAGTGTATTTATTTCTATAACCCAGAAACGATTTATTTGGTGAGAAGTTTTAAAGGTCGATTACGGCAGATGCACTTCCACTACAGTGTTTTTAACTTTGGCGAATCAATTAACATCGCAGGCACCCTCAAACGGCACAGCCTATGCGTTAAGTCAAAATCACCCTAACGTCATGTGCATGGATCATATCTATATTTAGCCTATATTACTCGCATTCATTCTATGTTGCGATATAAATGGATTCCAGTTTGTGCTCCCTCAAATCATCATACTAAGTAACCAATCGCTTAGTATGCAAATGGAAAACGAGACATTAGACCAATGAATACGACTAATGAAAGGCTTTTTGAGAAGTTTTTGAGAGAGTTTGCGTCTTTTTTATTTTCATTTTTATTTTTTTATTTGTTGAACTGTCTGTTAATGTAAAGCTCAGTATACTCTGATATGGAGAGAAATCACCTGACGATGCCTTGTTGGGAAGCTACTAAAAACTGATTGCAGCTACTGTTAGCCGACTCCCTTATTATTGTGACAACTTGGGGATGAAACTAAACCTAAATGTATTTGACAACTACTTGTGAAAGCTCTTTCAGCTCTCCCACTTAAGTACTAACATGTATAGCACTACAGCAGCTGACACCAACTTTACCTAGTGTTACCGACTAGTTGACAACGTTACTCAGATTTTACTGTTGCCTTAGATACTATCATACATTGTCCCACGTCGATAATTGCCGGTATCAACAAGCAACGGGCTGACCACTGATTATGGATCGCTATCGTTGTTGGCACATTAGGTTATCTCTGGTATTGTACCATCTATAACGTGGGTTCCAAGACCTTACTCGAAAAAATACAGACCCATCTCCACCTGGCACACTGTTTGTTCTGTAAAATGAACACTGTTATCTCCAACTATTGTGCCCATTGCTACGATGCATCTTGCATGTTTGGATGCGGTGTATTTGACTCCACATGTGTCGTTACTAATTTAATAATGAAGTTATTAGCTCAATGATAGTAACCATGTACATATCAGTCAAGTTATAGTTTGTGAAGGGCCTGCATAGAGCATGTCCATATACAAATGGACGAAATGCTAAAGGGCGTATGACAGACATCTACAAAAAAAAAAAAAAAACTGGCTACATTTAGAAGTTGCAGAGTAAACCCCTGTATGAAAATCCGTTCGAATTATGTTGATACATACATATATATATATATACATACATACATACATACATACATACATACATACATACATACATACATACATACATACATACATACATACATACATACATACATACATACATACATACATATGTCTGTTACTGTTTTGAGATATGACTTTTCAAAGTTTGAGGGAAATTAAAAACAGGTGACATGGTTGTTGCACTGTGTCAGTATTTCTTTTGATAGGCCTATATATTTTGTCTCCTAATTACGTAATCATTAAGTTTTACATTAGAAAGTGATGCCGATGTTTTAGAAGAAGAAAATAAAGTTCATCTCTTGACGTCACAGATTTACATAGCTTACTTAGTCAATGGTTCTTCATGATGGTGGCTTGATACAGGAATTTAACCATAAATCAATCAATATTTGATGAATTTTGATTGAATATGTGGCTATTTTCAACATTTTTGTGATTAATACACTCAGTACTCCAAAATGTCATTTTCATGTCAATCTTTAATACCCGAAAGTACTCATATCGCTTCCCAACATACCCCCCCCAAAAAAAACACATTAAATATCATAACATTAGAAGCAAGCGTCAATCATCAGTGTTGGTGTGTGTGAATGTGTGTTTGTGGTGGGGGGGGGGGGTGCTATCAAAACCCAAATTGGATACGAGCATCAACAACATGCATCACAATAATGACACTAGTTTGATTTTTAAAAGTGTTCGATAAATATTATGCACCGACCGATCAGATGATGGCAAAAAAAAAAAAAAATAGTTTGCATTTTTATAAAAACCTTTCTCAAAAGGAAGACGCTTTATTTGTCTACTGTAACTTTGTTCAGACATCTTCGGAGAGAATGTCATCGTATCAATGCAGCCAAAAATATTCAAGTCTTGTTGGCTTGTGTCTCATTATTATAGGTCTACTACTTATGCTGGTTACAGATGTATGGTGTTTGCGCACTTCAAACTACGTGACCACACTTCCAGGTTTCGAAGTTCAAAACCCACCTCGTACCATCCTATCACACATAAGCAAGCTTAAACTGACCTAATTATGGTTATTGTTTTACTCGGTTCGGGACTCGTCCTTGTTATTCATTAACTGTCTATTGCGCACAAGCACCACCCGAATTAGTCCATATCTCAGCTGTGACTGTATCTTCAAAAAGTAATTGAGATGAGTGCGTTTTACTCGCGTTAATTGTAATACACGAAGGACTGAAAACACGAGGAAGAAAATAAACAATACCAATGGGTCTTTTTTCAAAAAGTTTACTTTGAAAACCGCATGGAAAACACCCTCTTATCTAATTACTTGTAATTTCCCTTCGTTTGTAGTTGCTGTTAGAAATGTTAATAATTTTCTAGCGTAAACTTATTAACATATTGGTATGAAGGGGAAAAAGAAGTTATTCTAAGGTTGTTGGAAAGAGGTTGTTCTAATCTTAAGATGTGATAAAAGGCATCTTTAGTAACTGAATAAAGCTAAGAGTTACTTATGATGGGGAAATTTAGTGACAGAGCATCTTCCATTTTTATATGCAACCGTATCTCCTTCAAGCACCCCGCAGCGCACTGTGATACTCGAAACCTATCTTTAAGCACAATTTTGTTATAACAGGGGAGAACTTTTTATTTCATTTCTTTTTTCAGTGCAGTAGCAAATTATCCCTATATTACAAAAAATATTTAAAGATATTCAAAGTTGTGATATCACCGGTGATAAAGTGTCAACATTATATTTGAACAACTCTGGTCAGTAAGTATGTAGCAAACTAATGCTACGTGTTTTTTTTTTATTCATTATACGTTCTTAAATTTTCTTTTTCGTTCATTTGAATTTTTTTGAAATCTTACAGCTGTTGATCTATCGGTAAATTAAATTTTCTTCACCAGTCCTGGTGCAGGACGTATTATCACAAAGCACTTTATGAATTTTGAATTTCAATATTTTTTCATTCCTCCCACTCAAATCAATAGAAGACTACAATGTCTGAAATACTGATTGTTAAAATGAAGAAGATAACTTTGAACTTATTGCTAAATGACAGGGCCAGGATTTTTTGTGGGGGGGGGGGGCAAAATCGATCCATCGTCCCTATTTATGACAGCCGTCCAGGGGGGAGGGGGGGGGTACGGTATAAGGGGAGCGGTGTTGCCCTATAAGCTAGAATTTCAACTCAGTCAGTCCACATATAGGCCTAGGACGCATGATGACATGTCTAAGTGGAGGGGGTACCTCTCCCCCCTTTGTTTAGAAGGATCATGTTTGCCCTTCTTAGTTGCCCTTTCATGGTGCAAAATTGACTTTCTTTGACACCTGCCTCCATGAACCTCAGACAAAGGTTAAAAAGTATTGGAGGGGGCTGAGTGAAGTCAAGACTATCTAAACGAGACACCAACATCGATTGGTGGGGATCATACAAGAAATTTTTTAGCTTTTCAAACCCTCCAGATGGCCAGAAATGGCACTTTCCGAATGTTCCAAGCTGCATGTAACCAAGCCTTGAAAAAGGGAACTCATTCCTGGAATTTCTCAATAAGGCGTAATAAAATGAACATTACTGTATGAAAAATGGTAATTCATATCAGATGGATTGAGATGATACACGAATCATAATGAATTATTCATCCTCTTTCATTTATTCTTGGAACAGGGGGTAAACATTAGGGGGAGAGGGGGTGCTGAACTTATCTTTAGATCTTATCTAAGCGACCCACCCAGAACCCAACTAGATTTTTTTGGGGGGGGGGGGAATCCAAGGCATGATCTTGTTGCAGGCACCTGAGGTAAAACATTTACAACATTTTTATAAACTACATTTAGTAGTAGAATTAACATACTTTAAACAGTAGAATTAATGTACTTCTAAATAGCAATGTGACAGAATATTAGTTAGTATTGGCGATACATTTTTGGGGATTTATTTAATTTTTTTTAATTCAGCGTTAGGGTTGGAAAAATACAGGAACATTGTTTCTAGATTCCATGTCTTTGTTAATATCCAAAGTTTTCATTGACAGTTCGGGAGGCCCATGATATTGCCAATGCGTCCTGCGTGAAATAAATATACCAATCTCTCTGCTGCGGTTTCAATCCTCTTGACGAATACTCGTATACTGCGTATAAGCAACAGTTCCATATATCGCCAATCGAAACCTCAGACCAACAATTTCACACCTTTATGAACAACTTGTTTCAATTGTGTTGTTAATCTCTTCGTCTTAGTTTTCAGTGTCCTAAAAGATCAAACTTATGAAGCCCGGCATTTTCCCAGTCTCCCCCTCCCCCCCTTCAGTTTACGCCTACCAGTTCTCTCCAACACCGTCAACTAATACCATCCCTTCCTGAAGCAACCTTCATAGTTACCACCAATCGAATAAATCAAAAGGATGATGTTGCTATTGTCGATAAACTTTTTTGTTTTTAAGTGGATTGTTTTCGAAAATTACCCGATGAAGTTAACAAACAAATGAATAAATGTCATGATATGGATGCAATTAATGTTTATTAGGTGAATTTATTTGACCGAGATTTCGTCGTCAAATTAACAAACATTAGGTAGGGAGGTAGGTAGGTAGGTAGGTAGGGAGGTAGGTAGGTAGGGAGGGAGGTAGGTAGGTAGGGAGGGAGGTAGGTAGGAGGAAAACTGAAGCTTATTGATAAATTGGCCACATTGAAGCAAACATCAACCAGGGGATTTTAAATACATACAGATGGATATCTTAAGCTTTTCTTTAAACAATTATGCTGAATTAAGATTTAACCCCTTTTTCTTCATGGACAATAAATCTGGCTGTTAGCTATCATATCTTACGTTCGGATAATAGTTGGATCAGAATGGGTTAACATTGATCGACACTTAGCACAAATTTACGGATGAACTTTAATAGAGCTTTTACCACGAATTCACCTCTCGCATATTGTTACTTGCACTTTGGCGTAATAAAACTAAGTAAGCATCCTGTACCAAGGAGCTGGTTTATGGTTTATACCAATGTTTCCCGAGTTCCCAACTTTTTGACTCAGCTCTATATTACACGATACCTTTTGGTACCTCCGGTTTCGTACATCCTAAGAAAAATGAAGAATCAACCCATATTAAGCCGGAAAACCCCCCAAAATTCAACATCTCCCATGTTTGCTTGTTGCACACTTTTTCTTTCATTGTCTAAGCAGATTCCCAAGTACCCAGTGTGGTGATCGCTGGTACCCCCCTCCCCAAAGGCATTAGTGACTGTGGTAAGGGTATAGACTAGATGTATAGTGCTATACCGGTAACCTTTCTAGCATGATTTGCAAAATATTCCAAGTGGTCGACAGAGAGATTTCACACTACCTTTAAACACAATAAAAAAAAAGAAAAAAAAAAGAAAAGAGAAGTACATATTACGGTCGCTTTAACATCGTAAATCGTGCCCTTTTGTTTCCAAATCGAACCTTACAACTGTTGAGTGGGCCTAACCCATGGAGAATACAAGGATACCCACTCTTGGCTTCAAAAGCAACAAATGAAAACATGTTTTAAGAAGTAGATCGACTTTGAAAAATTTCTTTTTTTTCCTCTTTTTTGCTTAAAATAATTTTTAAACGTACAAATATCAGCAACTCCATGGGATAGAAAATCCAAATGTGGAAGAGTCGCTTAATATTTTAATCTATAGTGGTGCGAAGACGTATTTTGAAGCAGTGCGTAAAACCCATAACTGCAGATTCTGAAATGTTCGACAAGGAGGTTCTGGGTTGGGGGGAGGGAGGGTTGGGAGGAGGATTGGGGGCGGAAAAGCTCATCCTGGGAAACAATCCTCAGAGGTTCCGTCACCCGTCTCTTAAATCTGTAAAACAACGCAAGTGCTAACAACATACGGTAACCCTTTCCAAATCGATGTAATTTTGCCAACCCATGTCTTCTGAGATTACGCCGCCTAATCATGTAGCTCTATCATATGAAAACTTAGTGGTCTACTAGGCAGAAGAAGAAGAAAAAAAGGAAAATGGAACCTACCGGTGCTTTAAATTAGGAAAATGCCTCCGTTTTGGTTTAGCCCTTGAGAGAC
The DNA here is from genome assembly GCA_021234535.1 of Stichopus chloronotus. Lineage (NCBI taxonomy): Eukaryota > Metazoa > Echinodermata > Holothuroidea > Aspidochirotida > Stichopodidae > Stichopus > Stichopus chloronotus. The sequence goes on along the minus strand of CM037832.1, from coordinate 17,279,900 downwards.
TGATACACGTCGAACTAATAACCTATAGATACCGGATCTTCGGAGGTAAATAAGCCGCTAGGATGAATTTAGAAGTGATATGACAAACAAAAACATCGCGCGCCTGCCGGCTGATCTTTTAAATATAAACCCGATCGACCTTTGAAATGAGGCAATGAACACACATCGGTTGCTGTAAGAGTTAAAGGCAGTGTCCGCTATAACCATAGAAGTGGGAAGATAGAATGTGGACCCAGTCTTTTGCCATGGGTTTTAAAACTACACGAGCCTTCACGCTTTGAACGGCAGGATACCAGGACAAGATTTTGTCATCCTACTGGTTGTAGGGTGGGCAATATAGGCCAATTAAAATGTTTTCAGATTGAACTAAAATTGCTTTCAATCCTTAAAATCAGGCCTATTGTGAGCAACAAATTGCAGGACGGTAGTCGGCCGGGGGGGGGGGGGGATTAATAAGTGGTATCCTCAGTCCTAAAATTTGTTGGGTGAAAAATATTAACATCACAACATCGCATGTAGCCCTTGGGTCCGACCACTCCCCCTTCCCCACTTTTTTATTACGGGCCTGCATTTCTGGCAATTTTAAAACACAGTTTTCTCAGTTGGGCATGCAGTACAGGATCTCAATTAGAACCATTTCGTTTGACGTGTAGTGTATGTGTTATGCGCCCTCACTACCTCGCCGTATCGGCTTTGGTATTAAGTGACAAATATGTTGCGTATGTTATTGCATGACGTCCCTCTCCTTATTTCAATTTCTATGTTAATAAGGTGAAAACTGCTAGCGTTGCACACTATTTCAGATTTGTTTAGTCAAAGCGATGTAACCTTTTCAATTGCTGTATTAAAGTTGACAATGAAGTGAAATGTGTCACAGAGGGTTTGTTTTTTAAACAGAAGCTGCTGAAATACGGTAACGAACAAATGATTGTGATATCACAGGCCTATGCGTTAGTGTGATACCATAAGATAGCCTTACCATTAGTCCAATATATGAGAGGTTGTCGTTTTCAACATTATCTCTTCCTTTTGAGATGATATTGAAGATCCTACTCCAAGTTACCAATATGAGGTCAACAAATCAAAAAACAACACTCCAGATGAGAAAACTAAGCTTACCATAAAGCAAGTCATTACGATTTTCATAAAATATACCGAAGGATATGATCCACCCACCCCCCATGTTGAGCTCATTAAAGGACATTCTGCTGGTCATATGCCTGCCGCCTCGGTGTGTTACAAAACGGTAAGAATACTTGAGCATAAATTGAGGTGAAATGGTGAAATTTCACTGTGAGAGCTTTCCCTAAGATTCGGGTTTAAGTTAATTTTTCAATGTTTCACCATAATTTCCAGTTCAGAATCTACACTGTGGTACTCAAACTGGAAGGGTGAGGATTAGCCACACCATATCACGATGTTAGATGTCTGTCACTGGTAACTCAAACAAAGACACTTAATTGTGGGAAACAACCAACACGCGGGTCGGTCCTCATGTTATCACATTCATAACATATCCAAATGAGGATTATGAACAAACACACGAACAAACAAAAAAAAACCAGCAGTGGCATTGTTACTTGAATATATCATAAATTTTATTTACATCTCTTTTATTGGGCATACAAGTGAGGGAAAGTTATTGCACCATGCCTTGACTCCAAGTAAATCTCCCTGATTCACTGATCAACCGCTGATTAACCACAAAAAACAAAGAAAAAACACAAGAGGCAATGAAATGCCATAAAGGGTATGGTGAGCACCCCTTCACTCCAACTGATGCAGGAGGTCATATTAATATAGAAAGTATTTTATGATCATTGGCTAATACCCACTTACTATGACGTATTATCATGTGACATGATTTGGTACAAAATTGGTGTTGCCAACACCTTATTGCATAGTGTAAACACCTTTCACATGGTACTGAACTTGGAAGTCTTCCAAGCTGGGAATTGCCACTTGTCCACAGAGCTGGCCACATTTTCCTTGAATTTATTTTTTTGTGTCAAGATGTGTCAAAATTGTCTCCCAAGAAGACTTTTGTTGCATGATTTAAGATGATGTGATAATACCCGCAGATACTGTTGTGGTCAGGGTGACTTCTCTCAAGAAGGCATAGACATGTATGATACCAAGTGAGGATTGGTTGATAGGACCCATCTCACTAATATACATAGGCCCTCTGTGAAACAGGCTATCCTAGTGGGAGATTGGAGAACAAGTCCATGGCCAAGTCAGATCAAGAGGGGTAGGGCAAAAAAATATACAGGGACTGGGCCTACTTGTTCATGAAACATAATGTTATGTTTTGTAAGGGGGTTACCTGTCACCTCCCTTTGACTATCAATCTATGGGGGACTGCTCAACAGTTTGCTGTTATTTGCTTCCAGTTTAGCAAGATATAGCATGTAGGAGAGTTTCCTCATTAAAATGCAATCACTGTGGCAACAGTCACCATTCTATTGTTTGATAATGTTTAATATTTTATAGTATATTCTCCTCTATTTTTGTACTTTTTATGTATTGCTCCTTTTTATATCTTATACTTATACTGGAATGAATAAAATGCAAACTGAAATGAAATCATTCCATAATATGCAATGTTTCCTTCTATTGTACACCCCCCCCCAAAAAAAAAACATTGTTACCCTTTGAATAACAGGTCATGTGAATAGCTTTAAACAGAAAAAAAGAGTTATCCAGAATGGAAATGCCTCCAAACAAAGACCAAGTTTCAGGATCTAAACTGTGGTGTGGTAAACTTTGGGTTAACAGAGGAGACATACCATTAAAGTAAATGTAAGCAGGGCAACTGGAAGGCAGTGAGTATGTCTCAGTTTTTACATTTTAACCACCTGCCAACACGTGAGACTAAAATATGAAGACATTCAACTGAAAGAACACAACAAGCAGGAAATTCAAGTTTTTGTAAAGGACAAGATGAAAATAGGGAAGCCTGTATCTACCCTGTGACAATATTGAAGACTCCAATGCAAATGCTTCACATAAAACACCACACATGCATACTGCTGGGTACAAACATTTGGGAAACTAGTTCCCACATGTAAGTTCCTATCAGTAACATCAACCCCCAGAGCTTACCCTCAGTACCTTGAAGACCCCCCCTCTCTTCTGATTGGACAAACACACAAAAGAAATAAAAGTTGGACAGTGTTGATAACACAAAGGTGCAACGAAGTTCGTCCATGAAAAGTTTCCACACACTAATGTTCATTTTGTCTTGGCAATGGAAAAGAAAGTTTAGGATTCAAATTGACCAACCATTGAGTTGACTTATTACAGTATTTGATTAACTTTGTCTAAGGCACTTCACATACTCAGTATTAAATATAACATTTTGAAAGGATGAAAAATATAAATAACTATTCTTTACAAAAAGACAAAGTTGTGGACAAAAGAATTAATCAGTAAAAATAAAAATGTTTTTTTTTAAGTACAGTCCACTTTCAGACTACAATCATTTACTACCATTAACTCAGAGAGTCGCTTTGCTAATGCTTCCCTGCCTACTTCACTCTGCTCAAATGAAAGCTTGTCATTAAGAATGGCTGGAATGAAAATACTGCACGACTCACTCGCAGTAATTCAACTCTGCCATTTGAATAAACACAGACAAACAAAAATTTTGGAATGATGAAGACAAAGCAAATTTCACAGTTCCACAGTGTAATAACTTGCTAAGTTATATCATTACTACCTGCAAGTAGTTTTACAAAGGTGTCACAAACTAACAACATGAAAATGAAAATGCATTCTTTTTGCTTTCAATCTTTTTCTTTTTTTTTTTGGTCTAGAGTACAGTCAGGCTGTGATTCACTGGCAACGGAACCCTGGTTGATAACCTTTCCCGGACTTAAATATGCTGAACTTGCAAAAACGATTTTCAAGTCATCTGATTAAGGACATCCTGAAGAGATTCCAAGAAGATAGTCATTGGTTCAATGGTTATCTGTCCCCCTACAACCATACAGTACTATCATCTACCATATACCAAGCTCTATTTGGTACTTGAAGTAGGTTCAAAGTAGGGTATAAGTAGGGTCAGCCTGGAATAGCAAAAAAGGATGGCTTTAAAAACACTGAAGACCAATCTGAGTGAAGATATGTATAAAACATACAAGTTACCGCCAAGGAATTCACACACGACCAATTGAACTGTTTGCGATGAGACCATGAGAAGAATGAGTTGCCTGGCTACAGGATGAATATTACCAAAAAAAAAAATAATAAATCCAATGGAAGCTGCACAAAGGCACTTCAATGGAGCACCTCTCATTTTGGTGGTCACCTCTGAGTGAGTTTCCAAAACTTGTTACTGCTTCACAACTGGTCCACACTTTAAATTATCCTTGAAACTTGCTTAACTTTGCTACTTTTGCTACCTTGCTGCCTTCTCCAGAGGAATTTTCGCTGGTTGGTGGGTTCATTGCAAAAATGGATGCTTGCCTTGTCAGTCCCATCCTAACCTTTTCTGTGGAGACACTGTCACAATATTCCACTTCCAGTGAGGAGCTACCGTTCTGTCTCGTCACATAATGAGCCACTAACAAACAGTTTGAAAGACAGTGAACTCTGAGCTATCTACAATGTCCCCAAAGTAATTTCTGAAGAATTAAAATGGTCAAGTTACATTTTCTCAAACATGGTTCTGTGAGCTTGACCTTCTGGCAACTGACCTGATGGTTTGCCTCATTTTGCAGGCGGCGTTATTTTTCAGGGAAGGACAGCATCACTCAATTAATCGTATGATGGTTCAACCACTTTACTGATTCCTGAGCTTAGTTAATGAAATCCTATTATTCAACACCAGCAAATCCCTGTGACAATGCTCAAATTTTATTAAAAAAAATATAATTTTGCACCTGGATGATCCGGCCCCCAAAAACTTTGACATTGCTAAAATGTCCCTGTCTCTGACTACCTACGGACATTCTGAACGGCAGGCACGCTCACAGAGCAGTTCCGTAGCCCTTTCTGCCTGGTCTGCTTTCGTCCGTGTGCTCTGAAAGTTTGTCAAAGCAGGCCAATGTTTCTGCCATCAACTTCAAAATGTCCACGCCGGCCATCAGTTGCCTGTGAGAAGAGGGTAGAAGAAAGAGGGGAGTGAAAACGTTACACTGGTTATCTCCAGGATGGGAAATGTTGAGACAATGGCATTCAATTCAGGCTAATGTCATGTTTGGTATAAAATTATACCACTTGTAATGATGAAATTTCAATTGCACATTTTGTTCAAAGAAAAGAGTAATGTTAATGATTTTGCAAAAGAGCAAATGATCAAAAGCAAATGTAAGGAACTTCATGATTGGCTGATATCAGTGACCTCATTAATGCTATCCCAAATCTATCATTGTCAAGAAAAATTAAACATGCAGAATTTCATTTTGGTCTTTGATTGCACACACAACTTATGAAGAAGAGGTATTCACAATCACAGTGATGCTTCTACTACAACTTTGATCATCATGACATCAACACAACTCTACTATCAACACAAGTAAAGCTTGCTGCTGAGCTATGACATCACCGTATCTGACCAATCAACACAAGTAAAGCTTGGTGCTGAGCTATGACATCACCGTATCTGACCAATCAACACTAGTAAAGCTTGATGCTGAGCTATGAAATAATCACAAACCACCAATCAATGCAAGTAAAGCTTGATGCTGAGATATGACATCACCACATCTGACCAATCAATACAAGTAAAGCTTGGTGCTGAGCTATGAAATAATCACAAACCACCAATCAATACAAGTAAAGCTTGGTGCTGAGCTATGACATCACCGTATCTGACCAATCAACACTAGTAAAGCTTGCTGCTGAGCTATGAAATAATCACAAACCACCAATCAATACAAGTAAAGCTTGGTGCTGAGCTATGACAGTGAACTACTTGACATCACCACAAACTCACATATGAAACTTGATACGGAGTTGTGACATCACAGATTTATCTTTTACCTTAAACAACAACAAGAAACCATCACAGCAATACTTACACCTCAGTTACAATGAGGTCCTGATATTTTTATGATTAGTTCCCGCCATATTTTTAGGCGCTCTTTGAAATAGAATGGCATTATGTATTTACACCTTCAAATAAACCTACACAAGAACATCACTTTCATCTCATCCTAGAATTTTACATGATATATGCACAGTAGATATAATGCATTTTTAATTTTAAAAAAATTATGATTTATATCACTGATTTAAATCAAATAAATCAAAATCAAATCAAATCATGATTTTTTTAATAAAAATCATGATTTAAATCAGCTTGATTCAACTCAAACAACCCTGCCAGCATCACTGCTGAACTTGTCTGAAGTATGCACAAAGTCTCTCTCCCTTTGCGGTTGTGCATGGTCCCTGTCCCTTGTCGATGGTCACCTCATCAGGCAGGGGTGCACCCACCACCTTCAACTGGGTTTGAGTCTGTGCATCTTTCTCTCTCAGGGTTTTTGGAGGAATAGATGCCATTTTCTTCTCATGGAGTTGATGGGAATGGAGACTGGCAGAGAATTTCTGCATACCATTATATCTCACATCAGCAAACTGACCATGCCCATGGAGTTGCAGTTGTTGTTTGGTGATCAACAGGGGCCTTATGGATGCCTATTTGGACATTGTCTAGTCTTTAAGAATAGGTCGGTTCCCTGATAAAAACTGTGAGGACATCACATGAGAATTGGTTGAGTGTCTAATCAGCAGCGGCCGGCGGCCGGCCAAAACTGGTTCACGAGGTTGGGCTTATATCCAGAAAAATTGGATGATCCTCAGCAGTCACCACCTGGGCGTGGTAAAGACCCTGTGTGGGCCTCATTTCAATGTGACCATGAAAGCCTTATTGGCTGAATTTTCCTGATCTGTAAACACCGGCCGATGTCTAGAAATCTGACACGTCTGTCAGGCAGCAGGTTAAACGTGAGGCATCACTACATAAGGTATTACATAATTAGAATATACAAAACATGTACTTTACTGTAAATGAGCATCTTGAAATATTTTCCTGGGAAAACAAAAAACTCCCTTCAAATATCTTAATTTGAAGAAAGGAAACATTAATCATTTAGTGTATAACATATGACAAACACCTTGAAAGGTTTGTCAAGGCTAAAGAAAATAGGAGAGAACCAAAATATCTTCAATTACAGGAAGCAAATAGTAAGGAAGATAGAATTAATGAATGGCTATACTCACTTCAGATTAGATTCAGCATCTTTGGCCGCTCCTGCGAGTTTCAGAGAGGCGGTGTGGGCCCTCTCCTTTAATTCTAGAATATCTTTACCTTCCTTATACTTTTTATTCTCTGATACCAAGGTACTGTTCTCACTCTGTAAAAGAAGAAAGGAGGAGATTCGATAAAAGAACAGAAAAGAGATACAGTTTAAAACAGACTTTACGGAATTGTTTTCACTGGGATTACATACAGAGACCTCAATTACAGCAGAAACAAATACTGTACTCTCTCCATATGGCTGGCAGGTACACACGTGCAATTTCGGCCCTGTTCAGCTCAGAACAAATATTGTTCATTACATGAAAGAATGCACCAGTTTGGGTTGTTTGACTGATCCAAATAATGAAAATTGTGACAGTTCCTAACTGATAACTATCAAACACATTTTCTCCTCAATCAATATTCATGTACTCTCATTATAAAGTACAAGGCATTTGGCTGCTCAAGCAACACCAAGTAAAAAGGAAAGAAGAGCAAAGGACAGATCACTCTGAAATATAAAAGCGGGGTTATGAATTGTACTGGCGATAGCCTGGTCATTTATCTTTGTTCTTCGTCAGTGTTTCAGGGAAGAGAAAGTAGGGGAAAAGATCAGCTGTCACAAAATCTTAAAAAGAACTATGCATTCATCTTCCAGATGTGGAATATGAAAATTGTCTCAACATTTGTGTACTGTTGCCCCCACAAAATTTAAACTCTTCAAGAAACCCTCACTGTCTACCACTGTAACTTGAATTCAAAACAGACTGATGGGAATGGATATGAATATTAATGTCTGCAAAAATGCAACTTCGATTATGTTTTTTGTAGTGGCTGTAACATATTTGATTTTCAGTGGGAAAATATGACAAATTTGCAACTCATATTTCAGCTTTGACGAAAGACACTAACAATGACTGGAAAAATCATATTCAAAACCGCTTTCTGGAAAACATTCTAACAACATTCTGGTATTTCTAACTTTTATATTACAATAAACATGACTGCACTCATTTCTTTTGTTAAACATAAATGATCATCAATATAATAAGTGGCAATGATTTTTATTTTTGGAGACAGTACTACATTAAACATATGCCTTTACAATACTTATAAAAGCCCCACAGTCAAATCTTTTCACTATTTCTAAGGACCTTCTGACATTCTAATACATGTATCATTTTGACTATGGGAAAAAAAACATGGGAAGCATTATTACAGCAAATAACCACTTTTAAAGACAACAACAACAATAGCACTTGCAAAAAATTGTCAAAAATGTTTCTATCCCTTCAGGTCTTGGGAATGGGTTAGAAAGCTGTCCCTATTAAACGTCACATGTTGCAAAAGGTTAAGCGTAGCATATCATATGGTGGGACCTCATTTCAGATTATACACTGTAGTTTGGGTGTGGAGCTGCCTCTAGCAAGAAATAGGGGCAGACAGTATGGCTAAAATATGTCTCAGGCCATGCACGGTAAATCCGAGTTTGGACAGTGTCTCTGACTTGACATATTGCAAAAGGTACAGAATAGTATGGTGTGGTATGAAACATCATGTTTCAGACTATACACTGTAACTTAGGTGAGAAAGATGCCTATAACGAGACATGTTTTAACACTAAGTCAGGCTTCAAAGGGCAGCTACTTTTTGGTGTGAAGTGACCACTTCAGGGTGGAGAAAGCTGATAGTACAACTTCAGGTTGAGTGACTACCAACTCAACAATTTTAGATCAAAGTTTAGCATTTTACTCTCAGGAGGTCAGTCCTGACGGTGATGCCTCAGGTAAGTCTTGAACGAAAAACACATCTCCCTATGACCTAACTGGGGATGCAACCCCAGCTTCAGTTACCTGAAATGCCACCAACTTTTCCACTCGGCCACAGTACAGGTTACAAACAGACAGAGGATAGGATGGTATAGTTGAACCATGTCAGATGGTTAATTCTGATGGACATTGTCTTACTGGAACCTGTTTCAGCATAGAATGGATTTGTCAATCCTACATTGACATAATACAAACCTAATGGTAGGAGTCTCTTGACTCTGCCATCAAATCAAGATTCAAGCAATGTAGTGTATTCAGTGTGTCCTGCTACAATGCTCAAAAGTCACATTTCAGAGCAACTGTTAATTGTGAGACAAAAATTGGCACAATATCTCGCCCTTTGAGCTGCCCCCCCCTAAAAAAAAAACAAAAGTTAATTAGTCATCCCCACGATTCAGACTTGACAAATGAGATGAAGTCAATTGTTTTCGTCTGAGGAGATTCTGAGAGAAACAATTGAAGAATGGGAGCCTTACAGTAGGATTGCATGTGGTGATGAATATCAGAACGAAGGGTCAAAGAGCATTCTTCTGTACATACCTTCAATGATTTTATTTCTTTTTTCAAGGTTGTTATCGTGTTCTCTGCTGAGACGGCTCTTTCCTGGAGGAGGAAGAGGAAAAACGGACATGATTTGATGAAGTCGGGGATGATTTATGGGTTAATATTACTTGTAGCAGTGAGTCATGAGAAAAACCACACCAATGTTGAATGTGTTCCAAGACAGCCTGCAACGCCTGGCAGCCATGCGGACGCTACGCAACCATGAAGTCAACACAGTGGTTTCTCATGCTAAAGTTGTAAAGCACAAACAAGGCAATATTAAAAACATTTAAAGAATATCACACCTAGGATTCAGTTTCGAATGGTAAATGTGCATTGAGTTACGAGCACATTAAAACATGGCCATGCACTCCACCAAGAGATTCCCACTCATAGCAACTCATAACAATGCAGAAAATAATGGTAATTAAACCTTTCTTACATCAATTGGTCTTCTAATTGATGTTGGGTGTGCTTGCACCCCTGTACAGCACCTACAGCATTGTTCAGAACTGGTTGTGGTAACCTCAAATTGTGTCACATCTTACTATCTTTTCTTCCCCTCAATTTATTTAGAGGGAACTTGGGACACTGGACAAGAAAATGGCTCATTACAAGATGAGACTGTACAGTACTTCAACACCATGATGTTTCTCTTGAAATCTCAACAATGGAACATCAAACGGTGAAAAGATAGAAAGACCCCTACAATGGACAAATGCTCAATCTATCGGCTATACCAGGGTTTTACTTTGAGATGTATCACATGGCACCCACCGTTGTTCTCTTGAGGTTGGCTTCAACATGTTGTACCATGGCCTCCAGTGTCTTGGCATCCTCTGCCTCTCGTAATCTCAGTCTCTTCAATTCTTCTTCCATCGTATCGATCCTAGAGGAGCAAATGTGAAAGAAAACAGTTGCAAATGTATCAAGAAACACTATCACTTTCAATAAAAAATTCTGAAAATTTCAGATTTCAAAGAAAGGTAGTGTGATAGAGATCTACAGAAAATAGGAAATGTCGGTTAATGGGTTAAGGGGAAGATGGTGGGGGGGATGTGTGGGATTGCATAAGAGTTGCCTTGCTATTGAGATGACAGTTTTTCAATACAGGATAGACTAGGTAGTCATGAAAATGACTCTACCTATTTCCAGAACAGTCATCATGACAACTAAAAATCCTTCATCTCTGTTGTTTATCTAAATATATGTAAGCCAGTTGTCCATATTAAAACGTTGACTATAAAATCCATGTCAGACTAAAAATTTGGAATATAAACGGAACAGATGACAGACTATTCTACAGTAATTCTATTTGTTGCATCACCTGACCATTAATGACAATCTTCTTTTTTATATCAGGGTAATCTTCATTGGTGGAGGAAAGTTAAATTGATCTGGAGATTCGAGGGCAGATTGGAAATCTCATGGACATAAGAGTGTTTTATAGAAAGATGAAAGTTAAAGAAGAGATCAAAATATCAAGATTTCAGGTTACGTGCAGCACAATAATGGTATAAGTCTCTCTTCACTATCACAAGCTCTTTTTTTTACACAAAGAGATGGAAGATTTTCTGCAAACAAAGGAAAATACATTTACCACGTTTTATCTGCTGGTTTTTATAGTTTCTTAAACATTTAATGAGGTTTGCCATTACATAGAGCAGGTTTAATGGCTGAAATATGGAAAATGAACCTCACACATCATAGTCAAAAAACAAGATTAAACAGGTGGGAGGAAGAGTGAAGACTACTCATCCCGTTGTGTCATTATTACCCTTGGCAGAAAGCCCTGCACTTAACACATCTATTATTGAAAAACTACATCTAAACTTCTGAAGGGGTGTGCCCTTTTTGCTAAAAATGCACCCTTTTTCTCTAAATTAAAACATATACCTTTGTACACAGTGATTTCCGTACAGTTTTGTCCAAACTCAACATTTCCGAAGATTGCAACATGCTTTAATTTTAGCCAAGGGCCAACTGATGAGACCTTTAAAGGGAATGAATGCATTTGCAGGGTAAGTCTCCAAACATGGTTCCACAACAGTGAACCTCACCTGAGACTATCATTAAAAAAATGTATGGAGTATCTACAGTAGAAATAAACTAAGGAAATTGAATTAATATGGTATCCTGGGCATTTATCCAAGATCGTCAGAGACACACTGGATGTACCTGCTGATAATTTAAGGCTGCCAGCTTAATTACAAACCTAGTTTGTGAAGGATATTTTTTTTTTTTTTAATCATGTTGTCACGATTATTAAACTTTAATTATCATGGTGAGGATCTTCGCTTCTTTCCTTTCCTATCTTTGGTTACAATATTTATTGAGTTCAGTAATTAAGCTGTGATTCAGAACAGGTATCTGCTCATAGTGATAGACCACGTAGGTCTGTGTTTACCAACAGTGTTGATGTGACAACAAGGAAAATCTAGAGTGCTCACAGAGGGTGCAGTGCTGGAACTTAATTCAGGTACACTTTAAGCAAAGTTACAGTAAGCAATGCATAAGTGTAAGTCAAAGGTAACTTGGGTAAGAATATGTCTATGATGTGAATTAGAAAACACACGCTGAAGAGGTTTCATATTTGCAAATTCAAATGCACTTTGTCAGATAGCCAAATTCTCTCCTTCCTGGCTGTTGAACTTGATTGATCAAAATGACTGAGGAAGTGATAACGAGTCTCATGGTACCCATCTGCTTAAATCTGTAAGTCTAGGATTTCTGTTTTGAATAGCGGCGTTGCTAACAACACGAACCCACGTGATGGCTGCGCTGGTTGTCAAACATGCAGACGCCTAGCTAGCTTTGTGAATACCTTTAAAAAACACAAACAATGAGCTGCAACGTAACGACCTGTAAACGTAACGCACTGAACTTGATAACTGGGAGCATATCACCAATAGTTACATTTAAGTTGAAATGATGACAGCAATGGAACAGATTAAAATTTATGCATGTGCTTGATTACATGCTTGAGATATATCCACACCAGATTGCTATAAACTATCTTCCACTAACCTTGCTATGTAATTGCCAATCCTTGCTTTGCATTTTATTTTGCAAATTACTGTACCTCTGGTTATCAACTGATAACTAAATCACTACAGCCATTCATTGCAATATTTTTTCATACAAATTAGCCTTCAATCTGTCTACCTACAATCAATGCACCATCAAAACAGTAAGAGTTTTAGTTTAAACCTAACAAATCATAAAAGAGGAAAATTTTTCACTTCCATAATTACACCAAATTTTAATCTAGTTCTGGATGTGATCAATGGAATGGTATATTAGTTTTAGTGAGGAATTTAGACACAGACTACATGGAAAGGAGAAAATGCGTTTCAAGAATATGATATATTCTGCCTAGCATACATTACGATATCCAACCTGACCTCTAGAGAATTGGTCCCCAAGCAACATCTTCCTCTTTTCTACATTTTACTTTAAAATTTGGGTGACTCTCCAAGTGGTGGCCAATGGTCAGTCTTAACTGCTTCCCGGATTTCGCCCCCATTAACTAGTTATTGATAAGTACAGCTGACCCCTTACCTCTTTGCATCCCGTTCGTTTATCCTCCTCGCCTCCGACAGCTCTGACCTCAGTCTCGAGTTGTCTTGTTTGAGTTTCGCTACGTCCGCCGACAATGGTTCCGGCTGACCCCCATCCTCTGTGGGGGAAGTGGACATCGATGCTGAGCCACAGGAGGATGGACTTTGATTCCTGGGAGGCAGAGAGTCATATGGGTCACTTAAGATATCCGGCACACTGTGACTTTTCACCGGCACTGCTCCACTGCCCCCAGACCGTGGCTGGTCGTACTCTGACGCCTCTTTCCTCACAGGTGATGCCTTGCGCTCGTAGTCGGGTCTGCGCAGGTTCCCGTTCTCCCCTGAATGGGTCTTCTGGTAGTGTTTGGCTTCCCTGTCTGTCTGCTGGTCGCTGCTGGATTTGGTCTTGGACTGTTTCTCCCCTGATTTCTGCTTCCTGTGACCATGTGAGTGAGCTCTGGCGCGTTCTCTGTGGGGTTTGACTTCCGCTTTAGGCCGAGACAACTCATCGAGGATGGGATCTGAATCATTTCCCCTAGTGTGGAGTTCTGAAGCACTGGCTGCGCTGAACATGCTAGCATCATCACCTGTAGCATCAATATAGTCCACCATCAGTTGGCTCTTGGGGTGTGGCTTTGAAGGGCCATTTTTGTGCTTTCTGACAGGGTGCCCGTGTGTGTGAGCACGGGCCCTTTCCCTGGCATATAATTTCTTTTCAGGAAGTGCAGGTGCATCAGTGTCTCCAAAGCTATACCTTGCCCCATTTTTCACTTTCTTCTGACCCGACGATGAAGCAACCTTACCCCCTTCCAGGTCACCATTCTTGGTGGCATAGTCATAGATGAAGTCAACGAAGTCCCCATCTTGACCTGGTGGTCCAACACCCTGCGGACGATTTCTTGTCTTTTTAGGTGTCGCAGGGGGTGTTGCCCCTTCTGCAGGTTCTGAAGGGGGCACCTTTGTAGCTGGTTTATGCTTGTGTCTGCTCGGAAGGCCGGGACTGGTAGCCCTCCTCTGATTTGGCCGCCCATCTACGGAAGTACCCGGCTGGGGTGATGGGGGCACTGACCCATTTTGATTTCCCATATCTTCGCCCTGCGGAAGAAGAAATGAGATACAGAGGTTGGTAACAATTTGTCGAGAAGAAGAAAAGCTTAGCCAGAGACGACGATGTAATAATGTCCAGTATGAAACTATGTTGTTGTCTGACAGGTGTCTGACGCATGAAAACATGTTATTGGCTGACATAATTGTCTTGTCTTTCGACTGTTGAGGACAATATCATACTGTGTCTTTCTATGTATTGGTCGGCAGATACAAATCCAAATTAATCATCTGAATATTCCTTACATGCCAATCAGGTATTAAGTAGCACAGTATTGTATCAATTGAAAGGTATCAGTATACAATAATAACAATAACAATAATAATAATAAAGAAAAAGGATTAAACTTTGTATGGGCTCACATTAACACCACTGATTGACAACATCCTAACGATATCGGTATACATACATTGGTATTTCCACAGTACTGTACATTGCATTTGTGTGCAGAAATCTTACTAGTAAACTAAATGCAATTGCTTACACATTCTTATTAATAGGACACATATTTTAGTTAAGAAAAAGAAGAAAATTCCATTTTGAGCTTTTTGCCTGTGTATGGTAGGTAAAATTTGGCAATCTGACACAGTGTGTTCATACAGCGGTTGTGTAATTTTTCACTTCATGAAGGAATTGGGTAGTAACTTTTGATCTGGGTAATAAAATGTCATTTGAGTACCCGGGTTTCCCACGAAATATTATTTTTAACCTTTACCTGGATAACATCACAAGGTTGTGTTGGCATGAGGTCAGAAATTACAATGAATTTTTCTTGAACGAGTAAGACAAAAGAGTTTGCATAAAAGCTGATGATTGAAGCAATTTAGGGATTTGCAATCCCAGGCTATTCTTAAATCATGTTGAGTCTACAAACGCAACCAAGAGAAAACCTCAAAACAAAAAATAAAACCAAAGCAAAATCCAAAAGAACAATCCTAAAATTTAGATCAATACTTTATACCAACCCTTTGGACTTCCCCATATCCCTACATTGTACCCCAAATCCAAATAGGGAAGGAGAAAGGAGTACCAACCACATCACTTACAAGTATTGGGCAATCACTTCATTTGGAGTTGTGTATTGCTTGGGGAGGACACAGTGGTGACTGGGTAATGACTGTTTGGTGAGGAAGTACAGTAGTAGCCACTGCATGCTGATTTTTT
This sequence comes from Stichopus chloronotus, assembly GCA_021234535.1. Classification (NCBI taxonomy): domain Eukaryota; kingdom Metazoa; phylum Echinodermata; class Holothuroidea; order Aspidochirotida; family Stichopodidae; genus Stichopus; species Stichopus chloronotus. The sequence continues at coordinate 17,264,450 of CM037832.1, read as the reverse complement.
TTTCTTTAATATGATTACATTGGTGTTGTGAATATCTGTATGACTCACTTTAATAATTGAAAATCAATAAAGATAAAATTTTCAATGGTATGGAGACTGGGGAGCAGTCCCATGATAGCTTACATAATATATTTCTTTTTCAAACTGTCTAACAGCTTCGAGAGTACCCCATGCGGTGTTAGCGGGAATCCCCAAGGGGCACTAGTACCTCCGGGTGGGAACAAGAGCTATACGTGGACACTGGCCTTTCATGTTCACAAAGATTTTAATACAGACACATTCACTTGACATCATTGCATAGACACTAGCCTATGGAACATTAAAATGGACAAAAATGAACAAAGTGAAAAATTATTGAGGTCCTTGGCATGTAGGTAGAAAACCACTGTCACATGACGAGAAGTTGTTGTATCGCTAAAACATGTCAACTTTGTGTACAACTGTCCTTTGGATTAATTGTTACTGTTTTAGTGTTAAAGGGCACCAGAATAGTGAATTGCTATAACTGTGCCAGAATAGTGAATTACTATTACTGCAATACTCTACTGCTGCTGTTTATTAGTAGTTTACTGCAGTAATTTATGACAGTATGAATTCTTTACATGGCAGTACATGTTGCTACATAATGAGATAGATTAGTCGATTACTACCTACATGATGACTTAGAACCACATAATATTGCACTTCGTTTTTGTCCATTTTGGGATTCCATACCAGTCTACACTGCCAGTATATCAGGTAAAATATGAAAATTGAGTCTCCAGAAAATTTTCCAGAATTGAAAAAACTAAAATGCTGAATACATCAAATTTGATGTTCAAAAATTAAGTTTGTCATGAACACTGCTTTGCTAAAACAGTGTTCACGAAGGAGTCCTTCATACTATGGTAAACTGGTGGAGAGCAAATGTAAACCGTGTGTTCTATCTGATGATGACAATTCAAACAGCTGCATGCCACTGCTACTTAGAAACAGAATAATTAATAATGAGGATGAAATACAAACCACTACAGTATGTCTTCATGTCATGTTTAATTTCAAGAAGAGTTACAGTATATGCTCAACCTAAAGTTAAATTTATAGTCGACTAACTGTGTGCTACAAATTTTATGACTGCAATCATAACTCTTTCAGGAACAAGAACCAGCTCTTCATTATCATCATCCATGTAGATATTGCATTCTGAATATGCATAATTTGTCACTATTTATGCAACTCACTGTACTGTCGCAGTTGCATTATACAAACATGTGCAGATAATGATTGAGCAGATATGAAATTTTTGAATACACATAGCAAGAAGATCTGCATTGCGGATTACTTCAGTCCTTGTGCACAGCTAGGCATGGCATGACCATGACTGCACGCTGGTAACGAGCACTGATAAAGACACCATGGGCAGGGGTGGGGGGAGTGGAGAAAATCAGTCTGTCAAAAAATGCCACAGCTAATTTACTGGATGATACAGACTGAAGATTCAGCAAGGAATCAGTCTCATTGTTACAGTAACCAGATGACCTGCAGTCTACAGAAACTTTTTAGAAACCCCAGGTTTTAACCCCAAACTGTTCAGTCACTAAAAATGAGCATTTCTTGTCTTCATTGTGGTACTGGCCTCTACGTACCACGCATAACATCTATTCAAACTTACCTTCCTGATGGATCGTGTCTACAAAATTTTAACTACTTGGCACTTTTTGATCCCAAATGACCTTTGACCTACACCAAAAACAACAATGGTTCATGTACCTAATGTGATAAACATATACACCAAAGATGAACTCCATCCCAACTTTTCTTCTTGAGATATATTGTGCAGTGCTTACAAGGTTTTATTTACTTGATCTTTTCGAACAAATGACATTTAACTGCCAAAATCTTGCAATCAATGTGATACACCTTCAAACTAAATATGAGATCTGTCCAAACTTCCTTTCTTGAGATATTGTGTTCACAAGATTTTCATAATTTAAACCAACTCATCACAAACAGTCTTTGACCACGACCAAAAACAATAGAGATCTCGTACTCAATGCACATTTTAAGCAAATATGAGATCTGTCCAAGCTTTACATGAGATATAATGTTTGCGGTTTCTGTATAAGATGTTATATGTTATTACACTGCATGAATTCCATTACATGGATTTGTTACACATACTACTGTTGAATCATCAATTTCAGCAAAATCATGTTACATAAACCAAATATCAATGTTGGTGGATTTGAACTCCTAAGCACTGAAAGGAGGCGGTCTCTATGCTACCATCTGTAAACAAGCTGCTGCCAGACATGTATTTTATCATTTTTGACCAAACTCAAAAATTCCAACTTAGAAATCTTTGCTATTGCAGACTGCTTGTATACAAAAGTTTTGACAACATGACTGAGGAATATCTATGAGTACAGACGTTTACTTAAGACGATCAAAATTTGCATAATGAAATGCATGTACTGTATGATACTCATATATATAACATCAAGATTCCTGTACTCTCTATAGTTCATGGCATTTCAGAGAAACACTGTTGTTTTTATCTAGAGCTCTCCAAGATTCTATTAGAGTGGGTTTTTCTTGGTTTTCCAACGCAACCCAGTACAACTATCCACGAATACAATGTCAATTATTATGTGAATAAAAACAAATAATGATACTGATAGTCTCAGCATTCATATCAATTTTTTTAAGTTCTGAATTTTCTTATCATCAAGAGTTTAACATTCAATTACTGAGACAAAAATGACATTAATGTAAATGACATGAACTAGAATGAAAGCAGGTGAAGCCTAATTCTCTTAATTCACAGAGTATTTTCTTTTAGCAATATTTTGCTGCAGTAGTCGACAAATTTTGCTCTGAGATTTGACAACAGAAGTACTGTACAATCAAACTATTTCATTCAACAAAAATGAAGCAATGTGACTGTCAATCAAGCAATCACTAGTGCAAGAATGAATATATTGTTTCTTGTTAACTACCAAAATAATTGTTGATCCAAATTCAAATTTAGATCTTGCTGAGGTGAGAAACATCCATTTGACAACGACTGGATGATTTTCTACAAAGAGTTCTCCATTCAAAAAAATAAAAGGGTTATTTTCAAAATACAAAAATATTCCGAGATACATATTCCAATTAATGAGACCGAGAGAAGTTATTTGCAAATGCGGCTTTTGATTAGCATGCATGCCAGTGTGTAATTTCAGTACCTGACAGTACAGCACTAGTAAGATTGTACACAAGCAAACTAAGACTTCACCTGCACTTTCCCTTGCTGTCTACGTCATTCGGACGTTTGACATAATTAAACGCAGTTTACCTCTGGAAAAGAAGTACAGTATTGCAATGTGAATGAAGGTAGTAATAGCCAAGAGAAGAAATTTCGCAATTTTGACTTTGGTATCTTGAAAAAATACAAAAGAGACTAAAAAGGAGATCAAAGAACTCTGCTGAAATTTGTGTCTATTGATCTGCTAAATATAGTCCTAATGGATCACTTTTGACGATCAGAGCTTTTGATATCGACGAGCAACACGGCAGGCAGTTGATACTTTAAAGGGTGGTCTTATCAAACATTTAATGCACCTTATCTGTAACAGTCTACTCAAAATGGTGTACGTGCACTAAACCACTGCTGCCTACCTAGCTGTCTACCTATGCATGTTTCGCTGACATCTACAGTATGTTAATACAGGTCTTCTGTGTATGGCATACAATTTTGATGGCCAAATTTGCTCCCTTAAAAGATATAAACAAGTTTAGGAAATCATGCTGAGTTATGGTGGTTTAGGGAAGTATGGGTTACTGTGAAAAACTACTTGACTATGTGCATTCTGAGACTGCATTGTAATTACAAAATACATCATACAAAATCCTTCATAGATTGGTTTACTATTGTTGCTCAAACTAGGTAACAATGAATGACTTTACAGTGTGTGCTTTATGACTTTATTAGTCTTTTATGATTCTGTTAGTTATAATGAAGTCATGGCTTACCATAATTATTATTGCCACAACAACCTTCGAACCTTTGAATGCTTGTGCGAATGATAGGGCAATTTGCAATTTGAGCTGTATTTCATGCTTCTGTACTTTTGCAAAACCAATCGATAAACAGATAGTTAATTAACATGTAAACAGCTGGTTATGAGAAACAATGTAGGAACAAATAGTTGATGCATCACAGCTATCCACAAAGAGGAAGAAGCTATCAATATGAATATTGAATTCATGAGAACTCAAAGTAGTGGCCCAACACTCACAATCACATGCAATACACAGATACAAACTATTGTTAGTATTATCCTGTCAACAGGACCTTCAGATCATACTTCTTAAAAGTTGCATTATGATTTTCTTGCCTGCAGAGAAAACTACCCAAGTTCCTGTTTTGGGCCAAAAGCACGAGAGACTGCGAGAACATCCACAGGAATTCTTTAATCAAACAAGAGATTTGCTCTAATGCAAGAAAGTATCTCAGATCTGGCCAGTGAAAAAAGTGTTAACAAACAATGGTTCCTTAATTTCATTTATACGTGTGCTCAGGGATAAGATCCAGGGACATTAATTATGGCAATCAATGCTGTAAAGTAGCAATTATTAATCCTCCAGTGGAATGGAAGATGATCATTTCTCCATGGGCAGGGCTGATCATCGAGTGGATCACACACTGAGGTAACCAACAGCTTACAGCAATAATGCACTGTGAGAATCTATTTACTGATGTGTCTAATTGACAGATTTACACAGTGGGAAGAAGACAGATACAGAGTACTGTACACCATCACAGCCTGCATGTCATCCTACAATGCTACGCACCATACCATACCACACCAACAGCGGCTTACTGTAGTATGCAAAGCTGAACACAAACCCCTTGTGATTCTGACACAGAATACTGTACACAAATAATAACCTCTGAAATGTGTTCAAATCTGAAGAATCAATGTATAAATCACTTTTGTGAAAGTCTGGTCTATCATTTTCTCCCACGGCGCAGGCACCTACCACAACAACACACATTAATACTGGATTTGAAAACTAACGTTAAATTGTAATTACCTCAACACTGTTCTGTTTGCTGCTCGATCCAGATGTTCCCCATGCTTTTTTCAAAATCTTGATTTTGCCACCAAAGGTAAACTTTTTCTCTTTCATACTGTAATGGCACCATAACATATATGTTCCCAACAAGTTACCTGCGATGCAACGTACTGGCGTGCCCAAATTCACGGTATCCTCATCACGATATCATAAAAATTAATCAAACGTCCTGTTTGGGGTGAGACTGCACCTAGATTAGACCTCTCATTTTTAATTTCACCTGCGATTCATTACGAACATCCGTCAGCGCGGTTTTGTCACTAGCATTACACTGAGTGCTATGGACTCTAATGGCCTTGGCTGCTAGTGCAAGTGTAATCCCAATTATTGTTTCCTCTTTATATAATGCTGCCAAGTTTTTGGTTGGCTTTTTTTTAAACAGCTGCTTGACATTTCTGATTAAGAATTGATTCTTTTCCTGAGAGACAACATCAAAACAACCATAAAGTTGATTACTCTTCAGATTTGATTCCCTGGAAGGCTGAATATTACGATTACTTTTGATAGATTCAAAGACACAGATTCTGTGAATCAACGATGGTTTAAGATACTTTTAATGCCCTGTTTTATCCTAGTGGTAAAGCTGTGCATTCCAGAAAACACTAACAAAACTGGATAGACTTTGTTGTCCCTGATTAACCAATATCCTGATATTTTACTAACCCACCACGGTATAGCAACATGAGGTCCCCTAGTGATTATGTCTCCAAGCGACCTGGAGTAAATAAAAGGACATCTTTGGTATTGTGTTTTCTACTCAACAGTTCTTAGAAGATGATCTCCATGACAACTACACCCTTCTCCACAGAGAACTAAATATTCTATCCGTGCAGTGTAGAGCTTTTGAGAGCTGTCCAATAAACCAGAAGACTATGTATTCATGAACTCCTCTTTTGTCTGACATGTATAAGACAAGATACACATTTCAAAGACAAGATTCACATTTTCAGGCCATGGCTGTATACTACAACCTGTACAGAAGCTAAAAATCCATTTTCTGACCTGCTAATATGCTGCTAGGCCTGAACTTATCTCTGGAATGTCACAAAACAGAATTAAAGTCATCTCGGTTACGATGTGAGCAGTTTACGAAAAAATTTCTTCAAACGGGTGAAACACATGGAATGACAGTGAGCATCAGTGGCATGCTCTAAATTTTGGCCAATAAATGTGTCCTGTCATATGTTGACTTCAAGACCTATGCTCCACGTCATCTCCTTCAGGTTAATGGTGAATAATGGATGTGGAAGATGGGAAATATAAACACAGAAGTGTTGCATAAACATATGCAGATGTAATCTGCATGATTCATCTTTTGAAGATGAATAAATGCCAATAGATATTAAACAAATGTGACATCTGTCAGTGACCACTTATTTTTAACTTTATGAAATTATGCTTAATCTGAAGAGACGTTACAATCAATACTTTGCCTGTCACGTACATCTCACAAAACATCTTGTCCAATTTCCTTGTATATATTTTAGAAGATGAGATGTTTTCTTACTTTGTTTATGAAATAGCACATATTGCTGATGAATCAGGCAATATGTACAACCTTGCAAATATGTATGTAAGTATCAGGGTTGTCGATTTTTCAAAATCAGATTTTTTTATTTAAATCAGATTTTTTTATTTAAATCGGATTTTTTAATTTTTTAAAATCACATTTCAGTTTGATGGCTTTGAATGGCTATTTTCGTACTCATCCAATGGACGCAGCTCAACATAAAGTCTCATTCACCACCTCCCCAGCCCCCATCCCTGAAGAATGAAAGGAATGGTCCAGCGCAACACTGAGTTGTGCTGGAACCAAACTAAGGAACATCCTACCTTAGAGGTCTTATTGATCCCATACATAGCGAGCTAGAAATAATGACAATCAAAAACTGCAGTGAACAGCGATGCATGTACTTAATCATTATTTCATCTTCATGCTATTGCTTCCACCACCATGGCATCAAGATATAGCAAACTACTGTGCATGACATAACTGTTTTGGTAGTTTTTCAACAAATTCCTGCAAAGTGAGTCTGAAATCTGGTGTGTGAATGTACTACAGTGTAGGCCTGTGTCTGGTTCCGATGATTTTAATCGACATGATTTAAATCAAAGCAACCCTGATAAGTATACATAATTTTTGTTTAAAAATAAGAATAAAATGTTGTTAAACTGTGCACTTTAGTTGGCTCAAGGCCACTGGTGGCCTTTTTTTCATCATTTGGAAAGATAACTGCCACTGCTAGAATTTATAGATTATTTGCAAAATCACTTGTACAAATGACCTGCTTTTTCAAAAATTAAGAACAGTCATGATTCTGGACCAGTCTAACATTTTTATTTTTGTTGTTTTCAGCTTTTTAAACAGATTGGAACAAAATGTTGTACTTATATAAAAACAAGTGTCAACTCCACAGCAGGAGTCCAAGTCTATATGGATATAAACAGATATGAAATAAAACTACTGTGGGCCAAAAACATTGGTCCGCAGTTAACATCAAACCCTATTGCAATACTTCTGACAACATAAAAACAAAACTTCACGATGGGTACTAGATGCAACAGTACACGTACATGTTGTACGGCACATACGGTACACTTCCACTGTATGTGTTTTAATTTCATACACAATATCCTGCTTCGAGAATACAAAACGCCTCCGGACAGGACAAGCTCAATTTTACTCTTCCGCTCAGATGACTGTCTTATGACATCAGCGACATCTTGACACATTGGATTCCTGTATCATGCCTCACAGACTCTCTAATTAGCTATTGTTTTAATTTGGTACATGATGTCACGTTTCTATTTATAGGCATGCTTTTATACACAGGCATACATTTTATATGTATTTATAGGCATTCATAGGCATGAACATTCATTTCATTGTCATGACATTGCGTGTCACGTTGTTCATTTATTTCTTTCGAGATTCTTCACTGCCATCGACACTTCACATCACTTTCGGTTGCTCACCAAACAACAAAGTAACAGGGTCAGCATCGCAAAAATTGTTGTGACTTGAGGTCATGAAAGTCCACTTGCAGTTCAATTTCATGTAAGCTTTGGAAGAGATGCAAACTTGTACTGTCTTGATCTTAACTGAAAAATCAACTTCTCTCTTGAATTGCTTGAAGCTGACGATTCAACTTTTCAAAAACACTGTCCCACACGCCAAACATGTCACAGCATACTGCATGAATACACAGCATACAGTACAAAGGGGTCAAAAACACTGGGCTATTTACAATAACATCATAGTAAAGGCTAATATTTTTACACCCTCTGTAAAACCAAATTTACCTTTTCCAAAATTTTTAACAGTTTCTTAATTATTTTAATGACGCTGTGCATAATTAAAAGCTGCATTTTATTCACGCAATACAAGGGTGCTTCAAAACTTACACTATGGTGTCACTTCAGAAGTACAGCAGGTTAATCATGGTTGTTGGGTGAAATGTGTAAATACTGCTTTCAGTATTTCTGGCCTAACATGGACTGAGCAGAAACTTTAAAAAGTTTTACATAGCTTGCATATTTTGTATCTTCTTGCTGTTTTTCAGTCTGTATTTGCAAAAGGTATGCACCAGGTATTATGTTGATCTTATCTCATGCAGGTATTGTTTAATTTCAAGCAATTCAGTAACATATCAGTGGTGGCATGGCTGGCAGAATGTTGTCCCACAGCTGCTTTTTTTGGGGAGGGGTGGGCAGGGCCACCACAAGAGTGATAGGGTACCTGTTGAACCTAGGAAGGCAATTCCCCCCAATCTAGGGTGTGTTTTTTCTGCAAATCTTCTAGCATGCTCCATGCCAACCAATGGTGATGCTCTGCTTTGATAGCCCTAGAACAATTCTAGCTAGAATCTACTGTACATGATGATAGATACCTGGAGCCAAGAAAGGTCCTCGACCCTTCCAGGAAAGATGCACCCAAGACAGTACTGGTGACAATCAACCCCTTGAATTCAATGCTGTGATTTCAAGAGATTATTCTTTGCATTGACTGTACTATGTCAACTACTAAAGTCTGAACAAGTCTGCAAGGATGTGACGCCCACTACTACCTTCCAAAATTAATCAAATCTACCCAAAGTTGAATAAATTAATGTTCAGTGCCAATGTTTTTCTTCCTTCTTTCTAGGCTCTATAATTATGAAGCAATGCACAATGTTATTGACCATTCTATTGAGAAGAATGATTGATACTGAATAAATATAAAGACAGTTAACTTGGGGCAATTCTATCTCTGCGGTGTTTTAATAGTTGATACAGAAATCTTCCAATTAGCAATTCAGCGTACCAAAAGGTATCAGTCACGGTAAGAAACTTGAAAAGCCATAAAGAGCTGTTTTTTTATGATTCATGTAAAACAGTTCTGTGGTTAGAAAAACCATCTGGTATCAGTTTCAGTATCATTAACATTTCGTCGACGACGTCAAGTATTTCATGAAATCACCTGAAACATTGCTCGCACATACAGTAGTTCTAGCGCAAAACCAATTATCAATCAACATTTCAAGTACGCATTTTCATACACAGGATGAGCACAGTTGGATAGGGTGACATAGGTTACAGTATTAATTGTATGTAAACAATACTCAAGAGCACTAGTATCGAGCACACCCAATGCTATAGCTACCTGTAGAAAGTCTTGCAGAGTTTTGAATCCACAGGTGATTCACAGTTAATTATGAATTTATTGGGAGTGCAAAGTAAGCAATCCCCATTCCGGCCTCAAGTGGAATTAAAACAGTACCATTGTCACATTTTATTCTCTTTTCCTGTTATAGAATGAACAGACCTATTTCTAAGAACCAACATCAATCAGTGTTTCATCACCTCACTAGTATGCACCAATTGTTTCTTTCACTGATGGGTGCAAAACATTTTTAAAATTAGCCCAATTTGCTTCATGCTATGCAAGTGATCCATCAAGTCAGAAAGCGCCCTCTGGTTCTCATTGGTACTTATAAAGGCTATTAGAAATACACTTACTATCACGAGTCTAATTCCCTTTGCTACATGGAAAGAAACAAAACTCAACACCTCTAGCTGCTAGAATTTTGAGAATTCTGCAACAAAATGAAAAATTAAACATGGGATAATGTACAGCTGCTCCCATATCAAATGCCACAAAGCATCATTTTCATCAATCACATGCAAAATTAAGTGACATGAAGTGCATATCTTATCATAAAGCGACTGCCATGAATGATGGGAGGAGAGGAGAGACGGTGAGAGGAGCCGTTCAACCATATCTCAAGAAGTTCTACGTGATTGAAATGCTAAATGATGCAAAACGTTGCCACTTAAAGATGATTTTGTGTTCTTTTTAAATGGCAGTAGTCCACTGTCAACTTTCTGCTAGTATTGTAAAGGGCTAGGATTTTTAGGGGGTTGTTGCAATTCAGGACGAGTGGTAATTTTCACTTGGGAGCAGGATGGATTTGTGATATCAACCAACAAGGAATGCTTTGAGATTTTACAGAGCCTAAAACTCCCTGTGATTCTTTACCAAAATCAAAGAGTTTCATCATACCTGATCACTGGGATAGCGTTTTGTCTATGGTGCAGATTACAAAATTGCTGCAGTTTGCATGAATCACACAAAATTAGCATCACCAATGCAAGTATATACATTACCTCCGTAAGTTTCACTTTTTTCCAACTCATATGTAATGGCTATAACCATTGAAATGGACAATGAGCCCAATATCATGCCATGCAAGTCTGTAATCCCACTGTTCATACATTTTATGTTTGCACCATTAAAGTAGCCTTCACATCCATATTGCACTGCTGTAGAACAACCCATATACTGTACTCTGTTACTGTTCCACAGGCTACCATAGACACATATGTTGTTACATCACTGATGATAGCTGCCAGAAGTGTTCCACTGTATGTAAATCAAGCACACTAATAATGCTAATACTGATTTTTATTCTGTTCAACTTCCCCTCTGTTTCAGTATGTCTTTGATTCTGGATTTTGTTTACTTGGTAGTGAATTTAACAGATTTTCTTGAGAATTAAAAAGCAATTGAACTGTGAGAGATGTGGGGAGGTTAAAACCAGAGCATGTACATTTTATGGCCATATAAATTATGTCAACTGGGTCACCCTCCTGTCGGGGGAGGGGGGTTGTCCAGGCAGGGTTCACAAGAAATTTGCAATAGTTATTATGCACAAATATTTAGGTACAGATTTTCAAATAAAAAAGGTAACACCAGGTTTTCAAAACCGCACAATGTAAGTGAAGTGTTGAAGCAGTACATTATGCCAAAAAACTGAGGTTTTACAAACTGTAGTGATTGTAATCATATCTATAATAGACATTATGAGCTTATCCAGCCAATTTTTACGTGAAACAGTGAAATAAAAGTTGAGAGATTGTAGCTTTCTGCATTAATGTATTACGTTACAAAGCCATAATATACTCAACAGTACCCATATTATGAAATGAAAAAAATCAGGTGACTGGATGTTAGAGAGGACCATGCAGCATTTGAAGTTCTACGTAACTTACAGCGGCAACGGTTGTTACTCTGGTTTCATTTGTAAACACCAGTGCATCCTACAGCCAACATGTGTATCATACCAACAAGCCATCCAAGAGGACTACCTGCTTATGAACTTATCAAGCCAATTCTTATTTGAAACAGGAAATAAATGTTGGGAAAGTACAACTTTCTGCTTTGTATTCTTTAATGCTACTTTCCATTACAAAGGTGTGATAAACTCCACCCATACTACTGTATGAATATTTAAAGGGAAATAAGGCGTTTGCTTCACGGAAAACAACCATATTTTTTTAAACCAATGTTTGTGGACATATAGAATGATAGATTATTCAGAATAAGGAAGGACAGTGGCTTTTTTTCCCAGAAATAAGATTCTTTCAGATAGAAATGCAGTTATTTGTTGACAACTAATAATTTTTTTTTTTCAAAACTTTTCAAAATTCAAATGATGAAGCTACTGTTACTCATCACATGAATAATGTTTAGAGGAGATGAAGCTCTTGCAGATGTTTATTGTTGAGACTGAATGGTTTAAAAATGATTAAAGCCATTTTCTTTGTATGTCATGTTGGTATACTCTAAACGCCCTGTTTCCCTTTAAAAGACAGGCCATTGAATAACAGCAACATGCTTCTGAAGTTCTGGCTTAGCACTAGTTTTCACTCCTGCTTTGCTATGTATGTGTTGTAACATCGACCAGTCATGGTGGAGGATTATCTATAAAGGGATCTATTTTTAGTCTTGCTAATAAGTAAACATCACATAAGTGATTGGTTGAGCTTGATTGCATCTGATTACTTTCAAAATAGTATACTGTCCGGTGGACATTAGCTTCAGTGCCCATCAATTAATATTTGTTTGTGGTATATCGTATGTGAATTCTTAGTTTCATAGTTCCTGTCAGCATTGTACTGCGAACTGCATAGACATGACAAAATGTCATATTAAAAATAGGTGTTCCAACACTAAATACCTACGTTATTGAAACCAAAAGTAACAGGATAGCAATGCTTGATTTGGTACAAAACCCACAATGGATGCCTAAGACAGCAATGTAAAAGATAAAATCAAGTCTTCACCACTGCAAATTTGATTTACACCTGAGGGAATATACAAACTCATTGGTACTGCAGATGTAAGACTGTCTCATCTGTTGACTGTGCATGTAATTTGTTTCTGTAATAAAGTTAAACCTGAGGAAAGTCATCTATGAAAAGCTATCCAAATGAAACTAGTATGCTTGACTAAACACTTCATTAAACTTTCAAAGCTACAGTACCACTAGCATTCAACTGTTTGCAATGACAGTAAATCTCATTTTCATACCTGACTGAGGTTGCTTCACCATACATGTGGAAGAAAAACATGTTCAAATATTAAAGACTAGAGCTGCAAAACTGAAACTTGAAAACATGAATTGGTGCAGGATCTTAAGCTCTTAATAGAAATGATAACATTAAACAAATTCCAAACCTACAAGGGCATCCACAAAGTATTATGATCAGTTTTAGCAAAGCGTAATCAAACTCTCCCTGTTAAATGTAAGAGAAAATGTAACCAACTTGAGGTCACACTGAAGCTAACTGTGGTCAGTAGTGGTGTACCAACAGTTTTGAATCAAGGGCCCACAATGCCACATTTCAACGGCATGACAGGCGGCACAGTTTGCAAACCCACCCTCTGTTATCAATGGATCTCCTTTTATATTACAAACAAAATATTTGTTTCATCAGTATTACTTTTCCTCCTTGCATGTACTTTTCCTACTCAATGTTGTGTTCACAGTACTTCTTTTCACCAGGGTGTTCTGGGACCTCTGATGCCTTACTTAGGGCTGCATTTAGTCCACAGACAGCAGGTTGGCTGTACCTGTGCTGTAGCTCATACAGATGAAATATTAGCTATTACTACCTTTTTTCTCCTTTTCCTGGTGGGCTGGACCATGCCTCAACGTGAGCCACATTTGGTCCATGGGCCGCATGCTAGCCGCCCTTGCTGTAGGTCAAAAACAACTGCGAGTTTGTGATTGTGTGACCCTTTCCTTCTAGCCCAGTAAAGATATTGGCCGAGATTAAAATTCAAAAATTTAAGGGGGCAATTCTTCTCAATATCATGTTGTCTTTAAATGATGTATTTTTCGAAAGAAATATCTATTACACAGTGACCTTTGCATTATGGAAATCTGTGATGTCACATGGACACAATTACTTCATCCTTGATCTATTGTCATAATCTTGAGTCTTAAAAGAAATGCAACAATAGTCTACCAGAAATATGACGTAAACAGTTTCAACATTGCCCACACTGTCAATCTATAATAAACCCAGTCTAACTTTTTATTGGTATTTCAATATGGCTTAAATATGCACTTCAATTACGAGGAGAAACTAAGACTTATGGCAGTACTTTGCTGGTATAACATGGCATTTTGTAACATTGAGGCACCTGGCAATTGGCCAAAGCCATTTTTCTTCAAAAAGCAACAAGATACTGGCATGGAGTTTGAAGAGCTTGCAGTGGATAAAATATTAAAGCTATGAGGATCTCTAAACTTGTCAGTACAGTAGAAAAAATGTCTTTCAATTTTGATTACATCATTCTAGCCCCTTCACAAAATATTGGCAAGTTTACAGCCACTCAGTTTACTGGATTTATGGCACCCACATTTCAACAATAGCCTATAACCAAGTCATCAATAGCAGGAGGAAATAAATAACTACGAGTTTGATTCTCACGTTGAATGAGGAGAAAAACGAAAAAATCAAGAAGAGAACATTGACTGTACACTGCACTGTAACTAGGATGGTGCACCATACACCATACAGTATCAACCTACTGAACAGTACACACACTGTGCAAAATATTGACCATATCACAGGTAAAAAATAAAAATGATTCAACTACAAAAATGTCTACTCACCTGACACAAGGATCAGGTGACTAAGTCACAAAGAACTAAGTGACTGAGATTCCTGACACAACCAAGAAAGCTGACACAATTACCTATATTTAGAAACTCCAGAAATGCATCCTCCAATCTATCACTATATATGCCTTACGGCCACTGGAGTTGATCGTTACCAATAGTGCAGGATACTTTCATGATCCTCCTACCACATTCTCTGTTGTTTGTATCTCCAGATCGAGCAACTACCACTTGTCTTGGTGACAGTGCTAATTTCCTCATCACAGTCGACTAACAAGCACTTATAAATATTCATCGGCTCCAAATGCTAACAAGGGAAGCCAAAAATTTCCCGTAGGCAGGTCAGTCTTAGCACACAGGAAAACAGAAATTTGACAATTTTCTCTTACCTTCTACAGAGGTTGTTCATATGATGGTATTACTAATGTGAACTACTTTCTAATTTTGACGTAGAAAAACAGAGTAATAATTCTCTGTTGGTTGATGGTCTTAATTAGTCTTTGCATTGAGTACCCATGCAGGTACCCAATCAACGATGTCAGGACCCTGTTCTGAAATTGTGACCAGATCCAAACATTAACATAACATACTTTGCACAATGTACATCAAGCCCTAAAAACATTACTGATGCATTTTCCTTAATTAAGAACACTTTAATTATAATACCCCTTCACAAGATACATGTGGAAAGCAAAATGTTGTATCGCAAATTCACAAAGAACTTGTAGCCTAATGGAAGTTACGTTTTGGGGTACCCAAAAGACCATACTTCTCTGGTATACCCAGGTCAGACTTTTAGACCCAGGCCAGAGCAACAGCAAACACTAGTCTTCATGCTACATATGGTAATTAGAGTAGTTGACCAATGTTCACAAACAAAAGACATCTTGTAGTGAGAAAATAATTTTAACAGCAATTACCTAAACTCTCAACCAGACAGATCTGACAGAATCAGACTTGAGTACCAAAACACACTCAGGTTTCAATATCAAATACTGAAAGTAAAAGCAGCATGTGAAGTCAAAACATTTGTTACATCCCAAAGGTTTGATCTTTCTACTTCAAAACCGACTTAAGTAAGACAGAAAGGAATGGCAAACTATGTGATGCTTTTGAGTTAAAGAATAACCCAAACAACGTTTTCTTGTGTGACCATAAGTGATGTTATCTTTTTATCTCTTCCTTTTATGGGATTGAAAATAGAAAAAGAGTTGGATTCTTAGGAAAGTTTTCTTGAATTAATATCTGCTGAAACAGTAGCATAACTACACAAGGTCTTCTACAATTATACGGGGAATAACTATATCGTCAGAGTCTCGGACATCACCTCACTTTTAGATCAGAGCTTTATCATCTAGTAGGTGATTGGTTTCCAAACTTTTGGAGTGGCTGTACTCATAATTTGCAAATTTATTGTATCAAGTGGTAATGCTTTGTAAGAAAAATGAATAACCAACCCACATCACTCTATACTGATGTTACAAAAGGCCCCTGCACACTTAATTATAATACAACACTGCTTTTTTCAATTGTCTTAGAGACATTTTACATACACCTGCAGTGTTCTCTGATATGGCAAAGGTGTACTTAGTACTCCTGCTTGGAAACCACGGATCTAGACACATAACATCTATTGCTGACCATTGGAAGTACCCTGTGAAAAGGAATCATTGAAATTCACTCTCTCTTTAAGTTTGTCTAGTTTTGCTTTTCTATCACTCATACCTGTACCTTTAAAGCATCGCTTTCAAGGAACTTACTACACATACTACGTACCGCTGAACTGCACACACAGACACATGACACAGCTGTAGAAGTCTGACAGAGAGCCATAGGACATTGTTAATTACCAGGGACTGATTGATGATAGAACAATTATGTAACAGTTAATTTTTGCAATTGATGGTAGAGGTACCAAACGCTCTAACTCTACACACATCTTACTTCAATATTACAGTTCATGTATTTTCTCATTGCTTCACTTACTGGGGACACCTGCTTCCTCACCCTACCCAACGGGGAACTTACAGTACACTGATTACCAAAGGCACTTTGCATGTTCTTCGAATGACTTATAGTAATGTACTATTTCAGCAGGGGTTTGTCAAAGGCAGGGTTAAATTCATACCATTGAAAGTCCTCAACTTGCTTTTGCTATGATGTATATATGTGTATGTGCACTGCGGTATAAGCTTGGATGTCACATTTCAGATTATGCAGTCACTGTCAGTAATGAGTGCTTTGCAAATAGTGATATTTTAAGGCAACAATTTCTAAAGATTCATAAGAATTAAGTGATTACCCTGAACCAGTTTGACATGATTCAGATGTGCAAACTTCTGTCCAACAAAATTTTAAAACAATTCTGTGACTAAATGAATAGAGCCACTAGTCTGACCAAAACTGATTAAAGTGGACCTAAAGTCAAAAATTTAAAAAATATATTTTATAAAGCTTGAAAAAAGCATCAAAATGTTCCATCTCCCATCTTCACAGGGCATTCCTGAGCTGAGATATAAAATGTTGAAGCCAATTCACTAAATTCAAAATGGTAGATTGCACAATAATTTGTGATGTCATTCTTGTACTACTCAAATTGCCATCTTTGTTTTACTTTGTTTCTTCGAACGCCATCACACATTGTTCCAAAATGCGATCATTGTTTTATGGTTATAGGGTGACTGGGCTATAATAGCCCTCTCCTTACAACATGCTAACAAAGAAACAGTAATTGTGTCAAGGTCAAACAAACATTTTAATTTCAAAAGGAAACAAAAGCAGGTAATGTGAGTTGTACAAGAAGGCCATCACAGGCTATTATGCAATCAATGATTCCAAATTTAGTGAATAAATTTCAACATTTTATATCTCAGCTCAGGAATGTCCAATAAAGATGGGAGTTGGAACATTTTGATGCATTTTTCATGTTTTGTAACATATACTTTTGACAATTTTGACTTTAGGTCCACCTTAAACAGCTTTACAGGGCTCGTTGATTTGATTTAAATCAGAAAGCCAAAAGGCTTTGTGATTCATTACCACATGGTAATACAATAACAAACATGAATTATTCACATGACAGGTGTAAGATCAACTTCAGTTATGGTTCTTAAAACACCATATTAATAAGCCTTTAATCCAAAATGACATTTCACCTCCTGTTAAAACATAAAGGTGCAAAAACTGATAGAAATCATCTTTCAACATAGGCGATACACATACTAAGTATGAAATCCCTCATAATTACAGTAAGCTTCTTGAGATTAAGTGTTTACAAGATTTTGACTACTAAATAATGAACTACTGAATATGAGCGATAGATATGCAAAGTATGAGATCACTCACAGTTTCTCTTTCTAAGATACAGGAGTTAAGATGATTTTTACCCTTTGACCTCTGATGACTCCACATGACATTTGACCTCCACCAAAATCAGTAGGTATCTTCAACTCCAGTATGGACAATCCACATGTTAATTATGAGATGCCTCCACGGTTATCCTTCTCAAGATATACTGTAGTGTTTATAAGGTTATCCCAGTTAAACCTCTTGTGATCTCAGATGACCTTTGACCTCCACCAAAAACAAGAGGGATCAAATGGCCAGTATGGAAAAACCACACATCAAGTATGACATCAGTCAACATTACCCTTCTGGAGGTAATGTGTTTACAACGTTTTTACAGTTGGACCTCTAGTGACCTCAAATGAACTTGACCTACACCAAAAAGGAGTCTTCTACTCAAAATATATACAAACCACATGTCAAGTATGACATAAGTCAAGTTAACCTCCTGGAGATATTGTGTTTACAACACAGTTTGAGCTCTGGTGACATAAATGACCTTTGACCTCCACCAAAAACATTAGGGATCTTCTGCTCATTATTACCATCCCACACACAATGTATGACATCAGTCACGGTTACTCTTCTGAAGATATTAGGCCTTGAGTTTCCAGGTGTGCTACAAATCACACTTCTCAGGAAATTAAGGAGTGTGATGGGTGTGCTGTTTTACAAAACTTTCATAGATGCTTGTGTTCCCATTTTTCTTCTGGTGTTCAAAAAAATTGCACTTCTTACAGTGATTTGAAGTGAGTGATGGTGTGCGATCGCACTTGCACACCTCAGAATTCAAGGCCTGAGATATTGCTTACAAGGTTTTTACAGTTTGACCTCTGGTGACCTCAAATGATCTTTGACCTCCACCAAAAAAAACAGCGATCATTTACTCAGTATGATCAATCCACATAATAAATATGATATCAGTCGTGGTTACTGTTCTTGAGATATCATATTTACAACGTTTCACATTTGAAACTCTGGTGACCTCAAATGACCTTTGACCTCCACCAAAAACATCAGGGATCATCTCCTCAGTAAGGCCAACTTACAAACCAAGCACGAGATCCGTCATGGTTATCCTTCTTGAGATATCCTGTTTACAAGAAGTGTCACATACACATATACACACACGAAATCACCATCGCATAGGTTCCTTCTGCCTTCGATCGGCAAGGAATACAAAATTCATAGTTTGTCACACCCGTGTTGAGTATTCCTCATATAGATTGATGGGAAATGGTCAAACTAAGAGATTCTGAATACCTGACAAACAATGAAAGCAATGATAACAGGGTTATTAATACACGATAGCACTTATTGCGAATCTATGATCAGACATTTTAACATAAGGTACTGTAAATTAACCATAGGCAACCCCTCTTCACCAAAAAAAACAAAAAAACTTCTGTACAAATTTTCAGGGGTTTAGTCACATTACTAATGAGACTAATTAGATGTATTGGTTTATTTGGTTTCATAGTTTCCTTTAAACTAACTAGTCACAAATAAAATGACAGCAACTCAATAAGCCCCTCAATGTACACTATATGTAATAGCCCAATTTTTGTCTCAGAGAATCATAAAAAAATGCACTGACACTTAAAATCCTTTTACAGTATCATGCCCTAGTTGAACACCTACTGCTTTAATACTTGGGGTTTGTCTTTTAAATACTAGGAAAATATCAGTTTTTACTGAGGCAAATACAGAGGGAGCTATTCACCTTATTTCTACATGAACATGCTTCAGAGGTACTGTACATCTTTTAGAGGGCGCTATAGTTAAAGTTGTCACTGTTTGATTACTTATGCCAGCAAGTTAACACTATGTGACACTCAATGTTCCTCCTTCATGAGGGGGTACTTTCATCCGACGCCTTCTGGACTTCAACGTCACATGTGTGGAGGAAATGACAGATTATGGAACATAAACTGTGCTGCCGATGCCATGGATCCATCTATCAATTTATCACTGTCAATGACCTGGGCATTTAAACATCCCAGAGGCAATGCCAGGAAGTAAAACTTTAGCATTCACATTTTGCACACTGTTGATTTCTTGAATATGTTTTGGTAATAAACTCTTTGCCATCTTATAATCTTCCAAATTCACAGAAAATTGGTACTGTGACCAAATATCACTATGCAATGAAAATATCAATAGAAATGAGAAACTGATGTGCAGAATCACCATCATGTGAACAGTTTGTGAGCAAAAATGTTCAGTGATGAAATTTGTTACATTCCTTTACTGATCATAACTTGAGTTACTGCGCCAGTTTGAAACAACCAGAGAGCCAATGGGCTTTGTGATGCCCAAACATGTGGATATATCTTAACAAACATGAATAACCTACAAGAAAGATATGACATCAAGTACAGTTATTCTACTTAAAACATCATGATAACAAGCTTTTGACTTTTGAAATGTTTTACCTACAATGACCAAAGAGGTGCAAAAAGTTATAGAAATCATCTATTCAAGGGCACTAAACATTTTAAGTATGAGATCCCTTGCAGTTACCCTTCTTGAGATAATGAGCTCACAACATTTTGACTTGTAGTGATCTCAAATGAGCTTTGACATGAACAAGAAACAAAAGGGATTACCTACTTTACATGAACAATCCACATGCTAGGTATGAGATCTTCCACACTTACCTTTCTCCAAACGTAGTATTTACAAGGTTTTCACAGTAAATGGAAGGATTTCACAGTTTGACCTCTGGTGACCTCAAATGACCTTTGACATCTAGCAAAACTAATGAGCAATGAACTCACAGTAAGCACATGAAACATCTGCAATAGACATACAGCCTATGAAATCCCTCATAGTTATACTTCTCATTGATATGGTATAAGGGTTTACATGGTTTTGATCTTTTTACCTCCACCAAAAACACTAGGATCATCCACTGAATATGGGCAATCCACATGCTGACTACAACATGTTCTCCACATGTATCTTCTTTAGGTTTAAGTGTTCACAACGTTCTATGGTCAACCTACTGAGTATGAAATTATTGGGGGCTACACTTTTTAAGATATTGTGTTTATGAGGTTTTCATGGTTTGACCTCTGGTGACCTCAAATGACCTTTGAACTCCACCAAAAACATCAGGGATAATCTACTCAGTACGGCCAACCCACAAACCGAGTATGAGATTAGCCATGGTTACACTTCTTGAGATATTGTGTTTTTGTGTTTACAATAAAAGCATCAGATACACTATGACATCACCATCATGTAGATTCCCTAACATTTGGCAAGAAAACAAAGATAAAGCCATTAATGATAATGTACATCATTTTTCGATAACTGAGTACTGTATGTAAAGCAAGTTAATATTGGAGATCAAGAATTCTCCAGCCTACACCGTCATGGCAGAGGTACAGTATGCACTCTCCATGAACAAGCCATACACTCATATGACAGTTGAAAAGATTGCTAAAATGCTAATGACATAAACTACAAAAATTCCTCCATCTACATGACTTGCAATAACACATTCATCTCTATTGTACAATGGACCATGCACTGTAAAAAATCACAACTTCATATTTCCACTAAGACAAATGTATTCCACATTGTTTTGATGACAGAACAAACAACTAACGATTTTGTAAATTACATTCAACTGACCATATTTTCTATAATGCATATAAGTAGGCCAAATGCACGTTTTATGACAACCTATATGCACATTGAGTATCAGCACTTCATCTCACAAAGTCAAAGGTCCTCAACTTGATGTTGGCAAATTATCCTTGTATTGGAATGCTTAATGATGAACTCTCCCACTTAATTTGGTAACATGTATGAATTTATTTTGTAAACAGTGCTGTAGTGCCAGTCAGTAGGCAGCCACACAGTCATACCAGAGTAGCTTTTAACCTTTTTGTATACCCCATGTAAGTAAATCTGTGGAAGAATTAGCATCTGAGGAATTAAATTTGTTTTTAGAATGTCCTTTATATGAGACAAATGCAATCCTTGTGTTATGCAATTTGCGACAGTCCGATAAACCAAAACAGGTATGGCAATGGCCATCAAACTCTGCTGTCCCTGTATAGCAGGCTTCCTCAATTAAATCAGATAAAGTGCCTCATGATGAAATTATGTTGATGTACAGTCATGCACCAATTATCTCCATTCTGAGAAGGTGTTAAGAGGGCATTCCTTCCCCTTACACCCCTTGATTTTGTCTCACAATAGGCTCAGATGCAAAAACAAAGTCTGACTTGCCCACTTTTCAGAGATACATTTCTCAAGAAAATGGTAAAGTTTTTAAAAAAAAATAAACTTTCAATATCCTTCCAGAATGTTTTGGAGCACCACCACTAACCACGTCACGAGTTGCATGTGCCCAGACATTTGATGAAGTGTGCTGAAGTGAACAGTGGCATCAGTACCTTTCATGTCTCCCTCACTCCTTTACTTGCAAAGTTCATTTCAATAACCCACAGACTGGAGTTGCTACAGTATCGAACGATAACAATCGCCGAGCTCACTCGATACTCGCCGATCACCTTCCGTCGCCCGCCATATCCGACACAGGATATGGGAAGGCAGACGGTCTGGTAAATAATTGTATAGGCTGTGTCCTCTGTTACTGATTTCAATTAAAGCCTATTAGCATCATCTTTTAACACTGTCAATGCCATGTGTTTCATATTAAAATTTCACAGAGAGAGAATGAAGACAGTGTCTTTCATTGATGAGACTGTCATGATACAATATCACTGCTACTGTCTTCAAAACAAAAGATGTTGTCTTGAAATAGGAATTACGCTACTGTGCACAAACGCAATGATGTAGATAGTGCTGGGTTTAGCAAAGGTGTTATGAAAAAAACAGCCAAATTGCCTCATTTCATGAATTCTAAGATGAAATATACCACTCAGATATACATACCACTGTGATAAGACTGTACTATCTTATTTCAGTGAAACACAAATTTCATAAACCTTTGCCAGCCCATCCATGCAAAATTAACACTAAAAATTTTCTTTGAGAGATATGTTACATGTTGCTACTCCATACATATTCCATTTAATACATATATCAAATCCATAGTCTACTTAAAACATACATCAAATCTATGTCTTCAGGTAGTGTACCTCTTTACAGTATTCCTATTGGTCCCACTCGTTCAAATGATTTGACAGAAGGAGACATTCAAAACATTCAGAACAGTGGTTTTTAAAACTTCTTAGCCTACTGCCCCCCTCAACCATCTTGAACTGTCCCAATGTTCCCTTCCATAACTGCTCCCCTTCTACTAGCATTTACTGCCGGATGTTTAACAAAATTTGTTCTCATTTAACTTTTTTCTATTAGCAAGAACAACAAAAACCTGTACTGTGGAACTTGTATAGAGCGCCCAAATTAAGTTCAGTCGGTCCAAAGTGTGAGCTTGGTGTTACCTGAAAGGATAACGAATGTCTGGTTTCAGCTTTAATGTTAAGAAAAGGATTCAGATCCCTTCTTCCAGTTATCTCAAGGTGTTTTCTAATCGAAGGGGAAGAAGGCTAGCAGAGAAGGAAAACCCTTTGGATATCTTAATATGCCCTGATTTGCTATGTTGATGTGTCATATCTGCTAGGGAGCCCCCAAAATTTCCAATTCCCCCTATTCCCCTTGTATTCTGTATCACACCCCTGAGACTTCCCAACATCCCCTAGGGGTGCTAAGGACCACTGTAAGAACCATTGGGTTTAATACATCACACCTACGTGTGGACCAAAACTTTTCCTGCAGTGCAAAGTGTTGTATCTAAACCATAAGCAGTAACACAGTTGCAGAGCATGCTGATGAACTGTTGAAGGCTGATATTTGCTCCTTGTGTTGCATCTTGTGACACATGTAATGTCTTCCTCAGTGTGCAAACAGGACAATTTTGTCACCTTTTGCCAGGGCAGAGGTACAGTAAAATGTCAGGCCTATTTGGTAATGACTACTTTGGTTGGTTCCTAATATCAGAACCAGGTCCTTTCAGACTTGTACCCTTTGGGTACCCGACTCTCCACGAATATGGAAAAAGGCGAGGCCTGTAAATTGTTAATACCATCAGTGCCTTGAAAGTGCCTTACCTCATAGTCTGTGTGGTGGATCTTACTAGTATATTGCATACACTTACCTCCTCATCCGATCATTTTGCCATAATATGAAGATGATAGTAATGAAAGGTTGAACTGTCTGATAAGGATTGAAAAGAAGTTATTGAGGAAACGGGTAGTACTTTCAAACCAAGTGGTAAATCTTGGGTGGGTACCAGGCCACGGCCAACTGGTCGCCCATGTAAACACTACCAGTGATCCAATGCAGTAAGTGTTCTACAGTGTATGTTGTATAAAAATCTAATTCAGGTGTAATAAAGGCAGATCACTGTGTGCATAGATAGGAACTATTATGTATTTTTAAAAGGATGATGAAGAAAAGGTCCTGAATGATGGATTGAGCACACCATTAAGTGGAGGCTTTCATGATAATGTAAATAATGAGCACAGCAGTGTGCACCAAAGACTCACTACCCTGTGTTGGCATTTACAATTTGTATGTATCATCTATGCAATATAAGGCAGCAGCGAATGACTGATATTATTAATGACTTCTCCCTTACTTGATTCTGAGTCTAAAACTTTAAACTACTTTACCCTGTGAAGTTTTACATATTCTTGTGATCTGAAATTCTACCTTTGTAAATCCCACCCCACTGGTAATTTCTTCCCTCCATTATTACAATTTGCAAGAAAACTCTTTTGAAAACTACACCATCATTTGCCAAGTGTGTGACAAAAGCTTGTGGTCCACATACTGTGTGAAATGACACGTTTGTGTAAACAGCTTTGCAGAGCGCATATTTCATGTTCAGTGTAGAACGACATCGGGAATACCGTGATATGTAGCACTTCACTCAGGAACGGCTTGCCTGTACCTTCTGTAAAGTCAGCTACAAACATTAAGTGCCAGCATCCAGCTGATCATGAAGGAAATTTGTCACAGAAAAATAGAAAACTAAATGGAGAGAGAGAGAGGAAGCTGTGAACGAAGAAAACCTGGCAGATTGCAGAGGGACAATCAACTGAAGACTACTGGAAAGCATTTTCACTTAATAATGAAAATTCAATGTTACAATGTTTACAATGATGTAATGTGTCTGGAAACCAATGCATTTCAGCTTCTAACATTATGACTGCTGTAATCCATTAAAGAATACAACAAAAATTGTCATTCAAAACCTTACTTTTCACGTACAATAAATAAGTTGTATTATAAGTTTAAGTTTTTTCCAGCTTTTCCTGGGTGTCACACAAGGTCACTATAAACTACTATGGACCCAAGACAATGCTATTAAGTGCACATCATCTCATTTTAGAACAACCTTTTAAAAAAAAAAACAAAGGACACATGTTGGTGCACGTTTACCTGGTGAACTGACCGAACAATGACCCACAGCTATTTATGATGGTGTGCAAGGATGGTGCACCAAATTGAAACTGTGAACAGAAATAATGTGAGTGCTACAAAATGCGATGTAATTCGTAACACGCTCATTTGAATCGTTAACTTTCCTAATTTCCTCACCAAATCATCAGACTCTTCATCTTCTTCCGAGATGTATATTCCTGTCCGTTTCTCATTCTTTAGGAACTCTTTGAACGAAAATGGGTTTTCCTCCTCCTCATCTTCTTCCTCCTCTGCAAAAGAGAGTTGAACAAGTTTGCCATGGGTTCTTGTTATTAAACATTCACATACAGCATCAGAGGAACATTTAAAATCGGCTTGAGGTTTGAGTACTGTTGCCTAAACATTGTGTGTATGCACTGTTACACATACACAATGAGCAATAGAATTAGAAGGCATAAGTTGTCATAATTGTGAGTCACATGGAGTACACATATACACAAATGACATTCTATGGCATCCACACATGCAGGGTCTCATATGATTATGTGTAGCAAATGTAGGTCGTTACTAATGCATGTGATTTAAAGTGCTGTAATCATGACATTTGTCACAGCATACAAATAGTCTAAAACATACAGCTCCAAATTCAGATTTTGAATGGCACACCTGATCCAATCTAACACTGCAAAAATGTTGGGTAACAGCTTTGTCCAATAATGGTTCAAATATGAACTGTTCAATTATTGAGAAAAATATAACCAATGTTGGGTCAATTTTGCTCAACTTTGGATGTCTTATTGCCCAAAGTTGGTTAACTTATTGCTCGACACTTTGTACCCTACTGCTTTATCTGGGCTGGTAGTTGGATCAATCACATTCATTCAATTGGGGGTAGGTACAGTAACAAGGTTGCAGGTAGAGTTCAGAAGCATCAGAAGCAATACCGTTCACAAAAATCTGCACTCTGCATTTTAGAACCCATCAGTGAAGTCACAAATCATAATGCTAACAGATACCACAAGCTCTGATTCAACAATATATTTAAGTGCAAATGCATTTTCTGAAAGGTTTATACTGTAGAAGGTTTCCAATAAAGCTTGTGAAGTTTGTAATTTGTCTTTGACATAAACTTATATAATTTTTATTCAGGGACTGTTGGACAATATTCACAACACAGATGGTGTCTTCCCACGATGCTTTCATTTGATCACGTTCAAACATCAGACTCCCCGCTTCTCCATCACATCAGGGAAATATATTCCCAAGGTATTGTCCAAATTTCCTCTTCTACACATCCTCTTCCTCTTTGATCGAGTCAACAGTCCCTCAGATTGCAAAGAATGACAGACCACCTGGACATCAATTAGTGGTTACACTTTTCACACACAAGGACAAGCTAGGCCATACAGTAGGCAATGTCACCAAGAATTTAGGTAGATTCTCAAAATTACACAGATTTTTGGATGAGGTAGCATCCATCGGGTACAAAGAGGGCAACTTAGTACATAAAGAAGAATGATATGCATTTAGCGACATTTTGCCGGCATATATGTACATTCTTAAAATAATGAGACAAACTTGAGGATCACCAATCAAGCCTGAGACATTACACTACAGTACGTCCTTGTAAAGGTCTATTGGTTAGGAGGAGGTGTGCCTGTTGACAATAGCTAAATGGAATTATGCCACTATGCTTTCAATAAAAAAGGCTACCGTGTCTGACGTG
Source organism: Stichopus chloronotus (assembly GCA_021234535.1). Classification (NCBI taxonomy): domain Eukaryota; kingdom Metazoa; phylum Echinodermata; class Holothuroidea; order Aspidochirotida; family Stichopodidae; genus Stichopus; species Stichopus chloronotus. The sequence goes on along the minus strand of CM037832.1, from coordinate 17,237,414 downwards.
ATACAGGTACTAATTTAGAATCCGTGACCACGAGTGACGTCAACAAGGGCATCAGACAACTAAAATAGTAACTAATAGGGTTTGTGTCTACATACTTTCCTAAGTTTTGTTTTTATTTTTGTCAGAGATCGTTTTTTTTTTCCCTGCTTATCTGACAAAGTTGTAGACATCTCGTGAAAACCTGTGGAGAGAAATGATACCAGTTAAACCTGTGAAAGGAAAGCGCTTAGAAGAGGATTCGTTTATCATTCCTATCCCAAACCCACTTCACAGGAATTCGTCTGAAGGGTATTCGGAGATATATTTACACAATACATCCCTGATCCGCTAGCCCTGTAATATATACACACACATATATATTGTACATATATACCCTAAACCTACAGTATGTATATACGCTATATTGCTGGCAGCAGCCCATATTGGAAAGTTTGCAATATGTGTGGGGGATTTTAATAAAGATCAAGAGAATTGTGTGGCCATTCTATCTAAGCGGAGCGCCATCATCTGGTGGCACGGAGCGTTCCGAGAAAATTTTGGCCAAAACTACCCTTCTACATCGCCTGAAAACGCCTTTCCCAGGCATTGTTCATACCTTTCCACCCTCCAATTTTGCAAGTTTTTAAGCCACCAACTACCGATGATGCATGCGATATATGCCAGTATGTACTATAGGCCTACATGCGTACTATGCAACTTGCGTTGCACGGCTGCAGTTGTCAAATTGCACAACTAGACACTTCGAGACTCATATTTCTGCGCGGGAGATAACTCCCCCGCGCAGGGCAAACTTTCCAATCAGTAGCCTACAGTAGACCCAGTGCTCATATCTCAGCATATTGCGGTATATTGTGTGGGACGTGACGTGCAAGTCACGGATTCTCAATTCCAAAGGTACTTCAGTTTCAGTAATAGGCTAGTTAGGGGTGTGTCATCCTAGGGGATGTATCATTCTACTTGTTACTAATACTATCATACACCGTGCACGATAGCCTAGGCCTACAGTGGCTCACCAACTTACTGCATATACTGTATAATACAGTGCGTGAAGACACTGAAGTTTTTGCATTAACACGATAACACTGTAACGTTACCACCATACCGTCCTCAAACAGGTCCATCGTTGAAGACTTGCTTTTCTCTTGGTAGGAGTAGCGGCTGTGAGCACTTTTTGTTTCGTTAGACCTGTTTTCGTCACTAACATCATCAAAGTTCTGAGACCCTCGTGAGAGGAAAGCGTTGAACGAATACGGGTTGTCTTTTGACTGCTGTTGGTTATCATCCTCGGCCATTTTCACACGTATACGGCGCTGAGAAAAGAAGGTTGTAAGATTAGTTTTGATTGGATACTGCTCCCAATATACACCAATGAAATTAGTTGATGGAGAAAGACCTGAAAACGGGGATTTACCTGATGCAATACCGCAGCGCCTGCCACCTGACCGATGTAAACAATGAAATAACAATTAACTGAATACGTGTTCACCACAGACTAGAATGCATACATTTGTAGCCAAATCAAAGAAACTATGGACAATCTTCTTAGGGAACTTGACAAAACACTTCTATTGATAAAGTAAAGTAATTACCGGTTTCATTTAACACAAAACATTTCCTCAGTGCAGTTTGGCACAGAACTTCTAATTACTTACCAGAGTATAAAATCAAGGATATTTTGAGGTGAATCGAATTACACTAACATGTTGTAGTTCCGAAATGTGACCACCTGTGGTCTAGTTGTAAGTCTCTGTGTGTTCCTTGTGTTCTTGCAACTAAATATAGCTGTGTTTACCATGGCTACCGACATTACCCATGATGTTATGTCTCATTTGTTGCTATATTGAACCCTTTTTTTTTATATGATTCATTTATTTTTCTGTCAAATTTGGCACTTTATTAGGTAGGTAGTATTGAAGTCAAGTCTGCTAGACTAAAAATAGGATCATCAACATTCGTGACACTTGAGTAACAAATGTACCTTAGCCTTTACTTTCGGAATGAGTCATACACATTTAACCAAGAAGACTGCACTGCACTCCAGGGCAGCACAATATTGTGATGTGTAGTACCGTATAGTGCATTGCTTCTTTTGAAATCCAAACAAGCTGAAGTTGAGATATTTCAGGCGACGTGTATCCACAGGTCAGAATCTAAGTTTTCATAGGCTAGAGAAGTCACCAGTAACTGACATTGATATGTAAACAAGTAAGACGACATGAAGTGTTTCCATACAGTGTTGACGTATGTTATATTCTCTGGTTCGTCCTTGAGGTGAGATCAATGACACTCACTGTGGCTATGTCAGAAACATAATATTAGCTAAACTAGTTAATGACAAATATCCGGAGGAAATCTAACTGCCACTTTGATCTTTGTTTTGTTTTTTATTGAAACAGAAGCATTCATAAGTGTGTATACATATAATTCACTCCGTAAATGTATATATATATATGTATATATATATATATTTTATATAATTTCAGTCCGGGAGGAAAATACTTACACGAGGAGATGTCTTGGGGACAATTAACTCCGGGGCTGTCATCCTCCGGACCTTTCTCGGGCGAGACCTCGGCATATTCATCAGACTGGACTGTCTTCTTTCCTCTCTATATAAACCTATTGTTATGGAAATCATACAGTAGGTTAAATAATTATATGCTGGCAAAGTGCCCTTTATTTATCTTCTATATTGCTATCATCAAATTCACTTCCTTCTGGTTCCTCCTTCCTTTGCACTTCACTTAATCACCAACCTTAAGTTTATGTGTTCTGTGTATTTAGGCCTATAGACAATACTCATTTATTTAAATTCATGTTTCGTTTGCAAAGGGAGGGAAAATAACTGATACTGAAAATTGCACACGTTCCACCTTACTTCTTTTCTTTCAGTTTGTGCACACACGTGAAAAGTTGCAGCCACAAAGGAGTACAAGGACAAATTAGAGGACATAAAGATCATTGGGTAAATTATCAATGCCACTTTTGCTTCGAATTTTCCTGGACAATTAGCTCTGGGAATCTGATTATTTAGTATCGTATGTGAGATGAAAATTTAAATGAAAAAGGATCTTCATTGCTGAATTGGCATCTAATGAGTTGCTTACTAATAAATCAACAGTAAACTTGCTTTCGTTTTCATCATTTCTTTATTTGACTTCCATAGAGCAACTCTCTCAGATTGAAAGATTGTCCGGAAATGGAAATATTGTACTTAAAGTACACCAAAATCGCATGCAAAGTAAATACTTATATTCATTGTCAAATCATTTGATATCACTGACAAATATCAGAAATAGCTTCATCTGATCAGAACACTATGCATAAGATGAGTAATACAAGATGCATCATTTGAATATTTAATTTAAACGTTTGGTTAAATAAATTTTTCTGAACAAGAATAGTTGAATTTCTTTCTGTCAGAAACTTATTTCTTGAAAAGTGAAGGCTGTCGTAGTGAATTATTTTGATTTAGGTCTATCTATCATTCTGTGTCCATAAATATTGCTTTAAAATGTATGATTTTTCAGTAAAAAATAATATTTTCTTTAATTTTCTGGTCCCCCCGCGTTTGTGTTGTTTAATTAGAAAGAATTTGTGTTCCTTAATAACTCCATGTGGGACCACTGAATGTAATCATTAAAGTTGATGCTGGTTAAGCTGATTGCGTGTATACGGGAAACCAGAACAATAAGATTATGTTTGATTTTAACTTTTTTCTGTACCTTTAAATGTACAATTGAGGTTGTTCATGGACGGGATACGTCATTCAATGAAAGAACATGACAAAAACCACTTTGAAAACGGCGTAAAAACAGTGAGAATTTAACAGAAACCATATTTAAAAATGAACGGTTCTTAATGTAGATGATAATGAATATGCAACAGTACAGGTCTCACCGGTGTAAAAAATACACTGCTCAAGTCGTCACCCCTATAGGGAATTGCAGGATTCAGTAAATCGAAGCACTGTATTTACCATTAACTTACAAAGTGATCTCGTCACTGGGGGGGGGGGGGGGGGGTCAGCGATAAGTTGTTTTGAATACATCAACCAGTTTCGTACTGTATCGTATTTTACACTTCTTGTCGTTCTGCTGAGAATCTTTGGAGTCATATCGCAGAATAAACCATCTGAAGCCTATTTATTATCCCAAATAGTGTGAATGGTGCGATTAAAAGACATATAGACTTTTGGACTTGAGATTTTAATGTTTTTCATTTTGCCTACGCATGCAACCACTTCAATCTCCTACGGTACATCTTATTTACAGTATGCTTTCAAACCTCTTTTAAAAGAAGGAATTAAAGAACCTAAACTACGTAAATGGAAAGAATAATATTGCGGTTGAAAAATTAAAAACATATCTTCATCTCTGAAATGTGAAAAAAACGACAGTGAATTTTCAAAGAAACACAACCTTTCGGAAAAATGGGCATTTGCAAATTTTTTTCATTTATTGCTCACTTCAAATTCACAAATAATATTTCATTTTTTACGTTTAATTTATAATAAATTTCAGAAAACTACAAATGTGAGTTATTTTCAAAAAAATAATAAACAAGCATGTATGGTTCGTAAACATCACATATGCATCTTCACTTGTTTGTACGAGTGATCGCCTACACGCATTATCAGTTTTTTTTTATAAGATAAACTAATGAAAACAATAAAACAGGTCGATCTTGTGATTTTCAACGAACTTTTACACGTTAAGACAAAAGGACTCTCCCATTGAGTTAACTGTAGACAAAATAGCGATATTCCGATTTACATGGACATGTTAGGTGACAGCGCTTTTTTTTTCAATTACGATCGCATTATTTTGTGTTTTTCAGTCCTCAAATCACGCATTTGTCCAAAGCCTAACCATCCGTGTCACATAAGACATCGGTTTGCTTATCATGAATGCATTCTTCGATCGAGTGTTTTATACTAGTCGTACTTCGTGTATACAATTAAATTAAGGTTTCCATTGCTCTTGTCCGTTGTAGATCCCCGGAACGCTCTTCCTCCCTCAGAAATTAATAGTCTTTAAATATTGATGTGATCTATTGTTTCAGTTTTTCTTCGCAGCCCTCTAATGTCTCTTGTTGTAACCGAGAGTAATTAACAGTACAGGAAGTATTGAGTTAGATCCAATGAATGAACGATGATCTCACATCTATATGTGTCTGTGTGTAGAGACGTTACTGAAGCTCTTCAGGGTGCAGGATGTATCTGGTTGCAGCGCCATACCGCGAGGCTGAGGGGTGGTCTTGTCGAACTTTGCCAAAGACAGAAGACAGTGTGGACGTGGGGTTAAAAGTTCGCCTGTTTTATTCCCCCACTTATTTTGAAATCTGGTTCGGTTACCCCCCCCCCTTACCTCTTACTCCTCACAGCCTTTTATGTTCGATCGACGAGCTTTACCAAGGATTAACATGTAAGGAAACTTAATGGACATGAATGCCGTATTCTGAGTGCAAATGCAGTGCCCCATGAAGGGAATTGTTAGGGGAACCTGCTCCATATAGGAATGTATTTCAAGTTGACGAGTGTAAGTAGAACCAAAGTGTCTCTAGTAACTCCCTGGTAGAGTTAGGCCAGGGTGTTTTTCTTTTCTGGGGAGGGGGGTGGAGTCGATGTTACCTTCTTGACCTTACTGACTCCTTTAAATATTACCAAACAGTTTTAAGGCCCTGAAGTGTTGTCCAAAAGTTAGCAAGTTACACTGTAAATTGTTTGCTGCAGTCTATGATTGAGAAAAAGAAAAAGCCCATAGTAAATGATGGACCCACAACTTTCGCGGTAAATGTCTTTCAAGATATTTAGTCAACAGATGATCAAGGATGTCAGAAAACAGGGCAGGATAATTTTGCAGAATCTGAGATCATTATCCGACCATCACAACGGGTTCATTACGTAATCAGGAATCATCTTTCTAGCTAGTACATTTATGATCAATACTAAATACAAACCTTTATTGTGTTCTGGTCTGAGCTAGGCTAAAATATCCAGAGTAACTTTCATTTTGAACAACAACCACATGCAATGCTACTCAAAGACACACTTGACTGACAATAAATGAAAGAGAATAACTTTCCACTGTCTGCATTCCAAGTCTCACGCCAATATCACAAGATATTGCCTTTGAAGAACGACGTCTTTGATCGAAAGAGATTTTCATTTGCCTCGAGATTACAAAAATGCCACAAGAGGAGCAAATTATTGCAAGAAGCCTTTTTTTGTTTTTTAAATTGAAGCCCTCTTGTAATCTTGAAACTTGACACTAGTAAAAATAAAGCGTGGGTATATTTGTAGATTTTGTCTTAAAGAATTGTAGAAAGGAAGGTCACATTAAACTGTTGTAATGTTTTCTTTTACGAAAGTCAAGATTATAGAGAAATACAAAGGATTTAAGTATAGTAATGCCTCGCAGACATCACAAGTTCCCCTTTATGTAGTGAACTATTTTGAAATAAACATTTCTTTGAAAAATCATAAATTCCGAACCGAACATGGTATTGAGATGTCTTTTTGTCAATAAAGAGAGAAAAAAGTTCCTTTGATTTTATGACTTATCATTTTTCTTCTGTGGCCAATCCCTTTAATGACTATTAGTTGCGATGACGCAGTAGACTACCGTATTTATTTGGTAAACTATTGTCAACGAGGAGGGAAAGACAAGACTTTAACTAAGGATTTATTTACATTAAGATCACGTGATAAGTACCCACTGACAAAGGTAGTTATTATACCGTCCATGACGTCATGGACAGTACCAAGGCAAGCTTCTCATTTTCAAGAGGCTATACGGTACTGGGCCCTCCGCAGAGACTAGGGACATACGCAATACAATACACATCTCTGATAATACTATGATACGGAGCCATAGTCTATGGTGGGACTGTTATTATCCCGGAGTTGCTAGAACGTTCCAAAATTATCTGGCGCAGGGGCAATCATGGACAGTAGTAGGTGGTTGCGATTTTCGTCACCACATTTTCCAGTTTTCTTTACGCCTCACTTGGTATGACGTCATGCAATATTAATATATATCTCGATTAAAAATTTGCTCGAAGCCTGTGATTTAAAGTGAGTAATCATTTCGATTCTATCCTCATGTTAACAGATGAATGTTCTCATGCAAATGGTCAATTAATAAACAAACAATAGATGTAAGTGATTGGTTTCACATATAGAAACTACCCCATGCAGAAAATGACCCTTCTCCATATATCCTCGCATTTTTATTGTCTGGGATTAAGTATAGCGCGACCACTTTCAGGAAGTTCACACTACAGTAGAACAAAACAAACCTTGTAAAATAACGAGGCAGCGTGTGGAATGAATATTCCCTTCATCCAGAGGGTGGGGGTGGGGTCTTAGAGAGTGGTGGAATTACTCTGTCGTGTAATGATGAGTTTCTTTTCGACTGATCAAAGGCCCTGACTCTCTGTACCGGTGAGACCTTCACATCTGGTTGCTTTTAGGAGAAGGATACTAGACTCATTTCAATAAAAAGCGAACTCCATCTAATAAACCGATACATGTTTCTTCTGAGTGATACAACTTTCTTAAATTTGTTTAACGGAGAGCGAGGGAAAAAAAAACCTTTTTTAAACGGACATCTAAATTGTACAAGTAGAACAATGATTGGAAGGATAGAGCAACTGCAGTGGCACTTTGCATATCACGTGGTTTATTTGTCCCTTATCAACTGACGTCACACATGTTAATTAAGTTAGTAACCAATGATTAGCTATAAGTACCACCATGTCATTCTTGATATAATCCTCCCAACAGAAAAGGAGTAGGTGATAAACAAACCCAACATGAACAAAATTATGGATTTTGTGAGAACTTTCCAGTAAGGACCAAAGGCGGTTAAGCATGGATTCAACATTAGGGGTTTCTTCTTTTCCTCATTTAACTTCAACTTCAACTTCTCCATCCCCACCCCTCCTCTACAACAAAAGAACATGGGTAGACGTGAGCACCCCCAACAGAAAAAAAGAAAAGCAAAGGAAAAAGTTTCAAAAGATAAATAATAACCGCAATGAAGTAAAAATTGAATAAAACCATAATACCATGTCAATGGTCATAAATGATAATTTAAAAAAAAAAAGGAAGAGAGGGGAGTTGAATAGCAACTAATGCTTCAATTAATTCCCTCACTACACAATATCATGGTAGGGGATACATAGGGTCAAGAGGAACTTGACAATCAAGCCAGTTAGTATGAGTTACTCACCGTACTGAGTGTACTCCTTTCCTTTGGTGGAATTTTTAAGCTTTATCACGTCTGAGCCGTACCTTGCATGTTTTCAAATATGGATGGCAACTTAAAAAAGAATCCTGAAAAGTTTTCGTTTCTCCGGTTCTCGTTTCCTCAAATGTCATCACATATTGTGAATCTCCATCAACTATCCACGAAAGAAGTATTCAGGTCGATATATATAAACAATAGAAACAAACACGAAAACAAAGTAGTAGACAGCCAGCTGAGGCAATTCCAAGGTCAAAGGTCAACATGTGCTCTCCTGGTTAGTACAATCCAATAGTTTACTGTTAAACCACCGAGAATATCGATTACGCAATGCGATTTTCACATGTGACGTTCTTTGCCGGAATGATGCAAAGTTACTCATGTAACAGCTAACCCCCCAAAACGGAAAAAAAGTCGGAAAATGTCTCCGTCGGAGAAGATCTTAACGCTATGATTCGGATAAAATAAAAGTGCGGGAATTCGTACATGGTTAGGTCGGCGTTTTACACACGTTGGGAATCTTTATACCCAGTGTGGATACTTTCCGCTAGCAAACTTAATCAATGTATCCGGACGAGAAGAACACGTAGTTATCAGCAACTTCCTCCGTCCGATCACTTGCGACAGTTATGTGGGCCATTAAACAGACTTGACTTGCATAGTTACATTTAAACAGCTCTAGTTCACAGGCGAAGTATTGTAAAAAATGTTCAGACAGGCTATTCCAGGCTATCTAGGTTTGCTTTCTACTCCGGTTTGTTTATGAGCTACGCGAACTTTGACTGTGGAGGGAATGTGTAGAGGTTCCAGTGGATTAACACAACAAAATATACTCGACTACCGGAGACCTAATACGAGTTGGTGATATATTTGCGGTCAAGTTTCGCTGACAAAGACGTAGTATCGAATGTTTCACCCTCCCCCCCCCAAAAAAAAAAAAAAAATGCCCGTTGATCTGGAGTAAACTCCATACAAGGGTCTATTTGGAAAGTTGATGCACACACAGTCTATAATCCCGAATTATCTAAGCAGTTAAACTAAAAGAGCGCCCTCTTCTTCGTGCGTCTTTGTTATGATCATTAATTCCAATAATCATTTTTGTGCCAGACTTTTTAAAACCGTTTCAGAATGACACTCACCACCTGAAGTCAAGGGTGTAGGTGAGTAGATAGGTAGGGTCCGTCAGTTGCTAACCCTACCTGTCCGCGTCACCGTAAAGGGAAAGAGGGAGTTCGTTTAACAGAAAACAACCATATTTTTAAAACAATATTTGTGGACGTAAAATGGTAGATTATTCAAAATAAGGAAGAACAGTAGCCTTCTTTGCAAAGAATACGATTCCCACAGAAAGAAATTCAGTTATTTGTTGCTCAACAATCATTTGTTCACCCAAACTTTTCAAACTTCAAATGATGCATCTTCCGTTACTCATCACATGCTTAATATTTGAGGAGATGAAGCTTTGACAGATGTTTATTGATGACACGGAATGGCTAAACAATGTTTGAAAGTAATTTCTTTGTACGCCATGGTGGTGTATTCTAAACTCCCTATTTCCCTTTTATATGTTTAGGCATGGGTAGAATGTCCACCTTCAACACTTGTACTAATTATTACTATCACATATGAAGAACCGTGCGTTCAAAATACAATACATTTTATGCTTCTGCGGTATTCACACTGTTGTACTTCTTTGCAAAGAAACTGTTAACTGAAAAGAACAAACAAAGTATATAGTCAACCATTGGTTGTCTTATTTCCTCGTATACTTAATTCTGTTTGATTGCAAGTAATAACTTTGCTGCTGGAAACAGTCCAGTGTTATCGAACTTTTAGAGGTTTCGAGTATCTGTTTGTTATTGTTATACTTCAACTTGGCATCCACCAGGTGTTCTGCGCAGCTGAGTATAGCAACCTTGGCTGGTATAATCAGAGGTCACGATATTCCGGCAGGTGACCAACATTCTCTGATACCATTGTTAAAGGGATTGACCAATAAAGAAGGTTATTTTATAAAAAAAAAAATTGGCTAGGATTTCCTCTCTTTATTGATGGTAACTATATCTCAAAAACATGTCGATTTGGAAGTTATGGATTTCTTTTTTTTTTCTTCAGAATGGTACAATGCATCTCTGGAAAATGTATAATGTCACACATGTCACACAACTGTTTGAATATTTTATCATAATCTTAACTGTCTTAAATATCATTGCGATAGTTTTTAAGATATGGCGTTGTTGTCCACAACATTTTAAGGTCAGTCTATAATGCACTATAAATATTTCACCTGTGTTAAATTTGAAGTGTTAAATAAAGACTTCATTTACATAAAAAAAAAAGAAGAAAAACGAAAAACAGGAAAAAGTTCTTGAAATAACTTGCGGGTTTCACTGACATGCCGGGTATTTTGAAACACTGAAACAACTGCGAATCTTTCTCGACCAGAGCTATGGTCTCAGCTTTCCAAACAGCAATATCTTGAGTTATGAACAATATACATGTGGGGGGGGGGGGGGCGTCCCTGATATGTAAATTTTAGGTCTGGTTGCCCATATTATCGGATAACAGAGTTAAGTCTAGTCCTTCCACCACATCACCGATAAGCTGTCAAATGGGTAAGTGACGTGAGGGTATTCCTTGCATTAAAGTGGTCTTTCTTGTCATTTTGTCAAGAACCCCAAGTCGTTGGTGCATGAAGCGGGTGGGTAAACGGGTTGGAAGTGATCGACTTTCACTTTAAGTTATTGTAAACAACCCTTTCCTTTCAAAATATTCCAGAAATACGACAAAGAATAACCAATGTGTTTTTGGTAAACATCATCTTTCCTGTAGCAATCATAACTTTATAAAGTTGACCAAAGTGTCAAAGTTACAAACTCATAATATTTGTACATTGTCCGAACACTTATCGGCTTCTTCGAGCGATATGTTTTATACAAAATACAACACAATAAATTCAATATCAAGACGATATCGCATGTAACAGTTCACGTCATCGCATAGTTAAGTCAGCTCTGTACTAAAACAATTCAAACTTTACAGTGTAACGAACTCACAAGGCTTTCTCTTTTCCTTGCCCAGAACGACTTGTCCGTGAGTTAAGCATATAGCTGTATAACAACAAGTACTAAATGCGAGAAATTTCAGTTTGGATAAAAGCAGACACAAATTGACCCTGTAGAAAAAGTCTGACTGGTTTGAATTGTTCGTTACACCAAAATATAGCAGCGGGTTTTGTTACACCGGACTGACGGAAAATATAAATATTTTAAACAAGCCTGTACATCTCTTTACAAAACATCATCAATTTGATGGAGCCACACACAGAAGTGCCTCTGTACATTAGGTAGAACTGGCTTCATCTGAGGTACCAATGGCACGCATTGCATAGAGCTGACTGATGGTACCTAATTGCTCCATGAATTGGGGAGTTGTAATTTAGATCTCCCTCGCTCCATGTCAAGAATAACGTTCCGAGTACTGTTGTGTTGATATGTTATAGTAATGAGGCACTCTTCATACTTCCCGAAAAATTGAAAAAAAAATGAGATAGATTCGCTCCAACTTTTTGCATCATTTCATATTTCTCTCTAGAAGTACCATTTCAATCCAAAGCGAGCGTTTACAGGATATAGCTCTAGCCTTGGTTGTACAAAGGAATCTTCAAATCACCACAATAGAAACAGAGAGAACAACAGGAACGTAGAAGTAATGCTTTTTATTGTACACTTCAGCAAATTGGAATGTGCACATTTTTTTGTGATTCGTATCTGCAGTAGCTTCGTGGTCGTAGTATGTTCTGATCACACCATGTCATGTGAATAACTATTGGTTGAAGACAAGCAAGGTTTAATGGATGGACACTTGAACCCACTTCAGCTTAGGCTGCATGAGAGACCAGGATAAACTCCGTGACGTCCTGACGTCATTTTTAAACGATTTTGTGTCTTTGCTTCGTCGTCCACCCTCGGCCTAATTAGGCTACAACATCGACAAGCAACCGAACTTTGTATGTTCTTTATAGAAATGAGAGGATGAGCGCCCTCTTTTGTCATGCTTACGTTTACTTGCTTTTCTGTACAAGATGATGCCCCCGTCAACTGCCTTATTCTTTTTGTCAGAGCAATGTTTTGGTTCAACAAAATAGCTGATCCAGTGGAAATGCTGTGGAATTAGGTATTTAGAAGGTGAACGTTGATGCAAACGGATGTACATGCCAAGTTACAGACAGCGACTTGAAAAGCTGCTACCAAACCTAGTGCCGATATTTTTTTTTGTCATTAGAGAACGAAATAGCGTCTTTCTTCGCAATGCGGTAATAACTGTGGGTATTTATGTTTCAGAACTTGTTTGAAAACCTTAGACACAATGAGAGAATAAGTTATCTTTGAGATAAATTGCATAGCTAGCAGTTTGGCGCCTATGTATTCGATACTTACTATTTGAAATGCCAGTTTCCATATAAAACCCCCACCTCCGCCCACACAAATACAAAAGGAAGGAAATAAACGCTAAAAATAGAACAGTTTGCATTAAATACCACATGAAAAGTTGAGAATGTTTCCTTTATGTACGATGACTCTTCGTTTTATTTTCTATGAGTTATGTGTGGGGGCTCTACGATAATCCTTTCACTTGTACGGTAAGTAAATAAGTACAAATGACATTTGCACATCTACGTCCTGATTTTCTAAAAAAAGAAAACCAGAAGAGGAAAAAATACTGGTGGCGCTTTTACTATAATCACAATAAGAGTTCCTTCATAAAGATAAAAAGGTACTCTACATCAGAAACATATATATATAGCTTTCATCATGAATGATCCAGTTTGACTTAGCCAAACTGATTAAGGTGAATTTGAAGTCAACGGTGAACTCTGTCCTATTCTTTTCAGAGTATTCGTCCAACCAATGTTAGTACTGACGTCAGTTGTCAGACGACTCTGGTCAATGAGGGCGCGCTTGCTCTCGATGACGTTGTGAAGAGGACCTTGGTTGGTAAACGAGCTGGGGTTGCGGTACGAGCCTGCCAGCCGATCCCAGAAGGTAAAGAACTGGCCGTAGTTATAATTGTAATATAAGTGATGATCTGTGTGATGGGAGGAACCATTTATAATAGGTTTCAAAACGTCCGGGATTTTGCAGTTTCCGTCGTGGATACTCACGGTCCAAAAGTTGACCAAAACGAAAAATATGACGTAGAGATACTTGTTGAGAGGACAGATGAAAGGAAAGAGATGGTAAGGAAAACTCTGCATAAAACCGTCGAACGGATGGAAGGCGTGGCTCGCAAACGGCGACGGCACTTTAAAGGCGTGGTGTGGTTTGTGGATGGCGCTATACAGCAATCGGTGATGAAATGCGCGATGAATCCAGTAAATCATCATATCAGTGAATAGCACCACGAGAACGAACTCTACCGGCAGGCTGAAATAACCTGTGAATGATATACAAACAAGAAAAAAGAAATAACAAATAGACACGTCACTGTGACATCACTTCAAATTTGCATATTTCGTCGTTTCATGCTTTAGTATATTATACACATACAAAATTACGAAGCTGATGGGGATGCGATTTCCTCACTAAATTCAGGAACTCCAATAACATGCGTTTCCTAACGGTTAGTTCCGGTAGAAAAGACTCCCTTTGAAGGCGGAGACTAACGACCCATCGCGCTTTCCACACTCAGAGGTTTCTCTTTATAAGGGGGTGTTTAAGATCAAACTGCGTCCTATGAATTGAACAAAATACATAGGGTAAATCGGGGACAAGATACTGAAGAAAAGCAATAGAGTTGGTACCGTATAGCAAACAGTTGCAACATAAAGTGGCTATAAATGGACAGTCCGACAATTCCGTGCTCTACTCTTTGCTTGTGTCGACATTTCTATCTTTTGATCATTGAATGTATAGAAATGTCGGAGCATCGAAAAACAAATGAAAACATCTCTCAACAGTGAAGGCATTTCACCGTCGTCGCATGTAGATGTTAGCGCATCTTACCGAGCCAGGTTGACGATGAAATACCGTCGTAGGTCTTTCCGTAACCACGAATATGAAGATAAAACATCCACGCGGTCGGAATATTCATGAGAGGCATCGACATCAAGGAAGATTTTATCTCCGTCCGTATCTGATTCTGTGGATTACAAAATGATAAACCTACGTCTCAAAATGTTCCACATACAAACACGTTTATGGAACCAAAAAAAAGGAAAGATTGAAACATAAAGAACAAGAAGAAGAAGTAGAAAAAAAATAAAGACATCGAAAAATGAAAAGAGTAGGAACGTCAGTAAAGTTCGAAAGTAATAAAAAAGTATGTTTCACCACTTTAGTTTTCAGAAAGTATGAAAGAATTATGCAGGAGTGCCCCTTTAATGGATGAAAGATTGGTGTACACCAATCTTTTCGAACATGTCTTTCTTATGTCTTCAAATGTAACGGTTTCAGCGTACGTTTCATCCTCATCAACTCCTAGTTGTCATCACCACTATCATCAGCAGTGTCATCATCATCATCATCATCGTCATCATCAGATAGGCTATTATCATCAGCAGCAGTAACATCCTCGTTTTCATCATCACTGTCGCCACCAAAACTATCATTCTCGCTATCATCACGAGTATCATCACCATCACAATCATCATCATTAGCATCATCACCACCATTATCTGTAATGGCAACATCATCATCTCCGCCATGATAATCATAACTCACATTATCACATTGTTGGTATTCGCGGACTGAAAGTAGACATCACCAACATCAAAGTGTTGGCAAAAACGTACACCATTTCTGCCCACCTCAAGACCTATTACAAACTTCATCTGTTATCAATTATGGAATTCACCAAGTTCGTGACTCGGTGGGAATTCTCAGCTTTACCCTTTCATTTTCTCGGTCGTTCGTTTTCTAACACTTTTAAATTTGAATATAATTTCCTATCAAAATTGCTTCGAGACAAATACAGTCCCATGTGACGAGAAAAGTGCGGGGAAAATTTGGTTTGAGATGAGGGAACCGGTGTCTCTCATTACAAGTAGGGAATGGAACCCAAAAAATAAAATGTTTAACCACGTTTAACAGATAAATATGTAGCGAAGAAATAACCCCAGGCGGTTTTCTTTACAGGTCTTTACGTTTGCTCTTCTGTATGGGTTCGAATACGTGTATGGAATCTTAAAGTCTAAAACGGAATTGAGAGATGCGACCAGATCCGTCATCTTTCAGACAGGTGTTGGTACCGTACTGTACTATGTACCGTTTTTAAACTACATACCGTATTGGGAATGCTTTCGGAGGTGGTGCAGGGGTAAAACACGACGCTACCAGTTCCGTGACAGCGACCATTCTTACAGATGGTTTCAAGTAGATTGTCCGCCACGTGTTGCGTTTTGAAGTACACTGCCAACCGTTAACATGTTTTTTTTTGTGGGGGGGGGGGGGGGAACTGGTCACTAAAGTAACTATTGTGTAAAGTTCTCTGGAATCTAGACATTCGTATTCATTCGAGAGACTAGACTTCATGCGCGACATCGCAAGGTAGCTCACGTGACTTTTATTGTGTACCACGTGATCAATTCTTCGACCGAACAAAACCGGGCAGTTCACACTGTAGCCAAAAACAAGTTAATCCACAGTGACAATACAGTTGTGAACTTTTGACTGCACACCACTGGCCCCTGTAGTGAATATTTTACATATAGTTATCAAGCAGAGACTGACGTCACTAGAAATGTTAAAAAGACGATCAAAAACCTTTATCTGCAACTATCTGCTCAGCGTTCTTGGCAAGGTATCGTCCTTATTTATGAAGATTTAGCAAGGAATGTGCTCTACAAAGCACTCCTATGGTCAGCAGAAATGCACATACATTGCAGACACTCAATAATTTGCTTAATATCTGTGACGGAATGTTAGCAAGTTCATGACTTTTGTTGTAAGTTTTGAAACGTTTACAATAGCGACTGTTTTTAAGTTCCATGACACAGAGTAAACTCTAGAACAGTGCAACTGTTAAAATGTGATTTATTATGTACCATATATTGTGCACACGTGAAACTGATGACAAAATAAAATGAATTATTAACGTGATGGTTTAGTCTTCAATTGAGTTGACGACGTTTTAGTGTTCATTAAACTTTCACAGAATACTGCAGTGTCAAGGATCACCATTAGACAACGAATACCGTGACAGCCTTGGCTGGCTTGAAAATGTTCCACACTGACTACAGCCTAGAAATAAAGAGAACTGACATATATAATGAACACGACCTTGGACTAGTGATAGAAACCTGTCATCAGAGATCAACGATATGACTTTAAAGCGAGTTCTATGAGACCAAATCACAGACCTAGGACTGTCTCTTTGTCGTGATAAAGCACCGGCAGTATAATTGACTGTACCTGATAATTTCACAAACAAAATCAATTAATGAAACCCACTGAGATCGTCTATCAGACAACCTGGAAAGTCAGTTTGTTTACAGATCGTAGCTGAAGGAAACATCTGGAATGTTTCAAAAAGTCAACCACGGCATCCTTATGCATGTACAATTACACCTTCCCAACGATATAACTTTACTCCGAGGAAGTTTTAGAAACTGTAGGTTGTTTGAGATGAACAAAATCAGAACTATCATGAAAACAGGTGGAGATGCAAAAGTACGTCTTCAATAACAGAGGATAATGGACGGTGAGACCTTCAGAGCATATCCTCAGCCCGCCCATCCGCCCACCCTACTGCCCTCCCTCCCCTCCCTCTCCTCCCCTCCCTCCCCTCCCTCTCCTCTCCCAGGTCGGTAGAACACTACCTCCTTCAGCTTCAGAGGTATTATTGCAAATAGAGAGCCACTTTCGTCAGAAGATAACTCAGGGTTCAAGTAAAACCCCACTACTTTAGGAAAATCAAATAGCTCCGAAGAGAGCTTGGAAAGAAAATTACCTTAAGGAAACGTGGGTGTTCCATAAGCCTTTTGTCAAACAGGAAAACGTAACAAAATGACGCAGTACCAAAGTAAAGAGTTGTCGCACCGGTGTAGACAATGACCATGAGACTAATGAACTGCCGTAGCCAGTAACTGGGTGGCCATGTCGAAGGGTAAAGGTAAGGGGTGAACACAAACTCATCCAGAACCTCCAACACTACGTCCATCGTCACTTCCGGTCGTTAAGCGAAGAGTATTGGAACTGTGAAGAGAGCAAAAAAATGGAAGAAATCATCTATAAAAGGAAAATGCGTAATTACGAGATCACACTAATTTCTTCCCTGTGGGGTCTTCTCTTAAAATATTTTGAACTACGCAAATTGCGCAAGTGAAATCATTATGTACAAAATAACTGACCACTCACAATTTTATTAAAATGTCAAACCGAATCTGACGTTGACTGAGCACACATTTCAAATTCAAAGTGCTGTTAAGCGTTTCTCAAGATCTTTAAGAAAGAGAGAATTCAAATATAAATTGTGTTTTGTCTCAGACTGTTGATTAATTGATTTTTTGTTTCTAGGAAATTTAGCTTTGTGATCATTGATCATGCTTTCCGATATTTATTGTCGCGCTTATATGCAAAAGAGAAGAATCAATGAATAAGAAGTCTTACCTGTTTTAATGATTAGATAGGCCTATATAAACTTCAAATGATCCTAGGATAAATCCTACACAAACATTCACATCTGCTAATGCGAATATTAACACGAAGGTCTTCTTATCCCTTCGGTTCATAACTCATAAATCAATCGTTAGGGGTAATTACACAACTTACGTAAATTATTTCATTATATTTACGTTTTCCCATTACAATGTATCATCTCACGGGTAACATATCTTTATTGTACTACGTTCAACTTGCATTTATTTATTTGTGTGTATTATTGCAAATTATTGTCACGTTTTCCTCTTGTTTGAGCATGAAATATATCATCAAATTAAATCAAAGCAAACATCTTCCCACGTGGCTTTCCTCATGTCGAATAACGTACATTTATCTGCACTGTAGTTAACCTACATATATATATAGGCTGGAGACTATATACAGTTAATGTACACAAGTTCAATTTGACCAATATCATCTCACGCCAAGAACATCGTGCAGCTTCTTCCTTTAAAGGAAAATATTGCGCTAAAATTCCCCAAAATGTCGTACAAAACGTGAGGACTTCTTTGTATAAAGTTTATCACAACTGCAACCCTGAACGGCCTGAAGTCTCAACAAAGATAATAAAATCGCACGTATGGCTTATTTTGGACCGTAGATAAACACACTGAACACCTCGAAAATACCAATACTGCTCTTAAAAATGAAGAAAATTCTACCGAAACTGAATACCATACACTCTGTACGAAAAGAAGTATTTTGCATGATTTCATAAAATGACCCACATGGTCCATTTGGAACCTTGGACCCAATAATTCTTAACAACCAAAAGGAACCACTTCCACAACAGTAATGTGACACAACTTCCACTTAGTGCCATACAATCTGTAGGAGAACATTTAACATGATTTCCTAAAGTAGCCCAAATCCTGAACACTCATACTATGTAATGTGACACAACCTCATCTTATTGTTGTGCAACCAAGCTCTGGCCAACCTAGCTGAATGCGCAAGAAACAAAGGTACAGTAGCTTTAGTCAGTGTTAAGCCATTACTTGTCAACAATAAATACCAGCGTGGCTTCATCTCCACATAGTGTATGTGACAAATTAGATACTATAAGAACAAAAATACTCTTAAGCGACATATAACTGAATTTCTATTCTCGAGAAACTTGTTTATTGAAAGCAAAGGCAAAGGCCCTGTCTTGTTTTGAATTCTCCATCATTCACTACCTGTAAATGCTCACTTTAAAAAAAAATGATTTTTTTCCCCCTGTAAAACTAGCACAATATTTCCCTTCAATCTCTGGACAAGGAATTTTGGAAACTTTTATAGACCAAATAAATAAATAAATACAGGAAACCTATGTTGTTATTCTATGAACGTGATTCACATCATATCATGGCAAAATAAGAAACCGCACTTCGGTTTACAGGATACCGAATTCGTTATAAAATTAGAATATTTCGGTATTTCTTTCTCACCCAATTGTTATCTTTTGTCTGGAAAGGGTGATGAACAAATACGCGCTACACCGCATCACTAGTCTGCAATATATATCCGGGAAGTTATTTTTGAGTTATGGTGTGTCAGCCATGCAATTCCAGCAAGGTCATTCATGTTGAAGCGTATTTTTCATTTATATAGAGTGGCATACATATCACGTACTTGGGATCACAAATACAGAACTGACATGAACCGAGAAAAGAGAAAAGAAGGAGGGGGGGGGGGGGGGGATGTGGTGGCTAGGAAGGAGAGGGAGGGGATACAAGGGAGACAAGAGGTAGGGTGGTTGACTGGGTGGTTTATTTATACTAATTAATCAAAATAGGCTAAATTCTCAATCGTGGTTTCAATTAAGCTGCGTTTCAATTTGGTATTCGGTTACGTCTCTGTCCTCCGCTCCGACAAAGTATTTTTTTTCAGCTGGTGGTTAAAAATAGTTTAGAAATGAGTCACTGGTATAAGTTTTCCAGACAACGGTAGAAGGTAATACCTGGTGATCCTTTGTGATTCTGTGTGTCATCCAACTTCAAAACCACTTTAGTAAAGACACAATAGGCCTCGTAGTTTAAAGAGTGAATCCCTCACAAAAATACAATAGTCATAATTGAGTCGGCCTATTCAGTACATCCATGGAGGAGGTATTACCTTGAAACTAGCTATGGTGGTGTAAGTTACGTATTTACAATGAGACATTTTCCTCCCGATATTACGTGATGGATGGCTAACGATTTGAAAAATCCTATGATTGCATTTGTTTTTTGCTGACATTTCGTTTCGATCTTTCGATTATTTTCGGGTCGCATTTTGTCAAATATTTTGTTTCGAAGTATTGTCGTTTCGTTTGAGATCTCAATCTCATTATCTCAAGCAAAGTATAAGTAATAAGCTTAAGTACCTTCCTAATTTGCAATAACTGGCACTTGAGCAGCAGAAAAGAAAGAACCAAAAACTTACAACTCTTATTTAATTCTCTCATGTCAATTATAACAAGAACAATGTGACAAAAATAAATATTGTTCATTGTAGATCCTGCATCATATACTCATATTTGACAACGACAACTTTCTTCCAACAGCTTCACCATCATACCACTGTGAGACTTTATAAATCAGTTAAGTTTCTAAGTTACATCTGTTGGGGCTCCCATTCCAATGGTTATACCAATGGATGTGGCTTCTACTTTCCACCTCTTTGGTTTAGCCAGTGAGTGATTTCTTGCCGGCAAATTCATCCTTGGACCAGGGTAAACGTAAGACAGTAATTTCTACATACGGTCAAATCATCAGTTGTGACATTGAATTTTCTATAACGCATACCGTTACTGGCAAGTTACTCTTCAAATGTGGGATAAAACAACAGTATTTACTGTAAACCAATACAGACCTATTGAAGGACACGATGCATGAATTTTAGGGTATACAACGTGCTCTGCACAATGTACGTTTGATAGCAAGATGTAAGTTTTCAGTTGTTGTTTGGTAACTGATCTGCCAATCCTCTGTTTGATATTTCCTGCCTTCCTTCAACATTACACGACAAGATTTCCGTTTGACTTGGGGAAGTCTTGGCTACTGCTTCAATCCACAGGGAGTGTTTTTGACAAAAACGAAGTCAGTCGGAACTGTTACAGCCGCGGGGTGTCATCGGTGCATTGTAATGTGTGGTCGTCCACAAATGTCGTTTTATTGTTTCTTTCGTCCTTCTGAAAAATAGCCAGATTGTCAGGAGAAATGTTGAGACGTTCTCGACGACGGAATTGGTAAACGGTCTCGACTATACCACGATGCTGGTTCCATGTGATGTTTGCCTCCTTATGGGCCTATATAACCCTGCCGCCCTTACGTAACACCTCACCATAAAGTAGTTTGATTATACCTACAGTACTCAACATTTCCCTTCCAAATTTTAAAAGACCTGATAAAAATGCTTGTTCCCATTTCGAAATCCATTAAGACAACTCCCCTCCCCCCCCCCCTCACTCATGCACTAGTTTCTCTCATAAGAACAAACTCACTGAAGTGCAAATGATATACTGTGGAGCATGAAAGTGGGTGAATGTTGCCTTTGTTAACAGATCATTTTTGTTGTTCATCTTTTGACTGAATGAATTAAAGTAAAAGTAAGATATTGATTACACTGCCTTTTGTTTTATCTTATCCATTTTTGAATTCTTTTTTGAGGGCCTAAACCTGAAATAAATCTGCACTAAGGAGCTTAGCCACCAAAACGAGTTTACAGACAGTACATCCGACGGAGAGTAAGTGGTAGGATTACATGCGTGTAGGCAACTCCATTTATTTTTTTAATTCTAGTAGCTTCTGGAAAATGTTGATGAAATTGTTACCGACCCTTTGTCTGCAGCATATCTCATCAACATGCAACAGGCTACGTAAAATAGTATCAATTAAATAGAAGCAATGTATGTCTGATTCATAACGAGCAGTAAAAGTCACTCATTATTATCTAAAACATGATTAACAAAGAACCCTGTTTAAATCTTAATATCCTAAATGCAATTGTTTGTAAGTGCCACTTCTGCGAACAAGTCCGTCCTCCATATTCTATACTAGTCCTGCAGTTAAGGTCTACATTTTCTATAAAGTGGACGACATCTTTTAAGGTTTGAAAAAAAACTGAAGTGGTTTAGTCATACATGCCTATATCTTAAAGGGTTAACAAATAGTACCTTCTACGTTTTTCTACGATTTCGTGACTGAAGCGCCTTCGATTACTGTTACTGTCTTTATGCATAAAATCCTATGATTTCCTTACTTTTGTTTGCCTGTAAGAGAGAAAATTTTATGCTAAGCATAATTAGATGCTAAATTAATTTTGCTGCACTTGTCAAGAGGAAGTTTGCAGTTTTCATTCTTGGAAATCTATTCCGTTACAAATCATAAAATTTTCCCCATTCAGTCGATGCCGTTTTATCCGAGTGAATGTTTTACTTTCCGTGGACGCTGTATTCTGTAAAATGCCTGGACAAGTGCTTACAAAATTGAAATGAGGACAAATAGGATTGTTTCCAATGTAAAGTAATCCGCATGTCACATTAAAGGGACTACCGTGGTCATTTGATCATAGGGTTACATTCTAGTTCCATAGTTTGATAACATATAACAGTTGATCGTACGAATGAAGTATTATAACTTTAATTTCATCAACACTCAGTCATATAGTAACAGTTCCATTGCATGATAACATGAATCCATATCACTTGCTCTACTTATACAAGTGACCCTTTACTACTAGAGTCGTCATCACTCGGTCATAAGGTATCGCCTGTTCATATAGGCTATTGTTACGTTACCTTGATACCAAGGCAGTGCTTTGATCACCGTATCAGCTAGATCAGTATGGTAATGTTCCCCATTACCATCGTATTTATACAATGACACATCACTGGATAATACGAATATAGTCGTATAAATTACAGAGACATTGTTTCGAAACTTTCTTCACCAAAACAGAAGAACCAACATTAATAAATTTTCAGCGATTAAAGGTGGTTGGTCGTTTTATTGGTAAATCATGTGACTTCAGGCTCTTCTTGAAGGTTAACTCTATGCGAACGTCACCAGTTTGCGTAACTCTTTGCAAGTATGGCGCGTGTGCAAGTATCGTAATAGTTACATTTAGTGTAACAAGTAACGCTTGGAGAGAGTTTTCAATGAAGATCGTATGTGACTGACGTCACATAAGATTATTGAGACGATCGATCACCTTTAAAAGTAGCCTCAGTATTCTGAAAGACTATTTCAAAGATCATAATCCAAAGAGCGCAACGACTGAAAATAGATAATTTTGATCTTATAGGTTTGGAAAACTGTAGCCATTGTGATTACAATTTACAATAGTTTATGTAACCAGCATTTATTCACTGATTCCCTTCAAATGCCCTGCAGAAGAACAGTGATCCTAAATTCTTTCGGTAAGTGTAAATTACAAAATTTTGGATTTTCGTTGTTAATTTGTTTCTATGTATTGTTTTAAGTATTTAAAGCCAGGAGAATAGACCTATAAATGTATTACAGAAGATCTTAAATTGTGACCTTAAAATGTTAGGGTCCTTTTTCTTTCGGTTGTTTTATGTTCTGTACGTGAGTATATTCACATACAACTGTGACATATCCGATAGCAGTCACTGCAGGAGATTCGGTTTCGTAGTTTGCGTAAGCTTGAAACTTGATATAATACTCACTTATAATTATTGTTCAAGTGATTACGTCATCGAAGGTTAACAACCAAACAGGGAAATTCCCCGCTTCAACGTTTCCTGTCGTACGCGTGTGTGGTCACTATGATAACGCTAATGAGTTTCGTTGCTCCTTCAGCGATATGAAAATGAATATAAGATTCCTTCCCGTGGCGCGAGTTACTTTCCTTTAATAATTCTCCATGAAGGATGTAAGACAACCTTTCTGGGAACAGAAAATTGCAACGGTACAATTGTTGTTTCTATGTAAAGGAAAGCGCGGTAGTTTCCAAATACAAAACACAGTATGTCCATACGCACATAAAAGTCTACAGGCTTATACAATGGGACTTCTTTGTGCGAGGGAGCACCGTTGCAAGTCCAAATATACGACCCTCATGATCCTCTAACGGCTACTGCACTGCGACAAATCGCCTGCATTCCTAATTCCAACTCATATGATGATATTTTCCAGTAACCAAGCACTGTAAATGAAAGGTTCAAGGGATACCCCAAAGGGTAACGTGCAGTAAAGACCCAAATTGATTATAAGAGCTGCCGTTACGTTCAGGGGTGTATAGCCATGCAGGGGTAGACATTGGTGTAGGGCTCCGAAAATCCACACCTTTCTGACCCCTAAAACGTTAGAATATTTTTGCCTACTGATTTTAATGAATAAATAAAATTATTTTGATACTTAATTTAAATGAAGGATAACCGAACAATATGACCGTAAAATGTACAGCTGATTCTAAGTATGTAACATAAGTAAAATTCATCTTTCCGTTAAGTAGGCCTAGGGACTGAAATTTTTCAATGCAATCTATAGCTCTATTATCAGTTTCAAGACTAAATATGGTACAAACACTTTCACTAGTAATCACCACGGTGCATAAACTTTCTTTTGGAATACCCCTACATGCCACATTAATGTATACAGGCTAGCCACACAGAGATGTGTACTATTATGACTGTACGAGTCGAACCTCGTTTGATAAAAAGGTTCTAGTTTAGGAACGATCAATGAAAATGATTTACCTGTGTTATTTAACTTCAGCTCTTATATCAATTATATCAATATATACGTCGCAATCTGCTCTTATCGATTCAATGACTTATCTTGAACGTATACGCTCTTCTCGCGATGTAGTACGGTTCCATCGGTGTCAGTAAATTTCCAACTTGAATCCTTTCCCTGCATTAATGATAATGTACGGATAAGTCTGCTCTTCACGCCTTTCATTAACTCCAACTATGCCGTAAGTGACGGACAGAAAAAGTACAAATGTGCAAGTAAAAGTAAAACAAGAGAAAAATAAATGTCTTCCCACAGCCCGGGCGTCTTTCTGGAGCGAACAACAAAGACAATCTTTATTTCCAATTGATGTGACCTGTGATGACTGGCGCCTTCTCCAGACTTTCGCAGAAAACTCCCACGTACCGTGTATGACGTTGACTCGTGGTGAACTTTCGATAAAATCAAGCGACAGAGAAAAAACAAAACTTTACCAAAACCTACACCACCGTGACCGACTCGTGACGATTCACTCTACTGGAGGCGTTTTCGTAAATAGCGGTGTCGTCTTGCTGGGCGCTAAATAGGAAAACTGCTTCGATTCTTGCACTGCAGGAAAAATGAACGTGATGCCACTTGTGGAAGCTAGTACGTAAACCACAGGTCTGTGTTATGTAATCGTGAATTTGAGGCCACTGAAACCTTTACAAGTTGAAATTATACTCAAGTGTACTCAAGTCTTTGAATAAAAACTCACGGCAGGATGTACAGACTACATTAGAAGAATGCGGAGGGGTGATGGCGGAAATGAAAGATAAAACAGAAAGGGAAAAGTCACGGTAGAAGAGAATGTTAAACATTAAAGGAGTGACTCTGTGACCGCACAGATATAGGTTGTTATGTTGATCGATTGCGGCATTATTCCTCACATTAACCTGCACAAACTTATCAAACATGCACAAGACTGTGCAGTTGTTGTGATGTTACGTTAAAAATAGTCTTGGACTGAAAAGACTTAGTGAATTTTTTCCCTCCCTTTCCACAGACATTCCCACCAACGTCCATATTTCCTGTCGGTAGCGCTACTCCCTTGTAGGCCTATATGGCTGAGGCTTACATATTTAGCTCTGTGTATGACGACTTCTGTTCTGCTTTGGACTGTGTGTTGCTTTCGTCGAGTAACTTAAAGGCTGTATTGCATCACCCTAAGCTATATTTTTACCTCCCGGAAAGCAAAATTATCAACTGGTTCTAAGTTACAGTACCCTTAGATTGACAGCAAATTCGAAAGACGCAGAGCAGCTCGTATTACACAGCGTACACAGGGATCCATTGTTTTGATTACACATGTGGAGGAATTTAAGACAGGCTGAGGGAGGGACTAGAGGTAGGTGGTTGGGAGAATTGAAACTGTCTGGAGTGATGAGTTTTTGTCTTTAAGTCTTTGGATAACTCCGATATATGTTCGATGGAGAACAATGAACAGCGCGCTGCATGTGATTGTACCTATGAGTTTTAGAACTGTTCAATGGGAGAAAACTAAAATCACAAGACCACGTTGAAAACGGAATTTTCAACGAATGGGAATTTCATTTAGGCCGTAACTGTGCTAAGTACACAATTATATAATCGTAAGAGCATTGTCGCAGAACTCGGATTCCAGCAAGTCAGTAATGAGTATTATTGCAAATTATGAATCTGTAGAACATGGCTTCAGATCGTATTATTATTATTTTATGATAATTTCATAACAGATGATAAACAATTCAGAAAGTGTTTTAAGATATGTATGCCGATATGCACAAGTTTTGTGAGCATGAGCAGTCAATGTCATGGGACATACTGACAAACCTAGCGGTAGAGAGTTTCCTGGGTGGTTAGAGTGTCTGCCTTGCAATCAAAGGGTCCCCGGATCAAATTTGACCTATAGGCACATTCCCAATTACCTTAAATTTGTAGATTTACTTGTACATTGGATTTGCCAGATAAGTACATCATGGTTTGGCAGTACTTTGTTGATTTGAGTAAATGCATTTTACTGGAAGAGGGTGGAGAATTGCGGGCTTGGCATGGTTAAGTAGACTGTCCGTCGGTCTTTGCTATCTCTACGCCCCCTGATCCAATCCCCGTGGAACCACTTGGAAAGTTTTCTAACTTTGCAAAGCTGTTGACAGTGGTGCTGATGTGTTTATATGGACAGCTCTTTCAAACTGGATTGATGTTTCCTTATTCAGGTTTCATACGCTTCATGTTGCTCTGTAGAGGTGCTGCTGGGCTGCTGAGCTGGAGGGCTCCACCGTGACAAGTCCCCGCAGATTTGGGAACTTGTGTGACTAAAGACTGCAGCCTTGGATTAATCTGTCTGGTGTGGACGTCAACTGACAGTCCCGATGATAGAAGGGTTGCATTGGGATTGGGTCATCCCTGCCTGTTACACTTATCGAAAACAGTAGGCGAATGTCGCCGGTGTTCAGTCACGATCAATATGGTAAAGGATTCAAGTACAACCGTCAGGCATCCTGAAAGCTTAAAGGTTAATTCGTTTCTTAAAAACTTCCCTGCGTTATTCTTTTCTTCTTTCATCGCCGGCAACGTACAACTCTGAACTGGTGTTAAAAGTCTCAGGAAAAAAAATTAAAGAAAAAAGAAGAGGGTCCCCAATATAGTGATTTACAGAAGTCAAAGCCTTGAAGCGTGAAAATACTGAAATGCAGTGATCTTTCTTCAGTCTTTCATCTTCTTACAACTGGGAAAGAACTGGTGACTCATACACAGAACAGGCCTGGCATTCTTTCTGGCTTTGTGTGTGTAAGTTGTAGTCAAGCCCACAGAGGAAAATCCCTTAACAAATTTGACAAATCCCTCAATAAAGGAGCTTGTAATTCCTCACTGACCACTAATGGATTACACACAGAGGTAATTACCTGCAACAATTCACAAATGCGTTACAACCAGCCATTGAAGAAAAACTACATTATATAACGGAATGCCGCTGTGACATCACGTGACCACACAACAGCCTATACACAGCCTAGCTCATGAACCAGATGGATCATTACCGGTATAGAGTTTAAACCAAAATAGAACTTCATCAGAACTGAATAGATGTAATATTTATTTCACTACTGACAGAAATTAGGTATCCTCTATAAAGTCACAGTAGCATAGCTGTTAAAATCTTTTCCGAAAGTGTAGGCCCAACTGTTTAGACGGGTAAAAACCAAAACAAACACGATTTAATATCTATGTATACACCATAGACATTTATGTTATGCCGGCTTGATATCTTACCATACCAAACACAGTGGCATATCATAACATGCCATACAGTAAATAGCATGGTATCATACCATGGTACCATGGCGTGGCATGGCGTGGCATGATATGTCACGTCACACTACACCACACCACACCGTACCACACCATACCATACCGTACCATATCATATCATACCATGTTACTGTCACGTTCTCTTACGATAGCGTAAAATAAGAGTCAGGAGAAAGGTTTAACAAAAGACTGCTTTTGATATTTGCCACATAATAAGAAAACAGAGAAAAAAATTATCACTACTTGAGGTATGTGCTAATGAAAAAATAGTGCTGCATTTCTTAACCGTATACACTGCTGTGTCCACGCCGGATGCTGCTAACGTTTGGTCACGTCCTTCTTTCATTTATTTGAACGATGTAAAAAAAAATAAAGTTTTAATCCTTCCTTCTTGGTGTACCCTCTCACTTCTTTTGATTTTCTCCTTTAATGTGCTTAAAAAATGACGAGAGACAACACAAGAAATGTTTCCAAGCGTATCGTTTTCCCCAAACCAAAGCACTTTTCCGGCTCGTGTAGCCTTACTATCGTGTGGGTTGGAAATGTTCTCGCAGGCTGTAGCAGTGGTAAATTTGACATACGGGACTAGCGCCATCTATTCAACCGCTGTCTTTCGTCGTTCATGTTGACGTAGGTATAAAAGAAAGCTGCGGCTTTAACATGTGCAACGAAATTTCATCACATGTTACCGGTGTAATGGTACTGTATTCACATTGTGACATTTAAAAGACACTCCAGAAATAACACCTCTAAAGCTGAAAAAGGGAGTTATGTTTTAAGTTACACTCAGAAAAGTATTTCAAGTAGATTGAGGAAAGAAATGTAACAAATGCTAAGTTTATATTCATCAGTTCTTCTAGATTACTGAAATTCATGTCAGCCATTTGATATATTTTCATTGATGAATGCGTAACTTTATATTTCTTGTCTTTCTCCCTCACCTGGTGCCTGAAAAAAGGTTCCCAGGGTTCGGGAACATCGAAGCCTTTGAACAATGGACCCTTGGAACATGGACCCTCGAGAACAGCGAACCTGGGGTATTACAATAACAATTCTGTGAACATGGAACCTTGGGAATAACGGACCTTGCACTTCATCGGCAACCTTCGAAATGGGGAACATCGAACCCTGGGTACATTGAACCCCGGGAACATCGGGTAGACCCCATGTGGCATTCTTTGATGGCAAGCTACAGTATGTGCTAGGATGGTAACTCCAGGAGTCGTCGTGATATATAGTTTGAATTTTACGTAAACTGGCTCTGCATTTGTTCTCTACTGGTTCACTTTACTGAAGCATGACTGGCTGTTACTCTTACTTAAGAAAATATTCAGCAAATATTTCTAAAACAAAATCGACAAAACAATACATTACAAATAAAAAACAATACTCTAAAGCTTGTGCATGAAGGATAAACCTATGCACCTTTCAGCAGCTTTAACAGTATTCCAGTGAAGTAGGCCAATGAACAAATGTATTTTTCATTTCCAAGGTGTGTATTGATTGAAAATACAAACTGTGTTACTTTGAATTGTTTGAATTCTTTTGGGTGAAATCTTGATTTGACCTACTTTATAATGTTTCAGGGACATTGGTTTGAATAAATTTTGGACCTTCGAAAATTTTAGCCCTTCTATTAATACCATGAGATAAAGAGTGGTGTACAATTGACCTCGTATTGATGCTAACATTTACAACTGTTATTTTTCTTTTCGTTCTCCATATGATTTAAAGTCCCTATTACTACTAACAATGTAAAATATTCCATACATATTACTGCTGATGGTAATGAAAAGCTGGTCACATTTACTGCACATGCGATGGGGGAGATTTATGCACAAGTTTTTGTGAATGATTGCAGGGCCTGACCCAGGTCCCGAAAAGTGGACAGGGGTGGATAAAATGAGTGCTACCGTGGAGATGGGCGGATGGCCATGTGTGCACGTTATGTAATACATATATATTTCAGGGCGTGTGAGGCGCACGAAAAATTTTGAGTCCTTTTTGAAGGGAAAGTATAATTTTCTGACTACTGAGGTTTCAATAGCCAGAAAATATGCACCTCTACCCATCCTGCAGAAATCTCTAGCTTATATGCAGTTTCTGTTGATTATGAAAAAAAATTAAACAAGTCTCTGAAAAGTGGGGGACTTAGCCCCCATATCCCTCCCCTTCCTCAATTGCATCCCCAGTGGATGAGTGGGAGTGTTAAAATTTCTTCAGGGACAAATAGCCAGCAATTTTGCCAGCTTCCTTGAGATGTACCACTCCTTGCGCCTGACGCAGGCTGGAGGCACAAACACCGAAAATTGCTACATGTAAAAGCATCCAGCAAAGTAGACTATGTTCCTGCTAGTTGTCCAGGGTATGTGAGGGGAGGGATGTGGTATTTAATAAAAATACCTCCTGTTATTAATCCCAGTGGTTTGTACAACTCGTTAGCTCAGTATTCCAGCAGTTTGTGTAGCACCAATTTTGGCATAAGTTTGAAAGTAAACCTAACCATTAATTTGTCTGATTGACACAAAGATACAAAGTTTGTGATGATTGCAGTTGGTCTCTAACAACTCCCTGATGATTGTATAGCTTTTCCGTCTTCATTACAGTGTTGAATGCAAAGGTTGTGTGTACAGGTAGAAAATAAACTTTAGTTTACTCTTTTGGCGTCCCATAGTCCACATTGTCACTCAAATGGACGGCTGCTGTACTTGAACGGTGATGATTTCTGAATGGGCGGTTTCTGAATCTTCTGACCATTTCTGAGTGGACGGCAGTTGTACTTGAATGACTATTTTTATATGAGCCGCTGTTGTATTTGAAAGGCGATCTCTAATGACAGAGGTTGACTTTGTACTGCAATTTCGGAACGGACGGCTGCTGTACTTAAACAGCGATGTCTAAATGGGCAGCTTCTGAATCAACGACCATTTCTGAATGGACGGCAGCTGTATTTAAGCGGTGATTTCTAAATCTCTGCAGATGAATGTGAACCGCGATTTCTGAATGGACGGCTACTTACTCAACGACGACTCCTGATTGGACAGTGCCTTTCGTTGACCCTTACCGTGTCCCACACCTCCCCGCGTTCCATAAACTCAACAGCCGTCCAACACATTCACTTTGGTGACAACAATCCCAGAGGGAACATAAACATGACAAGTTGCATTATGCGTTATAGTATCGCGGACCTTACGGCCCCATACCTTTATATGTAGCTAAGCTTCTCTCATGAACATTTTAATACCTGTTTTTCGAAGAGCCAAACGATGATGCGATTGTTCATGGTAAAAATGGGGAAATTGTTGTTACCTTAAGCTTGCCATTTACCAACCAGAATGGACAAATAGCCTGGAATAGGAAGCTTTTGGAACTTGGGTCCATTTAGCTTGAGTCAAGAGCCTTTGTAAAGCTGGCAGTGTTACCTGCAATGAGGATTTCGAGCAATATTGTCATATTGTTATTACAGGAACAGAAAGATGGAGAACTTTCTTCCTTATTTTGTTCTTTGTTTTATTTTCTGTAAAAAAAAAAATCCACTGTAGGTTAAAATGGAAAATGGAAAAATAGAAGATCATAAAACTAGACGATAGGGGATTGCTATACTTGCTCGTGATAACTGGCTTGCAATTTTTACATTCACCGCATGAATTTATTTTTCAAACGGATATTGTATTTACTTTTATAAAACTTACTCTTAGAACTGATAAAAGGAACACAAATGACATTTGTTCTTACTTGCATGTATATCAAATCATCAAATCATGGTTGAATGTTTACCATATGAAGAATTTCAGTCGTCCATGTATAAAACATATCAGCAAATGAAAATAAATGTGGCTGCCATAGAAATTTTACAACCCTTAATTAAAACGTATCGATTACTCCCTCTGTAGGGATATATATTTTACCCATTCAGTACAACGCCCTTCCTCCGAGTAGTAGGTTGCATTGCCTAATACATCACGTAATTATATTGCATAATGAAGGGAATATATGCACGAATGGCGTACAGTATTAACTCTCGAGGATAGTCATTTCCTTTGCCACACTGACGTCATCAATTACACTCCACATTCTAACTCCTATAGTGTAACAACAACAAGAAAAAAAAACACTGTTTAGCTTTGACTCGACGCAAATGAGGTGGGTTTTTCTCTCTGGTTGCACTAGAGCACCACTTTTAAAAATGTTAATTTGTTTTGTAACGACTTTACAAGACAAAAACATGACGGAGCAATTAACATTTCACGACCATGATCTCGAATGTGAATCCGCACATCCTAAAACTCGGGAGATATGAACTCACTGTCGTGTCTACAAAATGTGCTTAACTTCTGAGTTTATTTTAAACAATCGAATCCTCCTTTTCTACAACAACTGAAAGTATTCACATGGTTTGCATCTGGTGTTCTGATTCTTGAACAGTCTGTCCTGTAATCTGTGAAAAAAGTTCGTGTATGTTCATGCTTGGAAAGTGTAGTTCATTTAGCCTGCATATATCCCACAATTCCTTGCGAGAATGGAGAAAATCTTCTAAGAATATAAGTTTTGTATAAACAGACCAACAAACAGATGAAACAAGTGGTAAGTAAATTGTATTTAGAAAGCTTGTATGATTGACAATAGCAATCTTTTGCCAAAGATGACGAGGTTCTTTGGACGTTTCCAACCTGAGGTTAAATGCTATCTATGGGATCATGTCCATTTTCGCCTCTTACTTACAGATTAACAGTTTCATGTGTAGGATAATCGAAATATTTGTATCGTGCATGGCACGAAACAAAACCCTTTCAAAGGATTTTTTTCGGCCAAAAACGTCTTCTTGATTCCTTGCCGAGGAGAGGCGATGAATCTTTGTGATGGTGATATCGTGTGTGTTGGTGTGTGTGTGCGTGTGCCTTTGTTTTCGGGTGGGATCGAGAACCGAAACAATAGATTTTAGGTCCTCTGTAGAAAATTCAATAAATTTCTCCGGTCCTCTCAAGACTAACAATAGACCCCAGTCTATTGTTAAGGTTAGAGTTGAGGAAGAAAAAACAAAAGTAAGCACAATGAGGTCCTCGGAATGAAAACAAAGCTGTGTGTGTGTTGGTTCGTGTGTTCGTGTGGGTGGGTGTGTGTGTGTTACGCCTTGGAACATGACATATCACGAAGAGAATTTTGTTTGAACGTCAAATTGCTATGTAGGTAATCCATTGTAAGTGGATGATCCAGGCTATTTTTGCAGGTAGGTCAAAGGTCATTTGAGGTCACCACATGGTTTCTCCATAAGGGAATGTTGCTTGAACTTCAAACTTGATTGTGATTAGATGATCCCTAGTGATTTTCATGGAAGTCAAAACTCATGGAGGTCACCAGAGTTTAAAGTCTGACGTCCTACTAACCGAGAAATCTTAGAACCTGAATGTTGCTGTAACTTCAAACTGTAAACATTGGTTTGTCTTGTGAGCAGATGATCTCAGTCATGTTTTGGGAGGTCAAAGGTCACATGAGGTCAGTAGAGGTTATAGTGTGACCAAAAAGTCAAAGAACTCTGTGATTTCTTGCCAATATTTATGATGAACAAAGTATAACAACATCGATTTTGAAGTTCACTCACCTTACCCTTTTTGAGATACCAAGTCTACAAGGTTTTCAAAGTATCATTTTTGCCGACCTCATGTAACCTTCGACCATCACAAAAAAATGACAGACATTTCTACTTATCAAAAGCTGCAAACGTTACCTGTGGAGAGTTCCAGCACAAATCAGTCAATGATATATCTTCTTTACAAGGTCTTTATGACAGAGATTATCTACTCATCAAGAGCAACCACTGTTTAAGAGTTTGAAGTTCCAGCAACGTTCAGTAGCTGAGATAGATACATCTCAATGAGGGAAAGTTGCTTGAACTTCAAAGGTGGTACGTAGTCCAGCGTGAGTAGATGATCCCTATTCTTTTGTAGGTGGTAGGTCAAAGGTCATTTGAGGTCATCAGAGGAGAAAGTCTGAAAACCTTTTACGGAGGATATCTCAGCAACTGAATGTTGTTGGGAGTTCAAACGCTTATCACTGGTACAGCAGAACTAAATGAGTAGATGATTTCTGTCATTTGTTATGGAGGTCAAAGGTCATTTGCGGTCAACAGAGAACGTAGTTTGAAAACTTTCTAAACACATTATGGAGGGAAAGGCTTTTCAACTTCAAAGTTGTTGTATTGGTAGTCCAGTGTAAGCAGGTTGTTTTTCAAGGAGGTTAAAGGACTTACGATATTTAGCATACTATATGAATGGACATGATTGATAATAATAATTGTTCTATATTTCCAAAGATCTGTCACTTGATTCAAAAGCCATACATGTGATACTGTGGAAGTCTTATATGTCCTAAATGTGAACATATGAAGAGGTAAATGTCACTCATTTTAAGAAAATAATGCATATTTTGTCATATCGAAAACCACTGAATATTGCTTACATTTACCATAGCCTACATTTAGCAACTTCTCAAAGCAATCAATGAATATCCCAGTTGCCAGCAACTAATTGTCAAAGTTCACAAAGTCCTTTGTTTTAATTATTCCAAGGGAGAAAAGCACTTTGGGATGATGTTTTGCATGTTGCCTTTGTCTTGCATAATTTCATATCTTTAACCACACTTTGGTGTCAGGAACTTTCTATCCACTTGTGAATTATCTTGGTTAAGAGATATATGTCATCCTTCTCTACCACAATTTTCATCACGCTGAATCAATGAAGTTTATGCCAAACCTCATAATAATATGTCTGATTGTGTTTACATTGATTGTGAATGTTTGGAATAATCAGATATTGGCAAGGAATCACAAAGTCATTTGACTTTCTTTTTTATAGTACACGCGCAAAAAATGGTATTGCTTTTTATAGTAATCTGTAGTTTCCACTCATGCAGTGTATGTTTCCGAGCTTCCGTTTACATTAAATATACACAAAATATACGACAATGCGATGCTCTTCTCGTTTAGCTCTCCTGAACATGATAATTGTGTGATGATATATAAGGAGGTATAAATAACAAGACATATTTAAAGCCGCCTCATCCTGGAAAATAACCCTTGAACCAGTTCGTGTTCCAGATAATGGAATGCATTGAACTCGTCAAAACTGCAATTGAGCTGAACGGGTCTAACCGCTACATAGTGAAGTATACTCATAGGTTGAGCAAATTATAACATTTACTTTACGTGGTGTTTCATTACTTTGAATGAAGCACCACACGACAATATCAACACAGGTCAACTGAGCCAGGAAGTGAAGGAATGTAATGGGAAAACAGGAATAACCGAAACAAGAATAACAAAAACATGAACAACATAAACATGAATATTCCCGAGGGAGGAAGAAACCAGCACCATCATATTTATTGCAAAGATATAAAAAACATTGCGGTAACAACTGCTATATGTGTAAATGAATTTAACAATGCGAACAAAGAAGGGAGGGCGGGCTAGAGATGGGGCTACAGAAATCTCTGCTTTACTCAAGATACTTTATTTACAATTGATGGTATTTCACCATCATCGTGTGTGCACCATCAATGAATCTTTTTTTCCGTTCTTGGGAATCGATAACCTGGTCTCAGATTACCAACAAACTTTTGAAATTAATGAACATCGATAAATGATACAAAGGTTTGTTCCATTTCTCTGTCGCCGGTCACAGTTTGCTCTTGTATGTTTTCACTTCCTGTGGTACAACAAAAAGGAGTTTTTGAAGAAAGGTTGTCGCAGAGCCTGAAAGAAAATTAAAAGAAGCAAAAAGGAGGAGTAAAATAAAATAAGAAGCAAAAATGTTTTAAGTAACAAAAAAAGTTGAAAAGATGCCAACTCGAGGGGAGCAATGAGGGACACAAAACAACCAGTGACGATAAAGTGTTGCATTTGAAAATCCAAACTGTCGAGCGGACGTCGCCATCAATATTTGATCAATTTTCAAGTTTCAAATTTTAATTCTTGAAACTGTCACTTGTAAATATTAACCTATAACAGCACGGGAAACTCGTATGTTACAGAAATTGATCATTCCATCATACTATTATTAAGCCAAAACATTCGTGCTGTGTTCACGACTTTTGGGACCGATAAAGAAAATTAGTAAGCATAGAAAGATGGCTTGTGAAAGGTCAGCTTCTGTTGCCCTGGCCCACACCAAGATAAAGATTGAAAGTCGTTCGGCAAACTTACGACATGCGTCGGTCAACTCTTGCGGTTTGCTCTCCCACCAAACGAATACAAAGTAAATCGGTAAACCGGCGAGGGTTATCGCTAAACCGACGATGAACTCTAAGGTAGCTGATAAAATGGAAGACAAAACCATGAAGAACGCACAGGCGGTGAATAAAATCGGTAGAACCAGGGGAACCTGTCATTAATTGAGAAAAAGAGAGAAAGTGGAGGATAAATGAGAAAGCATCATATGATTTCTCATTCTGTATTGTTATTATCTGAGTCCAGCGATTACATTTAATTTGAGAAAAACATATGTGATGAAAACGAAGTATTTACATGATACGTTCAATGGGTGGATCTTCTGCAAACCAATAGGTGCGTTCGACTCCGAAAAGTTATAGGAACAGAAATCGTGCACTGCAGGAGAAAACGCGACGGCAGTGTCATTTCCAGAACAGGTGTGTTGTGGGTGATAGTGAAAATGAGTGCTCAGCTGTAATTATTGTAGAACGCGTTGGTAATGGGAACTCCGGTGTGTTGATGAAGTTAGTAGCGTTGATTTACGTGTTCGATGACAAGACAAGAGAGAGGAACAAGACGCGCGTTGATGTTAACTCAATATTACTCTAATCCATTCTAATAAAGTCAAATTATTCTATATTGTCAAAGTTGTACGAGTGTGGTGGCGGTATGCAATTTTACCAGTATACAACATTACAGTGACTGCGTTTCGCCTGATGTAGGCCTAATATTCAGAGCTGTCTGAAGATGATAGCCTACGTTGCATATATTATTAAGTTGATTTTTGAGTCTTCTACATTGTGACATTCCATAGTTGGAGAAGTTGATAACAGACTGTCGTGATAGTAAAATGACCAAGTAAACTACCGTTATGTGTTGGCTGAACAGAATCGCATAGTGCGGTTCATACAATTAATGTCATGTATAGCGTGTCAAATCAGTTACTCAGTGGATGAAATTTTGATAACATCACATGATGACGGACAGTACAAGACTTTTGTATATCAAATGTACGAAATTAACCTAAACTGCTTGTTCTTCGCTTGCGTGTCTTCGTGTAAAAAAAAAAATCGCAGTATGAGTCTTTGAGGAGGTATGTTGAAATTGTGATGGTGAATCATTGCTACATGACAGAATCGATATAATGGAGCATTCCAGATCCCTGATCATTATTCGATTACCACTTGCAAGGGGTTCCAGTAAGTCATAGTATAACTAACTAAAGAAACTAAGGATATGTCATGTGTGTGTCCAACTGGAGTTCCCTGCGTGAATCATGAACCTCACCGAAATCGGGCAGCGGTGAGTATACTTGCCTTGAATGGCCGCTCAAGGTCAGGATACTTCCACCGGAAGTAAGGCACTGTTGCCACGGTGATGGCAATAAAGAGCCAACGGCTGAAGCTGAGATAGTTTATCATAGCGAATACGTCATCGGTGGTAAGCATGAAAAGGCAAACAGGGAACTATAAAAAGAACCAAAATAAAAGATAAAAATAGAATAAGTTTGACACAAAGTTTAGAAGCTCAGGTTACTGAGTACTCGCAACGAACATGAACAAATCCTACCTCCTATGTAATATATATTCAGTCGTAATACGAAGGTTCGAAACTTGTAGACAGGATTCCAGTTTTGCTAACTGGCATGAACTGAGAGCTAGCAAATTAACGGTGTACCGGTCGGCACATAAAGACTTATTACAGAAAGTGAGAAAAAAGAGAGAAGCTACAGGCTAAATAATTTTCATTGTATTCAAACATCGTGCTTCTTACAAAAAGCAAACCTGCAAAAAATTTATTTTGAAGCACAAATATAAGGGTCAATTCTTGACACAACATTAGCTAAAAAATAGAAAAAAAAATAGACGTCCTCCGTGGACGTCACAAATTTGCATATTTATCACTCATCATTTATTCATTTATTCATAATGCACTTGAAAAAGAATTGGTAAAATGGTCAATGTTTGATAAATGTTTGTAAAAATTGAGAATATTTCAACATTA
Organism: Stichopus chloronotus; assembly: GCA_021234535.1. Taxonomy (NCBI): domain Eukaryota; kingdom Metazoa; phylum Echinodermata; class Holothuroidea; order Aspidochirotida; family Stichopodidae; genus Stichopus; species Stichopus chloronotus. The sequence continues at coordinate 17,199,301 of CM037832.1, read as the reverse complement.
TTCATCATGAATTTGATCAACAAACTTTGTTTTCCATGTCACATGTACTTTAACAGTCACTTACTTTCTAACGAACCGGTTTCCATTACATGAACTTGTAAATGCCACTAACAGAAGATCCCAGAGCAAAAGAGATGCCCCCATCTACGAATATGTATTTTACATGGCTCATTAAGGTATAGGCTGAAAATAACGTAGTAATCGCATACTTTTGTACATTTTACATTACATTAGTAAGAGAATCTAGCGTATCATGAACGTGTACATTACAATAAAACGACCTTCCCAGTAAAGACCTCCCATCCGTCGACTGGAATAGGTAATTTGCGGAATGTATCTGGTACCTCCCTTTGTATCATGTGATCAAATATACAAATCACGTGATTAACATCGATACTCACGGCACACGCAGCTGCTGGCAGCGGCGTCTTCCTCTTGACGTGAATCATACCGAGAATATCTGGTAGTTGGCCCTCTCTCGACGCAACGAAGAACATCCTATGAAGATATATCAAACAAGTTGGTTTATTTTCTTTCCAAGTCGTCATTCCAACATTATTATAGATGTGTTCACAATGTGATGATACAAATAATATGGAAGAAATGGAAATTTTGGAAGAAAAGTGTCAACTATAGTGTGCTGTTTGATCTGACGTAGACCTGCGTGTCATACAGAGGTTTACTAAAGTTAAAAAAATATTCAACAAATATGAATAAAGTGTGACATTTTGGTGACCAAGACTTTCTTGTTCCAGAAAATTTATGGAGGCAAACAGCATGTTACATCACTTTGTACTTCACCGATCCGCATTAAAATTCATTGAACTCTTACAAAGAGAGAGAGAGAGACATGGGGGGGGGGGGGACGTAACTCCACCGAGCAGGAGTATCTAGGCTAATGCTTAATATATATATATATATATATATATATATATATATATATATATATATATATATATATATATATATATATATATATATATATACAGGTTCAAAGACCTATCTAATGTGGTCTTAACTTCACAATAAATTGTTTACAATTTTTCGCCCATACTTTGTCGGCTTCTTTTGACAAATTGAAGCAGGTTGTCACATTAATGCTCATTTATGAACTCTGCCCCAACGGACCGGGTAAACTATGACCTCGAACAGGGGGTATGGTGAAATGATTCAAGAGGTGACACGTACAAACATGTACGTTGACACAATGCCAAAATAAACCGTTTGGTGATTGTACACAACGTATACCATACAATATTGCCATGGCTAGTCAATCCTACCACGGCAATAAAAAATCTGGAAAGAGTATGAGCGGAAACTTTCTTTGAGGAAAGTAACTAATTATGTTACTAATTATGCATAACAAAAAAAAACATATAAAGTCGAAAAAAGAACACTTAATTCATATTGTTTTGTTTATTTGATTGTCGCTCTCTTTGAGTGAATCTTCTATAAATGCAAATTATGTTTTCTGTTTGGTTATTAAAGGAATGTTCTGGTCTGAATTCCTCTGTCGAGTTGATTTCTGCTGATCACTCGCAGGATAAATATTTATAACTAGATAATGCGATGGAAAGAATGCATAGAAAAACATGTATATAATTTATCCCGAGCCTTAAATACCCCGGGGAATGTATCCGCATATTTTGTGCACGATGACATATACAATCAAGTAAATGGCATTGCGATATGTCATTGGAGGTATGTCCCTAACGCTCTTTTCATGCATTTCTATATATAACTCACACTGACAACGAATGCTGGTCTTGCCACAGGTATGTATCGTCACTTGACGGGGATGTCGTGCTGGGCATAACATTCAGCTATAGTTGGATACAGGAGAGTGAGGAAGGGGAGGGGGAGTTTAGATGACTACGACATATGAACATGTTCAAAATGGTTTCCCTTCGTTACGGTTTTTGATTTGTAACTTGCATGATGATTACATTGGTGTGATCCCCTTCTACAGTATATTGTCAGGAATCTCCGGAGTGTTTTTGGAACGCGTTTGGTGCCATAAAAAACATATGAAACGAAAACGAAACAGACTCGTTTGCCGGCAAATTCTGAAATACCATGACACCATTAACAACCAATTTGGTTTATAGTTCGGTGATCAAACATTCCGTAAATGACTTCGTAATTTTACACTTCAATTATGGACTTGACGCAGTGACAAAGTTCATTTGAAATTAAAATAAACTTCTCCTTTCGATCATCAGTTCGAATACGTAGCATGATTTAACGAGCAATTCAATTTACTTTTGGTACGTCATTGCATTCTCCGAGATTGTAGGCCTATTTCTACTATTTTTTGTCTCCAGCTGCCAAACCTCGCGATATATGTGAGCAAAGTAACGATTGCAAATCAAATTAAACATGAAATGAATACTCAGATTACATTACACCATCTTGTCTTCACATAACTTTTGTCGTGTATTCAAGTCATGTTACGAGAAGTTATGTTCCTTACATGATAAAATATGGTGTGATAACCAGATAAACTGCCATGTTTAGGATGTGTCCTGTTTGGAAAGCATCGCATGTATGACGTAATGTGAGGAACCATTTGCTTGGTTTCTTTGTGAGCACTTGCCATTTGCAGCATAACACTTCTTTCATTTCAGTTCTTTGGTTGTGACAGTATAATATAAACTTCAAAATGTCACGTACCATACCTCGCCATTTCATAGATAGTTGTGTCAGTAGTAGTTGGGGTGAGAAAGAACGGGAAAGTAACACTCAATTACAGTACATTCTTGTTTTTCATCGCAAAAAACCCAAACAATAAACATTGGGCTTTTCAACAACACCGGCCTACGATTGAGTATGCTCCTTCCGGCTAATTTTTGTTCTGTATTTAAGTCATGTATAGTATAAGGTCTTCACATAATTTTTGATGCTCCTTGTTATAAGTTTCGTTCGTCGAACGAAGTAAGAGTGTTGTAGGGTTGTCACTGGGAGATCAACTGACGGATTCGAAAGTATTAATTTCTTTCCTTCTCGAGCGGATCAGCCATTTCTACAACTATCTTCACCAATAAAATACCTCAGATAAGGGCAAGAGGGCGACAAGACGTTGGTCTCTTGAGACACAAGTGATTGCCCTGTGTCATACAAAAAAGCAATAACATGTCACGTGAAATGTGCGCAGACTATAACACCGTTATTAAATATTGACAGAGGAATTTCCTTACCGAGATATAACCGATATAATGTCTGGAGTAAATTAACACCACGCACGTAGACGACACCGAAGATGCAGGGGAAAAATGAAGGCAGAAATCATTCTAAAGAAGGACGTTCTTCGCGCTCCCTTTAAAGAGGTAATCAGAATTTAGGCAGGCTCTAAATTCGCACAAAAGTTACATCTTGCCAGTCCTTTTATCTTTAGAAATTTATTCTTTTTTCTTTAGACATCACTTAAAATCTCATCTTTCATAAAATGAATCGTGTTAATTTTAAGAGAATGGAAACAATAACTGCATCATTATTGACTAAGGACCTTCGCAGAACTGGTACGTATGCGTTAATCGTGTATCACGAAAAGTGGTCATCGTGCCTGTGACGGTCTGTTGTATGATTGGAAGAAAGTATGAAAAAAAAAAATTATTTTTGTATTGATAATGTCTTTTTTTTCGTATTATTTAATTACTGAATCTACCATGCGCTGCCACATTATACTTTATTTAGTGAAGATGTGTTACACAGACAAAAAAGTTAGACATTAACACAAATATCCGCTTTAATTGTGTAAATATTTGCCCTTGTGAACCTGCGTAATCTATATACTCCGCCTTCTGGGTTTCGTCTTTTGCGTGGCAGACAATAAATTAAAACCCGTAAAAGTCACGGTCACGGTACTGTGTGACGTTTGTGATCTCAAAGCCTTGCCAAATAATTGATGGTGTTAGGCTTTGGGTATTTGGCTCTTCTCACTATGTACCTAGTCTGCAGTAGGATAGTATTATGGCTGATGATAGAAAAAAAAAAAAAACCTTTGTAATTTTTTTTTCCCTTTTTCACGCGTTCTCAAGGATGTTCCACGGATATGGTAGACCACGCTAGACTCAAGTGGCTGTCAACTCGTTAGAAAAAGAAAAAAAAAAACGGACGATATATCAATCACGCTAACACAAATTGGTGAGTGTGCGTTTTTGTAAGAAGACAGTTGTATTTGGTATTTACAAATTTTGTCAGCGTCTATGTGTTGTGGTTCGCATGTGCACAATGACAGGTACAACTTAATATAGGCTATGCACTTCTATGCACTGCACTCTGCAGTACTATAGGCTACACGAAATGTTAGCAATTTAACTAGAAGAATGGCACGGCGCATCAACACTAGTAAAGAACGCAGTTAATTCACACGAAAGTCTGACATGGAACAATTTTCATGAGACGACTTAACCATGTTCTTAATGATTGTGCACAGATGGTATCCGACAGTAATGTACCGAGGAACACGATCGTGGATAGCCATTTCGCCCGCATCCTTCTCTATGGGTCGAGGCTGTTCGTGGATGTGCGTAGATGAATTAACTCCAAAAGAAATAATAAGCTTTAGTAGGAAGCTGGAAGAATCATTCCACGGTAACAAACTGGCCAAAACAGGTATGAAATCTGTGAACATAATAACTAATTTGTACAGCTGCATTTTTGACTGTTTAAAGGAAAACGCTTGTACAGCCTTCCAAAATTCCTGATACTTCAAATATAGGTTTTCAAACATGGAAACATTGTTCTGTTGTAGCAAAAATGCAAGTTGATGAAAATAAGACGTTTTTTGAATTTACTATTTTACTCACTCACAAGTCGCCATGTTATTGAGAAATTACCTGAATAGTGACGTCACACATGCACCTCCGCAAGTCACGTTGTGTTACAGGTACATGTGCTACGTCATACTTTGCGAACATGGCGCACGCTGTACAACAACGGCAGGAAATTTTAATAATATTTGAAGGAAGTCATTACGAAAAAAAAGCACCATTACCGTCGCGATTGTTTGTGAAGAGATGTATATGAAGTGAAGGCTGAAAGTGAAACACCCGCTGCGACTCCTTTTACTAGACGTATACAAAATGACAAATCTAGCTTTGCCCACGACGTAAATGTTGAAAATGATGAACTGTCTCAGTTAGCAGAACCGTGCAGTGTACGTTGTGGGATGTGCGAGTAGCTTCATAGGACTATCCCCGAAACCATATAACAGGGAGTTGTTACAACTACACGTACCGCCCAACACTCCCGCGCAACACGTGACCCTCCATGCAGCGGTCAATGTGACGTCATTTTGCCCATTGACCGTTCCAGCTGAAGCTTGTGATTGCTCTTCTTACTCAACCAATGTGTAATGGAATAACTACAATTCCGTGTCTTTGGTTGGTCTATACCATTTTTTTAACAGAGTTGAAGGTTACAGGAATTTGTGTTCACCAAAGTGACGTCTACTATAACATCTCACCAAGAGCCTACTTTAAGGCTATTTCTTTTAAGAAATGGAAGTGAGACGTCATCTGCAGAATGCACTGCTAATACCATGATGCCTATTACAGAATTCCAAGCTAATACTACCCGGGCTGACAGAATGTGTGGAGGGCGACGAGGCGCAATAAACATGGATATAAGTCAAAGAGAAGCGAAGCGCAGATTAATTGGCATCTCCCGTAAATCTGTGGATTAGTCTTTTGTGAAACGCGGCGGTCGAAGATTCTAATCAACCTAAATGAAAAATAAAACAGAGACCTTTTATTAGACTCTCTAACGGAAAAACAGAGAGATTATTAGGGAGAAAAAGTGAGCTGTGGCAAGATTGACAGATGTTTTCTTCTTTACTGACGGCCAGATTATTAGTCGGTGGCAAGGAAGAGTCATCATAGCTGAAACAACTCTGAGGAAAGATTAACGACACTTCCATTTACGGGGACAACTGTCACATTAGCTGATAAAAAGATACATGGAATAATACGGAGAAGTTCATCCTTCGACGCATCTGTCTTCAATTATTTTAAAGATCGTTGGACTGTATAGTCGACTTTTACCCTACCGTACTATTCATTACGACGGTACGTGCCACAGACCGCCATGGTTAATAACCAATCATATTCATCGTTTACAGAAGCAGGTCAATGACAATCAAGTACACCAGTGCATTGATCGGACAGCATATGTATTCTACTGGAAAATACCACAGTAGTTAGCAATAGCCTATACTGTGCACATTTTGCGTCATCGTAACCCTCCTATGTGTTGGTGCTATAGAAATGTCCTTTCTACGTGGAACATCGCGGAGTCAACAACCCTCATAGGGTCTATATTAAACTTTCACCATGACGAAGTATAACCAGAATGCACAAATGAATTGTGGTTTCGATGATCCGATTAAGAGCATTTTTTTCTGAATGTCATGTTACAGCATTAGTATGTTTCAAAGCTACCTATATACTTTATATAAAATATGAGATCTACACAAGGTTCCTCTCTTGATATTATGTCTACAAGGCTTTCGCAATTTGACCCTTGTTGGCATCGAATGACCTTTGACATCCATTAAAGACCAACAGGTTCTTGTACTCAATGAGATAAAACTACATACTGAATATGACATCTGTCAAAGCTTCTCTTCCTGAGATATGACGTTTACAAGAATTTCACAATTGCCCTGTTGACCTCCGTTCGCTACGCACCTCGTCACTACTGTTTGTATATATATCAGACTCATACATATGCAGACTAATGTTTTGTTTTAAAAAAATGGGCATGTTGATGTTTTTACTGAGAATAAAAACCAAAATAAAAATTTTCACAACGGTTTCTTTCCTAAGATGACACTGCATGTGTTAAATAAAGACAGAGCAAGAGAGAAGAAAGGACGGATTTGCATTAAAGCTTGATAGAACCTATGTAAGTTGATATACGTCCATAACATCTTGAAGAAATGATTATTGTGTCTGTAATTACAGGTACGCTCATATTCACTCAAACACAAACATCTCAAGAATTCCACCAATCAAAAAAAAAAAAAAAAAAGGAGATCTGATGATGGGTTTCATTTTAAAGCATTGTATCTCTCGGGTTGTTTTGGCTAATTCATCTGCATTTATTTCACCGCAATATTACACAAGGATAGAAAGTGTAAGAAGAGCGAGACCTGCTTGCTATTAAAGATATATTCCCCTGACAATTTATGAGGTTCTCGAATGACATAGAGCATCTTTTGTTTGTAATACAGGCACTTCAAACCCCGACACACCAATATCTTGTCCATAACTCAACACATCGTTGGTCGAAGAGAGAAAGCGCTGCCAAAAATGATTTTCAGATGCCCCAAGGTTATTAAATGTCAAGTAATACCGACAAATTACTGCAAGCATGGTGCAAGCAGTCTTTGTTGTTCTTTTAAAGATTGAACTGCACATTTAATCTTGACGGTTGACACCAAAGAAAAATTAGACTTGGTTTATTGTAGATATAACTTGAAATGTAGTGGAAATTATGATCACATCTCTTTAACTGTTATGAAGTTTCTTTCAAAATGGTTCACAATGATTTGAATGAAAAAAGAAATGAGATATATATTACTTAAGAGATATTCATGAGCCAGTTCTCTTGAATTTAACAGAAATGTAAGTAAAGTTTTTAAGATCAAAACTATCCATCATTCTTTAAGTACCACAGGCTGTGGCATTCGGTGTCCATCTGGGTATTATGGTCACCACTATATGTCAAAAGGTAAAGGTCAGCTCTCGTCTTGTGTGTTGACAGTAGCCGGGCAAATAATCTGTAAAAGCGTAACTAATTAGGTACGGTATATGACAAACTGCCTTCCTGGCAATTAGTTACCTTACAGTTACATAGATAGGTTTCAGCAGGTAATTTGGATGAAAAGCCTTAAATTTTAAAATTAAAACAAAAAATATTGTTGTTCTAGTGATGATGATAACAAGAACGTATATGGCCCTAGCGAGAATGCTGTAAAACTTTGAGCTACCATGAAGAAGTTAGAATAGTAATGTTTTGTACTAGTGTTTACTTATTGGAAGATAACTGCTTTGGATGTTATTTCTGTGCACCAATGATGCTATGGGCGATGACAACCGGTAGGTGTTAAAACAATGGTACATGCATGAGTTTATCCCTCACACAGAACTCTGTTATCACGTCTTTAAACGGATGACACATGGGACATGCAAGAATTCATGACTATACTCTGCTTGTGAAGTTTTCAATTTGTTTGCAATTGTAATCTCAAGTAAACTGTAACCTAAAACAAATTGTTTAAACAAAATGTTATCAGTCGTCAGAAGCTCTCACATACTTCAGTGGTTTCAATTTGGCGGTTACAGCAGTCTTTGAATTGTGTTCTACTGACCCCAAACCAGTCATGTACCTTTGTGATTCCTTGCTAATGTTTATTAAAAACAAAGGACAAGTATTATACCAATCTTGAAGTTGAAACGTCTTACCCTTTTTTAGATTACCATGTCTAAGAGGTTTCCAAACTAGCATACGACTTCTACATATCTCATGTGACCTTTGACCAACATACAAACATGACAGAGAACACCTAGTCATCAAGAGCTGTTAAATATTAACAGAATACTTCCAGCAACATTTAGTTGCCAAGATATCATTCTTAAAAGGTTTCAGATTTCAACCTCTTGTGACCTAAAATTATCTTTGGCCTCCATGATAACCTCTATGGATCATCTACCCACAATGGAAAACTTTTACATCAAGTTTGAAGTTCCACCAACTTTTTCTTAGTGAGATACCGTGTTTAAAAGATTTTAAACTGACCTCTACTAACCTCCTTTGACATTTGATCTCCACAAAACGTGATAGAGGTAATCTACTTATCACGAACTATCAAAGCTTACAGTTTGACATTCCACCAACGTTTAGATGCTAAGACATCTTCCTGAATAGGTTTTCAGAGTTTGACCTCTGGTGACCTCAAATGACCTTTGACCTACCTGGAAAAGAATAGGGATCAGCTACCCACAATGGACTACCAGCACACCATCTTTGAAGCTCAAGCAACTTTCCCTTATTGAGATACCATGTTTACATGGTTTTCAAAATATGACCAGAGCTGACCTCAGGTGACTTTTGACCTCCTCTAAACTTGACAGGGATCATTTACTCATCAAGAGCTGTCAATGTTTACAGTTTGAATTTCCATCAACTTTCAGCTGCAGAGATATCTCTCGTAATTTGTTTTCAGGGTTTTATCTTTGGTAACCTCACAAGTTCACATAACTAGACCTTTTCACATAACTGGAAAAGAATAGGGATCATCTCCTGACAATGGACAATCTATACACCAAGTTTGAAATTCAAGCAATTTTCCCTTCTGAATACTGTTTACAAGGTTTCTAAAGTATGACCTCTACTGACCTTGTGTGCCCTGTGACCTTCAGAAAATATGACAGATATCGTCTACTCATCGAGAACAACCAATATTAAAAGTTTGAAATCCCAGCAACTTTCAGCAGCTGAGATAGCTTACTTTCATCATCATCTACTCACAACGGACTACCTTCATCCCACCTTTGAAGTTCAAGCAACTTCCCCTCATTGAGAAACCGTGTTCACAAGGCTTTTTAACTATCTTCTCTATTGACCTCAAGTGACCATTGACCTCATTGAAACTTGGTAGACATCATTTACTCATGAAGTGCTACCAATTGTTCAAGTTTAAAGTGCTACCAACTTGCAGTTGCTGATATATGCTCCTTCATATGATTTCATACTTTCTCCTCTGGTGACCTCAAATGACCTTTGACCTACTTGAAAAAGAAAATGATCATCTACTCACAATGAACTACCTACATTTCAACTTCGAAGTTCAATCAACTTTCCCTCCTTAATATACCGTGTTTACAGGCCAATTCGTCACACACACACACACATACGCACGCACGCACACACACACATACGCACGCACAAACACACACGCACGCACACCCACACACGCACGCGCACACACCTGCCATCACCATCGCATAATTCTTTGTTTGCCTACGGGGAGGAATCAAAACGGGTTTTGCAGATACTGTATCACTGATCTATGTTGAAAGGTCCTCCTACAATTGAAAGTAATTATTGTATTTCACTAGTAGAAACTACTAGTTATAAATAAAAGTTGCCATGAAGATGCCTGCAACATACCAAATCATCACGGGTGTCTGTCAGGAAACGGGAATGGGAATTCGTATCAATATTATATCAACCGACTCGTTATATATTTGATGATAAAGGCTTTAATTGATGATTGAATGTACAGTGTTTACGGTGACAATAACATGGATAAGCTATCCCCATGATTTCTACAAACACTGAAGCTATCAAATGTACCTTGCTGTTCCGAACAGCCCTCCGTTGATGGATCCTATGCACGACAAAGCGACAGCAACTGGCATGATCCACCAAAAAGAACCAAGAACCCTCTGACCGAATGTCTGCAGCGGGTTAGGAAAAAAAAAAAAAAGTAAACAGGAAAGCACTGGCAATGTGGGCACTGCCTATCAAGATAACCTTCTTAAACATAATCATAACAGCTTGTGTGTGACATATATGTAGCCTACGCATATATACATGTGACATATGTAAATGCATTTTTCTTTGATATTATCAGATGCCCGGTAATAACCGTTCCATGCGTGCATACCCCTGATGACCGCATGACTTCCAACAAGAGCACAAGGGCAACGTGGTTCCTTGCACAGATGTAATGTAAGTTAAGACGAAAAAGCGCATTTTTGATCATTTTGTACAATAATCCCATATTGACCATGGACCCTGATATCCTGAACATCTTACAGTTACCGGACTGCTGATGTAACAGATCTTCCACTTTGTAACATAAAATCTGTGGAATAAGGAACATATTTCATGATTGCATAAAACGGCCAGATTTTACACATTAGAGAAAAATGACAAACACCCATAAAGAACCACTTCCATAGTACTAACGTGACAAACCATCAACAATGTAACGTACACTGTGTAAGAGAAGAAGTATTTTGCATGATATATATATAATCAATATCGTATTGTTTTCACAAGGTTTTCACTATTTGACCAGTGTTAACCCCAAATGATCTTTGACCTCCGCCAAAATATAACGCTTCTTGTGCTCCATAAAGTACACGCACGTGCCAAAAATTAGATCTGTACGTGACCTTCCCTGTTGAGATATTCTGTTTACAAGGTTTTAACGATTTGACACTAGTTGGCCAGAAATGACCTTTGAGCTCCGTCAAAAACAATAAGCTCCTTGCAATCAATAAGGCACAACCACATACCAAATATGAGATTTGTTCAAGTTTCCCATCATGACATATTGTGCTTACAAGGTTTTCATTTTTTGACCGCTGCTGACGCCAAATGACCTTTGATCTCCACCAAAACAATAGGCCTTTTGTCCTAATTAGGCACACCCACATACCAAATATTTCCCTTTTTGAGATATCGTGTTTAAACGGTTTTTACTACTAAACCTGTTAACCTAAAATGACCTTTGGCCGCCATCAAAAAATGTATCCTAGTTGTACTCAATATGGTACAGCCACATACCAAATATGAGATATCTACAGTCGTCTCTTCTTAGGGTATCGTGCTGTACAAGGTAGGCATCACAAACACACATATACACACACGTACACACCCATGCATACAAGTATACATACACACATACATACACCTGCATTATTACAAAACGTTACGATTCATCGAAAACAAAAATCACACTTAATGCTACATTTGTAATAGGTTGATGTAAAAGGCACGTAAGGCGTCTTAACAATACTACACATATGGACCCTACCGTAATGTCTTGAAGTCACAGTGCTATATATACCGTATATAAGCCTAATCTAATGTACATTTGAAACTGAATTTCCTACACTCCTCTATTCGATCAAACGTCACGTAACTCCACCTGAATTGAACTAAACATACTGAAACTTGCTGAACTGTACTGTATTGCAGTGCACTGATTGAATAGGCTACTCATATAATCTTTTACCTCAAACTATTTCCGTCTTTTACTTACCAAGGCAACAGCATTGGAAGCTAATAACTCATAAGGTGACATGACCGCAAAGTAGGCAACATTGGTAAGGATGTATATAACCATTACAATAGCAACTGATACGGTAATGGAGATTGGAATATTCCTGAAAGGATGAGAAGAAGAAGAAATTGTCATGGTGATTCATGTGGCCAGGATTTGTTTAGGTTCCAACGCACCAATTTGATGCATCCCTGTAACGTGCGAAGGTTCCTAACGATCGATTTTCAGTGTTATTTGATAACAGTCTGCTACGTTATGGAACTACACAGTAATTCATTTGTTAAAACAAAAGAAAGATAAATAACTTTACAAGGATTACGGTACTTTCCTATGCAGTCCTTATTTCAATGTGAATAAACCACGCAGTATTATGTCACAGCAACCGACTCAAAAGCCGAGTACGGTCTGTTCACAACATGCCCCGGTCACACTATACCAAATCTGGGACTGTAGGTCTAAGAATAATTGTTAAGACTGTCCAGCCCAGCTACATTTTTGGCTGATGAAAACAAAATTCTGAATTGGTTCTGCTCTTTGACTGACAGCGAAGTCGAAAGATGCAGAGACTCTATTTCATGTACAAAGCTCTCTATATGTGGATGGTGGAAAATAATCGAAACTTGTTACACAGCATACTCAGGGGCCAATGTTTTGATTGCACATGCGTAGGAGGTTAGACAGGCTTTGGGGGGGGGGGGGGGGAACGTAAATGGTTGGGAGAATTGCCTGGGGCGATGAGTCTCTGTCTTTGAATCCACGTCGAACTACAATCAGTATAGGGCCTAGTTGAAACAACAACGTGACTTGAAACAACAACGTAAGTTTAATTTACTATTTCAATTGAACCAACAACATAAGCTTTCCCTTTTGGCGTTCCATATCAAACAGCATGCTACAAGAAACGTCTATCTCTGTCATGTGTCTTAGTCCCGATTGCCATCGTTCGGATAGTTTAGGATGTCGAGAAACTGCAGTTTTACGTAGAGAGTCGGCATCCTTACCCAACTTGCATTTAACAATGCACTAAACAACAATACGAGGCCAGCATTATCTTCGTGCGAATACCATGTACCTGTGGCTGCATCTTTATCATCACTGGTATAGCACCAACGCCTTAAACGTTATCACAATTCTGGAGATAATGGTCAACCCGGGTTGCTTTGCCTCATTAAAATCACATCGACAAAAGTTAACTCAATAAAATATCTTACCTTCCTGGGTTTATGATCTCTTCTGTTATCTGAGGAAGATATTGCCTGTTAAATTGAAAACAAAAGGATAGGCCTATTAATCTCCGTTGACACATTTAGGAATCGTAAGAGATACCAGCTCATCATGACACGAAAGAGTCAGTCACTGAATCAGTGTTAATGGTTCACTTACCAACCAGAGTATGCAAATAGTCCGGAGTAGAATGCTTTTGGAAATTGAATCCATTTCACATGACTCGGGTTGAAGGCATCATGAAAACTGTCAGTGTTGCCTGTAATAGAAAATGTGGAGAATGTAAAGTCTCTTTCATCCATCGGGAGGTTACATTTTGATAAAATCTCTTCGGAGGCCAAAATGAAAAAGTAAATGTAAGACAATCGAACGACCTAAAATAATACCACAGCACCAAAATGAATGAAAATAATACCAATGCACCATCGAAACTAACAAATATATTGAGGTTTTGATGATGTAATTACGAGTACTTTTATGCATCTAACATATTACATAAGGTGATGAGGTGACAACAAGCATACTCTTTCTAGTATGTCACGAATTGAGCTGCAACAACTGTATGATATACGCAATGACATATGCTGACCTACAGTAAGGTCGTAACGGAGAGGTATTATTTACTCATCATTCACACCTGTACACTAAATAAGAGATACTTCCATGCTGCATGTCTTGAGGTTCTATCTGCTCATGGTTTTAACCAATTGACCCTCCTTGACACAAATGCTCTCTTCCAACTGTAATAGGCCACCCCAAGTGAAAATTGATCTTCGCCAAAAACAAAAGGGTTGTTAAATTCACTGTGGCATATCTACATCGTCAACATCTGTCCAAGCTTCTCTTCTGGCGATGACGTGTTAAAATTTTTTTCACTGTTTGACTTCTGCTGGCCCAAATGATTTTTGATCTCCATCAAAACCAGTAGGATTTGTACTTAGTTTGGTTATCTACATACTGTATGATCTGGCCAAGTTCTCCTTCTGAAGGTATCATCTTTACAAGGCTTTCAGAATAAGGCCCCTGTTGACCTCAAAAGACCCTTGACCTCCTCCACCAAAAATAATAGTGATATTGTACCCAATGTGGTTCACCGTCAGACCTAATCTGTCCAAGGTTCCCTGTTTGAGATATATATAGTGTGTATAAGGTAGGCTGTGCAACATAAACACGCAGACGTGCATACATGCCAGCGTGAAAGGAAAGGTTGCACGTCTTAGGAAAGACAAAGAACATGGGTTTTATTCAATACCACATGCTGCAAGTGGGGAATTCAGTGAGAAAGTACCCTGCGGTAGACAGAAAAACCATTAATTTTGTATTTAATTTTTCTTTTACCGACGTCCTACAAAGAAGGTTTCATGATGTGTTTAACGCCTTTCCTTGTCTTGAATAAAGAACGCTGCTTGGTGAAAAGTTATCAATGGAAACCTGCATATCGAATATTTAAAAAAAAAAGTAGTAGCATTTTGAGGAGCATTCTGTGTTTTCAATTTGAAGCGTCATGCCCAATATTATCTACGTCTACGAGAGAATGAGTAGATAAAATGCTGAGGTAAAAAGGAAGCTCGGAAAGAGTGCGCAATGGAAGAAAAAGAAATAGCCAAACCATATGAACCTACTTTCTGAAAAAAATGTGAATGGAAAAATGATATCTTCCATACGGAATAAACTTGGAGCAATTACAACACTCTCCCTGAGTAAGCTTTAGTTAATAAACCTTACTGATCAGTTTAGTAGAGAGTCGACAAGAGGTGAGAGAGACAACAGTGAATGAGATGGAGAGATGAAAAGGAGCAACGGAATAAAGAGGATAACATACCTTTGCCCAATGCTACCATCCCACCAATGATGATGATCGCCAGGCCCAATATCTTCGCTACCGTGAAGATGACTTGCATCCATCTGCTCATTTTTACGCTCCAACAATTTAAGAAGAAAATACAAGCTGAGAAGCGGGTTGGGGAAAGAAGAAAGATGAGATCAAGTTAATTATTGCAACGGATCATCACAACACTGACTTGAAAATTGTAACTGGTCTTGTAAATGACGGCTACTCGTTTAGGAAGCCAATGTCGTAAAAGTTTGTACATGCTTACTTAGAAGTTTAAGAATAGTTTCAGATTGGCCTACAATGGCTAATTGTAGGCCAATCTGACTTAGGCTAATTGAGCTTAATGACATGGAGTCATGTTCGTCGTATAACTTCCCGGTAGTCTCTGTGTAGTATGTCTCCCTCAGTTTGCACATTCCGTCTGTTGGATATTCAGTCGGGAGGCAATGACTCTGATGAATTTAACTGTTTGTTTCTAACGATTTACTAGCAGACGACCTCATGGTCGCAATGCAGCATATAATGTGTTAGGGCAATGCATGACAAATTCAAAACTTAACAGTAATAATTTATTCTTGTATATATAGCGCCTTATATTAAAATAAGATCTCGGCGCACTTTATACGTAAAACAGAAATTCAAAACATCAGTGCAATAAAATCATATAACAACAAAGTATCTACGAAAGGAAGAAAATAAACCTTTCTACTGCGTCATATGCGATTCAGTGTGTACAAGTAAGAACCAGTTCTGGAA
This sequence comes from Stichopus chloronotus, assembly GCA_021234535.1. Taxonomy (NCBI): domain Eukaryota; kingdom Metazoa; phylum Echinodermata; class Holothuroidea; order Aspidochirotida; family Stichopodidae; genus Stichopus; species Stichopus chloronotus. Next base: position 17,183,405 of record CM037832.1, on the reverse strand, counting down.
AAGCGTCGGGTATTAAATTTAATACCAGTACCGTTATGACTTAAATTATTGCTGAATGGGACAATTAATGGTAAAACTTAAGACTTGTAGAGACCGTTAATCAATTCCAACAAGACAAAAGGATTCCAAGATCTTATTAACAAAGGAACAATTCAGAGGCCCCAAATTTGATTTCTGCTCTAAGCAGGGAGGTGACAACTCCCTGCTTCTAAGTGAACGGGGTGCAAACTGGGGTGCGATTTTCAGAACTAGGGGCACTAGGAGACTGACCAGATCTTTTCTCTGTGAATTGAACCCTGATTGGCACCATGGTTTGCACTTACAGTAAATGTTATTCGACAATGCCAAATGAGAAACTGTTGTGAAGTCCAGTTAACTGTCAGCTTGGTTGTCCATCACCATGCAGACCTTGAAAAATTCCCAGTGTGACCCCAGTTGGTTCTGTACACCGTTTACCGTTTCCCGTTTTGTCCCATTCAATCCAAAACCTTTGTGCATTAGGGCGTTTGCTACTGTGCGTAACGTGATTATTAAGGGACGAAGATGGCCCGAGAGTAATTGGAAGAATCACAATCTGCCCTACAATTCCCCAGCACGCCTTTCCACGTCCCATAACGTAACACACCAAACACCATTCAACACCACACCAGACCGGTGATAAATTAAAAAAGTAATAAAATATACCATACACTGTACCACTGTGAACCGTACCACACCATACCATACCACGCCATACGTTCTATTGACACGGACTGGTGGCTCCTAGTGCCTAGGAAAAAAAAAACGATGGTTATAGACTATGCACCTCAACAAAACCATTGAAATGGAGACGTGTCAAAGAAAATATACTGCACCACTTCGAACTTCCAAAATGTGACACAAATAAGTTTGGAGAAGGAATGTGTAGGTCAATGAATTAAGGGACGCCAATCGGTCGCGGTGTTCTTTTTGGCGTTTCATAGTCGTTGTACTGGTCTGACATTTTACTCTACAGTTCATTACGGTAGGGGAAAGTGAGGCAGTGATGGAGCAGTACCTCGTGGTTCGTTCGATAGTGTCGTTACCATTCCGAACGGATTCATATCTTTAAATTTACTTGAGGAGTTCGTTTGTTTGATTTTATCAAAGAGACTGATAATTATCCTGTTTCTTTCAAATCTATGCAGGATTGACTAGAGGCTTGTTGATGGGATGTGACATTAATAGTATCAAGTTTCGACAGTATATTTCAACATGACTGCAAGTCGTCGTAGAATTGCGCACAATCAAAAACATGATGGGTAAATTTACCCCAGTATGTTGTCGTTTATTTCAGTTATACATTTACTATATGTCTTTCATAGAGAGAGAGATGGAGAAGTTATATGAACATCAGTCAATTACATGAACATCCGTCATGACCAAAGAAGATGCCAAATCAGAAAGACATATGAACCTATAGCCTAGTGATTCCTTGCGAATTTCCCTGAAGATAGTTTGACTACAAACTTTACAGCGTTGCTGAGGTGATACCTTTTAAGGATATGAACTAGCTTTTCACGCATTGGGACGGTCACACAATTGTCCTGCAACCTGTATTGACCGCAAAGAAACACACTAGGGAAAAGTTCGAAGCGAGTTTCAACAAGTTTTGGATATTGCACTATTTTTTTTATATTGTAACCTTCATTAACCTCAAAAGACTCAAATGACCTAAAATATGTCAGGTTCCATCTACTTATCAATAGCCCGTTCTTGACATATCTTCGTTTTCAAGTGTGCACACTTTAATCTCTGGTGACCTCAAATAATCTTTGACCCTTATAAGAAACAACACGGAATCATCTTCTCAGTCCCAAATTACAACTTCTGCACCAATTTTGAAATTGAAACACACTTCTCCTTCTTGTGATAGCATTTTGGTCTTCAAGTTACAACATCTGGTGTCTGCGGACCATTAGTCACATATGATCGTCATAAACAACACCAGACATGATGTACTCATCAAGAGCTACCGATGTTCTAAGAGTAAAGTTCCCGACACAATCGAATTGTTGCTAGAATTGATTTTTAGACATGGTTAAAGTTGTGTGACAGGCATTTAGAAAAAGAGTTGGTTTTATTCGAAAGTTGCGGAGTGAAACCCTTAATGAAAATCCTTTGGAAATGTGTTTCTATCACCATTTTTAACATATAGCGTATGGCCTATACATTGTATCTCATAATTACTTAAAGGGAAATAGAGCGTTCAGAATACACCAACATGACATATAAAAGAAAATAGCGATAATCATTGTTAAACCATTCAGTCTCAATAAACATCTAGCAAAACTTCATCTCCTCAAAACATTATACATGTGATGAGTAATGGAAAATGCATCATTTGAATTTTGGAAAATTTGGGTGAACAACTTAGTTTTGAGCAACAAGTAACTGAGTTTCTATCTGTGAGGAGCTTATTTCTTGAAGAGAAGCTACTACCTTGTTTTGAATAATCTATCATTCTACGTCCACAAATATTGGTTTCCAAAAAAATGGATGTTTTCTCTTAAACAAACGCCCTATTTCCTTCTTTAATCACTGGATTTTAAATGGTAAGTGACATCAGTATTTGCAAAAAGAAAAGACAGGCTTCCAAAACAAAACTCTCAGAGCATATGTTCAATTGTTCTTGAAATAAACTCACAAATTATCTGTCTACGTACCAAATTAAAAGTTCTAGCAACATTCATACGCTGAGATACAACCTCTCACAACTTGACGTTACACATGGAATGAGGACTTCATTGAATTTTGCTTTGTTGTTGCTTTCTGAACCTTGAACTTAATAAAAATTTCCTATTACTGTTGAGAATGAAGAGAAGTTCTCTCTGAGAATCGGAAAGTATTACAAATACAAATGCATGGACACGCACAAATACACACACATGCACCATCACAACAGCATATATTCCTTGCCTACCATCTGCACGGAATCATAGACGAACAGCATACCATAACAGAAGTCAAAGAGTACCGACTGACCTTTGAATTTGATAAAAAGGAACTATCTTCCCGTTATATAAGCATTTCCGACTTATTTCAAAGTTAACTAAATGGAACACGGTGTAATGAGATGAGAGTGAGGCTACAGTACTTTGTGTTGGGCAGGGTAGGTAGGTAAAACAGTGTGCATTGAAACTTACCCAAGATACAGGCAGCTAGTATCTGTGTAGCTGCCTTTGGAATCTCGAAGCCACACTCGGCAGTAAAAGAGGCAGTGATATACCTGGCTGCAGTTATTGAGAGGACAGTCCACGGGACAGTGCGTACAGCGAGGATCATGGTCCAGACTCTGAGGAATCCGAGCACAGGGTAGAGGATCCTCAGGTAGGTGTAATCTCCCCCGGATTTGTCTATGCTGGATCCCAGTTCGGCGTAGCAGAGGGCACCCACACAAGTAAATATACCGCAAAGGACCCACACGGTCAGGGCCCATCCGACGGTCCCGGTATTCTCGAGGATGCCTTTCGGAGAAATGAATATACCGGACCCAATTATGACGCCGATCACCAGGGCTGTACAGTCCAATATGGTGACCTGTTTGACTAACCGGACTTTGTCCTCGTCACTTTCACTGGCTTCAGTGCCCCCGTTCGTCTGTTTACCGCTCATTGTTGATGTTATGGCTCGAATACAGAATTATCTGATAGAGAAAAGTTGAAAAAGAAACATGACTTCAAAGCCAGCACATTTAATCACAGCGTCTGAGGTGTGGAAAAGGGGTACGTCAATTTCTTAAACCGTCAAAGGTTACCCGCTAAAAACGGTATCCCGGTATTGCCAACTAAAAACATTCCTCATTGATCTCACTTCGAAAATGTTTCCCAGAAAATATGTTACCGCGTGCATCTTTTGATCTACAGGCACGCTTTTAATGTCGTATTCTCCAAAAATTATTTAAATCATATAAACGTCAAAGTGGATCTAAAAACGAACAAAAACACTTGCCAACCCAGATGTGAAGATCCGACATTTCCCGGCTATGCGACCTGAGCCCTGAGCGTCGAAGGCATGAATGACTCAGACACGTCAGGCCCACGCAAAAAGCCGATTTTAAAATAAAATTGAGAACAATGTGGTACAAACTGAAATATACAAAAGTTGGTTGACTCAAAAAGGTCCTTGTAGGACATTCTTGGTTGTTTGTATTGAGACGAATTTGTTCAGAACAACAATGGACTGTGTTCAGACCACCTCAGTGTCTATTTTGTTCTCTGCGATGTCTGATAATAATTGAAATATCAACAAAAATATAAATAAAGTGTACACAAGTAAGATCAAGATATCACGAACTGAAGTACTCTTAGAAACCCGAGGAGGGTTTGTCTAATAGAGAGCTCCCCAGAAGGTAAAAAAAGAAAAGAAGAAAAAAAAAGAAGAAGAAAGAACCAAAGGAAGGAAAACACAAAAGTTGAACCAGCCTTGAAAGTAAGCCCCTCCCTTAAATATCCACCCACCATACATTAAACGTTATACGTTAACGCTATAAACGTTATACTTTCCAAAAGATTAAGAAGGAAGAAAACAAAGTTTGCTGCAGAAGAGACACCCTCGATGATGCAACACACCAAGTATAGTAGGACCGAGAAAACATCATGTAAGGGTTACAAGATGGTGGTAATAACACATAAACATGGATGTAATTTTTTAAGGGAAGGTGGAGGGGGGGGGGGGTCGTGGAGGCCATTTCGGGTTTAAATCTTTCAAAATAATTGACCTCTACTACCACTTCGTTCCTTCGGTCAATCAAGAAAGATTATTCACATCAGCAGCTTGTAAAGTTGGGTCGTCCATACAGTTTAGGCGATACGTATATACCACTGAATGTGTGTCATAGATGCAAAAGGCTTTAGGTTGACGTTGCAATGTACGTGTTGTCGTTCATAATTAGGTCTGTTGACTGAAAATTTGAAAGAACTTTTTTATTAAGGCTGGAATAATTTCATGAAAGTCAAATTCTACAGCGGCGGGGTACCCGGATCCTACAAAAACACGTGAAAATAGGCTCATTTTAGGTTTATAGAGCAATAAAAGGCAACTCGGACAGTTTTCAGTGCAATTTGATACTAGAACCAGCATATAGATAGATATAGGGTGTACTAATTAAATGTCGTTGTAGTTGCAATTGACTGGTTAAGATGATTAACAATACAGAAGAAACAGCTCCCTGCTATAGAAAATTTTAGGTGTTTCATAATTGGTCAAGTGATGCACCTATATCAATGATTTCATCACCCTTCGCTTCGCAATTTCTTGAGTGGATGCAAATGCAGATGTGTTAGCGGGATCACAAAATAAAATAATTTTCACCCTCATCGAAAGTGACAGTTACCTCACACTCCTCGTTTTCAAAGATAGACTACAAATGGCCTAGACGTGATAATACCGAACCTATATGCACACTTATGTGCGAACAAATACAACAAAGGCCGAACTACGCATCAACTGAACGCTTCCCTGAAAAGCTAAACGCTTTATTGTGAGTTTTATGACAGAACAAAAATTCTGCCCGTGGGCTGTTTTAATGAGTCCAACGGTGGTGCTAAAAGGTCAGAAACCCTGTTATTTAGTAAATCGTATACAACCGATAAATCGCCGGGTAATATTAAAAAAAAGTTTGTGAATTTGAATTTATGTCAACAACGATATAATTCATTCCCAAGTAACTGATATATAATTGGTAATGGTGTGACGTCCAAATATAGGCATGGTAACTGGGACTGGCATTCCACCGGTGCTAGGTTGTACCTTGCGGTATACATGTGCAGAGGGGCAGGCCTTGTACGACAATACCAGTAACAGTTTTCAACTGGACAATCTAAATGCATGGAACCCGAGGGGAAAAAAAAGAGCACTTGGCTACACTATAGACTTCGTGGCTGCGCAGTCATGTACAAGGTGTGCAATACGCTGAAATAACATTATTTGGGCTAGTGTGCACTGATGTTTGTTCAGTGCGTCTCTTATACGCTAACGGAGTTTGTCAACGGTCGTGTGACATGAAAATGACATTTTGGAGTATTGGGTGCATTAGTCATTGGAAATATATACGTTGCAAATATAATACTGAATTTTAGGTGCGAGGATAACATGAAACCCTGCGCCGCTTTCCGAAGTTGCGCTGTAAGAGTGAATATACACTTTGAACAGCAATCCTACAGCTAACATTGAATGTTGGAGCGGGGTGTCCCAAGGTATTTTGGGCAAGATTGTAACCTTTCAGACCGGTCCATTGTGCCTCAGTATTACGTCCTTGTGTTGATTGTCGAGTTGGCTGTGAGGTTTCACACCTTTTCACTGTCACTGTTCCTCAAAAGGAACGGACACTTATACAGATATATTGCCGTCGGGCTTAAAACCATGGTTGTTTTCTGTAAAACAAACGGCTTGTTTTCCTTTAAAGAAACATTACGACTATATCTACAGCTTGAGGGGCATCGACAATGGCAAGAGCACGGTTTTTTCTGCAGGTACTTCACACCCCACACGAGTAGGCCTATCTTGTTCGTTATTCAATGTATTGATGTATGGACAAAGTCCGCTCTGGTCAACAAAGAGGAAAAGTTGCCTCGAGGTTGTAAAATTTTTCATTACACCGGCAAACAACTGCAAAAAGTCTTTGTTGTTCTTTGAAATTTGAGGTGTGTGTTTATCCTTGAATTTGACACAATGAAAAATTATATAATAAGCGAGATAATAAGGAGATAAACGGGGGGGGGGGGGGGTGAGTTAGAGAGGGAGGGGCGTCAAAATGACATCACAACGACGTAATGTTTCTTTTACGTGATTTTCTTTTACGAGATTTTTGAGATGAAATACAGAGAATATTGAAAATCTGTTAATTAGTTATGATACTGTAGATTCCCAATAGTAAAATATACCGCTGTGGAGTGGAAATTAGTTGCAAAATGTATAACATTCAAACAGAACATGGAACTGAGAAATGGTTTTCACCGATGAAGAGAAAAGATTGTCTCTTTCAGTGGCAAACTTTTGAATAGGGCAAATCACTACCTCGGCAATGAACTTGACCAGACAACCTGAAACGAATCCGTCCACGTTTACAACTCTTGAAAATCGGTGCGTCGTAAGAACCGAGGTGTTTCCAATGTGTCACCAAGGTATAACATCGTTCACTAAGGATCAATGAAACTGTAACTATGTGTACTTACTTTGGTTGCCTTCGATTTCCTTTACATCAGGGGTGGGCAACCTACGGCCCGCCATTGATTTATGCGCGGCCCGCGAGACGTGTCCAGCAAATGGAAAAAATGTATTTATATCACACAACGAACGAGCTATCTCTGAGATCACAATTTGCAGAGTAGGCTGAGTAGGTAATTGTTGATGAAGTGCGACCCGCCAAATTTTTCATTTCTCGTTTCTGGCTCCTCAAATCAAAAAGGTTGCCCACCCCTGCTTTACATGATTGCCTCGAACAATCACGCGCGGATTACTGGGTTAGTTTATTCACGAGTTTGATAGCTTCCTTGCAATAAATCACGTCGCTACAGATCAAGACGTTACACTAAGTAGTTGACGAACGTTACCGTTATTCACGACATTTCAACAAAATATCACGTTGCTAAGGAATTTTTCACTGATACAACATTCGTTTTTGCCGTGAGTTTTATTTTTCCCTTCTTGCATTTCATACGCATGCAAGCATTTCATCTGTTCCAGTCTCAAGTTTAACTTACGTAGCTTTCAATCAACAGCGCAATGTCAGCTTGTGAACAGACGTATATTCAAACAGTGTGGAAGACTTGTCGAACAGTCACACAGATAGGAGACAGAGTTGTAAGATAAAAATCGTTGTCTGGTCCCTCAGGGCCCAATCATTTCTCACAGAGAACCATAATAAGTTATTCACTCCTGTACAGGTTCCTCATATAGGAAGATGGGAGGTTGGGGTGCAATGTCTTAAAGAGGCTCATTGAGTTGTTTTGTGAAATTCACTCAATTTTTCTAAACCGGTCAAGTTTCCTTCACATACTAATGACAAACAGTCAAACTAAAAGGATCCCAAAGTTTTACATACGTTGGAACATTAATGAGTGAGTAACCAACGATTAAATTTGGTTTTTGAAACTCTGTGACCAGACATTTTCACATTAGTACATTCACATGCACACAATCAGAGCAAGTAACGGTCAAAAATTCGAACAAATTGACAGTTTTCACATAACTATTGGATGTGAAACTTGATTAATTATGCTAATTGTGAGTATTGTCGTGTGTCTGTATACTTCAAAATCACCGCAATCTTTACTGATATCAACTCAATGAGCCCCTTTAAAGACGAAAGCATTGAAAGAAAAGCAACCAAAACTCAGGAAGTTGAGTAAATCTATTATCCTACAGCTTGTCAAGGTGGAAAACAAAAATAAGTTGGGCAACTTGATATGATGTAACTTGATACAAATAATTTACATCGATTCCTGCACTTGATACGTGTTCATGAGATATAGCACTCAGCTCATTGAATCGAGAATGTCACCAATTTGGCAACAGATACCGCAGGCCAATTCATCATTACAATATATGCTACGCGGCTGTCACGATGTGATGGCCTGTTAGCTAGGGCACGAAGTACTGTACACGAGTGACAAGAGCGTAGAGTTCGTGGATAAAAAATGTTTGACTTTGAGTGATCTAACTTGAAAACAGCCGCAACTCTTTCATCAAAAAGTCGTCAACGAACATTGCAATGTGAAAGGTTTGCATATAGATGTATGGTGATAGGTCAGTGCCCAATAGAACGGTCTCATATTAGGGAGTTACTCCCTGGTTGGATCAACCAAGGTACATTGAAATGAAAACATTTTTAATGTACTTGGTTCTTTCATCGGCAAAGTCATGTTTTTCAGTCGTGTAAATTCCAAAACGAAGAATCGTCGCTTTAATTGCCCATTAAGCAGCTCCTTGCGTTATGTGTCTTTGGGCTTGATGTATGTAGTTGGCTCCATGCATAAACCTCTTTGAGCAGTTCACATACATTGATGGTATTCAATGTCTACCTACCGTGGCACAATTATGTATTACTTTGACCATAGAGCTCGATGACTTCACGTACCAAATTATGTTTGCTCTGAGACATAACTTCTATACAATGTTTTACAAGACTATTGCTTCTTTTGAACGAACATGGATAACCACAGAACCAAGGCTACAGTCGCTCAACCCCTATGTTGTGTGTGTGCGCGTGTGTCTGTGTAAGTGTGGATACAAAAGTGGTGGGGATTGTAAGGAATGTTTTCATGTTCTTGTGAAGAAAACTTAATTTAGTTGGGGACTGTACAAGTTAGTAACTAGTTTTCGTCCTATCACTTCACAAGTTTTCACATATTTTCAGAATCGAGCTTAGCTAAAGAGAAAGACCCATGTTACGTAATCTTAACCTGGTGAGAATACTTTGTCTGGTCATCACGATTTCTTTGGCACTTCATGAGTTGTTTTCAACATCACTCGATTGCGTGCTACTTTAAGTTCATTACAACCCAATGCTACCGTTTGATAAGTAAGATTTTGTGAACATGGGTGCGAGGAGGGGAAGGGGGGGGGGGGCGTGTGGAATTTTCTCAATGTGGATAGGTGAGAGTAGCTTTGAACATGAAAAGGTTGAGAACTGCGTTACATCAAGTACATGATCCTAATTTTGGTGGGGTTAGAGGTCACCTGCAGGCAAACAGGGGAAGATTTTCTTGAGATAAAATTTTCATGCTGAGAAATGCAGTTTTTTTTTTTACAAATTAAGTGTTCCACCAAATTCCTCTATAAATTTGAACGAACACGCTGTGTAAAACTACCTAAATGAAGGAGATAAAGCTGTATTTAAAGTACATGTATGAGAGTGTAGGCCGCAACGACGATATCAAATAGCTGTTGTAGTGTGCCATGCTGGTTCCTTTTTAATGCGGTTTTTCCCTTTCAGGGGCAAAAAGTGTAGTAAGGCAATGATATCACCACTGCGTTGGAAAAATTTGACCAATTACTAACGTACAGAGTCGAGAAATCATTTGAACGCACTAGGTGAATATCAAAGGGAACATACCTAAATTCTTTGAGGTTGGTGTGTACAGGAGCAGTTTATGAAGATAGTTGGTGAGATGGTTTTAATGGATTGAAGGCTATTTAAGGTCATTACAAGGGCCACAATTTTTAGCTCTATCATAATGCTGTTTCCCTTCTTCCTTTCGTGGGTACTGTAACAAGTATAGTCACCAGTAGGAACAAGTTCAAATATGTCAGTCAAGTTGTCTTTTCATTTTAACAATTCTGTGACATATCGCACAAAAGAAACAATGGGTAGCCTACCTTCATTATGCTTTTGTCATAAACTTACAATTTAATCCTGCCTGTGTCAGTTACAAGAAATTTACATCTATTTTGCTAAACGAATTTCCATAATGACTGATGACCCTTGCCCTCTTGGAGATAGAAGAGGGTGAACATTATCCAAGATAGGGCTGCTGGGGGTGTGTGTGTGACCACTTACATATTTGTAAATGTGTTTTTAGATTACTTATGAATGGACAGGACTGTAGTACAATTAATGATCCTACTCCCTCAAGATGTACACACAAGATACCTGCACTGTACACTGTCGACGTTAACAGATAAAAGTAGCATCTTTAAACAAAGTATCACACTTTTAAAATGACAGAAAATTATCAATATTTCTAAACTCTCTACGTCAAGCCTCTTCAAAAGAACAAAAATCTGTTGCCATACTTGCAGAGATCCTCCACTTCAATGTTTAGACAAATCTGAAACAATTTGACATTAAGGAAACCTTTTGAAGAGAGTGACAGACAATTTCACTCCACACTACACACATAAGTTCTACCCACACTTTGTGGGCTGAGATTTTACTTATTTTTAAATTTTTGATATATTTTTATTTTGTTCACAAGCACTCATGTACACAAGCAAATTGATGCTCACTACCATCGCAAAAATTTATTCGGCCTTTGGCAAGGGACCAAAAATAAACAAATCAATGAAAATAAAATGGTGCAATGGCTACATTTTCTATAAAAAAAAGAAAAAAAAGAAAAAAGATAACAGAGAAAATAGGACGCATTCCTCTCGACCGTTGGGAATTTCGATTAAACTAAAATAACGAGTGGCTATAAAAACAACTCATGGTTGAATAAAGTACAAGTATTGCCTGTGAGGTTGTGATCCCTTAAAGCTGCAAATAATTTTTTTCATTGAAAACATTTCTATGGGGATGACCTATTCTAGCCAAGAATCTTAGCACGTCGTCAGTCAGAATCTGGTCAATCTGGTCCATCAGTATTGAAAGGAAGGACGCCCTCTGTAAACGGATGGTAAGGTTTAGTGTTGAAATCGTAAAAGTCGACACATCACCTTTGAATGGAAGTAAAATGAGATTAATAAAATACGGGGACTTACATTTAACAGTTTAACTTAACGAACTTTCTAGAATTGACTTAGAGCACGTGCAAGTAACATTTTAGCGGTACGTTTTTTTTTCGGATTTGAAAGAAGCACTTGTTTCCCAGTACAATAAACTCCAGGGAGGTATTGTCTTGACCATGAGTTGTAAAAAGATGTCCTATATATACATGAAGTTATATGACAGAGACAACTGTTTGAGATATTTCAATTTATTTATTCCAGTATAAATATATACGACATCTACAAAACAAAGGAGTGATAAAATATATATCACATCCGATGACAAGACAATATAGGCTATGTACATAAAATTAGCTCACATTAAGACATCTAAGGTCTATAAGTCTACAACAAATCGTCTAAAGTTTTAGATTGATTGAAAAGGACTGCTCTGTAGACGATGGAATTCTTGAATAAAATTATTCTGCGCTTCGGTAAAATGAGTGGATTCCTTAGGTTTTTCTGCGATTGCACATAAAGGCGTTTGAAATAACTATGTAATGGGTGATTATGATCCCCATTAATTTTTGTGGCCATTCTTATGAACTCATTTTTGGCAGAGACATTCACAGTAGGTTTGAGGCAATTAAAATTGAGATGCAGAATCTTTGCAGAATACTTTAGAAGTCTTACAATTCTGTCCGTGTCCTTTCACAAAATAAAGTGATACCAGTCTGGCACTGCATAAATTAAACGTGGGAGTATGACGGATTTAAAAACACGTTTCCTTGTTAAAGAAAAACACAATGTATGATAATCCAGACATCTTACAGTAAACTTTACTTACAATACTGGAAATATGATCAGAAAAAGTCAGTCTTTCAATACATACTCCTAAATATGTGGTCTTAGTAGTGCTTTCCACCTCTGATCCTTCAATTTTGACACATTGTGACCAAGTAAAAAAGGAAACCTTCATGCTTGATATTCTTATTAGAAAAAAACATTTCCTTTGATTTCTTAGGATTCAGTATCGAATTTTATTCTTTGAAATGTTACAAGACAATGCGGTATCATCAGCATATTTTATAATTGATTCAAATTCATTAGACTTGATTTCATTTGCATAAATATTAAAGGGAATGGCAGATAAAGGACCTCCTTGTGGCACACCAACCTTAATCTCAGAAGCTTCTTAAACCCTTTATCAAGTTTTGCCTGCCTTTCCCATCCCTGTAAAAATTGTTGTAACCAGTAATGAAGTAACCATGGTTCATCAATAAATGTTAATAAATCTGTTAGTAATTAATTCGGTAATATACTGTGTTAAAGGCACTAGAAAAGTCAAGGAAAGGTACCTTTGATATTGTTGTTTCCTTATTATACAAATTTTAAACAATGTTGTGGACTAGTACAAGAATGGTATCAGTGCGGGATGTTCCTTTCCTATAAGCAAAGTGCACATCGTCTCAAACCTTTTCTGCAAATCCATTAATTTGATGACCTCAAATAACCTTCGACCTCCATTAAAAAAAAAACAATAAGGATCATCGACTCACAATGGACATCCTACACATCAAGTCCGAAGTTACAACGACTTGCTCTTTCTTTTATCGTTCTTCTTAAGGCACCGTGTTTACAAAAGTTTTCAGAACATTCCCTGGTATAGAGTCAGTCTTCAGCAGAGGTGGCCAAACTGCGGCCCGAGGGGATGTATCATGGGGCGGGCAAAATCCTTTTTTTTGTCAGAGAAGACTGAAGAAATATGAACAAGGGAAGGAGGGGGGGGGGGGCAGTAAGATTCTATCCCTACAGTTCGTGATGATTTTTTTTGTTAAATTTACTGTGTCGCTACCGACACTTAGTCACTTACTGTGTTGCTACCGATATTATATTCTACAAGTTTAATACATTTTTTTTTATTCGGCTTGCCATGGCTATATCAGCATACATACTTCAGTTAAGGCTACTCGTTACGTTTCCGAACCTCTACGCTGACTTTAATTTGTGCCTCATCCACTCTCGTAACAGGGAGTTGCTATTTGTCAAATAGCAACTCCCTGTTCCTACGCACCTCCACACACGCAATTATTTTGGCCAACGTTGCGTCTCTCCATACCCTCTAGGGAGCCAAATGTAAACAGAACGATAGTGTAAACAGAATAATAGTGTAAACACAATAACGTAGAGGGCGGGCTTCCAACCTATGCCGCCAACCATGAAGTTCAAAGATGGCAATGTGGTCCCCTGATTCGCTATTATGATACGACGGATGAATCTCCTTAAGACCTTTGCAAATCTGAACTCACCTCAATGAACCCATGCTGTAATTCATTCCAATACATGCCAGTAAAATCACGTGATTCCTGCGACATGTTGCAAAATGGGGTCAATCATCTCTAACTGTCTGTCAACATCGTCTGCGTGTGTTCCTGAGTGTATAACTTTCAAATACAGGCAGCTTCCCCTTCGGAAATGTCTTAGTCTCCCCCCGGGTGTTTCTTTAATCGTCCAATATCTTACCTGTTTAGTTACCCAGTGTGACCACCTCATTCCATCTTAATTCGATACAAGGTGTCGTGACAAAATTGAAATTTCATTACTAACGTTTTGGTTGGCGGAATACCTCATTACACAAAAACCAAACGTAAACTAACGTCGGTACCGTAGTAAGTTTTAAAATAACCAAAAAAACAGTGATACTTTCTTGAAAGATAAAATTCAGACTTTCCTCTGAGTCATTAACTGTAGCTTATATGGTATGTGCACCAGTTCACTGCAACTAGCACAGCGACAGCCTACAGGTATCTGGATATTTTTCGTCTTTATGAGTGACAACCTTATGTCACCAGCATGTTCTGTTTAGCAGTTTACAAGTTAAGGATTTTAATACAAATATCTGTTTCACAGTTGTGCATTGTATTTTCATTATACAGCCCAACGTATTGGATAGCCTCTGTTTTATCTCAACGGGCATAAACAAAACATCGCAATAGTTGTCAACTTTGCTGTCAGGATTTTTTAGAACGAATCTACAGCACAATAAAACCCAGTCTAACATTTCTGTGGTCACAAAATGTAAAGCTGAACGGCACTTCAACTTCAAGGTTTTTACTTTACAGTAATTTAGAAGAATTATTACACATTTCGTAATCTTGGCAATTTCTTCATGACCGGAGGAGTCTTTCTATCAACATCTTGATTAGAACAAATTATTGGGAAGGGATTTGAAGTACTTACGGTGTAAAAATATGCTGTTTCATTTACGACTCCTTATAACTTGCTCACTGGAATATTTCTTAGACAAAGATGTTAATGATGATTACAATATTGCATAAAGCGGTACTCTACAATATCACGTTGAGATCATGCCATGTGTGGGGATGTGGATGACACTGCACAAAAACGTTGCATCAACTAGTCTACGAACCGGCTAGAAATGTAGCATCACGCGCACTGTGCACCTTATGCACAGAGCGCCGTCTGCAGTTCCTCGCCGATTTCTACTTCACACTAGGATCTTGTACATTTGTAATCAACTATCCTAACTTTTCTTTCTTTCATTTGAGTTTGGCTTCGAAAATGTGAGGGACGTAATCAGAGTAGGTCAGTTATTCCACAGCCTAAAATTTAAAATACAAACAAACAAAATTGGCGCGCAACACTGACGTGTGAACACCTATACGCATTAGTGAATATTGGCAAAGATCGTCTTTGCTGATATCATCAATGAAATAAAAGACTTTCAATGCAACATAACTTAAAAAATTCCCTAAACATTTTCACTGGAAAAGCTTTGAGATACCCAGTTCTACTTCATTCAGATATAATTACAAATTATTCCTTTGTGTTAATAAACCTCGGGCCGAACAAATTTGATGTAAACAAAGAAAAAGCAAAACAAAAAGAAACTGAAACAAAAGAAAAATAAAAAAGCAAAAATAAGATAAGAAACAAGCTAGTCGCCCTCAATTGTTGATGGGTGACCAGTAACAATTATCACTCCATCCCCCAATTTTACACATGGGCATCACACAAAGGTACTGCTCTTTCCCAACACATGAAGGCGCGAGAAGGAAACCAATTCAAACAAGTATATTTACCTTACTTCGAACTTATCTGGATGATAGTGTTTACCTTAGAGGGACGAATAATAATAAAGTTTCAGCAAAACAAACTCAGCTGGCAAGCGTTCACTGTAGTATGCACGGTGAGCTGGTTAAACAATGAACATGTTTTACTTTGCATACGTGAATTTTCTACTACCGTATTTCGTGAATTAGCCTAACTATATTGCCGATACCGATGGAGTTGGCCTAAATACCCTTAATAATATACAAACTAGCCCTTGAGAAAGAATTTGGGCGATATGCAGTGGCGGCACCAGGCTTTTAGATCTCTGGATCATAGGTATATTCTTGTTCACAGTGCATTATTAAAAAGATTCCAAACGGTTGTAATTAATTTGGCTATTCCTGTAACTTGTAAGATCGATAAGACGAAAACTTAGGACATCTCCTGGGTGGGGGTACAGGGGCAAGGTCCACGGAGGCTCTGAAGTTTTCGCATCTCTCTGGGTGAAAAATTAAGTCTCAGGATAGGTAAGCTGTACTCCAAACGAGAAAACTTACGATCCCTCTTGAGGTCTAGAGGCAAAGACTGTTGAAAGTTTTAAGGTTTTTAGCATATCTCTTTGTGAAAAATTATAAGTCTCATCAACTTCCTAAAACAATAAGTTAAATGCGAAATTATGACCAATGTCAACAGGGAATAGACATATACACGTATTTGTCAGGTCATTCAGCTGAGTGTGTGGGGAAGGCAACAGGGGAAAATGTTCTGACTGGGGAAAATGCCACCCCTCCCTCCATGGTGCCGCCGATGGCGGTGTGAAATTCTACAACACTTTGCAGCCTCATCATAGCGTATGTACTATGCTATAGAGAAACTGGGAGGTAGTGAGGACTGGGGATGGGTAGGGTGACTGTGGGAAAGGTCAGCGAAACGTTATCAGAAAGGGAGGGATAAGTGATTTCTTTTCACGTGGCTACCATTGCCTACTTTGCAAAGAGTCACGCAATTGTAATAAAGTGTTCATGAGCATATCATTTACTGTAAACATGGAATTATTAAGTTTGACGTTTTGCTCCGTACATTATGATGAACATTTTTATCACTTTTTAAAGAGTTTCTACTTTCTGTTTCCATAACATCTATAAATTACCACAGATTTCGACCTTAAATGGTGAATCCTGATTGCTGGATATACGGCTTGCCTAGGCTATAGTAGTTACATTCCAGCAGTCCGTGGGATCAACAGTGGCAATAATATACGACGCTCTTCACTTGGCGCGTCTGCTGCCAAACACGAGGCTATCTAGGCTAAATCAATTAATGACTATTTGCCTGTACAGTTTTCCCGTCTCTTTACAAGAAATCAAAATTGGTCAGGAAGTTTAAAAAATACAGACGATTCGACTCTCGACGTGCCACCCCCACCCCCACCGCTTGGACTTCATTAGCCATGCATGCGTGTCCGCCCGCAACTCTAAACTGTCAACTACAAATCTCTTGTGTACTAAAATGGTGTTATTAAGTCCACAAATGTACTTACCTTTGAAGCTTTTCTTGAGTTTTCAATGAAACACGCCAAACGATTGGTCAACCAAGATTTGCACACTCAGGATAGCACGCAATAACGAGTAGTTAACTCGGAAATATCCTTCACTTCAATTAAACTGAGAGTAGAGTGCTCTTTCGACCCAAGTTGCATGGCAACAGTAAGTTGAAGAGCGATAATCCACAATAAAATTCCCGCCAAACCAAATAACCCGTCTCCTTAGTAAAGTCAGGGCTGCAAATTGCAACAGGAAGGAACTTCCACAACACCGAACCGCTGGAACGAACCACATGCAAACCGTAGCCGCAGGTAAAAATACACCTGATCATATGCAGTCTAAACTTATTATAAAGGCTTCATTTCACTAGCGTGAAAGTTGAGAGGTCTGTCCGAGATCTGTGACTAGCTAGCAGAGAACCCCAAACAGTAACTAACGGTATCAAAAATATTATGGCTCCCGTACCTTTACAGTTCACCCGAATAACAGATGTTGGCGTGAAATAAAAGGTACCTCTACAGAGTCAACAACAGATCCTCTTGTGTGTATCATCAAACGCATTCTTTCTCACAGACGGTCCAGGAAACCCCTTCCTAGTTATGTCAAGATTTTTTTTTTTCCAAAGTCTCCAGAGTACAACTTTTGTTTGTTTTGTCATAAAGACTCGTTCACCGCTTTGGTGATTGGTTAGTTAGTGATAGTAAACAGTACAGGTGTTTATGTGTGGCCTGTTTTCACCAGTTTACAAGAGAATTTCTTGGCGGTTTCCTCCGCTGAGCGCTGACATAACCGAGGCTGATTCTTGTTTATGAATTACGGTATTTCCATTTTCCACCGTGTCAACCGTGAGTGTTTGTTTTAAATAGTGTGAATAGTCTTAGCGATTCCCTGAGCGCGATCCACATTAAAAGAGTTGTGCTTTACATATGATGATCAAGTCTTATATAGGCCACTAAACTAACACACGTTTGTGTGCGTGCGTGTGTGTATGTGTGAACGGTTATTTTGTAGCTTGTCTCTGTACTTGGTGACGGTATTTTGTATTTAACTGCAGAATTAAAGGGAAATAGGGCGTTTGTTTTACAGAAAACATCCATACTATTCAAACCAATGTTTGTGGACACAGAATGATAGATTATTCAAAATAAGGAAGGACAGTAGCCTTCTTTTCAAGAAATAAGTTTCTCACAGGTCGAAATTCACTTATTTGTTGCTCGACAGTAATTTGTTCACCCAAACTTTTCAAACTCAAATGATGCATCTTCCGTTACTCATCACATGCATAATGTTTTGAGGAGATGAAGCTTTGACAGGTGTTTATTGATGAGACTGGATGGTTTAACAATGACTAAAGCTATTTCCTTTTAATGTCATGTTGGTGTATTTTAAACGCCCTATTTCCCTTTAAGTCTTCTTTACTTCTTTGATTTAAAGGTGGCAAAAAAAGAAAAGAAAAGAGGTACAGTGGATTCTTTTTAATTGCAAAGTCCGAATATCCGTACTTAATGCTGTTATTTGATTGTAAACGTATGCTACGTAAGTAAGGCAAGTTCCGATTTAGATGGCAGATAAAATGCCTCCAGGCCCCAACGTCCGTCTGTCTCAGTGGAGGTAGACTTTGCAAAGTCTTTCTCGGCGAATGAATTCTGCTCCTTTGATACATTCCTCACAATGTGAGCTGCAGCCTACTTACACCCAACCGAGGATATGTACTCATCTAGTAATAGCGTTTCCCTGTGATCGCCGTCCGCCGGAGGGCAGCGAGGGCAGCTATCAGTGGGGGAGTAAACACTCTTCCGGAAGAGCAGTACAGTGTTGGTGTTCAGAGGTGGCGGAACCAAGATTTGCAGAAACTTTCCAGCCCAAGCAGATTCTGCAGAGTCTACAGTGGAGGCTGTCCAGAAAAAGAGGAAAGGCGCTCTTGTCTCCTTGACAACACCGATCGATGCCCTCTTTCGTATACGCATCGTCAGCGTAGGATGTGTATGGAACATATCTCGGCCTAGCCCCCTAGTAACCCTACTCCGACTACTGGTACTGAGTCGCGAAGCCGCCGACGTACTCCGCTGCCAGTGTGCTATCATAGGCTATAAATGGTAGTTATGACACTGCAGAAGATTCAAGTAACGTAAATACTGCAACTTTAAACGTTCAGACGATATCTGATACGGTAACATTATATAAACACTAGAAACGTAGAAGAGGATAATAATAACAACAAACAACACTAGCGTGTAGATGTTTCAAAACAAAACGTTGAAACATGCCATAGACTGAGCATTAGATCACGGACATTAGGTCTATATTTAGACCGTCCATTTATGTTTGCGTTCAAAGTACCGTTTTACATATTTGCCTTATAGTAAGTTGAGATTACAAACACAGCGATGTAATGTATACAAGAGTAATTGGAGTGCAGCCATATAAGTAACTTATATGAGCAATTGCTTAGCGAGGCAAATGTCACAGGCTATGGCTGCGTCATATTCGATTGCTTCTGTCCCAAATATCTTTATACTTAAAACTGTACAGAGTTAATTCACAAAAAAAACAAAAAAACAAAAAAAAAAAACAGCTGAGTAGGTCCCTATATTACAACACAATGCAATATATAATATGACAATATATACATTTTTACAATTTGCAACTGTTTTGTTGTTGTCATTGCATGGCAACTGATAATCTTCTAACAGATGAACAAAAATAAAAGAATCATACAATCATATATAGCTGTCTGTTGCACCATATCAAATAGAGGAATGGATACTGGTACAAAATTTCCTTTACCCCATTCATGTGACGTTAGTACGGTACTAGTACAATGTTGTAAAGTATACGATACTAAATGAATTTGAAGACCGATAAAGGACATAATTCATTGAATGGCAGATAAAGGTCACAAGGCATTGAACACCGCTGAAGTTACACTGACAGTTACATGTGAACCCCCACCCCCAGCTCTCCTTCCTTCTCATGAATCAGGGTAATACAAAAACACCATTCGCAGTATGTTTCCTCCTAAGAACTCGCCAAACTGCACGACTGCTGTACCTGTAATAATACAACTGAGAAAAGTCTGCCTTTGCCTCTTGTGCAGTAAAATTCAAAAGCATTATAACGATTCCTATAACATCCACCGATGTAACATCTTGTATACATGAACTATAGCCTTAACATCATTGTAGGATATAATGTCAAAAAAGAATTTCAATTTTTCTGTCAGCCCGATACCTTCGCCTTTGCTAATGCTACATTGAATGTCGTGCACATTACATTGAATCGTACACGTTTCGAAGTTACAGCTGGGATGCTTGTACTAGCTTCGTCATGGGACGCTTTTGGAGCTCTAATGGAGCCCTCATGACATTCGTGTAAAGAGGCCCTCACCCTCAAGCAGAAATGTTTAAAATTGGCGTGACCACTTTAGTATACTGGAGACTTCCAGGTGTAAATAGTTTATTCCTTTTGCAATGTGTATATGAATCCCTCTCAACGAGCTATGCTTCTTGATACAACAAGTCTCTTTAGGGACTGCTGATGTGGCTGAATTTTGTTTTTCTATTATCATACAGTTTTAACAGCTGTTTCTCTGAGTGTCAATTCTCATGCCTCCAAGTTTAGTCAGCATATATGCCCAAGATTAATGATTAGCGAATAAGTTAGAATAAGACACACGTTATTGATGTTATCTCTCTGAAGGCGCCCCATAATTTTTTTTTCCAAATTGTACCATGCTTTTTTCTTTTTTACACGATCACTTGAGCAACTGTTCTTTGGAAGATGTCAAACATTAATAATGTAATCTTCCTTTCTTGCAGTACCCCCTTTCTTATTTCGATTTTCTTCTTCTACGAGATTCCCCAAAATGGGATGGAGAAAACAATCGTTTTGAACAATGTCGTTTTCTCCAACGCACCTCACTTTCTCGACTTTGGTATCTAGCCTTACAAAGGAAAGTAGCATAGTTATACATTGTAATACCATTTGGGGGTAAGTGGTCAAGTGTTCACCGTTGGTGAAAGGCCCTAAATCGACAAGTTCAGAGTTCTTACGAAAAAGAGGGCGCACGCTTAATATTACTATTTCAACAAAGAATAGAGACGTAACCCAAGTAGTTTTAAACGGCTGGGAAATACACTTAGATTTAAAAGAATAGCCAGAAAGGTAATCAGAATCAGTTAAAATTTAACTAATAATCTGAAAATCGCACGAAGGTGAATTTCATAAATTTTGCTACACGAGTGCTTAAAACCATTCAAATTTTCCACAATTTTTGAACAACTTTGATATATGAATACTTAAATACTTCGCACTTTGGCATGTCACATTGTAAAAGTGCACGTGCTAGTGAAATTATTTAGCCAGTGCTTGCAATCTACAGTCTTTGGGAAGCTGTTGCATAGTTATAATGGTTTTGTTCAAATATTTCTTTACCATTTATAACTTCTGGACCCAACATGCTATTGAGATGTAGTTTGTATCAATTAAGGAAGAAAAATATTCCTACTTTTTATGAAATATAAATTTTCTTCATTAACCAATCCTTTTAAGTAGACCATTCACTTTGACCACTCTTTTAAATTCTTTTTAACTTCTTTGAAGAGTTCAAGTAAAAACTGATGACCTTTGACCAAACAATGTTTTGTTCTAATGTAGGGGGAGGCATATCAAGCGTACTCATATTATTTGTGGGACGTCAAGGTAAGAAAAAAAAATACAAAACATAACGGATTTTCTGTCGAATAGGAGACTTTCTGACTGAATGTACCAGGCTGTACTCGATTTGTGAGATAGACTGTGCAGGAGATCTTTGTTAGATGTACCTTATGTTACAACTACCTATTCTCCTTAACGTTGTGTACAGTAAAGTTGCGCAAGAAAACAGGACTTAAAGACGTCACATTATTCTTGAAAATGTAAATCCTTCCTCAACATATTTTTGTATTAAATGTTGAATAACGGCGAACTCCAAAGTATCGTGGTGTGAGTGGGTGGATACTCCAGTCCACCTTGTAGAAAAGAAGTCGCCCATTTTCATGAGACCGGCTTCCCGTTTTTCAGGAGATAAGGCACCGTTTTTTTTTTTTGGGGGGGGAGGGGGTGGGGTTGGAAATGCAGAGTATATTGAGAGTATATTGACGGGAGTACATTGCAAGAACCGCTGTTCTATTCCATATATACTTGTGGAGTCCGTTTGGTATAGCGGCGTTTGGTCGTGCCGTCCTGAATATACCTCCCACCGATGACCCTAATGCACGAGTAAGCAATATCTAAGCATATGTCTTCGATATGAATTTCCACAGCTCATTGGTGTGGGTATTCACGAGTGACTATACTTACCAATTGCTGCCTCCCCCCCTTCCACCCTTCGGAGACATGAGGCCCAACATTGTTTTTTCTAGGTTCGCACTGTACATAGTTTTCCTACTTGACCCTTCCAAGGAGCGAGAGACTTCTCGAAGGAGGGAGGGGGGGGGGGGGCAAACGTTTTCTTTTCTAATTGTACATACCTTTCAATTTTCACCAGAGAAAGACAAAAAACGACCTTTTTCAGTCTAGTTTAGAGGAGCTCCGTCGGGCTGCTGCGGGAGGCGGACGTCTTTGAGCTTCCTCAGGCACGTTCCTGGCTTAAGGTGAGTGTTCTATTTTTTTTTCGTAACGTTGCACAAACCCATCGCTCAGCCCTACGAGGGCGAGCCTTAGTCTGGAGGGCCGGTGTCAGAATAAATTTCGATCGCGCTTTGAACTTGGTAAAACGTTATGCATGAGTTAGCAAGGGGATAAGTATAGTTACTTGTGAATACCTACACCAGTGAGTTGTGGAGAGTTCTCCTGAGTGAAAGTTCATTTATCTTGGTTCAACTACTTTAAAAAAGAAATCAAGTTCCGGTCCATATTCTCTCTCGGCTATATTTTGCTCAATAAATTTGCCACTAACATTCGATTACAGAAATGAAAGATGTAAAAACTCACTTTACTGGAATGATATCAGGTCATTTAGTCTGACATAATAATCATAATTTATTATGAGGTGGAATGATTTCAAACTTAACTGAAATCATATGGTGCGATAGAAAAAAGTTGTCCTGAACGATATGTAACTATCACCTCCTAATTTTTTTATTAATAAATGAAAAGTTTCAAATGCAGGCATAAATGTGAGCTTGATGATACACATGAGCCGATACATCTGTAACGAACTGTTCATATTCGCAAAAGTTTTGCCGTCTGGACAATGATAATTATGTGTTAAGTAGATAAAGGAGAATGGGGTCATGGAACAATAAGTGAAGTCCAAATTTTGTATGATAAATGGCTCATGAGAATGCGTAACACAAGTCAAACTGAAATTTAGGATAATGTAACTTGGAAACAGCTAAACGTTGGGACGTATTTTTCAATGCAGATCAGTTTATCTGAAAAAATCAAACGTTTGGATTCACTTCTGTTTTCCCCAAAGATGTAGTTAGATATCAAACAAACACATTTTCTGGCCGTGTGATCATGCATTGTATACACCAAATGTTGAAGGCTGAGCTGCTTTGCCTTATCGCGTGAGACGCCGCCTATTATCATTCGGCTACAGCGTGTGACCTAGTTACAGTGACGTCATTTCCGTGCATCTATTTCTACGTGTAATACAACAAAAGACTAAGGTAACATTAAATTTAATAATACCTCTTTGGTGTTTCGTTTTACTGAACACAGAATATCACCGCAAACATATATATTTATTCAGTTTTAACAACCGAAGACACAATGTAACTTGCAGCTACAGTCATTAGTAACGAAGGATCTAATTGCTGTGTGTGACGTCTTTGGGATTTATTGAAGAAACAGCAAAACTGACTCAGGCTTACTCTTATATTCTCAAAGCTTGTATTTTTCAATGCTGGATACGCAGTAAACGCTACCTTCATAGTTTGGACCTAATAGTATAACATAACGAAGTACACACCGAAGGTTAGGTACCGTTACATTTCATACGAGTTCTGCTCGATAGGATAACTGCCTAGGCTAAACAATAAGTAGAACTATTGGCATTGTTATCTCTGTCAGTAAGCTCCATGTATACGATGTAACGCTTTGATATATATGGGACTTCTTACACAGTTTAGACCGCTAATTAGCAATGGCGGACAGATCCCTACAAAATCTCAGTTGCTTCGCATTAACAATAGTGGAAATCTGCCCTCTAACATTGAACCATATGAACTGTTCGGTTTGTTTATCCTCTGGTAGAGTGCACCTGTTTGTTCATGTGACGTCAATGCAAGTGGTATCTATACAATCTAGTAATGTATCATATATTCATAATTTTCAACTTCACCCACTGATAGCCTTTAATCTTAAAGACGAAATGTGGCAAAATGGACCTGTTTGCTGCCTCATAGACCTACATGAGATGACTTGCCGTATAAATTCGTACAGTTTCTGAGAAATAGTTCTGCCATCAAAGTCAATACTCCTATTGGAGTTATGTGATCTTAGTTCTCCTTTATTTATTTTTTTAGACCTTCAATCACAATCGAACGAGATGTTAAGATGGTAAGATCTAATTTTCGGTCTACATGAGCAATTCAGAGGTCCTAAACCTCTGATTATATCTTTCTTTAAGTCAAACCGGTTAATTAATTACTCTATTACATAAAGAGCATTTGCAGACTGATATGAATCGGATTTTTGTTCAAACCGGTGATATCTCTTTTCCTCCACGAGTCTGTGTTCTTTTGCTGCTTCTTAGAACATAGGTTAATGAAGATAGATTTATAAATGACTGTATTTGTCCAGTTGAATGTTAAATGTGGTTCACAAATACTTTCAGTCAGAAACGGACGGAACTCCGGTAGGATTTAAATAATCACACTCCCTGCAGACGTATTGCCGTGAAATGTCCTTTAAACTCTGACAACCTGTACGTATTAAACAAATGAGAAAGGAGATGAATATAAACAATCCATATTGAAGTATTGTTTACACGTTTTTACAGCATACATACTGTTTCATACGGCAACAAATACTACAGCTGGACAACAATAAACAGGTATGTCTCAACTATTATATGCCACCTTCCAAATCAATCTACGTGTGATAAAAGTACGACCAGAGTCTGTACAGTAACAACTCGGTGGTCACGACAAACAAATTCACAGGACTGCTGCAGATATCAGATCATTTATGTGTAGATTTATCTCACATTTTATCAAAACTTTTCCATCTCTTTGTACCTAGTATCGTTGTTACACTCATAATCAAACGGGCATCACGGTTCTCGCAATACCCTGGTTACATCGTATGTAGATGAGGTACAAATTTGACTATCCGTACGATGCGAAACGCGTAACGGCAGGAAGATGGTGACGGGCATGGCCATGTAAGGATTTGCTTCTTTCGGTGAAGCGAAATTTATTAAACATTTTCTTTTTGTGAAAAAGAAGCCAGTTTAAGGTTTTCAATACTTGTTTTACAGTATAGGATGTGCAGAAGTAGCCGACATTGCGCTTTGATAATAGCGGAATTTTTTGAGAGCCCCAAGAAAATACGCCGAAACTAATGGGTCTGCATGTGTTCCTTTAAGTTGAGGGGATTATGCACGTTGTGACTGAAGACAAGTTAGTGCAGTCTTAGATACATATGCTCACTACTATACATTGCAAGACTATTGGCAGAAACTTTGACAAGAACATTAAAAAGGACATTAAAATAAAACAGTTTACACAAAACCCATTAGAGGCAGTGCAGCTAAGTGAGTGATTGTTACTTCCATCAACAACAAAAGGCTCCACGTGATATGGTACACCTTAAAAACCAAACATAAATTTTGTCAAGCTATCCTTCCAGAGATACCGTGTTTACAAAGTTTTATTAATTTTACCCCAAATGACGCCAAATGACCTTTGATCTCCACCAAAAACTACAGGATTCATGTACACCATGTGGTATACCTACATGCCAGTTTTGTGAAAACTACCCTTCTTGGAATACCGAGTTTACAAGGTTTTCACACTTTGACATCTGTTAACCTTTGACCTCCAACAGTGTACCCCTACTCAAAATGGTACACATACAGACCAAATATGAGATTTGTCCAAGCTTCCTTTCTTAAGCTATCGTGTTTACAAGGTAGGCGTCACAAACATACATCTGAGTGCGCGTCTATTCATGTTAGTTACCATTTGTAAGTCAACGAGTAATGCGAAAACACTGCAGTAACTCATGCATATTGGTATTGCTGAATGTTCATAGATGGTGTGTCCATGAAGTCACTAAATCTCGTGTTTTGGACTTCCCCTTATGGTACATGCGATTATACAGAGTCATTTTAACTCTAGGGTAAGGTCGGGCGATCCGAGTTTGTGGGGCGAGATCGCCAGAAAGGCCTAGAACTACAACACTGAGTTCACAGGATACCGCATCCACTCAACTTACCGATGGTTCTCTTACATAGCTAACTACCTAGAAAAATGAGCTTACAATAAGAAACAACAATTAAATTTTTTACAAATCTGAAGGATCTGAAGAATGAAGATTGCCTTATGTTACTTACTAATGATGTTAGTTTTCGCTATTCGCAAAATCATTAAAGTTATAATGTTTTATTAGGCTCACCACAGAGGGCCATACATAACCGAAGTTCCTTGGTTAGTATATCGAGTACGTCTGAGATCCCTTCCGCTCCCTAAAAAAGAAGAAATAAGTATTATTTTTTTCTTTTTAAATAGATTGTTTCTGCCAACAAACCATTGAAATACACATATGTCTACTGTTTATACACTGAAACTGATTGAGATAAGGAAACCGTTTACTTACAAAATCGCCTGAAAAGGTTAAAGCTACAATACTGACATTTCGTAATTTGATCCCTGTTGACCTCAAATGTCATTTGAAACTCCTCTAAAGATATTTAAAAGGTAGACGTAACATAGATACATACATACATACACACACATACATACACACACATACATACACACATACATACACACACATACATACATACATACAAACATACATACATACATACATACATACATACATACATACATACATACATACATACATACATACATACATACATACATACATACATACATACATACATACATACATACATACATACATACAAGCATACAAGCATACAAGCATACAAGCATACAAGCATACAAGCATACAAGCATACAAGCATACAAGCATACAAGCATACAAGCATACAAGCATACAAGCATACAAGCATACAAGCATACAAGCATACAAGCATACAAGCATACAAGCATACAAGCATACAAGCATACAAGCATACATGCAAAGGCTACGGTTATCATAGAAACCAAAACATTGAACTGCAGCCCGCAGAGGCCGAAGAGGTTAACGGCAGGAACTCAAGAAGAAAGGACGTATCGATTCTAAGAACGTTCAGTTAAGTCAATAAAGACTGTTCAAGTTTGAGACTGCTGAATTTGTTATTTAATAAAATTTGATACTCCGACACTGAGAACTTAGGTAGGCAATCCTTAATATTTGGATTACGAAACTATGTAAGCAGGCACTTAGACAATATGAAAAGGTTTAGTAAGTAGATGGAAAATATTGTGTGATAATTTCAGTATCCTATTAAAAGGTTTAAAGTAAAGTGATTGCGTGTATAGGAAAATGTTAAAACTTGGAAACTTTATGTCTAAAAATTTGGTAAGGCCTTTACATGTTCTGTCTTGTTTTTTATTCCTTTTGCGATTTGAATGTTTGTCAATATCAAAGAAATCTTTCAACCAACTAGCATATATGTAAGTATATTTTCATCAAACCTTCTAAATTCCTCGCACATTTTATTGCATAATAGTTCATTTTAGCGGTGAAGAAGAATGTCCTCAATGACAATAATGTGAAGCTGACGGTATAACGAAGAGGAGAAGGAGGTGGAATACGGACGGAGGAGAGAGATGGAGAGAGGTGGAGAGAGCAGAAGAAGAAGACAAAAGGAGTTCAAGATTATCGAGGAGTGTCCTTTACACTTAAAATGCTCATAATCACATTAGATTGTCGTTTGACTAACTTTGTTAAACGAGATGAGTAGATTATACTTGACTACGTCTGATATGTCTAATTGTATATATCTCATTGTAACGATGCAGTTGTTCAGTTTTCAGCCTTCTTATACTATAAAGTTCTTACATTAACCGATAGACCCCACAGAATCGGACGGCCGATGAACACAGCAGTCGCCCCCAGTGCCAGGGCTTTGAATACGTCACTTCCTGTCCTGAAACCAGAATCGACGAAAACCTCCGTATCGGTTCCTTTCACAGCATCCACTACCTCGGGCAGAACGTCTAACTGTTTAAGAAAGGAGACTTAAAGCTGGAATGTGAGTTGTACAGGCAATCCCCTGGTCATCTATCTTTGTTCTTCGTCAGTGTTTCAGGGAAGAGAAAGTAGGGGGAAAGATCACTACCTGTCACAAAATCTGAAAGGAAAGCATTCACGCATCTTCCAGATGTTTCAATACGCAATTTGTCTGGACATTTTTGTTGGCCCTACAAAATTCAGACTCTACAAGAAACTATAGCAGTCAATCACTTGAAATGAAACGTAGCGATTGGAATTGATATGAACATTCATGTATGCAGAGATTGTGCGTAAACGATGCTTTTTTTGTAGTGATTATGACATATTCCGAGAAATTTGACTTCCATTGACAAATTTTCAACTCATATCCCAGGGATTGTTCTAAAGAATCCCCTTGGTTATTTGTCCTTATCCCATTTCACATGACGAGATGATTCGATAACAAAAATCCTTAGAGCATACATGAAACATGAAAATTACGTATTGGCCGACCGATTAATCAATGAAAAGTTGGAAGTACCCACAAATTCCAACAAATTCAATTAAATATTGACCATTTTAGAAAAAAACAAGTCGTCTGTTTTTCAATTAAAATTGAATCATGAATAAACAAAACAAATTTACAAATTTGTGACGACGAGGGAGGGGTTCATTGGATAGGCCTAATGGATATTTTTGTTCACATAGCCCTTATTTCAAGGACACTAGATACTTTTATGTGCCACAAGTAGGGTTTTATTTTGGAAGCATAAATTATCTTATTTTAAAATATTAATATCTATCGGTAATATAACGATAATGTATAGGCCTAACAAAAGAAGCACATGGCACTGTGCAACACCCTGTGTCATATTTATTTGTCATATCGCGTTTTCATTTTTGTCAAACAGAAAATATCTCACAAGCGGTAAAAGATAAAAACACAATTCTAACGGATTTCAGTCAGTGAATTCAACTTCTGCATAAAACCAGTTTGGTTCTAGTGGCATATCACATGGTCTTTCATTAAGTATAAGAGTTTGTGGAATCAACAGTTTCCATTGTTAAAGCTAAATAAGATTTTAATGTGATTACTTCAACTGGCCAGATAAGTTATGTTTTTTCACAGGAGTGTTATATCATGTCATACGAATAGATTAAACTAAAAATTCAGACAATACTAAATTATTTGGAATTCCTTTTACGTCCAATTTTCAGAAGTCTGAACGTTCATTTGTGGTCATGGGCATCAGTATTTCTTTCCCTAATACGGAAACTCATCCCTGCTCTCTAGTATCACTTGGGGAAAGACATGTTTGAATGTATATCACATGATCATGGTGAGAGGGAAAACAGCAATTTCAGTGCTTAAAAGTAAATCAGAATATTCTGTTAAACGGTCACTTGACTATGTCTCCATGAGGGAGATCAAAATAATCTTTGAACAAAGTAGAGAACAAACGACTGAGGAGCCATTGTGATGAGGATCAATTGACGAATCTTCGTGAAGGCTTGTTGTAGAAAGTTTAAAGAGCGGGGATAAATAAAAGCTGTGCTAAGAGACTTGTCTTTCGTGCAAAGGCAAATAAGGGCGTTATTTTTACATTCAAATTCATTGTTATATTCTTTTTCAATATTCTCGAACATTGCTCTTCAAACTAAAATGTTTTCACTGGTTTTGCTTTGCACAAAAATGCATAATCAATGAAAGATTCATTCTAACGCCGAAGTTTTGCGCGGTATCTTATGTTCATAAAAACAGCTAACATTCAAGGAGAAGGAAACCCTGGGAATATATTGATCAAAATGAAGCAGAAGTGTTTGACAAACATCTTCCCAAAGTTTCATTCAGAGATATTGTTTCCTGTCCAAGTTTCACACTTTTGAAATTCAGAGAAGGGTGCTGCCATTTTTGCCTAAGTTGAATGTAAAACAACTTGAGTAAGTCGAATAATGATGTCACATAACCATTGATAGCAAAAATTTTAATGCATTTCTTTATATTCTGTAGCTATTATTTCTATCAATCCGAAACACACTTGTACACATTTTGTGTGGAATTACTGAGGTGTATCATGCAATAATCAAATCATTAATACTATGACTTGAATCTATGCATGACTGTTAAAATTTATTGACAATGAAATATAAAGAAAAACAAAAGCTTTTCAATCACATGTGGTCTGGTGATGTCATCACAATTTCAAAATGGCAGCTTCCTGATAATTTTTTATGAATATTCAAATTGCAATATCTTGGAAAGTAAGCAAAGTATTTAACTGAAATTTGGTAATGGTGTTCCCCATATGTTAGTCTCTCATTCAACATTGTCAAAAGTCTTGACTTGCCTTCTCCTTTCAGCCTTGCATAAAGCTTTACCACATTTCTGAGTGACTGTGTAACCCGCACTTCAAGGGGCTATGTGTGAAATCAAGATAAATTCCTGGCGGAGCTCCCCTGGCTGCGTTTTTATACTTACTGTAGCCGGTAGTGAGTCTAACTGTCGTCCACCATGATTTGAAACCCACACTGCGTCTGCCCCGTTATCAACAGCTTCTCGTGCCGCTTTCCCTATTTATTAGAAAGGAAACAATCCAAATAAGATTTTGTCAACTGGCAACCAAAATATTTCTTGATCAGTGACGTACTACGGGGTCTTAAGCCCCTCCTCCCCCCCTCCTAACCACCAAAAGATACTGGCCCAGATTTATGAGAGCTAAACCTACTGATATTTTTTTTTTAAAAAGTAGTGTATTGTTTGAAACGTGGACGCCTTCATTCAGGGGACAGGACACAATTTTAGATTGCACCTCGCGATTTAGCAGTTTTTCTCTCACCTGTCAATATTCCTTTCAGTACAACGGACATGCTGGGAACAACGGATTTCACCCATCCAATAATATCAAAGTTTGCAGGCGTATCTTGGATCCCCTGCCACATCAGATATCCAATAAAAGAGACAGGTCCATCTTTATAAGCACGGTAAGATTCTTCGTCATCTTCGAATACGCAATTAATTATTCTGGTAAAATAGATAACATAGAAGGATTAAATTGAGTTAAATGTTTTATTTTTATTTTGTGTATTCTAAGGTTTACCCTCAGCAAGTTGACAGAAATTGCGCGTAGTTGGTCGGTATTACCTGAAATTGCCCATACGATGCTTCCAATCCTGGAATAAACATTTAACTTGCACACTCAGTCTTGAACGTCGTTTCTAGTTTTGAATTAACTCAGCCTTGAATGCTGGATAACCTCTTTGCTTATCACTGAACATGATGCAACAAAAGATCACATGAATGCTATGAAACTTTTTCTCAAGGGTGACACCCATTAGTACTATAGATCAAACATTAGCTTCGCATAAAATGACGTCGCAGTAGTTCAGAAATATGCAAACTAATTATGAGTGATTTCACTCGATCCCTACAATTACTTACCCTTACATGAATTACGTCAAAGGTGTATCAACTCATGTTACTGAATGCAGGTGCATTTAAGCCTAGATATATGTAATACAGCGATAAATATATCACGTTGGGCCTTCGTTGAGAAGAGAGTTCAAGAGACCGATTTTAGACTTTTAGATAGGTTGATATGTTAGTGGAAGTATTTACTTACTGGTTTTCCTGTTTTAATAAAATGTCCACGAGGTAAGGATTGTCTTTCGTCTTGAACTTATGAGAAGGTCTCAGTACGCTGTCTATCGTCAAAACCACAGCTTTGAATCCAGATGACTCTGCCTTTTGCAATACCAACCTCATCAAATTCTTGTTCTTGAGCAAATACGTTTGGACGAAGAAAAGTCCGTCCGGGAAGGCCGACGACAAAGTGCGCATATCAGTAGTCGCTGTTGAACTCAGGGTCATCGCGACGCCGTATTGTGATGCCGCTTAACGGACAAAAAGAAAAACAAAAGCAAACCAGGAAGGGAAAGCTATGACGTAAAATCATTTCACTGATGCTGCTGGAGAAATGCTATCTCCCCCTTCCCCTCCTTTGTCCCCTCTTCGCACCTCCCCTGCCCTCTCCTCTCACCTTCCGTGCCCTCTTCTCCCCCTCCCTTGCCCTTCCCTTTCCCCAACAAATAACAACTCCGTCGGTCCCACTCAAGCATGTGAGAAAAAATAAAGATATACGGTTGTCTGAAGTTATAATTGTTCACTCGGCAGAATAAATCTACGCAAGTACAATGTATCTGAACTGATTAATAAAGAAACGCAAGGATTGATACTTGTAAGCTCTTAATCTTTGTTTGGTAGAAACTACATTTGGAGCTATTATAGAAACAGATCCAAAATGAAAGACATACAACTAGACCATGTTTGACATGTCGAAATAAGAACCTGTGATCAAGAGAACAATTCTAGAAAACGTTTGCATGCGATTTTAGTCGACTGATACCATTGCAATACCTACAGGTGTAGGACAAACGCGCGATTTTGAGGAGTGAAGAATCCACCACAAGTTTTGAAAAAAATACGCAAATTTCGCGATCTTGATAGTAAAGAGCACAGTCACATGTAACCGCTGAACCGGTCATTTACTAAGTAATAGCTAGTACTATCAGTGTTCATACGTGCGTTTCAATGATAGATCTATCAACTCTGGACCGTGCATTAAATGTATGCACGATGATGCACTAGAAAGCATTATCCTACCGTTAATGCACAGGGTCAAAGTTGACTAACCTTGTCCATTTATGCAATGCTAGATTCTGATGAAAAAGACGAAACAGAAAGAGAATTTGATTTTGTAAAAAACCTCATTTCTATGGAATAAACAATAAAGCGTAGACGGATTCACAGCATACCGGTCAACAATGCCACAGCGTGTTCGTGTGCCATAGAAAAAGTACCACAATTGTTTTGTGTCGATCTACATTTTAATTGCATTCATCCGCCGGTGATTCTCTCTGAAGTTGACCGTTTATTTTCCTTAAGACAATGCACGATCACCTGACTGTAATGAGCCAATATTAGTTGAGGATTCTCCCCAATTATGTATGAATATTGGTTCAAACGAACTCTTTAGATTTATTTCTCGAATGTTTTCACACTCAATTAGGTCTTATACCGTAAATTTCTTGTAACTCACCAGGAGCTGGCCGTACGCACTGCATGCTGGCATCGGTGTTAAATGTTTACAAGTAAATCGATTTGAACAACTTCATTTTGTGTACAACTTGTGATGGGGAAGTCGAATTGACTCACAATTGCAGTACGCGGGAATTTCGCCTAAAGAGGGGGGGGGGGACTGAAAAGGCTTACATTTTTCGTAAATCTAAAAAGTACAATATGCAAGATACCGTAAAAGGGAAAGGAAAAATGCAAAAATACAAGATCGCGTATTTGTCCAGCCCCTATCAAAATTATACCTTTTGCTGTTTCGAATTCACCATTAGGATGGGCTAACACATGCAGTGCTGTAGGTGCAATGCAGACCGGAGATGGTATCCGATGGCCGAGGACGGTCGTTGATGTATCCACAATACCAGAGATACCACGTAACACTCTCGGTCTTAATCTGTACCTATAAAGACAAAATAAAATGCATACAAGAACACACTACAGGAGAGTTGACAGATTCATAACGGACTCCTGGCGAAGATGATGGACTACTTTTCACCTTAATACATTGTTCTTCACGTGTGCTTTCTTTGAGTGAAAATTGTGGCTCCTGAACTAGGAACCCCCCATTTAAAATCCCACAGAGTGATTCCACCAGTGGGGGGATACGGTCCAAAAAAGATTGATTTGGTTTCTGCGCTGAAATCTTAGCGGAACTGGGTCATGTGGTAAATGTACTGGACTGCCATGCAATGACCACAATAAAACTCTCATGCAAACCCTCAAAAGCAATTGTCGTCGAAACTTGACGATTTTTCATTTTTATTTTCGGAAAAAAAGAAAAAAAATACACGAAGGTATGGTATTTTTCAAAAGTCTTCCAATTTAGGAGAGTGTGGAGTATAGCTAATCCTTTGATGCTCAAAGTTGAAAACGATCAATAAACAGCACATCCTGCTTTAACGGTGAAAGAAAAGTGCTGAAAAATTACAAGTTTACTTTTACGCGTTTTGAAAGTTACTTACTATAGCCACGATAACCGCCGCCCATGTTATGAACATTATAAATCCCTTCTTAAAACAACACTTATTAGAAAATGGTCTTCATGTTTTACTTACATGCATATTATTATGCTGAATATATACCTGTCATGTGTCGTTGAGACAGGTTTGTAGATTTATTTGTAAATTAATGAACTATAGTTCGATGATCATTAAAAAAACGTGACACCAGTAATCGGTGGACTTTGAAACAGTGGTTAATATCTAAAAAAATCAAACTAAATTTGTTTGAAAATTAAAATCAAGTATACACTTAAGTTCCTATGTAATTAACTTTCGTCGGAATGAAAAAGTAAGTGGATGTCTTATTTTGATAGTTCCTTGTCAGTATGTATTACTGTACTTGACATATATCGTGGAACGGCTGATCAACTTTTTCAACTTTTTCATACCTCCCCCCCCCCCCCCCACTGGCAAGGTTTTCGAAGTTTTGCTAAGCAAGTATACAAAAAGATAAAACGGGTTTACTAATTAAGAAGTTTAGGTTTAGTATAATTAAGAATTAAAACCTTTCGAATACTCGACGGTTATCCTCGTAGGTCTCCCTGTTTCCAGTAGCAGCATGGTAGTAGTTCCACGTGTGAGGATGCAAAACCTTCTCTGCCTGTGTCTCGTAATCTGCTATGTTACATGCTTTGAAAGTTGCCATGACGACCAGCTACACAGAAAAATACAAAGTAGAAATATAAAAAAAGGGTGACGAAAACTAAAATTTTTAACGAATATGCTAAACAAGTGATATGATGATAAGATGTAATTCTCCTCATATTCTTACGTAATACAAGGAACACTGTATATAATGACATTGGGAGACAGCTGTTTTGATTCCATTTCACCATTTAGGTTTCACAACTTGGGGCAAATTTAACCGAATTTCTCAAAACCAAAGATCTTACACAACAAACATTTTTATATGTCTCAGGCTAAACTGATTGTGATTATAGTCTGTATTCAGTGATACAAAAAACCCTTCATTAAATAAAACCATAAATAGTCAGCAAATTTCCGCCTTGTGTAACATTCAAAGGCATTTAAAGCAACCTTTGCATTACGTACTTGCTTCCATAGGATGGCCTAACTCCTGAATGTCTATAGCAATTCTGATAAATCCTTTACAAATGCTTCGACCATTGGGCGAAGGAAAAAATGTCAGATGTTAAAGGCAATTTTCTCTATCTCCTGAGACAGAAACAAAATGTCAGTCTGGTTGTTTAGAAAAAGACGTTTACCAATTTTACGATGAATCGTTGAAATATTTAGGCCATAAACACATTGGGCACACACCATTTAAGTGATTCATTCTCGCTATTCCAATATGACTAGTTCCGACAAAATGGACCACTTATCGACACTTACCGAAATTGTGTGCAAATCCATATACAGATTTAATCAAAACCCTGTTGACAGAGGCGACCCGCATACTGAGCCTTGTAGAATTTGAGTGTACGTAACATTGGAGTATATAGTATAAATTTTGTACTAACACAACAAGTCGGTAATATTTCTTTCAGTACATGTTAATATACTCGTGGGCATGCTACGTCATTGACGCTAGGCCTTGGTCATCGTAATTCCTTACCAGTAAACTAGAACACGGTATCTTTGAATAGTGTGTGCAAATGATGAGTTTTCATGCGACGGTAAACAAATAAGTTCAAAAGGAACGTGACGGCTTGTAGATTGCAGACTGTGAATTGGTTTATATTTATATGTAAACAAAACGGTTGCTACCTGCAGAGCATGCGCTTAGACAGAGTTGTTGCGGACGGGAACTGTCTGGACCACCAATGTTATTGAACACACTCATGAGAGAAGGGATTATGTGGAAGGAGTGACTATTCCTCCTCCTCTTAAAAAAAAAAAAAGGGGGGGGGGGTAAGAGGGACTCGGGCGGGGATTACCATATTTGCAGCTTTACTTGTAGCCTTATTTTTTTCATTTCCCTTTACCTGTACTTTAACGAACGGATCCACCCAACTTTTTTTCCTCCGCTACATAGGTACAGTATACGTCCCAGGTAAACAGAGACTACAGTAAATAGGCCTTAATTATCCAATACATAACAAACTTAAGCTTCCTATAGAGTAAGGGTAGTAAGGAGAGAGAGAGAGGCGGAGAGAGAGAGAGAGAGATAGAAAGGTGGAGAAAAAGCCTACGCCTAACTGTATTTCTTGGAATGACAAAATGTTAACTTCCAGCGCATGACTTTATTCGTTGAGTCATGTAGCAGAACATACCAATACGGCCAGTCTATCGAGGCCTGCCAGTGGGTGGTGTTGCGGTAGTATACATAATAGCTACAAGACATAGTGATTCTACTTTGGGGTCAATACTGTAGGCTGATAATATTGTAGGCCTAATCACAACGTGTTAAAACAACATATTACGTCCGTCACAGGCTGCAAACTGAGTGCTTCATACAAGACAATGACAGAGGCAATACATATTAGCCTATATACACATACGATATATATTATATCACATATATATATACAATGATGACACTGTATCTACCGTGCTTTCTTGTTCCGTGCCTCACAGTACGTGTGCAGGTGTAGCTCTGACTCTGTTGTTGTTTTTAATACCGACTGAATCTGACTGACCCTGACAGTTCCAGTAATCCCGCAGTTCTGTTACAGTATAAGCAGGGGGTGTTATACTAGAGACAGATGATTTGGGGTCAAAATTAGTTCAAGGGCAATTGTATTAACCTCTGTTTTCATGGTTACACTTAAATTATTACTACCTGTTTTCATATCCGCCATTTACTGCTCTTAAGTGCGCAGATCTCAAAATTCCGCAATTTTTGTTTATCCTCAACTATCATGCATGCACGTCAGACTCACAGTTTGACCTATAGTCTTGTGATAAAAAGATGTTACAGTAGTTCTTTTCTTTCAGTAACTTGTACAGGTTCGAATAATACATGGTAAGTCGCCAGGCAAATCTTTGTGGGATTAAATAACTGATTCGTAAAAAACTCAGCGAAAGTGCTATATTTCTCAGATTAATGTAAGACTGGCATTCCATTACCGAATTACGGATTTGTGTTTTGTGTGAAGTCGTGGTAGGAGTTGAAGTTGAACAATTACTAGTAGTACGCCAGTGCAACTGCAAGTGCACGTAAAACTGACTGAAGTCTGACAAATAGAAAAAAAAAACAGTCATTTTGATGACAAGTGCAAGTGTGAAAGTAATCTAAGAATGTAGTGCCTGACTTACTGCCACTTCGACAGTCTTGCTAATCTGGAATATAGCAGTATTTTTTGATGGTTTTCTTTTTGAAGGGGGTGGTGTGCACTTCTGATTGTACTTCTGACACCTGCATGCTGCTACCCCATCCTCTCTGGAATGGCCTTTCCATTCATTGCACCGAAAACTTGCTTCTGATTTTATTTTACAGTTTTTTTTATTTTGATTTTAATAAACAATTTTCAGATCCAGGTTTCTACCCAAAATATAAAGGGAGACACTTTTGATTAAGCTACTTTTATTGACCCCAGGATAGATAAATAATGAAGTGAACCATAGTCCGCAAGTTGTAGGAGGACTCGGCAATAGGGAAAACCATCCCAGATGAATCTTTATTCATGAAAATAATTTAATACCTGAGGTCAGTCTTTGCTGCAGTTTGGATTGACATCACTAAGTTGTTTTGGGGTTTTTCAATGGTACAGTCTGATAAGTGGACTAGCCCTATTGTTTGGGAATGATGTAAACACTTGTTTGTTTCATATAGAACTGTACTGCATATGCGCATGCCATGTACGGTTTGCTCACTGTTCTTTGTATAGTTATTCCTGGGTGTATCTCCGCTGCGATTCTATCCTATTTATTGTATTCGTATGTAAGTAGAAATCACAGTACTGTTTTCTCTGTATTAGTTCTGTACATTGTGTACGTTGGTTCTTTCGTTCAAAAATGTTTTGCTCATGTTCGTTGATATTGGTACGTGTTGCATGTGTGTTGCAAAACATAATGTCTATTTCGGGCAATTATACAGCAGTAGTCACCACCCAGACTTTTTTTTGCGTGTTTGTGCTTCTACTGCCTGTCTGGGTTTTCTAGCTGTGTCTTTGCGGCTACGTCTGTTATTTGCCTTGCAGTATCGCGTTGATCGAAATGATCGAAATAGTACTGTAACTGGTGGTGCAAATTGTTCCTCTGCATCTCGCTATCCCTTTAAGAGGACAAAGTATCAAATTGTGTTACTATTGTTTTTTTACATCGGCTGGGAATGACGAAGCTCTGAGACTTTTTGTTGTGAGATATATAGTAAACACGCCCGAGTTCTTCCCCTCGTTATCGGAGCTTATCTCCGGTGCGGTGTCCTTGGAAGGGGTGTTTTCTGGGTTATTGGAGGAAAAGTAATAAGGAACTAAGTAAAAGATCCAAAATAGGAGAAATAAAGTGGTTTCCGGGGGTCATAGAAAAAGTAAAGTTTTAGGTTCCTGATAGAGAGCTGTTTCCTCCTCTCTGACGGGCAGTTCTAAGATCGCCAGAGAACAAGCAAGACTAGAGTCCGTGGAATTTGTGTGATTGCATTGTAGCCACGTTCCGACACAGTTAATTTGTAAGTGTGAGTTTTGATATACTTTTTTTAACGTAAATGATTTAAGTCGTAATTGATATTTCACTAAAGGCTGAGACGAGATTTATAATTTACAGAGTTTGTCCCGACGTTATACCAAATTGTGTTATTTCTGGTGATAACTTATCGCTACCCTTGCTAAGGTTATTCGGTCATTCATGAGGAGCCCCGCTTATGAATTAACTCATGTTAAATTTGATCTAGAGTCTGTACCCAAGAAGATTACGACAATGCAGACTCCTAAAATATTTGTTCCCGTCCGATACTGATTTTGTAAATGTTACTGCTTTGGCTCTGTGAGTGAGGCGGGCTTCCGTAGTTGAACTTAGGCCGTATAAGAACGCTTCGTTGTTGCGCTGCGTTACGACGCTGCGTAAGTGCGCTACGTAGGTGCGCCGCGTAACTGCGCCGCGTAACTGCGCTGCGTAACCCTGTGCTGCGTAATTCCACGCTGTGTATAACGAGCAGATTGCTGCGGTAAGCTTTAGTGTAACCTTAAGATGATTGCGTAATTGTCCAGAGGTTGAACGGAAGAGACAGAATATACCTTTTTCCAACTTTACCGATCATCTCCAGTGTCATTTCTTTTGAGTTTCTTTCCCCCGCGAAACCTAAGGTTCGCTATTGCAGCCCTCACTAAGCTGTTAGAGAAGTGACGTTACAGTACAATTTGCCATCATTAGTGTAAATTGTTAGTGATGTTAACATCATGGTCAAGAGCTAGTTCTGTTTCGTGCAGTATAGTATCCCCCTTCCAACATATTCCTATTTGCGTTGTTCGTGTATCTGCGTAAATGTTATTCTCTTTGCTTCTAACTTAATAGTTAGGGCTAACGCTAGTTAATTAACATGAAATGTGTAACGTTAGATGAAGACCTATATAAGGACCTAACGTCGTTATACGCCTAGTATTTTGATGCATTTAAATTTCATTTCGTTTATGGCCCATAGGTTGTTTGATTGTTTCACTGACGTAATTGTACTAGAAGTATATTTTGCCTCCTATGTTTCCATCTATAGCTAGTCTAGCCATCTAGGCCTAATTGATTCTTTTGTGAATGTGTGGGGTTGTGATGACTACACAAGCGTAATCTATAACAGTTAGGACAAAAATTTGGCATACTTATAAACCATAATGCTGCCTAGATTAGGTCTACCCTCAACCTGCAGTCACTAAGTTTGCAAGACAGTCGTTTAGATAAAAGCAAGTAGGCCTAGGTCTACCCTTTGACTAAATCTAGCTGCGTCGATTTTAATGTTTCTAGTTAGTGAATTTGACAATGGTTAAGTTTTACAGGTTAACCTAACTTTGGCGTATATATTACACTTTATGCACGAACAGCAGCTAAGTCTAATTTAAGTGTTCAAGTTAACAAAGGCCTTCTGGTAATATTTTTGATGAAGCGTGATTTACCGACGCCGCAATCACAGGTGTGCCTAAATTTTAACGCCAAATTTAGCAAAGTATGAGATGTCTAACGTAAGCCAAGGTCTACCTTACAGAGTTTCGTGTTGTTTCCATTTGATTTTCAGATTGTTCTTCTTAGTTTTGCCTCCCATAATTTCCTTTTTGCAAGGTTTGTTGGGAAACATTACAAACAAACCCCATTTTCTGTCCGATTGCTGCATCTCCATGCAGCACAACAAAGCATTTTCGAAAGTTGCACACAAATGTCATCATGACTCTCAAGTGATTCCATATACGTCTGCTCTGTTCAACATTTGTTTTCAGATATCTCATTGATTGACCATCATTCACGATGAAATCTCAAACAAAAATGAGCCGTTCATTCTGCATCAACAGGCGGCATTGCAAAGTATATGTGACAAGCACACATTTATGTGCTTTTCTTTATTTGTCTGTGAAAACCGCACGTTTTTCTATCATTTTCTTTTGTTTTTCGATCTGTGAAACACACATACGTATGTGCGTGTACTTCTTTTTTTTTTTTTTTTTTTTTATGTGCGTCACTTTTTTCCTCTTGGTTCGGCCAAGGCCCGCTAACGTCGTCGCTGTACCACGCTCCATAACGTGTGCGTATGATCTGTAATGAAGATCAACTACAGACTGAACAAAATTTAGGTCCAAACTGGGCGTTGTCCCCTCTCGACCAATCCAAACAGGTTACACAGTTGGCCAAACTCTCTCTATATACGGCTCTGAATTAGATGTTGTACATACAGAGCGCCCATACAACAATATCCTAGCTGCTCCGTTCCATAGCGGACGGACGCGGTCAGAGGAAATGCAGTTCAGAGGAGGGGCTCCCTTAAATTTTATCTTTATTGTACTGTGGGATATATGTGGTCGTGGATTGTGGGAGTAGGGTCGGAAAGATACTAAGTCTTGACCAAGACTGAGTTTGACCTAGCGACCCGGTTTTTTAGAAGCTTGCATTTTTTTAGAGAGACGGTAGTGAATTGAGCTTCAGCAGTAAACTCACAAAGTGCTAGAATGCATTTTAAATGTCGTACTGAGCTGAGAAATACTGAATTTTACGGAATAGATGGTGATGGATTATTACGTATGTGTGACAAATGGAGAATTTTTCATATTAACCAGAATTCCACATGAGAATTTCACATATTTACATGATAATTCTAATTTATCGCAATGTATTTAAAGTCTGTGTCTTAAAATTATTTGATGATTTATGAATGTAATTATTATTTTTTAATTAAGTTGTCTGGTACATCCTGATCAAGTATCAGCTCATAAAATGGGGACAAATCTTCAATATAAAGATCAATCAACCATCTCCAAAAATATCGCCCTTCTTTTAATCATGAATTGATGTATATGTCTTTCCCAGTTCAAGATGCACCCCACGATTTTAAAAGGATAACCTTCCAAAATATTATCTCGCCAGTATAGAAGCGAGCCTGTCTCTTTGTCATTCTTTGTTAAACTCTCCCTGTCTTAAATTATTATGGAGGAAAAGAAGAAAAGTCAGTGGATTTTTCAATATTTATTTGAATTCGAATTGTATCGAACAGAGTGAACTTAAGCAATTTCAATACCTTAAGAGAACAATGAGCAGTACTTTTCTTTCTGCAAACATATATACTCTTATGACATTGATAAAACCACTGGCTTCATGCAATTACAGTACAATATATTAGCTGGAGAGTGAAACACCTCGTGTATTGTACTAAAATAATTATACTAGCAGTAATTCACAGTATGAATCAAAACTTGTGATTTCATTTATTTCATTGTTTATTTTATTATGAATATAAAATCTGTTCTACCACTGAGCACTCTATCGTCAGTTTTTTGCTGGACTTATATCGTTTTGTATATACATATATATTGCCATTGTATTGCACGTAAACCATTTTATTTTTCTAATTTAAGGCAAACCAATAAAGTGATGCTGTGGAAGCCATAAATTCATATTGTTTCTAGTTCAGATATATTTACTTCAAGAATTACTACACAGTACTACAAAACATATATTGTTTTGCTTTCCAGGCAGATGTATGACTCTGAAGTTATGACCTTGAAGGAAAATGCTCCATCTCATTAAACGTGCACCCTTGTTCTTAAATTTGCTAATATAAACCAATGGGTTGTGATCAGTATACACCACTGTTTGATAAGGACCATTTACGTATATTTCAAAATGTTCCACAGCTAAAACCAACGCTAACGCTTCCTTGTCAATTGTGGAGTATTTTTGTTGACTTGCATTATTTAAATTTCTTCTAGAAATAAATAACAGGATTATCTAAACCTTGATCATCCTCTTGAAACAAAACTGCGCCGACACCTACGTCACTCGCATCAATAGCTATTTTAAACGGTTTCTGATAATTTGGAGCTGAAAGTACAGGTTCACTAATAAGCATAAGCTTGAGATTTTCAAATGCTATTTGACAATCCTCTGACCAAATAAACTTGACACTCTTTGATAAAAGATTTGTGAGAGGACTAGCAACCTCTGCAAAATTAGGACAAAATTTCCTGTAAAAACCTGTCATTCCCAAGAAACGTTTTAATTCTCTTTTACTTGTAGGAATTGGGAAGTTCCAATAGCTTCAACTTTAGCTGTTTTAGGGAGAACTTTTCCCCCACCGACAATATGACCTAAATAAGTCACAGAGGCTCTGCCTAAATCCCTTTTGCTGAGATTAACAGTTAAATTCGCTTTCTTTAGTCTATTAAAGAAATCTTTGGTTTGGTCCATGTGAGATTCCCAATTATCTGAATATATAATAACATCATCAATATATGTTCTACATCCATTTAGACTACTGTATACTTTGTTCATGAGGCGGGTGAAAGTACAAGGCGCATTTGTCTTACCAAAAGGCATAACATTACAAGACCATACACCATCCGAGGTAACAAAAGTAGAAATTTCTTTTGCTCTGTCTGTTAACGGTAACTGCCAATATCCTTTCAATAGATCGTATTTACTCACAAACTTGGCATTTCCAATTTGATCAATACAATCGTCAATGCGTGGAATTGGGTGAGAGTCACAGTTAAGCTTTCTATAATCAATGCATAGGCGCTGCGACCCTTCCTCTTTCGGTACAAGTAACACAGGTGACGCCCAAGGGCTATTACCTGGAGAAACAATGGAATTCTTGAGCATGTAATCAATTTCCTTCCTAATCATTTGCAACTTACATGGATTTACTCTATATGGATGCTGTTTTATCGGTTCAGCATCTCCCACATCAACATCATGAAATAATACATTTGTTCTACCAGGAGTGTCCTTAAGAATACTTCCCTTCCCTTTCATTCTCCTGTAAATGTTTCAACTTACTATTAAGAGTACCCAGTACAGCAGAATTTGTGTTATCAACTTTTACATGTTCATCCACTTTTACTCCCTTACTGTCTTCTACAACTGACACAATACAAGCTTTCTCCTTTCCTTCAAAATAACGCTTTAGCATATTAACATGACATAAACGAGTTGCTTTACGCCTGTCAGGGGTTTCAACAATGTAATTTACATCACTTAATTTCTTCAAAATACGATATGGACCAGAAAATCTAGTCCTCAATGGTTCACCTTGAATTGGAAGTAACACTAAAACCATTTCACCAACCTGAAAACTCCTTTCCCTTGACTTCTTGTCAATTTTTTTTTTTCATTTGGCTTTGGGTTTTCGTTAAATTCTCTTTTGCTAGACTGCATGCCCTATGCAGTCTTTCCCTTAAATTACATACATAGTCTAGCACATTGACTTCAGTTGTGGAACTTGCCAACCACTTTTCTTTCATAACCTTCAACGGTCCTCTGACTTCATGCCCGTAGATCAGCTCGAAAGGGCTAAAACCGGTAGACTCGTTTGGAGTCTCTCTAGTAGCAAACAAAAGAAAGTCGATGCCTTTGTCCCAATCCATCTGACTATCATGGCAGAATGTTCTTAACATACTTTTAAGTGTTTGATGGTAGCGTTCTAACGCACCTTGAGAGTCAGGGTGGTAAGCAGGCGATGCTGTTTGCCGAATGCCTAGACTCCTTAAGACCTCTGAAAACAATGCACTCATAAAGTTTGAACCTTGATCATGTCGTACTTCCTTAGGAAGTCCAACCCTTGTAAAGAATTTGAGTAATGCATCAGACGCAACCTTTGCTGTAATGTTTCGTAGGGGAGTGACTTCAGGATATCTAGTAGCAACGTCCATTATCCTTAAAAGACTACATATAACCTGATCTGGTTTTAGGAAGGGGCCCAACA
This sequence comes from Stichopus chloronotus, assembly GCA_021234535.1. NCBI lineage: Eukaryota > Metazoa > Echinodermata > Holothuroidea > Aspidochirotida > Stichopodidae > Stichopus > Stichopus chloronotus. The sequence goes on along the minus strand of CM037832.1, from coordinate 17,138,651 downwards.
CAATCAATGATAACTTTATCAAATGGTTGACCTACTGCTGGAATAGGTATAAGAAGAGCTTTCCCAATTTTTTGATTAGCAGTTATTAGAAATAACTGACATTATAACACTGTGAAGTCACAACTTGGCTGCCAAGTAAGTGCTTTCCTTGATCACGTGGTTACTGGTGATGGACTTTACATCAGGACATCCTGCAGTGGGAGAAGAAAACGTAAAGGAGCAACATCAATCACTATGAACTGTGCGTGGATATTACTACAGTTTCAATTACCAGAACATTTCTGTATTCCTTTTGTGTTTCTTTATTTTATTTTCTGTAAATTTACATTTTGAAATTTGCATTTTTAGCAGTGACGGGACAGATAGGACACTCGTGCCTAAAATGTGTAACCGGAAGTATAGAACTCCATGGGGAAGGACGCCATCACTCGTCTGATATGTTAACGTTTCGAAGGCTGCACAGTTTTGACAATGGCGAGTAAATCGAAGGTCTCGTGTCCTAAAATTAATTGCATTAACACGCCTATTAATATTTTGCATAATTCATTTCATTGATTTACAAAGGTAATTGAATTGTTCAAGGCAAATTATGCATTAGTGTGTTTTTTCTCTCCTAGATTGTACATTAAGTTTACATAGTTTTCTTACAAACTGGGTGAGGGATCAGTGGGTCTTACATATGACGTCACTGTCGTTGCATGCTTCGTCTACTTTACAAAACCGAGCGAGTGTCCTGTCTTCCACTCTCTCGAATCCTTAAAAATTTCTACAATCATGCTTGAATGTAACCTGTAATTGCGTTTACCCTCGGAAAACATCATCCTTTGAAAGAATAGGAAGTTGGAATAAAACTGGCTGGTTGAGAATTTAACAGAACAAAAATGCTTTCTTATATCCAAGTTGGAACTTGTTATGCTATAGACGGTACTAGGTAGGTATACAGCTGTAATGAAAAGTGAGGGCGGGCTCTTAATGATCGTCAGTGGTTCAAAGTTGGTTCCTTTAAATGGCAAGACTTTTTACTATTTTACTTGATGTGTATCATACATCATCGCGTCCAGCGGGTTTTTTCAGTTCGTTTAATGTGTGTGGCATCTGTTGATTGTAAATTACGACAAAAAAATCAATCTGGAAACTCTGAAATATACTGTACGATCTATCAAAATAGTGGCATACACTTGTGACAATCACAAGTTAAGTACACCGTATACTGTTACTAGACTGAGGACAACTGTAGCGAATTATTCGCTCCATGGCTGCAGGTAAAGTGACAAAGTGTCAGTAAAGATGGGGATAACCCCTCTTTACTAGGTTATCTGCTCAACGTATAGGTCGAGTAACTACGACGCCACTCACCATTTAGAAGCATGCACAGCCTCAGTTCTTCCGCCAGTATCTCCAGGACATCTCGAACCCCATCAGGACCCTACAACATTGAAAGGGAGAGAAGATTTATAAGATCTGATGACAATGAGGATAGTGATGGTCACACATCCCTGCCATGGCTCCTGTACATGCATAGGCCTACATCTTCCGAGGGCTGAAAACAAGCAATACAACGGCGGTGCAAATTGGAATCACATACCAATTCAGTGTGTAACACTCAATTATGCTGATCAAAAAAAGGTACAGTTTCCTTGTTTCCTGATAGAAATACCAGATTATCAGATTGAAAAAAATTAAACAAAGAAACGACTAGTCTTCCACTAATGATCAAATACCCCGTCCATAAACCATTGACGTCGAATTGATAAAGTAAAGATTTTCGACTAGTTTTGTTTTATTTAAATGTCCCATTTGATAATCCTGGAATAACTTCTAATACAATATCTTCTATCAATCAATGATGTTCATGTGACCGACGCAGTTTAGTGTATCATGACAATGCCTTTCCTTGTATGATGATTGCACGATGATCAACTTATCGGTCAATTTGGTGTGGCACATACAGGATCTCTTTCGATTCATAGCGATAGCTAAATATCGAAATCATCATCTTAATCTTAATTTGTTTCAAAGCTATAGCGTTCAAGAGAGAACTATAGCGCTTGCAATGTTACCTTAGCTGAATTTAGTCAAGACAAGAGTTTCGAAGTGAGCTTATGACTGAAATACGTATGTAGGAGTTATAAATACGAGAATCACATTTTTTTCCCCAGGTAACGTCGTTGACGTCTCAATGGTGGTAGTATAAGCAGATATGATTAAAACGATAAACATGTGTACGGTGTAGAGATCAGTAGAGGTGACTGACTGTATGATATAAGAGAAACATGTCATTCCTTCTAATCAGATTATCACAAATATCAATCTTGTCAGTCTTGACATGCACTGAAGTGAATGTGGAGATAATCATAGGTAACTGATATTATATATATATATTTATATCTATATCTATCTATATATATATATATAGGCCTAATCCTTTTCACTAAACCCATATTATTGAAATTGAACGCGACATGTAGTCAGTTATGTTTTATCTCATAGTCCTGTGATTTTTATAAAAGAAAAGACATCATGGTTGACTTGACTACGTGACTTAAAAAGTAGCACTCACTCGCACAGCCAAGCCCCACAGGATTGGTCTACCCACAAAGACACATTTCGCTCCGAGTGCCAAGGCCTTGAATACGTCACTGCCAGATCGAAAACCAGAGTCTATATAAACTTCAGTATTGGTACCTTTTAATGCTTCGACTATTTCTGGGAGGACGTCAAGCTGGTCAACGATGAGAGTTTGAGAAAATGATATGTAAAAAGACTTAAAACCAAATTACAATCTTCATTCAGACACAATTGGTTTGATTACACCACATCCCAATTTATATACGGCTCTGGGTGTCAATTAGTGGGTAGCAAAAACTCATTCACCGAACGTTCGGTTAACGATCCCCTCCGGCAGGCGGAGGACTGCTTCACAATTGGCATTAACTGTTACCGTATACGATACGACTTTCCAACGATTCCGGATCAAATCTGGCAGTCTATGTGCACTGGCAAGCCTATAGGTCTGACTTTTGCCTTTTTTCAATGAATTTTGGATCTTTTCTGTCTTTTTAATCTCTCCGCATAAAAAGACCATTATTAGCACCGAACGAAGTAACTTTATCACAGCATAATCCTTGAAAGGAAGTCTGCCGAGAGTGGTCGGTGACAGAAGTCATATGTCTCGTCGGTAAGATAATGTCCTCTGGAATTGGACGATGTATCCAATGCTGCAGAAATTCACGACAGAATGACAGGTACTAATTACCGGAACAGAGACAAAATGACATGAAAGACCTCAAGTTTAGGCTATAGTCATTAAAATTGTACCCAATATCTGTATCCGGTGTCGGCCTATGGACGTTGTGCTCGGCAATCCAAAGTCTATTCTATTGGATTAGGATTGTTTTAACATATTCTTTTGGACTTTTGGTCAAATACTGTGAGGTTTCTAAGTCTTCAAACATTTTCAATACCATGCACTGACTTATCACAGTATCATTCTAAATTACAAAGCGCGTGTTCAAGTGCTCTCTCCGACCTGAACATATTTTACGAGGTTAACAAGCGAACGAAGTGAGCGCCATTTAAAAGGTGAAAATATTCTAAATATAAGCAATCCAATTTATTACTATGCTTTTCATAGACGGATATTTTTCTCGTTGATTGAGAACTTGCAGACATTGCAGACACTGTTTCAAGACTGGGGATGCAGCTTAGAACACTCGAGAAGTGCTGTTCCAGCCCATGTGATGAGGGGGTGGGGGGTGGGTGAGGCTTTGTAAAATCAAGATAACCTATATTGTGGCGCTCCGCTTAGAAAATTCCCCTTGACCCTCATGCCAAGCCCCACCACCTGCCGAAAAACATTAGACAGGTGCCAGATTAACCTAGAAAAGGTCTGCTTTATTATTATAACCGAAATCATAATCATGATGTAATTTTCGTTTCACTCCAAGGAGCATTTAGCGTACGCTAAAAGCAAACTGTTAAATCTGAGCTTACTTCGATGTGCGGTTGTATCGTCTTTGTCAGAAACGAGTCGGAATATTGAGACCACAGAGGAGTGGTAGCGGTCTAACTGTAATGACTGCAAATGAGTCGCATATGTTCATATGGCTATGTATTCACTAAATTTAACCCGACCATATTCTTTCGCAGGTAATATACTCTGTTTGCAACAGGACAGAAATTCGCAACCGGGTACCCGCAGTCCATGGTCGGTCGAATATAGGCCTGAAAACTGCGGTTTGTCTACGAGTTCATTGTGACGTCACAATACGCTATTTTGCTTTGCATGTTAGTATAACACCATGCATCACGGGTATGGGCATGGCACTGAAGCATTCCTAGTTAGGCATACATGGTTAAATTCGTTAAACGTACAATGTACGTTAGTTAAAAACACTGGATCAGGGTAGCAGAATTCCAGAACTGGGCCTTGACATCTTCTGTAGGGTAACCGGGCACTCGGGCACCCGATGCAAACAGTGTAGCGCTCTCTTTAATCTCTCCCACTGTCAATACGGGATGATTCAAAACGTGAATGACATGAATGTCTCAACAAAAAAAAAAATAGGAGGGGGGGTGGGGAACCCGAAGTTTCCTTTATACCGCTGGTGTAATTTGGCACCATCTATATTGCTCTTCTGAATAACCTTACTATATCTGAGTGATGGAATAAACGATTACATTTTCAAAGATGCCAGAGAAAGAGAAACAGTTTTCGACAACCACCGTTTAATTATTAATTCTATGTATCTGTATAAATTCATGTTAGGACATTCTTTGAGAGTAGATTCTTAAAAAAATGACATCATTAATTTAATCATGGACTCACAGTTGAGGGAGTAAAATTTAGTTGCCGGCCACCGTGGTTAGATATCCACACAGCGTCTGCACCATATTTTACAGCTTCCCTGGCAGCCTTTGCTATATAAAAGTAAAATCACTGTAGTGTACTTTTGTCAACATTTTTGAGAAAAATCCATTACCTCATTAAAGTTTTACGTCTGTGTTCGTTATCTGGATGTTATCACACATCATTCCACATTTTTGACAACTAACATTCCAGTTACCAAATCTCAACCAGCAGAGGTACGAGGGGGGCGGGGGAGGGGGGATACTAATTTGCAACATCTCTAGCGGGTATAGAATAATTATGTAACATAAATTTTTATGAAGGTTATCCTATATAATAGTATTTGTTGTGTATCACTCAATTGAAAATTTATTAACAAAGATAACTTTCAATCCTCAGTCGCTTTCAGAGAACGGAAGATACAGCATATCGTTCTTGGAACAAATTTAAGCAGCAGGGTGTGTGTGTGTGTGTTATATCTTGAAAAATGGAAAATACATTTGATAAGGTGTAGATAAGAGATATTTCCTCAGTTCCGTGTTCCAGATTCCATTTGCAAATCACATCAAAAAAATTTCTTTTGGTGGAATGTTTACTTCAGTTTTAATTCAGAGGGAAATTTTGGTTAAGCTAAGGATTTCTGGCTATTCATTGAATTATTCAATTGAAGTGACTGCCACAGAGTTGATAGGTTCTTCTCCTTCTTCTTAATTACAAATGTGTGACGTCAGAAAGATATTAAGATGACATATCATTGCCTTTGATCTCCCTGCTGTTAATTATCCTCAGAACTATGATTTCGTGCAATAATCTGGATTATTAAGCATTTTGTATTCATTTTTGATGACAATATTGTATGACATTACTAAGCTTTAGGGTTTGAAACTCAATTAGCAGAATGACACATCGTATATGTATACGATGTACATATACGTATAAGTATACGCCGATTAAACACTGCCAATGTCGTTGGTACAATAAATAAAACATAAGAGAATGAAGATACAATGAAAGAAGGATATTCGAAAGACCTACCGCTCAAAATGCCCTTAGTAATAACAGGTAACTTGGAAGTTTCTTTAAGCCATCGGATAGTATCCAAGTCTACGGGAGTTGATTGATGAACTTGTTCAAGGAAGTAGTCAAAGAAAGCACTTGGACTTTTCCTCGCAGCTTTCAGGTTTTCAGTTTCGTTTTGAATATAATTAATAGGCCTAAAAGTCAAACAAAAAACATACAGATAGAGGATATGAACTTAAAAATAAATACAGGAAATGGTTAAATAATGGATTATCGGGAGCGCAAGGAAAAGCGAGGTAAAGACCTGAAAATATATCAGCGTTGCTTTCGTTTGAGACGGAAAGTCTTCAGTATTTTGCTTTGAGCAAGGACTTCCGTTTAGATCGGAATCAGACTTACTCATGCGAATTGAAAAAAGGCTAAACACAAATTTCAAGCAGAAAATTAAGACACTAAAATTAATTACCAATCATATGATATATGAGAAAGGAAAAAAAAAAGGATGAGATGGGGATTTGAGCCCGAAAGGGACTGATATCGAAGATCATGTTTTCCTTTTTACTAGGAGGAGGGAATAAATAGGCGTAAGGTAAAAGGCAAAATGAAGAGCAATGTTAAGCTGTAATCATACTCTATCATGAACATGTAATATCATCCTTCCGTTCATAACTTACAGTGACACACAGAGTATCACTAAGACCTGTTACTGAGAATTGAAAAACTTACATCATTTCTTTTGTTTCTATTTTCTCTGTCATTGATGGACTGAACTGGCGTCTCCGTTTGCTCAGAACGGGACAGTCTACCGAAAGGACTATAGCTTTATAACCTTGAGACTTGGCTTCTCGGAGCATCATTGAATGGACCTCTTTATTCCTCATTACGTAACTCTGCATGAAGAAAAGTCCATCTGGGAATGATGACGTCACGTCTTTGCTGAAGACGGTGGACACGGAGCTGAGCGTCATAGCAACGCCGGCACTCGAAGCACCTGTTAGGGAAATGAGGCACCTGTTAGGGATATGAGGCACCTGTTAGGGAAATGAGACACCTGTTAGGGAAATGAGGCACCTGTTAGGGAAATGAGGCACCTGTTAGGGAGATGAGGAGTTATCGTCAAGTCAGGTAGCGGTATCTCTCATCGAGTCCCTACCATTGTTTCGGATGATTAAATGATGAGTATGTAGCTATAATGAGGGGAAGGAATAACGAATACAACATCTCACTTGTTTAGCTATTTAGGATGCAAGTCGGAGTCAAATAGATATGCAAATTAGTTAGATGAAGATCATCAGCCTGAGTTATTTTTTTAACAGTTACTACGTTAATGAAAAACAATTTTTCAATATGAACAGATATTCATGAACATCATCATGACTTATACATGAATGGGTTTTCACCCCCCCCCCCCCCACATACAGTCATCAGTGGTAACAAACACACACCGAATACTCGGATAGTAAACACGTACAGTCTAGAGATGTCTATAGCGAATCTTAATTGTTCATGTAACAAGTAAGATTCAAATAAGAAAACATTTTGCCTTAGTATGCTTCTAAGGATGTCGAACTTTCTGCACGTACTGACCCAACCAGTGCCAGTTCACAAGGTTACGGGGAGAAACGGCGGAAATTGTGTGATCGAGGGTAGGCTATTCCTACAGTCAAAGGAGTAGTTTACCAGTAACAGTGACGCAAACAGTTTGACCATAAAAATCGGGATTGGATAATTTGTACTGGTTGATATTATTTACACTAACAATTTTTTCTTTTTTTTTCCCTACTAGTAAAGTTACGAATGGTCTTTACGTCTCATATGTCTATACTAGCAACTAAAAGAATTTATTTGGTTAACTTTGCCTAAGTGGTTCATCCCACTTCCTATATGTTTCCACATGAATCTATTGCTTGGCATACTTTTCAAGTTCTCATTTGATGACAACAATACCAAAAATATTGATCTGTAAATGTCCCTCTATCCGAATGCCTGCTGTACAAAGTCTTTCTTTCAATCACTGTAACTCTTTTCTCTGTTGTGAGTATACTTACCTTGAGCAGTTGCTAGTTCTCCTTGGTGATTTGCGAACCTATGCAACGCGGTAGGTGCGATGCAAATTGGAAAGCGAATGGAGTGCCCTAGGATCGAAGACTTCATGTCAACACTCGATAAGCCCTGCATTACTCTAGGTCTGAGACGATATCTGACAGAAAAGGACGGATAAATAAAATACACGTGTTAATCTGAATTTATGCGGAATTCAATAAAGCGGTGAAAAAGGGGGGTTCATTATTTTGTGATGGGGGGGGGGGGGGGAGACGTCGCAAGTGTATAGTCTAAAGTCTAGTCTAGGATTTTCTGACCAGTTTGCCAAAATTTGAAACCCCTTGTTAACTTTGTAAGGCTCTTGAGATCCTGGATTTGATATCCCTGATTTCTGTAGATTATTACAATCTTCAAAACAATCCTCTAACAAAATTCGTGCAATCATATGCTTGTCGTCAATTGACTTACCTTCTACCATTACTTCTATTTTCTGTTAAAGTTTCTTCGCCATCCGATCCAGAATTAAAATACCCAACCGCATCTCCATCCATCGCCCTGGCAGCTTCTTCCTCGTAGTCGACAATCGACACCGCTCGAAAAGTTGAAGGCATTTTTTGAGTTGTCTTTGAAGTCATCAACCATTTAGACTGTCAAAGAAAATTTCTGTTCTTTGTTAAAACCTAGCAAAGAGAGACCACGGTACCCTGATTATGTTATGCAAGGAAACTTGGAACTTTGGTGGTAATTATATCATTCCTTTAACAGAAAGTTGTTTTCTCTGTTCCGATTTATTGTTTTCCGATTTCAAGTTCTGTACATAGGCGTAGACCGTCGAAATGTGAAGCAGAGCTAAGTTCCAGCTCGATTTCATCAGGTACCACGGAATCACTGGGGGGTATAGCACAATCTATGATACGGTGCCTCACACAGAACGTGTTGTGTCATACACAACCATCCCCGTCGAAAAGAAAAAAACAATATGAAGCCATTTCAGACGTACAGACGATTGTTAGACCTTGGACCTTGTCAGTTCGATAAAAATTGTATGCCCACTTACTGCATGAAATGTGAGTGATGGTGACTACATTTTTTGGCTATCTATAAACCTATTTTAATATTCTGTCAAGAATGACGGCATTCCCCATCAAATGATTGTGAAAAATCCATTATTCGCAGATGAAAACTTAACTTGGTGTGTCTGTCCTGTTGATCGTGAATACATTTATGTGTAATTATAACTACATAGATCATTCGGATATAATCAATAGGGTTACTGTGTTGGTTTAGTGATAAAAGATAACCATTAGTCATAGAGATTCACTTGATAAATGAAGAAGAGCGCCACCTCTTAATGGTATACCTGTGCTCTCAAAGCCTGCACCCGAAGTCTAGAATTACAAGAATATATGGTTGGAAAATAATTCCTATTCAAGCAACTCCCTTTTTCATAGCTTTCTCCATTGCTGAGATGGTCTGTTGAAATATATTCACCTGATTTAAAAAGGAAGGTAAAAAAAAGTCAATTGCGAAATAGTTTCGGATGTCATTCTTGTACGATTCACATCACCTGCTTTTGTTTCCTTTCAAAATTACTGTTTATCACAATGAAGAGTGTATTGTTTTCTTGCATGAGATGTTGTATGAAACGTCTTGCAAAGGTCAAGTACCCCCTCAGCAGTTATAGACAGTGATTACATTAGTCATCACATTTTGTAACAAAGTATAAATGACTTGTGGAACAACAAAGAAAGTACTTTATTGCACAATCTACCGGGTTCGAATAACACATGGGAAGTCGCATATGTTGTACATACAGAGCGCCCTCACAACAATATCCTCGCTGCTCCGTTCCATAGTGGACGGACGCGGTCAGAGGAAATGCAGGTCAGAGGAGGGGCTCCCTTAAATTTTATCTTTATTGTACTGTGGGATATACGTGGTTGTGGATTGTGGGAGTAGGGTCGGAAAGATACACTAAGTCTTGACCAAGACTGAGTTTGACCTAGCGACCCGGTTTTTTAGAAGCTTGCATTTTTTAGAGAGACGGTAGTGAATTGAGCATGAGCAGTAAACTCACAAAGCGCTAGAATGCATTTTAAATTTCGTCCTGAGCCGAGAAATACTGAATTTTACGGAATAGATGGTGATGGATTGTTACGTACGTGTGTGACAAATGGAGAATTTTTTATATTAACCAGAATTCCGCATAAGAATTTCACATACTTACAAGATTATTGCAATGTATTTAAAGTCTGTATCTTAAAATTATTTGATGATTTATGAATGTAATTATTATTTTTTAATAATGTTGTCTGGTACATCCTGATCAAGTATCAGCTCATAAAATGGGGTCAAATCTTTAATATAAAGATCAATCAACCATCTCCAAAAATATTGCCCTCATTATATATGTCTTTCCCAGTTCACGGTATTAAAAAGATAACCTTCCAAAATATTATCTCGCCAGTATAGAAGCGAGCCTGTCTCTTTGTCATTCTTTGTTAAACTCTCCCTGTCTTAAATTATTATGGAGGAAAAGAAAAAAGTCAGTGAATTTTTCAATATTTATTTGAATTCGAATTGTATCGAACAGAGTGAACTTAAGAAATTTGAATACCTTAAGAGAACAATGAGCAGTACTTTTCTTTCTGCAAACATGTATACTCTTATGACATTGATAAAACCACTGGCTTCATGCAATTACAGTACATTATATTTGCTGGAGAGTGAAACACCTCGTGTATTGTCCTAAAATAATCATACTAGCAGTAATTCACAGTATGAATCAAAACTTGTGATTTCATTAATTTTATTTTTTATTTTATTATGAATATAAAATCTGTTCTACCATTGAGCACTCTATCGTCAGTTCTGAGTTGCTATTATCACGTGATGGTCTTTTTTCTTTATCCCTTTGGGTAATACTCTGTGTACTGCAAATATATTCAACAGTACTAGAATATTTTGACCTTTCTCAAACATACTCATTCAGTATTTGAAAAATATGTATTTGCGGAAAAACTTGAAAGTGAAATTTTATAAGAGCGTTCTGGTGCCTTTGGCGAAATCGAGACGTCAAAAGGCAGAGCTTACTGTGGGTGAAGGAAAACAAGAGGCGTAGGGCGGGGCCGGGTTGTGTAGCAAGGATGACTTTTATATGCAGTACCTCTTCCGTCATTTTACATAATACAACGTTTCATTTATTCCTCTGTAGTAGTTGTTCGCATAGCAAGGTCAACGCGTGCCTTTAGTGCGTGTACTTATTTATAGTGAGACTGTGATGTCACAACTTGGCTGTCAAGTAAGTGCTTTCCTTGATCACGTGGTTACTGGTGATGGACTTTACATCAGGACACCCTGCAGTGGGAAAAGATAAGGTAAACAAGTAACATCAATCATTATGAACTGTGCGTGGATATTACTACAGATTCACTTACCAGAACATTTCTGTATTCTTTTTGTGTTTCTTTATTTTATTTTCTGTAAATTTATATTTCTAAAAGTGAAGGGACAGATAGGGCACTCGTGCCTAAAATGTGTAACCGGAAGTATAGAACTCCATGGGGAAGGACGCCATCACTCGTCTGATATGTTTTGCCGGCTGCACAGTTTTAACAATGGCGAGCAAATCGATGGTCTCGTGTTCTATAATTAATTGCATTAACACACCTATTAATATTTCGCATAATTCATTTCATTGATTTACAAAGGTAATGTGAATTGTTCAAGGCAAATTATGCATTAGTGTGTTTTTTTTTTCTCTCCTAGATTGTACATTAAGTTTACATAGTTTTCTTACAGACCGGGTGAGGGATCAGTAGGTCTTACATATGACGTCACTGTCGTTGCATGCTTCGTCTACTTTACAAAACCGAGCGAGTGTCCTGTCTTCCATTCACTCTCTCGAATCCTTAAAAATTTCTACAATGCTTAAATGTGACCTGTAATTGCGTTTACCCTCGGAAAACATCATCCTTTGAAAGAATAGGAAGTTGGAATAAAACTGGCTGGTTGAGAATTTAACCGAACAAAAATGCTTTCTTATATCCAAGTTGGAACTTGTTATGCTATAGACGGTACTAGGTAGGTATACAGCTGTAATGAAAAGTGAGGGCGGGCTCTTAATGATCGTCAGTGGTTCAAAGTTGGTTCCTTTAAATGGCAAGACTTTTTACTATTTTACTTGATGTGTATCATACATCATCTCGTCCAGCGGTATTTTCCAGTTCGTTTAATGTGTGTGGCATCTGTTGATTGTAAATTACAAAAAAAAAATCAATCTTGATACTCTGAAATACATTTTACGATCTATCAAAATAGTGGCATACACTTGTGACAATCACAAGTTAAGTATACCGTATACTGTTACTAGACTGAGGATAACTGTAGGGAATTATTCGCTCCATGGTTGCAGGTAAAGTGACAAAGTGTCAGTAAAGATGGGGATAACCCCTCTTTACTAGGTTATCTGCTCAACGTGTACGTCAAGTAACTACGACGCCACTCACCATTTAGAAGCATGCACAGCCTCAGTTCTTCCGCCAGTATCTCCAGGACATCTCGAACCCCATCAGGACCCTACAACATTGAAAGGGAGAGAAGATTTATAAGATCTGATGACAATGAGGATAGTGATGGTCACACATCCGTGCCATGGCTTCTGGGCATGCATAGGCCTACATCTTCCGAGGGCTGAAAACAAGCATTACAACGGCGGTGCAAATTGGAATCACATACCAATTCAGTGTGTAACACTCAATTATGCTGATCAAAAAAAGGTACAGTTTCCTTGTTTCCTGATAGAAATACCAGATTATCAGATTGAAAAAATTAAACAAAGAAACGACTAGTCTTCCACTAATGATCAAATACCCAGTCCATAAACCATTGACGTCGAATTGATAAAGTAAAGATTTTCGACTAGTTTTGTTTTATTTAAATGTCCCATTTGATAATCCTGGAATAACTTCTAATACAATATCTTCTATCAATCAATGATGTTCATGTGACCGACGCAGTTTAGTGTATCATGACAATGCCTTTCCTTGTATGATGATTGCACGATGATCAACTTATCGGTCAATTTGGTGTGGCACATACAGGATCTCTTTCGATTCATAGCGATAGCTAAATATCGAAATCATCATCTTAATCTTAATTTGTTTCAAGGCTATATCGTTCAAGAGAGAACTATAGCGCTTGCAATGTTACATTATTGAATTTAGTCAAGACAAGAGTTTCGAAGTGAGATAATAACTTGAATACGTATGTTGGAGTTATAAATAGGAGAGTCGCATATTTTCCCCATGTAACATCGTTGACGTCTGATTGGTGGTAGTATAAGCAGATATGATTAAAACGATAAACATGTGTACGGTGTAGAGATCAGTAGAGGTGACTGATTGTATGATATAACAGAAACATGTCATTCCTTCTAATCAGATTATCACAAATATCAATCTTGTCAGTCTTGACATGCACTGAAGTGAATGTGGAGATAATCATAGGTAACTGATATTATATATATATTTATATATATATATATATATATATATATATATATATATATATATATATATATATATATATATATATATATAGGCCTAATCCTTTTCACTAAACCCATATTATTGAAATTGAACGCGACATGTAGTCAGTTATGTTTTATCTCATAGTCCTGTGATTTTTATAAAAGAAAAGACATCATGGTTGACTTGACTACGTGACTTAAAAAGTAGCACTCACTCGCACAGCCAAGCCCCACAGGATTGGTCTACCCACAAAGACACATTTCGCTCCGAGTGCCAAGGCCTTGAATACGTCACTGCCAGATCGAAAACCAGAGTCTATATAAACTTCAGTATTGGTACCTTTTAATGCTTCGACTATTTCTGGGAGGACGTCAAGCTGGTCAACGATGTGAGTTTGAGAAAATGATATGTAAAAAGACTTAAAACCAAATTACAATCTTCATTCAGACACAATTGGTTTGATTACACCACATCCCAATTTATATACGGCTCTGGGTGTCAATTAGTGGGTAGCAAAAACTCATTCACCGAACGTTCGGTTAACGATCCCCTCCGGCAGGCGGAGGACTGCTTCACAATTGGCATTAACTGTTACCGTATACGATACGACTTTCCAACGATTCCGGATCAAATCTGGCAGTCTATGTGCACTGGCAAGCCTATAGGTCTGACTTTTGCCTTTTTTCAATGAATTTTGGATCTTTTCTGTCTTTTTAATCTCTCCGCATAAAAAGACCATTATTAGCACCGAACGAAGTAACTTTATCACAGCATAATCCTTGAAAGGAAGTCTGCCGAGAGTGGTCGGTGACAGAAGTCATATGTCTCGTCGGTAAGATAATGTCCTCTGGAATTGGACGACGTATCCGATGCTGCAGAAATTCACGACAGAATGACAGGTACTAATTACCGGAACAGAGACAAAATGACATGAAAGACCTCAAGTTTAGGCTATAGTCATTAAAATTGTACCCAATATCTGTATCCGGTGTCGGCCTATGGACGTTGTGCTCGGCAATCCAAAGTCTATTCTATTGGATTAGGATTGTTTTAACATATTCTTTTGGACTTTTGGTCAAATACTGTGAGGTTTCTAAGTCTTCAAACATTTTCAATACCATGCACTGACTTATCACAGTATCATTCTAAATTACAAAGCGCGTGTTCAAGTGCTCTCTCCGACCTGAACATATTTTACGAGGTTAACAAGCGAACGAAGTGAGCGCCATTTAAAAGGTGAAAATATTCTAAATATAAGCAATCCAATTTATTTCTATGTTTTTCATAGACGGATATTTTTCTCGTTGATTGAGAACTTGCAGACATTGCAGACACTATTTCAAGACTGGGTATGCAGCTTAGAACACTCGAGAAGTGCTGTTCCAGCCCATGTGATGAGGGGGGGGGGGGTGGGTGGGGCTTTGTAAAATCAAGATAACCTATGGTGGCGCTCCGCTTAGATATTTCAGCTTGACCCTCATGCCAAGCCCCACCACCTGCCGAAAAACATTAGACAGGTGCCAGATTAACCTAGAAAAGGTCTGCTTTATTATTATAACCGAAATCATAATCATGATGTAATTTTCGTTTCACTCCAAGGAGCATTTAGCGTACGCTAAAAGCAAACTGTTAAATCTGAGCTTACTTCGATGTGCGGTTGTATCGTCTTTGTCAGAAACGAGTCGGAATATTGAGACCACAGAGGAGTGGTAGCGGTCTAACTGTAATGACTGCAAATGAGTCGCATATGTTCATATGGCTATGTATTCACTAAATTTAACCCGACCATATTCTTTCGCAGGTAATATACTCTGTTTGCAACAGGACAGAAATTCGCAACCGGGTACCCGCAGTCCATGGTCGGTCGAATATAGGCCTGAAAACTGCGGTTTGTCTACGAGTTCATTGTGACGTCACAATACGCTATTTTGCTTTGCATGTTAGTATAACACCATGCATCACGGGTATGGGCATGGCACTGAAGCATTCCTAGTTAGGCATACATGGTTAAATTCGTTAAACGTACAATGTACGTTAGTTAAAAACACTGGATCAGGGTAGCAGAATTCCAGAACTGGGCCTTGACATCTTCTGTAGGGTAACCGGGCACTCGGGCACCCGATGCAAACAGTGTAGCGCTCTCTTTAATCTCTCCCACTGTCAATACGGGATGACTCAAAACGTGAATGACATGAATGTCTCAAAAAAAAAAAAAAATAGGAGGGGGGGGGTGGGGAACCCGAAGTTTCCTTTATACCGCTGGTGTAATTTGGCACCATCTGTATTGCTCTTCTGAATAACCTTACTATATCTGAGTGATGGAATAAACGATTACATTTTCAAAGATGCCAGAGAAAGAGAAACAGTTTTCGACAACCACCGTTTAATTATTAATTTTGCCTATCTGTATAAAGTCATGTTATGACTTCTTTTTGAGAGTAGATTCTTTAAAAAAATGACATCATTAATTTAATCATGGACTCACAGTTGAGGGAGTAAAATTTAGTTGCCGGCCACCGTGGTTAGATATCCACACAGCGTCTGCACCATATTTTACAGCTTCCCTGGCAGCCTTTGCTATATAAAAGTAAAATCACTGTAGTGTACTTTTGTCAACATTTTTGAGAAAAATCCATTACCTCATTAAAGTTTTACGTCTGTGTTCGTTATCTGGATGTTAGGACGCATCATTCCACATTTTTGACAACTAACATTCCAGTTACCAAATCTCAACCAGCAGAGATACGAGGGGGGCGGGGGGGGGATACTAATTGGCAGCATCTCTAGCGGGTATAGAATAATTATGTAACATAAATTTTCATGAAGGTTATCCTATATAATAGTATTTGTTGTGTATCACTCAATTGAAAATTTATTAACAAAGATAACTTTCAATCCTCAGTCGCTTTCATAGAACGGAAGATACAGCATATCGTGCTTGGAACAAATTTAAGCAGCAGGGTGTGTGTGTGTTATATCTTGAAAAATGGAAAATACATTTGATAAGGTGTGGATAAGAGATATTTCCTCAGTTCCGTGTTCCAGATTCCATTTGCAAATCACATCAAAAAATTTCCTTTGTTGCAATGTTTACTTCAGTTTTAATTCAGAGGGAAATTTTGGTTAAGCTAGGATTTCTGGCTATTCATTGAATTATTCAATTGAAGTGACTGCCACTTCAATATTCAATATTGTATGACATTACTAAGCTTTAGGGTGTGAAACTCAATTAGCAGAATGACACATCGTATATGTATACGATGTACATATACGTATAAGTATACGCCGATTAGACACTGCCAATGTCGTTGGTACAATAAATAAAACATAAGAGAATGAAGATACAATGAAAGAAGGATATTCGAAAGACCTACCGCTCAAAATGCCCTTAGTAATAACAGGTAACTTGGAAGTTTCTTTAAGCCATCGGATAGTATCCAAGTCTACGGGAGTTGATTGATGAACTTGTTCAAGGAAATAGTCAAGGAAAGCACTTGGACCTTTCCTCGCAGCTTTCATGTTTTCAGTTTCGTTTTGAATATAATTAATAGGCCTACAAGTCAAACAGACAACATACAGATAGAGGAAATCACCTTGAAAATAAATACAGGAAATAATTAAATAATGGATTATCAGAGAGCGCAAGGAAAACGAGGTAAAGACCTGAAAATATATCAGCGTTGCTTTCGTTTGAGACGGAAAGTCTTCAGTATTTTGCTTTGAGCAAGGACTTCCGTTTAGATCGGAATCAGACTTACTCATGCGAATTGAAAAAAGGCTAAACACAAATTTCAAGCAGAAAATTAAGACACTAATATTAATTACCAAGCATATGATATATGAGAAAGGAAAAAAAAAAGGATGAGATGGGGATTTGAGACCGCAAGGGACTGATATCGAAAATCATGTTTTCCTTTTTATTAGGAGGAGGGAATAAATAGACGTAAGGTAAAAGGTAAAATGAAGAGCAATGTTAAGCTGTAATCATACTCTATCATGAACATGTAATATCATCCTTCCATTCATAACTTACAGTGACACACAGAGTATCACTAAGACCTGTTACTGAGAATTGAAAAACTTACATCATTTCTTTTGTTTCTATTTTCTCTATCATTGATGGACTGAACTGGCGTCTCCGTTTGCTCAGAACGGGACAGTCTACCGAAAGGACTATAGCTTTATAACCTCGTGACTTGGCTTCTCGGAGCATCATTGAATGGACCTCTTTATTCCTCATTACGTAACTCTGCATGAAAAAAAGTCCATCTGGGAATGATGACGTCACGTCTTTGCTGAAGACGGTGGACACGGAGCTGAGCGTCATAGCAACGCCGGCACTCGAAGCACCTGTTAGGGAAATGAGGCACCTGTTAGGGAAATGAGGCACCTGTTAGGGAAATGAGACACCTGTTAGGGAAATGAGGCACCTGTTAGGGAAATGAGGAGTTATCGTCAAGTCAGGTAACGGTATATCTCATCGAGTCCCTACCATTGCTTCGGATGATTAAATGATGAGTATGTAGCTATAATGAGGGGAAGGAATAACGAATACACCATCGCACTTGTTTAGCTATTTAGGATGCAATTCGGAGTCAAATAGATATGCAAATTAGTTAGATGAAGATCATCAGCCCGAGTTATTTTTTTAACAGTTACTACGTTAATGAAAAACAATTTTCCAATATGAACAAATATTCCTGTACATCATCATGGGGTCACATGATACATGAATGGGTTTTCACCCCCCACATACAGTCATCAGTGGTAACAAACACACAACGCACTCGGATAGTAAACACGTACAGTCTGGAGATGTCTATAGCGACTGTTTATTGTTCATGTTACAAGTAAGATTCAAATAAGAAAACATTTTGCCTTAGTATGCTTCTAAGGATGTCAAACTTCCTGCACGTACTGACCCAACCAGTGCCAGTTCACAAGGTTACGGGGAGAAACGGAGGAAATTGTGTGATCGAGGGTAGGTTATTCCTACAGTCAACGGAGTAGTTTACCAGTAACAGTGACGCAAACAGTTTGACCATAAAAATCGGGATTGGATAATTTGTACTGGTTGATATTATATACACTAATAGTTTTATCTTTTTTTTTCTACTAGCAAAGTAACGAGTGGTCTTTACGTCTTATATGTCTATAAGCAACTACAAGAATTTATTTGGTTAACTTTGCCTTAATGATTCATCCCACTTCCTACCTGTTCCCCGTGAATCTATTGCTTTTCAAGTTCTCATTTGATGACAACAATACCAAAACTATTGATTTGTTAATGTCCTTCTACCCGAATGCCTGCTATACAAAGTCTTTCTTTCAATCACTGTAACTCTTTTCTCTGTTGTGAGTATACTTACCTTGAGCAGTTGCTAGTTCTCCTTGGTGATTTGCGAACCTATGCCACGCTGTAGGTGCGATGCAAATTGGAAAGCGAATGGAGTGCCCTAGGATCGAAGACTTTATGTCAACACTAGATAAGCCCTGCATAACTCTAGGTCTGAGACGATATCTGACAGAAAAAGGACGGATAAATAAAATACACGTGTTAATCTGAATTTATGCGGAATTCAATAAAGCGGTGAAAAAGGGGGGTTCATTATTTTGTGATGGGGAGGGGGGGGGGAGACGTCGCAAGTGTGTAGTCTAAAGTCTAGTCTACGACTTTTCTAACCAGTCTGCCAAAATTTGAAACCCCTTGTTAACTTTATAAGGCTCTTGAGATCCTGGATTTGATATCCCTGATTTCTGTAGATTATTACAATCTTATATTCCGGTGCTTGACAGTGACTCGTCAAGGTGGGAAAGTGGGGGGGGGGGGGACCCGGGTTGATTGAGCTCTCGCCTAAAGTGAATTGTTGTGAAGGTAAGCTCTATACATCAACAACATAAATTGTGAAGGCTAAAAATGTCGTACTATAACATAGCATATGCGTCGAATATACCCTTGCAGTACAATATACTGTACATGCAAACATACCTACATAACAAAATTCGTGCAATCATATGCTTGTCGTCAATTGACTTACCGTCTACCATTACTTCTATTTTCTGTTAAAGTTTCTTCTCCATCCGATCCAGAATTAAAGAACCCTACCGCATCTCCATCCATCGCTCTGGCAGCTTCTTCCTCGTAGTCGACAATCGACACTGCTCGAAAAGTCGAAGGCATTTTTTGAGTTGTCTCTGAAGTCATCAACCATTTAGACTGTCAAAGAAAATTTCTGTTCTTTGTTAAAACCTAGCATAGAGAGACCACGATACCGTGATTATGTTACGCAAGGAAAACAAAACTTTGGTGGTAATTATATCATTCCTTTAACAGAAAGTTGTTTTCTCTGTTCCGATTTATTGTTTTCCGATTTCAAGTTCTGTACATAGGCGCAGACCGTCGAAATGTAAAACAGAGCTAAGTTCCAGCTCGAGTTCAGCAGGTACAACGGAATCGCTGGGGGTATAGCACAATCTATGATACGGTGCCTCAC
The DNA here is from genome assembly GCA_021234535.1 of Stichopus chloronotus. Lineage (NCBI taxonomy): Eukaryota > Metazoa > Echinodermata > Holothuroidea > Aspidochirotida > Stichopodidae > Stichopus > Stichopus chloronotus. Next base: position 17,118,714 of record CM037832.1, on the reverse strand, counting down.
ACAGAACGTGTTGTGTCATACACAACCATCCCCGTCGAAAAGAAAAAACAATATGAAGCCATTTCAGACGTACAGACGATTGTTAGACCTTGGACCTTGTCAGTTCGATAAAAAATGTATGCCCACTTACTGCATGAAATGTGAGTGATGGTGACTACATTTTTTGTCAAGAATGACCGCATTCGCCATCAAATGATTGTGAAAAATCCGTTATTCGGAGATCAAATTAGTCGAAAACTTAACTTGGTGTGTCTGTCCTGTTGATCGTGAATACATTTATGTGTAATTATAGCTACATATATAATTCGGATATAATCAATAGGGTTACTGTGTTGGTTTAGTGATAAAAGATATCCATAAGTCATAGAGATTCACTTGATAAATGAAGAAGAGCGCCACCTCTGAATGTATACCGAGCTCTCAACTTGCCTGCACCTAAAATCTAGAATTACAAGAACATATGGTTGGAAAATAATTCCTATTTAAGCAACTCCCTTCTTCATAGCTTTTTCCATTGCTGAGATGTTACTGTTTAAATATATTCACCTACTTTAAAAAATCAATTGCGAAACAGTTCCGGATGTCATTTTTGTACGATTCACATCACATGCCTTTGTTTCCTTGCAAAATTACTGTTTATAACACTGAAAGGTTTATTGTTTTCTTGTATGGCCTATTGTATGAGATGTCTTGCAAGGGTCAAGTACCCCCTTAACAGTTATAGACAGTGATTACAAAGGATAAATGACTTGTGGAACAACAAAGAAGGTATTTTATTGCACAATCTATCGTTGTATTTTAGGTGAGTTAACTTCAACATTTTATATCTCTGCTCGGTAATTTCCGTTGAAAATAGGAGTTGGACCATTTGGACACTTGTTTTAAGCTTGTGACACATATTGTTGAAACCTCTGACATGATGACTGGTTCCATCCCAGTATTCTCCACAGATTTTCAAGAGAGGGAGAGGGCGGCTACGAGTGAAGCTCGTAGGCAATCGCAGGAAAAGGGTTTGAGGGGTTCAACCTCATCCCCAGAAATGTTTTACAATTGGTATTAAGAATTGTACCGCTTAAGATGATTTCTTAATTGCTCCTTTTGAAATATCCTTGGCTTATTGTCAAGTTTTGTTTTCGTCCGAAGTTTTTCTGGGTGAGGAGACTATGTTTATGGGGCGGTCATTACTTTGCGGACGGTAACTCCCGTGCAGAGCACTGTATCATCAGGAAATGAATTCAACTCTGAAATGGAAATGGGAGTAAATACCGTAAGTAACAAAAGAATTAACCAAGAACAGTAGATAATGTGATCTATTGGTAGAGGTATGGCCCTAAAGAAAATCTTCACTTATTACTTAAAAGATGGTTTTAATGTTTTTCATTATCTTTACGTATCCTAATCTCAAATGTCAAGAAACGTCTTCATGGTGACAGTTCACCGTAATTAATGACTTTTGAATAAAGCATTTGCAAAGTAGCATTTATTTACGTTTCAAACATTGTTGGATGAGTACGTGACTACATCACAATTTCAAAATTTCATCTGATTTCATGTGGCATTCATACATGTTAACAATTGCCTTTGTACACAAGACGGGAAACGATGTATGACATGAATACCAGTAGCATATATGTACAATGATACTTTTCATTTCTGAAATTCGTTATGAAAATGTTTTGATGTTTTAATGTTTTGACACCGCATTTAGTTGTGTTTATTTCACTATTTTATTTTACGTTTTTGCTAATCATATCCATAATTGGTGTGACATGTGACAATAATTCGTCAGAACTTAACAGTGTGAAATATCTTCTCATTTTGATTGAAATATTTATGCCGTCATTTTTAAATTTTTTATGTTCGGTTCACATTCCGAGTGTTGTATCAATTTTAGTTTATTCATTATTTTCAGTACTATAGTCTGTGATTGTGACAATATTTTAAACCTACATTTGTACAACGTGTGTTATTTTTGAATATCAAAATGAATGACATCAAAAGTCTTTGACACATGACACCAAGTCACGATGCTTAACCAAAATTTCATAACCACTTCACCATATTTTTTTATTCCGCCATTCCTAACTGGCGCCACTTTTAGGAAAAAATTAGGCCAGATGTCGCCCCTCTCACTTTCAGTAACAAATCGACGCCCTTGTCGACATCGATAACACTAGTATTTATGATACTCGTAGACTAGGAAGGATTTTGGAGTGCAATAGGGATCATAAATCATAAATGTTTATAATACCGCAAAACGAGGCATCTAAGGGAGGGATAATTGGCGACAACCAATGTTTACCACCCTTTTGTGTAATGAAAATGGGTACAAGAATTCTCTGCTCGTCGAAGATCATGTAATGTACATGGTTCGACATGCATGAGTCATTCTCATAAAACATGTGTAGCTATACACGGTTGACTTTAAAAGAATGTGGATATGGGTGACTACGACGGACATACGTAGATGAGCTTTTACTACACATTCGAATTAACATGTGGTTTATTATATTCGAATTTATGGTACCATAAATCTCCGAATTTTGTCCCACGTGGTCAACTATAATCGCAAGGTACTGTCTTGTTTCACAGTTGCGACAATGTGGCCCTCAATTTGCTGTTGCCACACGTCCTGGTTTACGTTAGTATGTTTAACATAGATTATCTGAGAGAGTGTACTGACCTAAGACAACTGCAACTCTTTCATATTGTTGAGATAGTTGTCTTTGCTTTTACATATTTCCTCTAATATTGTTTATCACAGTTTAAAGAGGCTCATTGAGTTGTTTTGTGAAATTCACTCAATTTTTCTAAACCGGTCAAGTTTCCTTCACATACTAATGACAAACAGTCAAACTAAAAGGATCCCAAAGTTTTACATATGTTGGAACATTAATGAGTGAGTAACCAACGATTAAATTTGGTTTTTGAAACTTTGTGACCAGACATTTTCACATTAGTACATTCACATGCACACAATCAGAGCAAGTAACGGTCAAAAATTCAAGAAAATGGACAGTTTTCATATAACTATTGGATGTGAAACTTGATTAATTATGCTGATTGTGAGTATTGTCGTGTGTTTGTATACTTCAATATCACCGCAATCTTTACTGATATCAACTCAATGAGCCCCTTTAACACAATAGCTCAGTCGCATGTGTGTTTATTTTAACCGCATACTCTACTCATATGGTATAATAAAAGTATATACCTGAGATAATGCCGTTTGCTCACCCCTAAATTTGGGCGACTTTTATACATCAACTGTTCAGAACTTATTGTGTTGATCTAAATCCTATAATAAACAGCTACAACTTCTGCAATAGTCCTTAAAACACCTGGACTTCAAGCGTCACTTTCCTGTTTTTATACCGTGTTGAACAACAGACTTAGATTTTTTTTCGGAGAATATCATCTGTTAGCGACTGACTATTCCAGTCCCCCCCCCCCTCCTTTAAACTGCCAAACCCACAGAAACTTGATTGCTTCATTGCCAGTGAGTATAAGGTTTCGGACTGTCAACTGCTTAAGGGTATTAGTTTTAAGTAACACTGCATGAAGACTGGATACCAACGTGAATGGATTACGTCATTTATTTGTTTCTGAGGTTTTGAGAGCTGACACAGACAGAGGTAGTAAAGTTGAAACCACTTCTGGACTTGCGGTATATATGTAAACTGTGCATCGAGTAGAAAAAGGCCATTCTCGTTAAAATAGAGGAAAGAATCTCCCTCCCATGCGTACCACTTGTAAAACTCAGAACACCTTTTTTCTGGTAATAAAGTATTCTCTATGCATTGTCTCTCAATGGTAATCTGGATACAAGAAAAGAATATATTCATCTGGGTTCGATAATGAAAAGAAGGCCCCGTTTTGTAACTATTTTTCAAACTTGCATGAACAATTTCCACTGTGGACTGGATATTATTCTGTTTTAACTTTATTTACAATACCTCTTGAAAAAAAACAAAAAACACAATTACTTATTCTAAGATATCCGAATGAAACCACGACCATAACACTCATTTTATTTGACGGAATATGAAGGTACTGAAACCTACCCTAAATCCCACATTCATCTGGATGATATATACCATAAACCCTAACCTTAAATTCATCTGAAGAAAAAGGTAGCCTATTGTAATCCAATATAGTCCCTCGTTGGGGGATGATGAAGGTAGGCTGCAAAACCGTCGTAAGCCCTTATTTTATTTGATTGACTGTGAAGGTATATTTTAAACCGATATAAGCCCTATTTCCATCATCTGAAGATGAGCTTACTGTAAACTATAATAAGCTCTACTAATTTCATCTGAAAATGCTGCTATAAACCACCATATATCCAGCATGAATTTGAAGATAAGATTATAGGCCTACTGTTAACCACCACAAACTCTTATTTCATCTGACGGACTGCGGCTGTGCGATACTGCAAAGCTTCAATAACCCAGCTTCAGAAGATGAGAATATACTGTAAACCGCCACACCCCTAGCCAATGAATCACATGATGATAGCAATGGGGGAAATCTTCCACTTCAAATCCTTCCCATCCGAACGTTTCAAAGTTTACTGTTTGGCTACAAACACGCCATAAGCACCGCTGTCTTTCAGAGGTCGCCATTACCCAGTCAGCGTACATTCGAAAATCTATTACTTTGGAATTGAAACTATAATACCTCATAACATTGTCCAGGTTATACCAAAGAAAAACCCCAAGAAAAATGTGCTGTTTGAAAAAAAAAAGGTCATCATCGTCATCCTTCCATCTTTCTCTTCAATTTGATACCAACCTGGAAAACACCATCTACGACAAGATCCTCTCAGGATAATTTTTACTAATACGGTAGAAAGGAGGCTGAATTATTTTTTCGGTTAAAAAGTTCCTATGGTAAATCTACTGGACTTTCGTGGGAGCAAACACAACGAAACTCTTAAGCGAAAGCATTTCTCCTTGGAAAATTTGGTGATTTGTCTGACGAATAGATCACCGTGCGGTATATAGCTAGTTACAACTGTTAGAAGAATATTCAGTACTTTGGTCTTGCTTTTAAGTGACCTTACTTGCCAGGGAAACTCTGATACCAATGCCACTACTACGCAATGATTTTCAGAAACCGTTATTGCTATCTTGCACATTGATTTGGTTAATGGTATGTTACAAAACAATCAACCCCTTTAGAATTATGTAGAAGGTATGCTGAGGTCCAGGACAAAAGACCCAAAAATTTTTGGCTATGTCATTCCCGACGAAAATCATATTTTACCTACAAAGAGACCCGACCGTATAGACAGGAAACAAAAAACGGTTCAAATTTGAAAATCGCGAATATCACTTTATCACTACCGTACTAATGTCTCTTTTTTCATTTCTTTTTCATTTCTTTTGTTTGGTTTTGTCTTCTCTTTTTATATGTCTGGTATAGTTTTTTTTTCTTTTAATTGCTGGTCAGTATGTTGCATACAATTCATATAGCCATACTATAGCTCTGTTCATTATGTTTCTGCATTGGTACATATTGGCTATACATACTAGCATATTTGAATTTCTGTCCTTGGTTCAACATTTTAATGGTATTTTTATACAGTGTTGTAGGGGGAATCTATAGCCATTCTCCAGGGTGCTTCATTTGATGCTAGATTTCGAACATACTAATTATCTCCAGAATTTCTTTTTTTTTCAGTGATTAGGCCTATTTTATTTTTCATCTTATTTGATGAAATCCTTGGACCTTCCCTCGGTTAATCAGAATGAAAATGTGAGAGGTCGGTGAACAGTATTGAAAAGATCTATACACCACATTGCCCCACTTCTGTACCTGTGTCACAGGAAAAAATATACCGATATTTCCACTTATGCCCGTCGTATGTGCAAGCAGAGCCCAAGCTAAGATCGAGATCATATCTTGGGCGAGGGGTTGCAGGTCCAAATTCTAACTGGCTTGATGGTTTTCCCGACTAAGTGGCGTCGCCACTGCGACAGTTTCAGACGTTGCCAAGACCTTATCTGGAGGGGATCCAGAAGTTTCTGAAAGAGGTGGTGCAGTCTTCACGAGAAGAGCACTATCAGGTTCAACGGAACGAAAGAAAAATATATGGTTCGCGCAGAGGGTACAAGAAATATTGGCTTTCAAACCCCTAGATGGCCGAAAACAGCACTTTCCGGTACTTAGGCTTCATGTACCTAGCAGTTAATAAGAACCCAATCAAACCAACGGCAAACTCAGAACATGTGGGTAATAATTATCCAGATCTTATTCCGAGTCCAAAGGGGACAGACAATTAAAGCAAGAAATAAACAAAAAAATAAACAAAAAAATAAACAAAAAAATAAATAAAAGAGAGAGAGAGAGAGAGTTTATTTAGGAAAATAATTACAAAATCTCAAGGGGCGTTAAACTCCCCGCATCCTCCCCAGGAACTAAGAGAAAGAGGGCAGCAGTTGGAAGACAGTTGTGTGACGGAGAATCCTCCACTGAAGAATCCGGTTCTCTATAGGTAACACACACACACATTTGTAGTGCAAATATAAGCAACTGGTGCATACGTATACCGCACATGCAATTGACGCTTCTACTCTTGCCCTTCTGTGACTCTGCTGTGTTGTGATATAGGATCTGTGAATGCAAATTCGCCATCATTTTTATGTAATCCAAAAATTCTGAAACTAAGAAATAGGTACTAAATCGTCAGATTTGATTAATTGGGAGTTCATGGGGATAGCATGTTACAGGCACATAACTAAAAGACTATTTAAAAAAAAAAACCACAGAAAACTCAAGGGGGGGGGGGGGGTTAAACACCAACAACCCCCCGTGGGTCCGCCACTGTGTTGTGTCAGAACATCTTTGAAGGCTACTTCAGGACAGAAACGATGAAAATAAAAGACCCACCCAAGAGCTATCAGGGGGGTGGGATCGGACGGTGAAGAATCACAAACATGATCGTCACAAGAATCAGGCGACCACCCCCCCCCCCTTTAAATGCAAAGAATGACAATTGGTTTGTGCATGGGGAAGTTCAGTTCATTTGATTTGATGTAAAGGAAGAACATGGTATTTACCATAAAGATAACGCTGGAAAAATAGAAGAAACTTTAATATCAACTTTTCCTTGGTTTAATTACAGTTCTGACAGTCGAGTTTGTAAGAGGATTTGAATGACAAAAAAAAAAAAGAGAAAACGTACCCAGAAGAATTATTTTGGAGACAAAAGCACCATCAACGTGAATAAAAAATAATTTGAAAAAATGTCATTATGGTAAACGGAATTTGGTTTTCGTATTTCGGAGTTCTCTGAAAAGAAGCTAGGAAAGCACATCTCTGAGTAGGTTAGAAGCTTCTAAACTGTGATGAAGTTCAAATGTCTAGGTTTTTTTTTTCGCTCTTCACTTTCGACGGGTAAGGTTTCCTGTCAAATCTTTCTCTCCAAACACTTCGAGAAACGTGTTTTCGTCAAAATGTACCGAACAACTAAAGAGTTTTGTTGCGACCGCCTCTATTTGGCATTTCGGACTGGCTATATGTGGTCATCACACGAAGAAGTACTAGACGTATAAAACAAAGTTGGAAATTACTCCTACGTCGTCGCCATGTAGAGGGAGCACGATGTTATCAGATCGCTACAAAAATTAACAAAGAAATATCCCATCACGACCCCGTACAACAATGTTTCGCTCCTAAGGACATCTTTGCGAAGAGCCTTCATATGCAGAAGTTCCTTTTAGAGTTTCAAGTACACTAAGCGTCAAGTGTATTCATGAACAAATAATATATTACATTACAGTTTGGCTGACAGGTAGTCCCGCTCCTCGATCACGTGATTTCTGGTGATTGCCTTGATATCAGGACATCCTGACAAAAAAAAAAAAGAGAAGGAAAATGTAACCCGTTGATTGTGATAAATGAGTCACAACTACAGTATAGTTGCAATAAATTGTGAGGTAAAAATTCATTTTGAAAAAGAGCCTACGAATTATTCGTAGTGAAACACTTACATACATGTTACTCGATACTTACAGACGTATTTTGTCATACATGTTGTTGTCTTTATACGTTGCAGAGTTCGCTTTAACTTACCACTTAACAACATGCAAAGCTTGAGTTCGTCTCGCATTAATTCCAGAATGTCACGAACCCCATCAGGACCCTGAAATAAACCATCACACATACAGTAAGTGACAAAATAGTTTGAGCATACTGTTTGTAAAATAATCCGGTTTGACGTGATTGCCTTATGAAAGCCGGGGGAGTCGGGGGGGGGGGGGGGCTTGATTTCAGCAACCTTTGCTTGCCAGTCGGGTCCATATGAAGGTAACGACGTTCAACGTCTTGGTTCTCAGTGATGGGTACGCAGAGATTGAGAATGTGAATGGCCTATCGATGGTTTACGATTCCAGATATGGTTAGGTACATACAGACGTATGTAAACTTAAGAGACATGGCGAAAATGACCCATGATAAAGACAATTGAAACTGACAAGTCAGTCGTTATCAGCTAATCCAATTTCCATTTAACGTCTGTGTATTAACAAAACAATAATTAGATTAATCAACAAAACATTTCAAATAAAATGACGTAATAAAAAATATGTGAACGTGTCGTCTAGTTATCAAACTAAAAGTTTAAACAACGTCTTTTCAACTAACACCTACTCTCACGGCCAAGCACCATAGGATTGGTCTGCCCACAAAGACACATTTCGCTCCGAGTGCCAAGGCTTTGAATACGTCACTTCCAGCTCGAAAACCAGAGTCTATATAAACTTCAGTATTGGTTCTTTTTAATGCTTCGACTACTTCTGGGAGGACGTCAAGCTGCTTGTCAACACAGAAAAATAAAATCGGACTTAGATTTCTGCTGCAATTTCTTTGTTTCCCATATGAATATGTAGCCTATGTCACAATATAGACGGATAAGTAGTTGGGAAATCGTTCTCACATAACTGTTTGCACACTTCTTCCACCAAATTAGGTATAAGCATACCTCCTTACCAGATTGGTTGTATAAAGATGAATCTGCCTATGACAAATTCTGTCAGAAAGCCTTCATAGAGCGATAATATCGTAATTTTCTTTTTTTTAAATTTCTTCATGATGTTATGACTGTACTAAAATGTTCAACTGACCGTTCCACAC